>JACGCM010001844.1:2400000-3600000 GCA_014058105.1 Kingdonia uniflora | reverse complement strand
AGAAAAATGTCTTTGAATTGAACTGAAATGTGTTGTGTGTTTGTTAAATAACAGCTGATAAATGATGAAACAATGTTGTAATGCTATTCAAGTTGATCTTAATGCGAGCTAAGATCTTCGTTCTGATATAAATGATTTGGGATAGAAATTGCAGGGAACATGTAAATTTGAACTATTTCAGGTCGATAGAGATACTACTCGTGGTAGCGTAAGGTTAATTTAGTAACCAATGTGTGTACTAGTGAGGGGATAAGTGATAATGAGTAAGTCTATGATTTTGGGTTTCTATTACGTTATACTAGGTAATAACCATGTGAAAAGATGAAGTGATTAAGAAACTTATAAATACTGATAGCATGACCTGCAAAAATTCAGGGGAAGGTTAGGATGGTGCGGACTCGATCTCAGAGGATTCGTTATGTCAAAGAAGGTCGATTAGCTATAAAAACAACTGAAGTACAGGAGAGGATCTTTGGTTCGCTTGATTACGACGCTGAGTTACTAATAAGGGAATGTCAGCTCGAAGGATTAGATATAAGGAGCAGAGAACTTGTGTATGCCTGTTACTTTTATGAGTCATTCTTTCGTGTATTTATGAGGGATTCAGTAGAACGAGAAGGTTGGTGGGTTTGATCACTAAAGTGGAGATCAAATTCGAAGACATGAGGATCGGTGAATGACGTGATTGGAAGATAGCTGCTTAAGTTTACCAAGGCTGTAATGGATGTTGTGTAGAGTGTATCTTATGAATAAAATAAATGCTGTAATATAACTTAAATAATATAAGTTAATCGGATCCTCGATAGGGAAAAATCTATTTTTTGACTGTTCAACAAACATTTTAAATAAATTTGAATATTTGTACCATTTTGGAAATGACGTCAATCATTATAAGAATGATAAACAAGGACTGTGAAACAAAAATATGTGAATGCAGAAGCTTCTAGCTTTGTTTTGTATGAAAAAGGAAATAGAGCTCTGACACCCACAATGCGAGTCATCATGAGTGAGGTGAGGTCAAGAAAAGATATAAAAAGATGGGAATAAATATGTTCAAAAATGAGGGGAGTTGTAATGATGGAAATGTGGCTTTATCGAAAAGGTACAAGGCGTCTGACATGGAGAGTGGAAAGGACGCCTCGGTTCTGGAATCGAGGACGGTTCGCGCGAGAAGCAATAAATGCCAGCCGCATGAGAGAGAAAGGATAAATAGTTCTTCTTCGTCTCTAAACAAACGTTTTATCACAAAAAACTTGAAGAACACTCAGAGTGAAAGGCAAAAAATTAATGGGGTCAATAAAGAGTTATCTGAAGGTGATAAGCGGTTAAATAAGGCAAAAGATTTTGGATCTCGTAGGTGGCAGTACAGCAGCATTGTGAGGAGAAAACTTGATTCTACTGCCGATTCTTATTCAGATACTGAAGGTTAGTAGAGATATATGCAATATATTTTGATGCTCATAGTTAAAGATATATGTTATACATGACTCATTGATCAGGGATATATGTTAAACATATATATATATATATATATATGTATATATATATGTATATATGCATACATAAATGGAAGAATGATAATACCTTAACCTGTATGTAGGTCGAGCGTGAGAGGCATCCTTTTAGGTCGAAAATGTGCTTGTAGAATTTGTTTTTAAGATGGGTAGTTCGTCTTTTAATGAGGTTTCGACCTCTGGTCGGGCAAATGAGTCTAATAACGAAGGGGAAGGAGGATTGGAACAATTCTCAAGTTTCCCTGGTCCATTGGTGTCTTATCCTCCGAGTTCTGATGCCTTTAGAGAATTTTGTAAAGCCAAGGCGGCTGTAGGAAGGAAGTGGGGTAAATGTGTAGAGTTTGCCGGTAGGCAGTTTAGAGGTTGTATGGTAGCGGAGGGGGAAGAGTATTTTTAAGATGGGTAGTTCGTCTGTTAATGAGGCTTTGATCTCTGGTCGGACGAATAAGTCTGATAACGAAGGGGATAGAGGATTGGAACAATTCCCGGGTTTCCCTGGTTAGTTGGTGTCTTATCCTCCGTATTCTGATTCCTTTAGAGAATTTTGTAAAGTCAAGGTGGCTGTAGGAGGGAAGTGTGGTAAATGTGAAGAGTTTGCCGGTAGGCAGTTTAGAGGTTGTACGGCAGCGGAGGGGGAAGAGTATTTTTATCTGTTGGCAGATTTGG
Source organism: Kingdonia uniflora (assembly GCA_014058105.1). NCBI lineage: Eukaryota > Viridiplantae > Streptophyta > Magnoliopsida > Ranunculales > Circaeasteraceae > Kingdonia > Kingdonia uniflora. Next base: position 3,597,820 of record JACGCM010001844.1, on the reverse strand, counting down.
AGGTAGAAAAACGAGATAGGGGTATAGATGAATTAATCTCGTTAGAGTATTTTGATGAGGATGTCCGGAGTGACCTCTCGGAGGGTTTTTGTGTTACCTATCTCAATTAGAGTATGGGTTGAGCCTTCCCCTCACCAATTTGGCGAAGGGGATTATGAATGCAATTGGGGCATGTCATGCTCAAATGAACGGGAACATGTGGGAGGTAATAACAGTGTGTGACCATCTGAATGAAAGGTGGGAAACAAAGGAAAAATTGAGGAGGATAACCCCTGAGGATATTCTGCAGCTTTATGGGGTAAAGAATTTTAAGGCCAGTGGGGGGTCATAATTTTGTGCGAGCGTAACTCGGCGTCGTTTTTTTGATCTGAATTCAGCAGGTCGAACCAGGAATGACAACATCATTTGTGTGAAGGGTAATTACCTTCAAAGAGATGATGAAGAACCTTTGGACCTTCGATTTAGATATGTAAAACAAAGTAATTATAGACATGCATAAATATAATTATTGTTATGTTTCGTTAACAATTGTAGTTGACAGTAAAATGTGTTTTTACAGGTATAAAGTCTACAGTGGAAAAGAAAGAATCCCTATTGGACGAAGTTACGGAGGAGGAGGCTGAACTTGAACTCGTCTTAGGGGAACTCGGTCTGAGTAGAAAGAAAAGAGTTGATAGTAGGTTGAACAAGGTTTGAAAGGCTTAATCTACCAGGTTGATGGTGGGCCTCAATAAAGGCAGAAAGCAAATAAGTGGAGAGGAGGCTCGAGCTAAGACTCCAGGGTTGGGCAGTTCGGCTAAATCGAACCTTGCGACGAACAAAATAGTTCAATTTTTTTTTAAGAGACAGATAAAAAAGGCTCCGCCAGCCTCTGGTGCCACTGGAAGTGGTGATGTAGCAAAAGGGAAGAGGAAGAGGGTTGAGCCTTTGGCGGGCTCAAGGAAGAAGGTCCCTGAGGGGCAATCTACTTCAGTGGATGACCTCAAAGAGGTCGAGGAAAGGGCTAGGTTAACGATTCTACAAGGAAAGGAAGATACAAGCCAGATGGTAAGTTTATATTATCAGATAGAAATGTTTAATATACTTTGAACTAATAACTGAGGTCGATATAAGTTTTGTAGGTTGCTCGTCTTGCTAAGAGGATTTGGCTCGGCATAGAAGAACAGGAATCTGAGCTGAAGAAGGCGAAGAGCGGGCTGGAGAAATACCTGGCTCGAGCCAATACTGAAGCCCTGAAAGAAGTCAGGGAATTGAAGGCCGCTCACGCTGTGGTGATCGGCCAGTTCAAGGTCAAGGAAAAGGCCAATTTATACGAGATGGCTGAGGAGCGTGATAGACTAGGTTGTCACTTGATGCTGAAGAGCTACTCTCAAGAGGAGGTAGATGTCATTAAGGCTGACACCTACGCTGAGGAAGAAGAGGAGGAAACAAAAGTACTGGGGGTCGTGGATGGTCTGGATGGTGTCTTCCCCCAAACGGTGCTTGATAACCAAGGGGACGACGTTGAGCTCCCAGAAGGTAGGAGTGAGAAGGTAGGGTAGACATGTGATTTGCATGAATTTTTGTAAGTTGTATAACTTCTGCGTGGGGAAGGAACTTTTGTATATTGACTTTGTTTATAAATCTTTTATAGGTAGTTAGAGAGATGAGTCTTAGGATAAATGACCATGAATCTAGACTTGCCAGGGAAAGAGAGACCTCAAAAACCCTGCTGTCTGTGCAAGCGGAGTTGCAGGTTTGATTGGAATAGGTTGTTCAACTTTCATGTTACACCAACGTTAAATTAAGTAAATAGGATAAAAATGCATAGCAAAAATCCAACGCTATTAATACAGAATAAGATATCAAAAGTGTATACCTTGTAGGTCGAAAGATGATTCATGAAGTGTTCATCTAAGATTGGACTCCAAACTTTTAATATAAAAGTACTTGGGAACAAATGTTTAGAAACCACGTAGTCTCTTAGAATGTTGTATGTATATGTTAGGCATTATACTCTTTGAATCGAACTGTACTAAATCTTGTTATATGTCCCAGGTCGAATTGGATGCATCTCGCACACCTGAGGATCACGTACTTATGTGCAATCAGGAATTTGCGGAGCAGTTCGATAGGATGAAGGAGGCGAACGAGAACAGAGACGATCAATACGTAAAAGCGCATTTCAGACTTGAGAAGTTGAATTAGGTCATCTCCAACCTGACTCGTTAGGTCGGGAGAAATATTCTAGAATTTAGAATGGATTAGAAGATTTATCTGCGGCAACAGAACGTACCGAGAAACTTCAATGTCAGGTTGATGCGTTGGCTGTGAAGGGTAAACAGGCCGACACGGCTCAATACCGTATTTAAGCTCTAGAACAAACAGAGGAAAGATTTCTATCTGAGCTTCAAAGATGTAGGAACGATCTGGAACGAATGAGACAAAAATTAATCAAAATTGGTGGTGAGCTGAGGGTAGCTCGAGAAAATCTATCGGCTTCGGAAGCCGCAGCAAAACATTAGCAAACAGCCCTCCCCGCCAAGGATATGGAATTCTGAGAGATGCAGAGAAAGTACGACGATTTAAGCAAAAGAGTGGCTCAGCTTAAAATAGAAAAGGACCAAGCCATTGCTCATGCGAAGAAGGCTGAGGCTAGAGAGCGTTCAGGGGGAAGTAGAACTGCGGTTAAGACTTCTCTAGTTTGAGGGGATGTTGTTAGTCTCTCAGGTTACATTAGAGAACTAGAAAGTGATGTATCTCGAATTCAAAAGCATGTTCAGAAGAAAAATGCAAATTTGAGGGAATGCCAGCATAAGCTGGATGCTACTCTTATTAGGGAGAAAATTTGGAAGGGGAGATAAAAGCTAAGGATTTGCTAGTGAAGGGGAAAGAGAAATTGCCGAAAGATTTGCCGGCTAGGGAATAGTTGAACGCATAAATTGTGAGACTTCGTGCTCGGGTAGTAGACTTAGAAGTCACCAACCTAGCGAAGTCGGCGCAGTATATTGCCAAATTAGAAGAAGATGTCATTTATCATGATAGGGTTGATGCGGAAATAATTGAATGGAAAGATAATTATGCTAGGTTAAAGGTACGCCTCGAGAGGTTGAAGGAGAGATTTGCAACATCGATAATACCTGGTGTGTCTCGATCTTCCCTGTTAAGGGTGATCGTTACATATTTTGTAGAGTAAGTTAATAGATTTGAGTCAGAACAAGATACCTTACTCAAAACTCGGTCGGATAAGGGATGCACCTATGAAGCTAAGATAGATCAAGGTAACTGTCTGGGCGCCATGGAGACCCAACTGGGCCCTCGAACTGCTGAATCAATAGATCAATGTAGAGCTACTATGGCCCGCGAACTGAGAGATAAACCTCTTGATGATGTGGGGGAAAACATTGCTGACACTCCATTAGTAGAAAAGTATCTTTTGTAGTATGATTTTAACCTGAAAATAAATAGAATTGTCATAGATACATTGTTATAGATGAAAGCTAGTATGACCATTGCCTTATCTTGTGCTGGTGTGGTCTTTGATATAAAACAAACTTTTACATTCGCTTTACTCGCAGAGATGGGTCGAGTTAAACCAAGTTAAAACTTGATTTGAACTATAGAAATGTTACAGGCATATTGAAAGAGATGAAAACTAGTATGACCATTGCCTTATCTTATGCCTGGCTGAGTCTTTGATGTTAAACTAGTTTTTACACGTACTACGATCGCAGAGATGTATAGATTCAGTTGAACCAAGTGTTATCCTCGATCCAGCCTACTGAAGTGGACCAAACAAGTTGTAAAAGATGAAGACTAGTATTAGCATTGTCTTATCTCTTCTATAGATCTTTGATGTGGAACAAGTTCTTACACTTGCCACCTTCGCAGATATGTATAAATTCAGCTGTACCAAGTGTTATCTTCGATCCAGCCTACTGAAGTGGGCCAAACAAGTTGTAAAAAATGAAGCTTATTATTACCTTTGTCTTATCTCTTGTTTGGCTCTTTGATGTGGAACAAATTTTTATACTTGCCACCTTCCCAGATATGTATAGATTCAGTTGAACCAAGTGTTATCCTCGGTCCAGCCTACTGAAGTGGACCAAACAAGTTGTAAAAGATGAAGACTAGTATTATCTTTGTCTTATCTCTTGTTTGGCTCTTTGATGTGGAACAAGTTTTTATACTTACCACCTTTGTAGATATGTATAGATTTAGTTGAACCAAGTATTCTCCTCGATCCAGCCTACTAAAGTAGACCAAACAAGTTGTAAAATATGAAGACTAGTATTACCTTTGTCTTATCTCTTGTTTGGATCTTTGATGTGGAACAAGTTTTTACACTTGCCACCTTCGTAGATATGTAGTAGCAGAAGCCAACGAAGTTCCTTGATCAAACTTGTGGAATGTTGATTGCAAGCTAGTATTATCTATGCTTGAATTTGTGGAATGTGAATGGCTATTTTGTAAAGAGATTGACATTATGCAAAAGAAAACTTTCATTGATAAGTTCAGAATTTATATTGGATGGAGATAAGAATCTCACTTTTGGAATTGAAAACAAATAGCGACACATGGAGATGGAGAAGTAAGACGATTGACGATAGTATCGTTTCAGTCGTCTAGTGCTTCAAGGATTTGAAATGGGGACTCCCTCTTTTGTCATGAGATAGTATGATCCCAGGCCTGAGAGACCTGTGATAATGAATGAACCCTCCCAATTGTCGGCTAATTTTCCAGCGTAAGGCTCTTTGCGATGTTGAAGAATTTCTCAGAGGACGAGATCTTTGATTTGGAAAGTACAACACCTGACTCGGTTATTGTACGACCTGGCCAGCATATGATGATATCGACCTAGGTTAGCGATGACGCGCTCCCTGGTTTCATCTATCATATTAAGGTTGCAAGCCAATTTGAACTCATTTTCCTCGTCAGTTAGCTCGTAATCCCGAACTGGATGATGATATTCAGAAGGTACACCTAGTAGACTGTCGGGGAGTGGCTTGATATGCCTACAGGATGTGAGGTAGTTCGCAAAACCAATTTCCTTTTTTCTGTGAGTGAAGCCGTATTTTGAGTCCATCCACGATGGTTTTGTTGGTGATTTCCGTTTGGCCATTTCCTTGAGGATAGTGTGGATTTGATGGTGAATGGATGATATTATGGTGATTTAAGAAGGAATAACCTTATCTCCCATGAATTGGGGCCCGTTATCGATACGAATTAGGTGGGGGTACTCGAATCGCGTGATTATGTGGTTCCAGATAAAAGAGATGACATCTTCTTCTCTAGTTTGACATAGCAGAATTGCTTATACCCATTATTTAAAGTAGGGCCATCTTTTGAATTGCTAATCGGTAGCTATGAGTAGGTGGCGGCGATTACCTGGAGAATTAGGGAATTCGATGAGGTTTAGTGCCCATCTTTTGAATGGCCAGAAAACCTTGCTTGCATAGAGCTCGAGTGCAGGGGCACGTATCATATTTCCATGTCTCTAGCAGGTATCGCATCTGCGGGATTACTCTTCTGCTTGCTTGCACATCCTGGGCCAAAATACTCCTTGAGTTATTGCTCGGTTTGCTAGTGATCTACGTACAAGGTGGGAGCTATAAGTTCCTTCTTGTAGTTTGCAGAGTAGTTCGTCTGCTTTTGACTTTGAGAGGCACTTGAGGTAAGTCCCTGTAGCAGATAGGCGGTAAAGCATGCCATTTTGAGTAATGTAATGCTTCGAGTTGCTGATCAGCTGTCTGCGTTCCTTCGGATCTGTTGGAAGTGCTCTGTCGCATTTGTTGTCGACGCCGAGGTAATCTAAGAAAGGCTTTCGAAAATCGTCGTTTCCCCCTTTATCGCCCCCAGTGTTGATCGTGCATACTGATATGCAATCAATGTTGGGGGTTGAAATGATTTTGATTTGGAGATCTCGAGCTTCTGTACCCAAACCCTGGCTAGATATGCCAAGGAATCGGCATATCTATTTTTGCCTCGAGGAAGATATTTGAGGGTTGTTTTCGCGAACTTACTCATCCTATCTACAACGAGGGCTGCGCAATCGATCATCTTCCCATTCTTCTTGTACTGCTCAGATTAATGATGAACGATGAGTAATGAATCTGTGTAAACTGAGAGTTTGGGGACATCGAGCTCAAGGGCGAGGTCAAATCCATGAATGAGAGCTTCATACTCGGTGACATTATTTGAGGCCTCAAAATCTAAGCAGATTGATTTCCCAATTCTGTCATTTGAAGGGGTAATCAAAATAATCTCGATTCCTGACCCTGTTGGTCCTGCTGATCTATCTGTGAGAAGCCTCCACCCTGACAAAGTGATCCAGTCAGCTCATTCATCGAATAGCTTGGGAGTTGGATGTTCTGGCGCGCTTTCGGTAAGGTCTGGGTTGTGCTCCTCCCACTCGGGATCTTCTACTGGAAAATTCGCAAGGAAATTGGCAACGGCCTAACCTTTCTCGGAATGACGTTGTTCGAACTTGATATCATGTTCACCCAAACTAACTGACCATTGTTGTACTCTTTGTGACTTCTCTTTTCTGGACAAAAGTTCCCAAAGTGGGTACTTCATCATCACTTTGACAGAATGCGCTTGGAAGTAGTGCTTGAGTTTCTGCGAAGTGTAAACATGGATGAGAAGAAGTTTCTTAATTTTAGAGTACCTTGTTTCGGCTGGTGTTAGTGTTTTGCTGATGAAGACTGGTTTCTAGATTTTCCCTTCCAGGCGAATGAGAATCGGGCTGAGAGAAGTATCGTTGACTGCTAAGTAGATTATCAGTTCCTCATTACCTACTGGGGTACTCATTATGGAAGACCTCCCCAAATAGATTTTGAGATTCTGAAAAGCTACTTCACATTTTGGTGTCCATGTGACTTCTGCGGTTGGCTGGACCTTTCCTCGTTTGGTACATCCTCGGAGTAACAGGAATAGCCAACGGCAGCGGTCTGAAGATTTGGAGACAAAACGGTTGATCGCGGCAATCTTGCCAACAATTTTTTGAACGTCCTTTGTTGTCTTTAGAGAAGGCATGTCGAGGAGAGCGTGGATCTGATATGGATCAGCCTCAATCCATTTCTTGCTGATGAGGTGGCGTAGGAAGCGGTCGGAATGTACCCCGAATTGACATTTATCTGGGTTGAGATGCATTCTGTAAGATTGAAGGATGCTGAATATTGTGCTGAGATCTGAGAGGTGATTTTCTGGCTATATGCTTTTGCATAAGAGATCATCGATGCAGACTTCAGCAATTTTTCCCAGGTGTGCTTTGAACATAGCAGTCATCAATCGTTGGTATGTAACCCCTGCGTTCTTGAGCCCGAAAGGGCATCACTTTGTAACTGTAAAGGCCACTTTTGGTGATGAATGTTGTCTTCTCTTGATCTTCTTCTAGAAGTGGTATTTGGTTATATCCTAAAGCAACGTCCATCATAGATAGGAGATCATGGTCTGCAGTAGAATTGAGGATCTGATAAATGCTGGGAAGAGGAAAACTGTCCTTTGGGGTATGTTTGTTCAGATCTGTGAAATCTACGCAAACGCGAACTTTTTCGTTCTTCTTTGGGACAACGAAAATGTTGGATATCCAGTCCGGGTACTTAGCTTCTCGAATAAATCCTACTTTAATCAATTTCTCGATATCGGCGTTAACTTCATCTCGAAGGCGAGATGAGAGTTGTCGCTGTTTCTGTTTGACCGCTGGGGCGATAGCGTTGATGGCTAGCTTGTGCCAAGCCATAACTTGATCGACTCTGGGCATTTCTTTGAAAGACCATGCAAAGACGTCTCGAATGAGTTGCAGGAACTGGATGAGAGCGTCTTTCTCGTATTGAACCAACTTAGTTCTGATGAATGTACCTCTGCTAGGTCCATCAATGTTGACATATTCTGTGGGCTCTTCTGTAGGTGATTGGTCATCGTGGTGATCAATTTTCTGTAATTGCTATGCGGCCAATCTGTCTGAAGTATCTAGGATGGTGATAGTATTTTCACAAGCTCAAGAAAGTTTCTAACTACCTCTGATCTTTTAAATACTGTTGTTGCGCTTGAAACGAAGTGCTTGATAATAGGTAGAAGCGATTGCTTCCATGTTGTGTATCCAGCAGCGGCCCATAATCCCAAGATAGCGAGACTTGGCATTGATGACGTAAAAAACAATGTCGATAGTTGCTGGTCCTGCGGTAATAGGTAAGATAACCTTGCCTACTCCTTCCTCCCTGGAGCCATTGAACCCACTAATATCTGTCGCTCTGAATGACTTGGTCGGTTAAACCCATCTGGTTAGTTGTACTCTGGAAGAGAATTTCGATACCGTTTCCAGTATTGACCATCATTGTGTGCATGACAAACTGCTTCATCTTGAGCATTATGACTAACGCATCATGATGTAGAAATTTAACATGGCTAGTATCGCAATCCTCAAAGATATTCTAAGTCGGCGATTGCTTGATTCGGGAAGAAGATTAGCTTCTTTGTCTTGAGGTGCAAGATCACAGCATTCGGAGAGCCTTCCGCGCTTGATCGGTTAAAATTGTTGATCTGGCTGATTTCGATCATGTTGCTGAGGTGCATGTAATAGAGATGCTTCTACTCAGCCCTGTCGTTGACTTGAACAACTTTGAGTTGTTTCTTATGGTTGCCATCCTGGTATGACTTCAGGTCATCAATATATTCGATTATCTGTCTTTCCTAAAAAATGAGCTCGAGTATCCACTGTATAGCATAGCAATTGTCAGTAGAATGATGATTTACCTTATGGTGTGGGCAAAATGGTCAACCCTCGATGGGCTCCAGTGGTCGAGAGGCGCGGTAGAGCGAGTCTTTTAGCAGTAGTAGAAAAAGGGAGGATGGGTTTGTTTTGCGGACCACTTTTCCGAGGGTACTCCGTGTTTCCCTTGGTACGTTTATGATCTCCCTGCTCCTCCTTAGGCTCACTGGTCCGTTCTGCTAGTGGGGACTTGGTGGAGAGGATAGACTTAGTAGACTTTTATCGCTCAGACATCATCCTCTCTAAGTCGACGTATCCGTTGACCTTGGTGATCATCTCCTCTAACGTCGTAGGTTTGTTAAGGAAGAGGAATTCTTTGGCTTTGCAATTGGGCCAGAGAGCATTGGAGAAAGCGGTCACAACTGTCTTTTGGTCGAGGTTATCCACCTTTGTGCGAGCTCTAGGAATTTCTTTGAAAAATCCATAAGCTTTTCTCCATGTAACTTCTTAAGACTGATAAGAGAATACAAGTTCACATCTTTGTCCTTGTTGCGGGCATATGTTTTGATGAACTGCTTCTACAGCTAATCAAATGTATAGATAGACTCCTCAGGAAGAGAGTGGAGCCATCGGAGTGGCTCTTCTTGTAAACTTATGGCAAATAGACGTCAGAGAACGTGGTTGAGATTGGTGTACAACCCCAATAAATTGCGGTATTGCTGGATATGCTCCTTTGTGTCTGTACCTTTGTACTTATAAATTTGGGGAGTATAGAAACCATTCGGTATTTCCATATCAAATAGTTCATCGTTGTGTCGCCGGTAGTACCCAGAACTTGTGCCTCGATCAGCCCTTTAATTCGTTGATCCATATGATCTTTAGTGACGTAATGACGTGTTAGCTAAATTGCTGGATGTGCTAGCAGGGGATGATGAGTCCCTGTATCTTCACTCAAGCGATCCCGTGCTAGAATCTAACAGAGAGGTCATTGGCCCTCCTTCTGATGGATGGGAATTTGGTAACTCCGACTGACTTTTAATTGGACTTCTCCTCCCAAATGGATGAAGGTTGTAGCCCATGGGTAGATTTCTGGAGATTGCTTTACTGGTTACTCCCCGAGGTCCCAACCTTTCCCTTGCCGAAATGCGGAAGGTCTCTGGAAGTTGATCGTGATCTCTGGATGAAAGATCCAGGCGAGTATTTTGTAGAACCTCAAGTGCAGTCTGCATTATCGTCATCTAATCTTTGTACCGTTTGAGCGCTGTCAAATGAGCTTGTCATTCTGCATCGAGCTCTTTCTCTAGGATCTCGCGATCTTCTATCAATTGAAGTTCGGGCTCAGCGCGTTTCTTTGCCTCTGCGTGGAGATTTGCCCGTAACTCAGTGAGTTGTCCTGAATCCACATAAATTTTGAGCTGAGTTCCTACGACCTGTTGTCTGGAAGAAACCATAGTTAAAAATTATAATTAAAGGTTGCCATAGGGTATCGTGGAAATATAATCTTTCCCACAGACGGTGCTAAATGTATTGGCCAAATTCTGCATCAGAATAGGTAAAAAACCGCGACCTCGTATGGAGGATTTTTGTAACAGTATCTTTATTTCTTGGGGAGGATATCTTTATTACAAGTGATCTCTAGAATATAGAAATGCTTTTGATCTCGTAAATAAGAAGTTTGAGTAATTTTTCTGGTCCCTATCTCTTCTGGAACATTTCCATATTATAGGCTTCTCCACAACTCTTCATCGTACTAGAGAATGTTTTCCAAATGATACGGTTAGTAGCGGTTGATTGAATAACTGACGAGTTTGTGAGAGACAGGTATCTTTGACTGGATAACGCTTTTCCGGGTTTAGCTCGACCCACATTTTTTAGTAGTTCGTGGGGCTGGTTGAAATGTTTGACTGGAGAGCTGTGTACTGAAATTGTATGAGCCTGAGATGAAGATAAATTGAACTGAGTAAGCTCGATTATGAGTGAGGCCGAGGGATAAGTCCCTTCAATCGAACTGAGTGAGCTTGATTATGAGTGAGGTCGTGGGATAAGTCCTTACAGTAGCGGTATCAAAATTCTCTTTTAGATTACAATCGAACAACTGGGATTGACCGATCATGTTATTCCAAGTGCCATTGATATCAGTGGCTTTAATGGCTTTAAGGAAGAATGAGTATGCAAGATCATCCTACCCATCATCGCTATACCTTTCACAATCAATGTTGTATTCTACATCATCAACGTTAAATCTCCTTACTTAGGGAATATGGGCCACTGCTAGATTCACAACATGGAAGCAATTGCTTCTGCGTGTCATCAAGCACTTGCTTTAAACATAACGACAACATCTATGAAATCAAAGGCAATCAGATGCTTTTATGAGCTTGCAAAAATACCGTCTCTGTCATTCTCAACAAATCCGACAGATTTATTGTATAATAATTACAAAAAGTTAGTCACACCAATGATCAGCCTTCAACAAAAGAACCTACAGAGTATATCGACATTGATGGACCTTGCAGAGGTACTTATATTGGTACCAAGCTTGTACAACATAGCAAGAGGGCCCTCGTTCACCTTTTACAAATGAACTGAGACATTTTCTCTTAGACTTTCAAAGAAATGCCAGGAGTCAACCCAGCCAAGGAATATCACTGATTGAGCATCAACAACAGTGCCATGGTAGTCAAACAGAAACAGAGAAGGCTCTCACCTCATCTTTGAGATGAAGTTAACAATGAAATTTATAAATTGATCAAAGTCGGGTTCATTCGAGATGCTTAGGACCCGGATTGGATCTCCAATATTGTAGCAGTTCCAAAAAAAAATGGGAAGGTCCGAGTTTGCATGGATTTCGCAGATCTAAGCAAACACAGTCCAAAATATAGTTTTCCTCTTCCAATCATTCATCAAATTCTCAACTCCACGGTATGACATGAACTCTTATCTATGATAGATACTGCTTTCTGATACAGTCACATACCTTTCTTAGATGATGATCAGGAAAAGACCCCTTTCATCATTGAAAGAGCGATCTACTGTTATAAAGTCATGCCGTTCAAACTGAAGAACGCCAGAGCTATTATTGGAGTATACATTCAAAGCACACTTGGGGAAAATCGTTGAAGTATAAATTGATGATCTACTCTGCAAAAGCTTACAATTAAATGACCATATCACTGATCTCGCTTCGGTCTTCCACATATTACTCTCATGCAGGATGAGGCTCAACCCTGATAAATGTGAATTCAGAGTGTACTCAGGCAAGTTCCTGGGACATCTCATCAGCAAGAAGGGGATTAAAGCCAACCCAAATCAAATTCAAGCTCTTCTTAACATGCCCTCTCTGAAAATAAAGAAAGACGTTCAGAAACTCACTGGCAAGATCGCTGCTATCAATCGATTCATCTCTAACTCTTCAGATTGATGTTGGTGGCTATTCTTATTATTTTAAGGATGTACAAAATGAGAAAAGGTTTAACCCAATGAAGAGAATCAATGAACAGAAGAATGCGAAACAACTATTTAAGAACTTAAAACCTATCTGGGGATGTCTCCCATCATGAACACCTTGATAGACAATGAAGAATTGATCATTTACCTCGCAGTTATAGAAAATTCTATTAGCTCGGTTCTCATTCGACTTTAGGGAAAGGTAAAAAAAACAGTGTATTTCATCAGCAAAACCCCCACTCTAGCTGAAATACGATATTCCATGATTAAGTGACTCATTTTAACTCTCATTTACGCTTCACATAAGCTCGAACACTACTTCCAAGCTCATTCCGTCAAAGTTATGACGAACTACCCACTCCGGAAAGTTTTATCTAAAAAAGAAAAATAATGACGAGTGCAACAATGGTCTGTCTGTTTGGAAAAACATGATATCAAGTTTGAACAGCGCCATTCAGATAAAGGTCAAACAGTTACCAATTTTCTAGCAAATTTTCCTGTAGAAGATCCCGATTAGGAGGAGCACGACTCTGACCTCACAGAAGAAATCATAGAAGATCCACCTGCCAATGACGAGCGCGCTGAATGGATTACAAGAAAAGGATGGAGACTTCTTACAAATAGCTCAACAGGACCCGCAGGGTTAGGAATTGCAATCGTTCTGATTACCCCATCAAACGACATAATTGAGAAATCAATCCACTTATATTTTAAAGCCTCGAATAATATTACAGAATATGAAGCTTTGATTTATGGGCTCCATTTAACACTTGAACTCGGCGTTTCCGAGCTATCAGTCTATGCAAAATCATTGCTAATCATCGACCATTACTTTGAACAGTACAAAAAGAATATCAAAATGGTCGACTAATTCACCCTTGTTGCTGATAAGATGAGCAGATTCACGAAGGCTACTCTCGACTATTTACTATGAGGAGAGAACACACATGTCGATTCCTTGGCTTATTTAGTGGGGGTATTGGGTACAGAAGCACGATACCTCCAAATCAAAGTGATATCAACTGCCAGCATTGATCTCCACTCTGTATGTGCGATCAACATTGGGGGTGATGAAGAGGAGGACGACGATTTGAGGAAACCTTTTTATCACCTACCTCGCCCGAAGAACAAATGTGACGGACCCCATTCAGAAGATCTAAAAGAACGTAGACAATTGATCAAAAATTTGAAAGCGTTATACAGTTCAGCAAGGCCATTTATATCAAAGATCGGTCACAGGGACTTATCTAAAGTGCTTCTCCAAGCCACAAGCCAATGAAATGGTCAGAGACTTTCATAAAGGAACTTGCAGATCCCATGCCACCGGTTGGTCACTTACAAACAGAGCGATTACATAAGGAGTATTCTGACCGAGATTGCGCAAGCAAGCAGAAAAATACCCATAAAGATGCAACACATGTCAATGACATGAACGCACGATACGAGCACCTGCACTCGAACTCCATCTGAACAAGGTATTATGGCCTTTCAAGAAGTGGGCCCTCGATCTCGTGGGAAAATTTCCCAACATTCCGGGTAACCGACAGTTTTTACTCGTAGCGGTAGATTACTTTACAAAATAGGTGGAAGCAGTTTCCCTTTATCAAACTAGAGAAAAAGAGGTCATCTCTTTTATCTAGAAACATATAATCACACTATTTGAATACCCCTACCTGATTCGGATGGATAACGGGCCACAGTTTATTGGAGAAAAGGTCATTACTTTTCTCAGCACATATAACATCATTCATTCCTTATCCAATCCATACTACCCCCAAGGAAATAGACAGGCCAAAAATACCAACAAAATGATAGTCGAAGGGATCAAGATGAGGCTTCAATTGCAAAAGAAAGGAAATTCGATACGAGAACTGCCTCATGTCTTATGGGCAAACTGCACTATACCAAGATAATCATTGGGATGTTTCCACTTCCTCCTGGCTAATGGAACTAAAGCCATCATTCTAACGGAATACCACCATCCTGTCAAAGATCATATGCTAATAGATGAGGAGAATGACTTCGAGCTAGCCTACAATATAAACTGGATTGATGAGACCCGGGCTCAAGCTATTGCCAACCTAGGTCGATATCGTCATATGCTAGCCAGCTCGTTCAAGTGAAGATTCTAAAGTTGTGAGTTCCAAATCGATGATCTAGTCCTCGGGGAAATCCCCAGAACAGAAAGAAAAAAAAAAAAAAAAAAAGTTAAATGCTAGAGAGCTCACAGAAATTTGGGAAGGTCCTTTCCTAATTGTTGGCCGCATTGGCCTAGGATCATACTAACCTATGACAGAAAAAATCATCTGAATACCTAACCCATGGAACACTAGGAGATTGAAACGATAGTCTCATTCTTTACTGTTGGAGATTCCAATATCTAATAGTGTGTATATTCTTTTCTACTAAATGAAAACTATGTAGTTTTTTTCCCACATTACTCTCTACATACATGTAGACTCTGTTAAATTTTAAAGAATGAAGTAAAGGTAGAACTCGCTTTCAATTGATCCATCTATCAAATATCAAGATTAAAGCAAAGGTAACACTAGCTTTTAATCGATACATCTGTACAATATCAACGATTAAAACAAAGGTAATACTATTTTTCAATCAATGATTTCTACTATCTCTAAAACAAAAGATAAAGCATAGGCGACACTAGCTTTCATCTCCTTAAATACAGAGACAATAGGTTACTTATACAGGCTTTTATTGTGGGAGGTCAGCAACACTTTCCCATGCCGTTGGAGGTCGTGAAGACATAAAATCTGGCACTCGAGCAACTACAATATATCTGCCTCGCTCCACCTATTCTGTAGTAATGGGGCCTATATCGGTCTTCATAGAGTTCACACAATTCCCGCGATCTACTTCAACATTGCAGATTCAACCTTTGAATGCCAAACATCCATGCAATGTATCCCTTTCGAGCTCAATCCTCTTTACTTCTTCAACAAAATAGGCGATTACTGCCATTATCTCCTTCGAGTGCACCTCGTCCAGGGAAATCCTGTGTCGTTCGGCTTGGCTAAGTTATCAAATTTCCTTTTTAGCTTCTTATGATGTTTATCCTAATTTGTGTAATGGGAATTTGCTCGCTCTAAGTCTATCTCTAAGCCCAATATAACCGCATTCAAATTTGATATCAATCCAATCAACTTCTCTTACTCAGCTCGATTTTTAGTTTTTAGCTCTTCCAATTCCTTACGTAGTGCCCCCAGCTCTACCTCATTTACATCATGTCCCTCTATACTCGCTTTTTTCTACAGCTCATTCTTCTTCTTGACAGTTTCATTTAACTTCTTCTCTTTAAGGAAAGTGCCCTCTAACTTATCACCACTCATTCTAGTTCGTTCATTCGCTTTCCTTGAGGTAGCTCAAACGAATATTAATTCTTCCTCCAACTTTTTAAATTGATCTTGGGTATTAGCCATATCACCCTGGGTAGTCGCCATCTTGGCGTTAATCTTTCTCTTCTTCGGCTTTTCTCCCACCTCGATCTTCTTGCCATGCGAACTAGACAAGCCCGCCTTCAACTTCGTCACCCGCACATTCAGTTTGTCACATTAATTTTGGGTGACCCAGAGATTAATATCTTTGCCTAAAACGACCTCGCTCAGCTTCTCCACTTCACTTTTAGCATTCGCTAAATCAGTTCGCGCCTTCATAAGTTTGCTTTCCCTCCTATCCACTTGACCCTTCAAACTGGCCATATTATCTCGCATCTCTTTATCTTCTGCCTTTAATGATCTAATGCAATATTACGCAGCATCCGCTTCTTTACCTTTTGACCTCAGCAATTCTACCCTACTATTTAACTTCGCCACTTCGTTCAACATATTAACAAGCTCACCCTGCAGTTTTATCTTTTCAACATCTTTACTTTTAAGTTGTTGGGTTAGGTCATTCACAGTTTCTTTTACCTTAGCAAGATGGATCTCTACTTTGGCATACTGATCCGCCCTATCTTCATTTGCCTCTTTAATCCTATCAAATTTAACCAAAAACTTATAATTGCATTGAAGCGCATGTTGTTCACTTGATCGAAATGTTTCCAACTTGTCCAGCATAAACAGCTCAATTAAATAATACTTCATAGATACGGTTAATAAACTACAGTTAGCTTTACACATATCTAACTGAATTATGTTTATCACAAGCTAACAAGATGGGATGATACTTTTCCCTCTAGATACAAAGTTATCTCACACTACAGGTCATACTATCTACATTTCATAATATTTCAAGGTACACATTTTCTATGTTCTCATTCTCTAACATTACAAAATGATCTGATTATAATTCTTGGATTACTTTTGTTAACATAATTTTTTATCCGCCCTCTTACATTACTTTTCCCTATCCTTTTATGAAACCTATAGAGTTACAAAGTGAGCAAATAAAAAATTTCAAGCTATTTTCTAATCTGTAGCTCCGTATGCGAAGTCAACAGAGTTGCTGAAGGGTTTTGCTCCTTAGCGAGCTCTTTCGCTAAATCCTCAATTCTGAGGTGCAAACCTTTAAGATCCTACAAATCAATATTTACAACATCACTACACAATTATCCTCCAAATATATTATATGCATAACAAGTCTTCAACTCACAAGAAAAAACTTCAAATTGTTACTCCACCTTTTCCTCATCTCCTTCACGGTTCTCTAAATTAGTTCTAGAGGAAACTGCATTAAACCCTTTCACAACACTTTGACGAAAGCCACCTTCAACATTAGGATCCTCTTCAGCATTGGCCTCTTCGACAAAGCACCCCTCTATAATAGCTTCAATATCAGACACAGAGTATCCAACTTCAAGGATCTTCTGACCAAGGTTGTTGCGAGCAGTTAAAACTTCCTCGATATTTTTCTTTGCCTCCTCTGTGAGTTTGAGCATTATAATACAGAACGAATCCTTCGCAGAGGTCACACGCTCCTTTTCCAACACTAAATCGGCCTCGAGTTGAGCAACTTTCTTCTCGAACTCAGGCCTTCCATCCTCAAACCCAAGACAGATGTATTTCAATACACGAGAGACCTATACCATAAAACAGAAGCATTTCACTTCGAAGATGGCACAAAAACTACAAGAAGAAAATGTTTAACTTACCTTACAAAGCTCTAACTTCACGGACATATCTAAACCCTCACCACCTTCTCGAGCTGCCACCCTTAGTTTGTTCTTCACGACCAACAACTCATCCTCCACAGTAGGACAACTCCCCGCCCCCTTTTCCTCACTCACTGAAGCAGAAGCGTCCATCTTCCTCTTCTTCAAACATATTGTAAACTCTCAACTCTCTGTGGTCGCCGAGTTTGATCCATCAACCTTGACATTTTACCTTTTTGGGCGCCTTTGAGCTAGCGTACACGATGTAACCCCCACAAGATTTAACTTTAACAAGATCAGTGTAGCCTTTACTAGTGTTGGATGTTCTTCAATGTCCGATGCCACCTTTCCTCTATCTCCCGCAGTCATGTCAGTTTTTGTCATTTTTCTCTTAGCTTGGGACTTCTGAACTTTCTCTGACATGTTGTTAACCCTTTAAATCTGCTTATTTCGAGCTCTCCCTATACAATCTCGAGCTCCGATCCTTCTCGAGCTACAATATCAATCAATGAATCCTTTCTCGCTACTTGAGATCGCAGATCTGTATAAACACAAACACATTGTTACATACAGATTGAATGCTAACACAGCAACAACAGTTCGATATCACAAACAATTACTTACTTTTCTTCAAAGTTTTATATATAAGATTCATGGGTTCTTCGTCCCCTCTTTGAAGACAATCACCATTCACCCATATCAGGTTACCAATCCATAATCGCCCAGCTGAATTCAGGTCAAAGAATTAAGGTCGAGATGAAATGGAGGAGAAGTACGCGCCCTTAGTCGCCGCATAGTATTTCACAGTATAATACTGCAAAACATCTCAAAGGGTTATTTTCGTATGTATCCTCTCGAACGCCTACCTTCTAATCAGGTTATCACATACAGTTATCACTATCCACATATTCTTATTCAGTTGGGCAGGGCAGGCCCCAATAGAAATTAAAATACCTTTAGCAAGATTGCTTAGAGGCACCATCAGTCCAAAATCTAACTAGGAAAGATATCACAAGAATCCCTGGTCCATATCACTTTTGGCACCCCCATTGAAGTACTCAAAAGAGATTGACTCATCCACTCCCCTGTCAAATTTCTCATACTCTAAATCAGGCAATAAGAAAAAGTATTCATCACCATTTTTCACTGTACACCCCCTAAACGACCTTACTACATATTCTATAACCTCACCCTATACACCACATAAACTACCTTTAATTTTACAAAACTCCTTGAGCACATATGAATCTACAGGATATGGTATGAAGTTACCAGGGAAATCTGGAAACTCTAATCTATCCTGCCCCTCCACCTCTAACTCTACTACATCAGAGCTCTCCTTTCTTAGATCGCCCCCCATAGAATCTACATTATTAATTTCTACATGTGCAACCTCGATCAAACGACCAGAAGTCAAAGTCTCCATATCAAGAGTATGCTTGAGATTGAGGCTTCTTTCTATAACAAAGCCTTCTCACGACTCTACCGACATCTAGGTTTAGGTATTCTAATCAAAAAATTTATAAATATTTATTATATATATATATATATATATCATACAACAACATATATACTTTTCCATGCAAAACACAAATTACAGAGAAAACAACACCACATTTTACAGGTTTACTAAAAATAGCACAATTTTTAAATTTTAAATACCAGCAAAAATAGTAAACTCCACATCTATCATCATACAATTCTTCTAAATCATATTACACAAATCAGAAAAATCAACCACAACCCACTAACCTTCAGCGTTCGAATATGAATCTGGGATGTCACACGCCTCCTCTTTGATAACAGAACTTCGTAACAAGAATTTTTGATCAAACTCTAGAATAATAACCCTATTTTCCCTCTAATTTTGATGGCTGCTTTCGTTTACTCTCTCTCTAGAACCTCTGCAACTCAATGATTTTTCCTTCTTTCACCTTTTTCGTCTCTCTATGTTTTACAAATGTTTGAATGAAGAAGAGGAAAGGTTATTTATACTTTCTCTCTCCAACTACTGGTAGTTATTGGGGTTCACACAAGCCTCTCTCAGTTTTGGAATGGAGACGTCCCTTCCACTATCCATATCAGGCGTGAAGGGGCCAATTCCTCTTCCTTACCCAAATTGAGCTATCCCCAGCTCGAACAACCTCCATGTCAGACTCACACATTCTCCACATGACTTTAACAGTCAACATTGCAACCTACCCCATGAACTGATTAAAAACGTGGGTCAAACTCAAACAGAAAAACCAGAACAAGTTAAAACCACCTGCCTCTCACGAACACAATAGTTACTCTGTCAACCGCCACTAACCACATTATTCGGAGAACATGCTTTAGCACGACGAAGAACTGCGGAGAAGGCCTAAATAAAGAAGTTCTAGAAGAGACAAAGACCAGAAAAATACACGAGAAATTACTAGGAAAATAACATTTTCCAGATACTCAAAGCTTCAAACTTCTTGTTCACAAGATTAAGCATTTCTAAGTCAAGAATTTACTTGTAATAACATATTATCCTCAAGCAATAAAACTCAGTATTACAAAAGTCCTTAACATGAGGTCATTGTTTTTACCTATTCAAAGGTTTTCCATGCTAAATCACCTGTGTTATTTCTTGCTTTCTATCAGATTTAGTCACAGGTATATTGGTGTAAGAGCTAATTCTAAGCCAATTCGAGCTTACAAAATTAGGCCATTACATTTTGTGCCGTCTGTGGGAACGAAATCATTTCCACAATATCCTAAGGCATTCATTTATTCAACTACAAAGGTCAATCATGGTCACATCTAGGCGACCAACAACCGGAATCCAGCTCGATCTTTCAGTTGAGCCAGAAAACCATATAGAGCTACGGGCGAATCTCAACACTGAGACTGAGAAACGCAACGAGCTCAAGCGATAATTAACTCTCGATCAAGAGCTACATGAGAAAGAGCTCGACGTTAAACGACAGGCTCTTTTGACAGTGCTCAAGCAACATGAATACCAAATGACAATAATGTAGACTGCCGTACAAGCTCAATAAAACACTCAGCAAGCTTCTCCAACAAGAGATCGCGATCAGGTGTCAGAAGCCTCTCGAGTTTCTGTGAGGGAAAGATTGGGACCTCAAGGAGCCACCAACAAAGCTAATTCCTGAAATATTTGAAATGAACTTCAAACTTCCATTCATTTGGGCATTAAAGTTTAGCCTGAAATCAGCCGAAGTCACCGATGTTCCATACGACAAGAGGAAGAACAAAGACCTCATCTTTGAGTTCCAGTACGAGATCATTTGAGTAAAGGTATTGGAACTCATAATCCACAACCTCCCCTTCAAACTACTCATACGACCCGTTATTATGTCACACAAGAGCGTATAGACCAACGTATTAGGGAGTTGATCAAAGTACAAGTTTTGGGCACTACAGACGACCTTACCAAGTTACAAGGAAGTCTAATTGTCAAAAAACTATTCGATATGGAAATACCGAAAGGCTTTCATACTCCAAAAATTTGCAAATACAAGGGTACCGACCCAAAGGAGCACATTCAACAATACCGTGATTCATTAGGGTTGTACTCCAATTTTAGCCACATTCTCTGCCGTCTATTTGCCACAAACCTGCAGGAGGAACTGCTCCGATGGTTCCACTCTCTACTTGAAGACTCCATATACACATTCGACCAACTGCAGAAATAGTTCATCAAGACATATGCTCACCACAGAGACAAGGAAGAGAATTTATATTCTCTTATCAGCCTCAAACAGTCACACGGAGAGAAGCTCGAGGCATTTGTGAAGAATTTTAAAGAGCTCGCGCGTAAAGTAGACAATCTCGATCATAAAATAGTTGTTACTGCTTTCACCAGCGCATTCCAGCTTGATTACAAAGCCAAAAAGCGCCTCATCCTCAATAAACCTGCGACCTTGGAGGATATGATTACCAAGGCCAATAGTTAGGTCGACCTGGAAAGAATGATGTCTGAAAGATATAAATATACTAAATCAGTCCTTACCACAAAAGGTCCATCTACAGATCGAAGCACTGAACCGAAGGAGGATCAGGGAGACCAAAAACGTGCCTAGGAAAACACTAATAACCCTCTAAAAGGTGGTTCACAAGTCAAACCGGTCCTCCCAAAGATGAATATTCGAATCTCTACAATTTTTCCAATCCTCTCTAAGGATAACCTCTACCGTCTCTCTCAATAATTTGAGCCAATCGAAAGCCGACCATACTGCATGCATCAGAAGGTAAGCCATCATTCTACTGACAATTGCTACGCTTTGCAGAGATTGCTGGAATATACTTTCAAGGAGTGATGGATGTTCGAATATATTGTTGACCTAGAATCATACAAAAATGGTAGTTATAAGAAGTAGCTTGAAGTTCTCCAGGTCAAAGATCAAGCTGAGGAGAAGCATCTCTACCATATGCGCCATAGCAACATGATCGAAATCAATCAGATCCCTAACTCTAGCAGATTCAAGCGCAGAAGACTATCAGAATGTTGGGATCTCATACCTCAAGATAAAGAACCTAAGCTTCTACCTGAGTTGAGCAATCGCCGGCTTGGGATCTCATTCGAAGATTGTAATACTAGCCATGTCAAATTCTCATATCATGATGCATTTGTAATAATTCTCAAGATGAAGAAGTTTGTCATGCACACAATGATGATCGATACAAGCAGCTGTATTAAAATTTACTTTCAGAGCACTATCGACCAAATGAGTTTGCCGATCAAATTATTCAGAATAACACCGATATTAGTGGATTCAATGGTTCTAAAGAAGAGTAAGTAGGCAAGATAATCTTACCTATTACCGCAGGACCAGCCACAATCGATGACATCTTCTATGTGATCAACGCCAAATCTCGTTATCTCGGGATTATGGGTCGTTGCTGGATTCATAACATAGAAGCAATCGCTTCCACCTATTATCAAGTACTCCACTTCAAACACAACGATGGTATCTATGAGATCAGGGGTAGTCAAAAGCTTTCTCAAGCTTACAAAAACACCATTTCTGCTATTCTAGATACCTCTGACAGATATGCTGCATAGCAATTAAAGAAAGTTGATCACCCCGATAATATGCCTTCCGCAGAGGAGCCCACAGAATACATCAACATTGATAGACTCTGCAAAGGTACTTTTATTAGTATTAATCTAGTTCAACACGAAAAAGACACTCTCATTCAGTTCTTGCGACAAAATCGAGACATTTTTACTTGGTATTTTGAAGAGATGCCTAGGGTCGATCTGGCCAAGGCATGTCACAAATTGGCAATCAACATCAACGCCACAGCAATAAAAAAGAAACAGCGATGCTTATCACCGTGACTTTGAGATGAAGTTAACATGGAGATCGAGAAATTAATCAAAGTGTGATTCATTCAAGAAGCAAAATATCCAGATTGGATATCCAACATTCAAGTGTAGATTTCACCGATTTAAACAAACATACTCTAAATGACAGTTTCCCTCTTCCCAACATTCAATAGATCCTTAATTCCATAGCAGGCCACAAACTCCTATCTATAATAGACGTTGCTTCTGGATACAATCAGATTCTACTCTTGGATGAAGATCAGGAAAAGATCACTTTCATCACTGAAAAAAGACTTTACTGCTACAAAGTCATACCCTTCGAACTCATAAATGTGGGCACGACTTATCAACGGTTGATGACTACTATGTTCAATGCACATCTTGGGAAAATTGTGGAAGTCTGCATTGATGATCTCCTGTGCAGGAACATACGATCCACCAACCACATCTCAGATCTCAACACAATATTTAACATTCTTTGAACTTACAGGATTCGTCAATTCATAGTACATTCAGGTCAATTTCTAGGCCACCTCATCAGCAAGAAGGGGATTGAGGCCAATCTGGATCAGATTCGGGCTCTCCTCGACATGCCATCTTCAACAATGACGAAGGATGTTCAGAAACTAGCTGGAAAGATTGCCACTATCAACCGATTCGTTTCTAAATCTTCAGACCGCTGTCGTTGGTTGTTCTTACTACTCCGCGATTGTACCAAATGAGGAAAAGTTTAGCCAAATACAGAGGTCCAATGGACATCAGAATGCGAAGCAGCTTTTCAGGATCTCAAAACCTATTTGGGGAGGTCTCCCATCATGAGTAACCCAATAGATAATGAGGAACTGATTATCTACTTAGCAGTTACAGATACTTTACTCAGCTCGGTTCTCATTCAACTAAAAGGGAAAATCGTAAAACCATTCTACTTCATCAGCAAAACTCTCACTCTAGCGGAAACGGGGTACTCTAAAATTGATAAACTTCTTCTCACTCTTGTTTACACTTCGGGAAGTTTTTTCCAAAAAAGAAAAATTAAGAAGAGTGCAACAATGGTCGGTTAGCTTGGGAGAGCATGATATCAAGTTCGAACAAGTCATTCCAAAAAGGGCCAAGCCATTGTCGATTTTCTGACGGATTTTCCAGTGGAAGATCCCAAGTGGTAGGAGCACGATCCTGACCATACAGATGATATTTTAGAAGATCCACCCCCCAAAGCATTTGACAAGAGAGTTGAATGGATTACAACGAAGGGATGGAACTTCTAACAGATGGATCAGCAAGACCCGCAGGGTCAGGAATTGGCGTCGTCTTGATTACCCCTTTCAACGACAGAAATGAGAAATCAATCAGCTTGGATTTTGAGGCCTCAAACAATGTCGCCGAATATGAATCTCTCATTCATGGACTCAACCTCGCTCTTGAACTCGGTGTCCCCGAACTCTTTGTTTACACAGATTCGCTACTCATCGTCCACCAAAACTCAGAGCAACACAAGAAGAATGGAAAGATGATCGAATACGCAGCCCTCGTTGTAGATAGAATGAGCAAGTTCGCGCAAACAACTCTCGATTATCTTCCTCGAGGTAAAAATAAATATGCCGACTCCTTGGCATATCTACTCAGGGTCTTAGGCACAGAAGCTATTTCAACCCCCAGCATTGATCACATTTTTGCATGCACGATCAACACTGGGGTCGATAAAGGGGGAGACGACAATTGATCGGCAATACAAAGCCCTACACAAATCAAAATGGTATTCTATATCGCTGTTCAGTCACGGGGACTTACCTCAAGTGCCTTCCCAAACAAAAAGCGGATGAGATGCTCTGTAATTTACATGAAGGGACTTGTGGCCCCCATGCCGCAGGTTGATCACTAGCAAACAGAGCCATTACACAAGGAGTAATTTGGCCCAGCATGCACAAGAAAGCATAAGAGTACTCACATAAATGTGATGCATATCAACGACATGGACAAATGATACGCACCCCTGCGCTCGAACTCCATGCAAGCAAGGTGTTTTGGCCATTCAAAAGATGGGCACTCGATCTCGACGGTAAATTTCCTAATTCTCCAGGTAACCGCCGCCACCTCCTCGTAGCTACCGATTATTTTACAAAATGGGTAGAAGCAGTTCCACTCTGTCAAACCAGAGAAGAAGAGGTTATCTCTTTTATCTTAAAACACATCATCACTCGATCTGGGTTCCCCCACCTAATTTGTATTGATAACGGGCCCTAATTTCTTGGAGAAAAAGTCATAACTTTCTTCAATCAACACAATATCATCGACTCACCATCCAATCCTTACTACCCTCAAGGCAATGGCCAAGCCAAAATTACCAACAAAACCATCGTAGATGGACTCAAAAAAGGCTACACTCACAGAAAAAAGGGAATTGGGTTGGAGAACTTCCTCATGTCTTATGGGCATATCGTACTACTCTATGTCAGTCGACAGGCTGCACTCCATTTCTCCTTTCCTATAGCCCCAAGGCCGTCATTCCCTCGAAATACCATCATCTAGTCTGAGATCACGGGCTAACTGACGAAGAAAATGAGTTTAAATTGGCTTGCAGCCTTAATTAGATCAATGAGACCAGGGAACGCACCATCACTAGCCTAGGTCAATATCACCATATGTTGGCCAGTTCGTACAACAGACGAGTCAGAAGTCATACCTTCCAAATCGATGATCTCGTCCTCAGAAAAATCTCTCAACATCGAAAAGAGCCTCAGGCTGGGAAACTAGCAGAAAATTAGGAGGGTCTATTCCTTATCACAGGTCTCTCAAACCTAGGATCATATTACCTCATGATAGAAGATGAAGTCCACATTTCAAATCTGTGGAATACTAGGCGAATGAAATAGTACTATCGTTAAGTTCCTCACTACTCCATTTAAATTTCTCATTTTTTCTATCCCAAAAGTGGAATTTTCAACTCCGTCCAGTGTATATCCTTTTCTATTCAATGAAACTTACAAGTTTTTCACCCACATCTCTCTCTACTTCATAGACAATACATAAATTAAAGCATAAATCATACTAGCTTTCAATCGACCTCTATATTCTAGTTAATTCAAGGATAATACTTGGTTTGGCAGACTCTACTAAATCTCTGTAATTAAAACAAAGGTAACACTTGTTTTACATTAAAGAATCTACCAGACATAAGATAAAGCAAAGGTAAAACTAGTTTTTATCTACCTCAATTTGGCTGCCACATCATACCAGTTAAATCAAGGATTACACTTGGTTTGGCTTACTCTACTAAATTTCTGCGATTAAAACAAAGGAGATACTAGTTTTCAATCGAAGACTCTAACATACATAAGATAAAGCAAACATAAAACTAGCTTTCATCCCTCAACATGTCTGCAAGAGCTACTCTTTATTTCAGGTTACATATTCAACTTCTACAATGGATTCTTTTCTGTTGTTGGGATGTCAGCTACGCTATCCCCTACACAGGAGGACGATCAATAATAAATTCCCAAGCTTGAGCAGTCACAACAACCCTGCCCTACTCGATCAATTCAGCAGGTCGAGAACCTAAATTTGTTTCCATGGACTGCATACAATTTCCTCGATCTATATCAATGCTGCAAATATATCCCCTATTTGACAAACTGTTGAACAAGGTATCTCTTTCTGACTCTGGCCTTTTTACCTCATCTACAAAATAGGCAATTACCGCCCTTAACAATTCTGAATGCGATGCTTCGGTTACAGCCGACCTAGAAAAATTTGCTCTGGCCTTATGAAGTCATTCTTCAGACCTCGCATACCATTCTTTTAGCCATGTTATTTCTCTGTCTACTCGATCCGTGAAAGTAATGTTCTCTTCTGATTTCTTGTCAGCTTTAACAGATTCAGCATGATTGATAGCCTTCAAATCCGCCACCAGAGCACGAAGCACCACGATCTCCCTGTTTAGTTCTTCCACATTTGGAATTTTCTTTAACATTTCATCTTTCTCCTGTATCAAAATCTCCATACTTGTGATCACCCACTCCAATCTTTTTTCCCTGATAAGAGTAGCACCCAACTAATGTTGGCACTCCCTTAACTTCTCATTTCCTTATTACACGTATCCTTGAATTCGAGCCACATCTCCCTCTAACTCTCTTATTCGAGTTGATAGACTGACGACATTACCCTGAGCAAGAGAAATCTTGGCATCATTTCTATTCTTCCTCGAGCGCTCCCCAGCATCAGCGTTTCTGACACACGAATTGGCCTGCTCCAGTTCAGTCTTCAATTGTGCCACTCTTTCATTCAACTCATCACACTTACGTTGTACCATTCAAAATTCCATATCTTTGGCATGTAAAGCTGTATACAATTGTTCAACTACAACTTTAGACGTAGATAGATCATCATGGGCTCTCTTGAGCTCGCTATCTTTATCAACCAATTTCTTCTGCAATTGTTCTAGCTCACTCCTGCTATTCGCTAGATCAGTTCGAATTTTTTACTGATCGCTCGTTTTCATGATCAAATCATTCTTTAAACCAGCTACCGAACGATTTAATTCTTCATCTGATTTCTTTAGCGCCTTTATACGATAATGGTCCATGTCAGCCTCCCTACTCTTTGTCATCAATGCCTCACTCTAGTTTTTGAGCTTCGCTACATGTTCTTTTAACTCCGCAAGCTCATTTTGCCCTTTTTCAATTTTGGCATCCTTCTCCTCGATCTGCCGAGCAAGGTCGATTGCAATCTGTGTTGCCTCAACAAAGATGAAATACACTTTACCTATTGATCTTCTCTGACTTTATTTGCCTATCTCATCCTATCAAACTCCTCTGCAAATTCTTGGTTACATTGACGTGCATCATCTTCACACAAGGAAGCTGACTCCAATTCGACCTACACATTACAGATGTGTTAAATCGAGTTTGATTCAAAATACTCATTCAATACATATATCTTATTTCTATCAAGATATCTATTTTGTGACATCTACTGTGTAAAGTTGTTTCTAAACTTAAGGTTGAAGAATAATCTCAGATGGATGCTCCATAACATATGCTTCCAAATCTAAAGTACACATTCTCTATATTTCAATTTATCAATACTTTGGGATTTCCTACGCATTATTTCAATATCATTTGCCCCTAACCCGGTAACAGATTTTTTTTGTCAGTCTATACACCCATCTACTACTTTGTAGCTTTATACTAATTAAGCATACAAGTCAAATATTTCTTGCTCTCTTCTAACCTGCAGCTCTGTTTGTGAAGACAACAGGGATGATGAGGCATCTCACTCCTTAGTGAGCTAAGTCTTTAAATCTTTTATTCTGAGGCACGTTTCTTTAAGTTCTTACAACAAGGTTTACAAAAGGAGCTAAGCCTGCAGAACTCTATCCAACACACAATATCTCATCAGATTACAACATTCCAAAATATTCATACAATCTTAGAATCAGCACTCTACTCTAACTTCTCATCTTCCCCTTCTAGACGCTCGTTGTCATCCCCTTGGTTGTTTGTTACCGTTTGAGGAGAAATACCATCCAGCCCATCCACAACTCCAACATCTCCATCTCCAATCTCTTCATCCTCCTCCTCCTTCACATAGATGTCGACCCTAATGGCATCCACCTCATCTTCAGCAAATCCTTTTGACATAAGGTGGCGCCCGAATCTGTCACGCTCGGCTACCACCTCCTCCAAGTTCGCACTCGCTTCCGTATGAAGATTGTTGATCTCCAAGTTTGAAGCTTTTAGGGCCTCCATCCATTTTCCATCCTTGAGAAAATCAGCTTTCAGTCGGGCTACGTTCCTTTCAAGCTCAACCTTCTTCTTCTTCTTCAGCTCAACTCTCCCCTCTTTGACTTCAGGCATATTCCCTTCATCAGAGGAGCAGCCTACAAAACATAAAAATCGACCTTATTGTTAGTACGAATCGCAATACAAAAAAATCATCACATATTCAAGAATGTGAGCCTACCATTTTTCTCATCACCCCTTCCCCGCGAAGAGCTGCCAACCTAGCTTTTTCCTTGAACTTCTTCAAATCGTCCTCCACAACAGGTTGATCTTCTACGACCTTCGCCCCCAACATTTCCGAAGGTTAAACCCTTCTCTTTTTCACTTTGTCTGCGGCCTCATCACTTCCTGTGGTTTTAGAAGTCGAGGGACGCTTTAACATTTATTTCGTGGGGAACATTCGAGCTAATTTACTCGATGTAGTTGACTCAGGTAACCCTGTACAGTCTACACTAGGGGTCGTAGGCAAGTTTACTTACCTTTCTCCATCAGTCCCTTTCTTTTTACTGCCATCAACCCTCGTCATTACCCTCATCAACTGAGATTTTAAAACTTTTTTGGCTTGGCTTTTCACACATTCTTTCCAACTAATGCCAAGTTCCCCCAACACAGCCTCAAGTTCACTCTCTTCTTAAGCAACTGCATCTAGCAATGACACTTCCTTCGTCACCTGTGATCTAGAACCTATCATACACAACACGTTATCATCAGCAGAGAATCATCAATTTTAACTATCAATCTCATACATTATACACTGTTATACTTACTTTATTTTACAGTTTTAAACAGAAGTTCCAATTGTTCTTCGTCATCTCTCTTATGGCAATCACCATTCACCCATATCACATTATCATTCCGGGGTTGATCTGCTGAGTTCATATCGAAGAAGCGTGGCCAAGTTGAGCTCACATAGAAATAATCCCCTCCACTTGCAAAATAGTTTTTTATCCCATAAAACTGCAACACATCCTCAAAGGATATCCTCCTCTCTCTCCCATCTCCTTCCTACCGTGTATTCAGGGATTCTCATACACTTATCACCTCCAACATGTTCCTGTTCATCTGAACAGGACATACCCTGATAAAATTCATAATCCCTTTTACCAGATTGCTAAGGGGAAGACTCAACCCATACTCCAACTGAGACAGGTAACACAAAAAACCCTTTGCAAGTTCACTCTTTACACTCCCATCGAAATACTCTAAAGAGATCGATTTATCTTTGCCCCAATCCCTTATCTCCTTCTCCAAATCAGCCAGCAAATAAAAATATTATTCACCCGTTGCAACAGTGTAACCCCTAAATTGCCTAACGGCGTATTCTATATAACTTCCCCAATTACCTCGTACAAAAGACTTGGCCTTATAAAACTCTTTCAAAACATCAGAATGAGGAGGATAGGATACCAATCTTCCAGGAAAATCTGGAAATTGATCAACACCTACTTCTTCCTCACTGTCGGACATTTCAATCTCAGACTCAACAGACCGAGCAGAGGTCGACACCTCATTAATAGGGGATCCCACCATATTAACTACATAAATGATTTTATCCTACACAAACTCTCCTCATGATCGACCTACATGCAGGTCCAGGTATCTATCGTTATCTTTCCACATACATCATTCACATACAAATATCATTCATATATCAAACAAGTTTTCATAGATTACTATAAATAGTAATTTTTAGATTTTCCTAAACGCAGAATATGATCCACAAAAACACACACATACAATACAAATCCTCTACTAACCTTCTATGCCGGAATGCAAATCCGAGGCAGCGCCAAATCCTTCCCTAAAGACGCTACTGTATAACCACATTCGTGACTCCGTCTCAGTAACTCTCTCTCGCTTTGACTGTTGATCACTCTCAATCATATTTTCACGAGACTCTCCACTATTTTAGTTTTTTTCTTCCTTCCTCTCTTACTGCTCTTCAGATTTTCAGAACTTGAGAAACGCTTGAATGACAAAGATGAAGCAGTATTTGTATTTTCTCTGTTTAACTGCTAACAGTTATTGAGTATCGCACGAGCCGCTCTCGATTTTGGAACCAAGGCGTCCCTTCTACTATCCATGTCAGAGGTCTTGTACCTTTTTAGAGAAAATGCCTTCCCATTATTGCCTTTTGCCTTATATTTTAATCTATTTTTATCCCTCATTTCCAAATCTCCCTCTAACCTAACAACACTCATGATGACTCACGCTTACACGCAACTGAGTTTTCACAGCTTTTACACAAGCGATATTCTTGCTTCTCTTACTTATAGCAGCAATAACATCATTTCCCAAGCTTTCAAAATAAATTTTTAAATATTTTTGAATTCATTTTTCATAACAGTCACAAACAGTATTCATAAAAATAGAGGAACTGCTCAACTCTTATTTTCCTTTCATTTTCATTCATATTATTCAAACTCATATAATTACATACATTCATATCATCCATGTTTTACATTCATTCTTCCACCATATAAAATAGCCTTGATGACCTGGGGAACCGCATCTGATCAAATATCCTTCAATAATCCTTACATCTTCAATTCGATCTCCTTTGCAGCAAGCTCTCTCACATAACCTTTTCGAGCTGCAGGATCCAATATAATTTCCCGGAACATCTCTTCGTAAAATTGACGTTCATACTCACATTTCTCCCAATCCCATCAAGACCTTTAAGTTAAACCACCGTCACTGGCAGCTAAGCATCATAATCTAACAATCCTAAAATTCGTTCTCGGACTTCAGCTATCTTTATCGCAAAATGCCCCTTAGCGGCATAGCAAATTCTCTCATATCGAGTCCACACCATTTTTATTTCCTTCCACCTATCAGAAACTCTTTCCCCCCCCCCTTTTTATACATTTTTGCTACCAATTTCCCATAAATTGTTATTTGAATATATCTCTTCCTATCGACATCAGTCATTTCAGCATATTTCAAATTGAGCATATTCTTTATAAATCTACTATTCTTGATCGACCTCCCTGAGATCAATTTTCATTCTGAAAATCAACAATTCTTGCTTCCCCAAAACTCCAACTCCCAAGTCAAACATTATATTTGGCACATTTTCAAATTACAAACATATTCAGATCATATAGCTCGATTTCTAGAGTTATTCTATTCTACATCAGCATAATGTTCGATAAAATAAAATAAAATAAAATAAAAATTATTTCATCTCAAAACATATTACATCTACTTTATAGATAACATATCTTTCAAGTGCCTTTACAGATAACAAGTCTTTCAAGTACTTCAACACTAAGAACTTTACAAATAACATATCTTTCAAGTACTTTTATGGCTAACAAGTCTTTTAGGCACTGTGACACATCAAATCCATCAGTTCGTTCTACCTCAGTAATGTTTCACCCTGACGCAAAGCAGATATTGGAAACAACGAATATCCTTCCTCCCATGAGTTTGGTTAAAGCTTAGACAAATTTCAAATGGAAACTATGAAAGTAGGAGACTCAATGCTAAAACCAACTCTTCAAACTGAAGGTTTTCCCAGCATAAAGGAACGATGAAAGTGCAGAAGCAGACTTCCATTCTCCGTCTTCCTCCTCCACTACCATCGCTGCCTCTTCTATAACCACCACCCTCGCAGAGTTGGTAGAGATGAAGAGGGCCCAACCTTAGAATCCATTACAACGCAAGAACTCAGCGCAACTGCCCCGCAGTTACTACTATGCATGCATCTATCTCTCCAACTTTGTCTTCCGCAAGAGTGCGGAAACAATCCCAACGTTGCTCGCCAGTCAAAACAACGTAGTAAAATCTCTATCTTTAGTAAAATTCCTCCTCATCTTCAGCTACTTCATCTCCCGACATTCCTTGATAAGCCAGAGGGACACGAACAGGAGTAGGTATCTTCAAGGACTGATCTCCGAAATACTTCAACTTCAACCACTGCATTTCAGACACAATTCTCTCTTCTAAAATCATTATGCGGGTCTTCACCATATTTAAAGAATTTCAGAGGATTTTTGCAGCGAGCAAGCGTATTTTACCATAATCCTTAGTGCAGGTATTATTTATATAACCTTAAATTTAATGTGCATATACATTTTCCCAAGCGACATCATTATATACAGACGAAACCCTTCAAAACCTAACTGTCAATTACATCAGTTTTCCCATCAACATTCAATGCACATGCGTCCCCCCATAACACGCGTATTTTCCATGTAATCAAATGCCATCATTACTTCCTTCATAATTTAAAATCTAACCCGAATACCCATTTACCTACAAACTCTTTCTCAACCAAAGCCACTCGTGACTTCGATTGCGAGGGGGCAATTGTAGGGGCCTATTCCTCGACCTTGACCAAATCGAACAATCCCCAGCTCGAACAGCCTCCATAACAGACACACGCATTCTTAACTTGACTTCAATAGTAAACATTGCCACCTACCCCACGAACTGATAAAAAACATGGGTCAAACTAAAACAGAAAAGCTTGAACAAGTCAAAACCACCTGTCTCTCACGAATTCAACAGTTACTCAGTCAGACGCTCACTAACCACATTGTTCGGAGAACGTGCTTCAGCACAATGAAAAACTGCGAAGAAGACCTACATAAAGAAGAAGTTCCAAAAGAGACAAGGACCAGAAAAATACATGAGAAATTACCAGGAAATCACATTTTCTAGATTCTTAAAACTTCAAACTTGTTGTTCACAAGATTAAGCATTTTTAAGTCAAGAAATCACTTGTAATAAGATATTAGCCTAAAGTAATAAAACTCACTATTACATAAATCTTCAACTCGAGATCGTGGTTTTTACCTATTCAAAGGTTTTCCACGCTAAATCACCTGTCATATTTCTTACTTTCTATCAGATTTAGTTACAGGTATATTGGTGTAAGAGCTAATTCCAAGCCAATTCGAGCTTACCAAATTAGGCCATTACAAGACGTTTCGTACCTTTTGGGTAAAAATGTTTTTCCATCATTACCCCATGTCTTATATTTAAATGTATTTCTCTCTCTCCTACCCAAATCTCTCTCATACCTTCTCATACTCATTATGATACACTCTACTCACACGCAATCAAACTTTCTCTCCCACAAAAAACAAACACTAATAATCTGATTTTTTTTCTCCTACTCCTAACTTATACCACATATGATGTCATTTCCAATAATACACCATTTCAAATTTTAATAATTTATTTTTAACAACATCCACAACAAATAAGGCATAAATTTATAAGGAAGTATTCTCCCTTCATTTGTTTACATTTAGTCAAACTAACGAAGATTGCTCTCTCAAACATAGTCATACTTAAAACAACCAAGATGCCCTGGAGTACCACACCTAATCAGTTCATTCCCAGCAATCCCCTCATCTTCCTTAACAATTTTCTTCCAGGAAATTTCTTTCACCGCAGCCATTTGAGCTTCAGGCTCGACGACCAAATCACTAAATATCTCACAAAACAAGTGACGCCCAACCTCATTCTCCCTCTCCCTCGCAATAAACCCATCAAACTATATTAAAGATTCAGGCAAATTAGCATCATACTATAACTGCCCAAATATTCCCTCCCGAAATTTAGCATCCTTTATCGCTAGACGCCCCTCCTACGCATACCAAGCTCTCTGAGAACGAGTCCTCACAATTTTTGTTCCTCTCACTAAAATTTATAACATTATTTATACATATAGATTTTGAACACATACAATCCCCTGCCCCATTCAGTATATAACTGACAAATATAAATTCCCCTTAGCCATAACTAAAAACCCTTAAATCTTGCTAAGAATTTATTTGATTATATCTTTTCAGAGCGAGCTTATTGTATATATTTATTTAAACATATATTTTTGAACTAAATTCACAACTCAATTACACATGTTTTACCTTCATTCCACCTCCACACAACTCAACTTTTAGTTTCACAACTATACCTTCTACTACAAGGTGATATATTATAGCTCGATCAAATAAATTTCTCTCAGTTCGACGCACATACCTATTATATTTAATATATATATATATATAAAATATAAGTATCTGAAGTAATCATATAACAGTTGGATAGCCTCTAGCTACATACTTGAAGAAAGAACAACAATATTCTTTTATGATCTGAATTTTTAGTTTGTCATATTTTAGTTATAATATACTAATGAAAGAGATGGATCAAATCAAAACGGCTAATTATAACTAAAACAAGACAAATTAAAAATACATATCATAAAAGAACGTCGCTGTTCTTTCAACAAGTATGTAGCCAGAGGCTACCCAACTGTTATATGATTACTTCAGATATCCTCTTTCCTCAAGAGAAATACCTAGGTAGAGCTGATAGTCAACAATCGCTGGCTAAATCATCCTTAGGGAGAAACGAGCGCAAGAATACTTAGAATGGAACAGACTAATACATTCAGATTATAAAACTAAACATACAGCTATGCTAAACTAGAACATAAATAAAACTAAGGTTATGAGGTTGCCCTTTTAGGCCCTCTCAACAATGAAGACACGCTCAGGGGTGTGTGCGCACTTTGTGAATACTTAACAAATAAAGAATAATATAAACAAACTTTTATTTATTATATGAAATACTTACAAAGGATTACAGGATGAAGATGTACAGTGGATGGAGGTGGTAGCTTATAAACTTAGAACATAGCTTATAAACTTTGAAACTGGAAAATTTAAAGAGTAATTGAAAGCGTACATAGAAATGAGCTCTCTGGCTCCTTATATAGACTAGGACAGATTTCAAATGGTTTGAAGTCCGTAATGCTTTCAAGCTTAGAGTTATCTGGTGGATGACAAGGTAAGTGGTTTTAAGGTCCCTCAAAGCAAATGGTCTTTGGGTCATAGAAAGTAGTTTTTGGGTCCCACAAAGTAGTCTTTGGGCCCCACAAAGTGGTTGGCTGGTCCCACAAAGTGGTTGGTTGGTCCTACAAAGTGGTTGGTAGGTCCTACAAAGTGCTTGGCAGGTCCTACTGCATTTAACCTTATGAAAAATAAATTTGGTGAAGGCATGCATAGTGCGTTCAGAATGTGATTCCTTCGGCAAAGTATTTTGTGGATCCCACAAAGTGGAACAACTTATGATTACTACTTGTATCGGCATACTGAGTGTTGGAGTACTGCTATGATGTATTATCGAGGCCATTCTACCGTGATTGCTCAGGATGGGGAAAAGGGTCTCGAGAAACTTCTGGGTCGAAGTCCTGATTGGGGCAAAAATAGGAAAAAAGAGGTAGTTTGTTCTTGGCAGATAGTTTTGCGTCTACATGTTTGGCACATGCCAGGCTGAGTGGTACTTTTTGCTGAATA
This sequence comes from Kingdonia uniflora, assembly GCA_014058105.1. Taxonomy (NCBI): domain Eukaryota; kingdom Viridiplantae; phylum Streptophyta; class Magnoliopsida; order Ranunculales; family Circaeasteraceae; genus Kingdonia; species Kingdonia uniflora. The sequence goes on along the minus strand of JACGCM010001844.1, from coordinate 3,562,161 downwards.
ATATTGTGCAGGAAATGTGAACCAGTAGAGGGCATGAATAAGGGACCAATAATACATATATAGTTACCTTCTGTATAAATTTGGTGGCAGGTAGTCCATAGTTAGAACATTTTGAAGGTTACAAGAGCATAGGCTCTGCTAGTTGGGTAGTCTCTGTATCTGCATGAAGCAGGATATCAGTTGAGGATAGATTCAGGATTATGGTTTAGAAAAGTAGAAGAATGAGTAACAATATTGATCTTGTGAAGACTGGGGTAATAACATGCTTTATTAGGTAAATTAACCCACTCAAGAGGAATGGTGTTAATATCCAGGTAAATTCTTCCATGAGAAAACATAATTATTTATAGGTTAGTAATAGTATAATAGAGAAGAGGGGGAAAACCTCGGAGGTCTTGAGGTCAAGTGACTACTAAGACTGTAATAAATTCATTTTCAAAGAACCATAGTTTATCAGGCTGGGGATGGGTACTTCTGATTAGGTGTCCTGGACTACCATTAAAATTAATAGATTTTAGGGAAGATTCTGGAGGGGGAGTAGTAGAATACAAATCTTTACTATGGGCTTCCCATTTAGCCAGGATTAATTCGGATTTTGGAGATAGCTGAAAGTTTAGGGTGATGAATTATGTCTGAAGTTTTAATCGAACGTTTAGTTTTTACCAAACTGGCAGGTATCAACAGGTTTGATAAGTCTTTACCATGAGCCGTTTGCTCTTGACTAGTCTTACTGTTTCCCCGAGTAAGATTGGTTTTAACCAATGAATCGTTGGAGAGATATATGCCTCTAAAGTGATATAGAAGATTTTTAGAATGTCTGAAGAAATGAGTTGAAGCTGCCATTTTTATAGAAAAATTACTGTTGTTAATAAAGGAAATAGTTCGACTGATAAGACTAGGCTTCTTATCCTTGTCATGCAGATCATTCAGAGTAGACTCCTTATGAGACTGTTTTGTTGGTATAATAATTCGGTTATTGTTCAGCTGGGATCTATGCAGTAAAACCGTATGGGGTTTTATAGTGGGTAGATTATCTACCATGATTGGGATAGGGCCAGAGCCAAGCTGGAGAAGTTCTTCAGCTTTTTAACTTTATTTCTAATCATAATAACTTTCAGTCTTTTTCAGGAATAGAACTTTTTCAGCTTAGCTCTGGCCCTATCCGAAACATGGTAGATAATCTACCCACTACAGAACCCCATACAGCTTTACTGCATTGATCCTAGCTGAACAATAACCTAATTATTATACCAACAGAACAGTCTCATAGAGAGTCTATACTGAATGATCTACATGACAAGGACAAGAAGCCTAGTCTTATCAGTCGAACTATTTCCCTTATTAACAACAGTAATTTTTCTATAAAAAATGGCAGCTTCAGCTCATTTCTTCAGACATTCTGGAAATCCTCTATATCACTTTAGAGACATATATCACTTCAACGATTCGTTGGTTATAACCGATCTTACTCGAAGAAATAGTAAGACTAGTCAAGAGAAAACGGCTCCTGGTAAAGATACATCAAACCCGTTGATACCTGTCAGTTTGGTAAAAGCTAAACGTTTGATTAAAACTTCAGACATAATTCATGACCCTGAACTTTCAGCTATCTCTAAATCCGAATTAACCCTGGCTAAATGGGAAGCCAGTAGTAAAGATCTTTATTCTACTTCTCCCCCTCCAGGATCTACCCTAAAATCTATTAATTTTTATGGTAGTCTAGGATAAATAATCAGAAGCACCCATCCCCAGCCTGATAAGCTATGGCTCTTTGAAAATAGGTTTATTACAGTCTTGAAAGTCTCTTGTCCTCTAGACCTCTGAGGTTTTCCCCCTTTTCTCTATCATATTATTGCTAACCTGTAAACAATTTTGTTTTCTCATGACAGAATTTACCTGGATATTAACACCATTCCTCCTGAGTAGGTTAATTTACCAACAGAACATGTTATTTCCCTAGTCTCCACTAGATCGATATTGTTACACATTTTTCTACTTTTCCAAACCATTATCCTGAATCTCTCCTTAACCGATATCCTGCTTCACGCAGATACAGAGACAACCTAACTAGTAGAGCTTATACTCTTGCAACCTTTAAAATGTTCCAACCAAGGAATACCCGCCACCAGATTTATGCAGAAGGTAACTATATATGTATTAATTGTCCATTATTCAAGCCCTCTACTGGTTCACAGCTTTTGCACCACATTCTTCAACAAAAAGTGCCACTCAGCCTTGCATGTGCCTAACAGTAAGAAGAAGCTAAACTATCCGCCCAGAGCAAACCACCTTTTTTTCCTATATTCACCCCAATCAGGACTTCGACCCAAAAGTCTCTCTAGACCATTTTCCCCATCCTGAGCAATCATGGTAGAATGGCCTCAATCATACATCATGGCAGTACTCCAGTACTCAGTATGCTGACACAAGTAGTAATCATAAGTTACTCCACTTTGTGGGATCCATAGAACACTTCGCCGTAAGAATCGCATTCAGAACGCACTACGCATGCCTCCGTCAAATTTATTTTTCAAAAGGTCAAAAGCAGTAGGACCTGCCAACCATATTTTAGGACCTACCAACCACTTTGTAGGACCTAAAGACCACTTTGTAGACCCAAAGACCACTTACCTTGTCTTCCACCAGACAACTCCAAGCTAGACAACATTCCGGACTACAAACCATTTAAAATCCATCCTAGTCTATATAAGGAGCCAGAAAGCTCATTTCTATGTACGCATTAATTTTCACTCTTTAATTTTCCAATTTTCAAGTTTGTAATCTAAGTTCTAAGTTTTAAGTTTGTAAACTACCACCTCCATCCACTGTACATCTTCATCCAACCTCTATAAGTACTTCTACTATTTAAATAAAGTTTTAAAGTATGTTTGAGTTTTTGTATATCTGAATATATTAGTCTGTTCCATTCCAAGTATTCTTGCGCCCATTTTTTCCTAAGGACGATTTGGACAATGACAGTTGACTATCACCTCTACCTAGGCATTCCTCTTGAGGAAAGAGGTGTTTGAAGTAATTATATAATAGTTGGGTAGCCTCTCGCGACATGCTTGTAGAAAGAACAGCAACGTTCTTTTATGATCTGTATTTTTAGTTTGTCTTGTTTTAGTTATAATTAGCCATTTTGATTTGATCCATCTTTTTAATTGGTGTCAGAGCCATGTGTGGCTAATTTATTGGTTTGCGTAGGTATGATAAGTGCCATAAGAGAACTAGGTGTGCTATACAGTTCATCTTTGATATTGGTTGAAAATGTTTTCTTAGTATAGTCTGGTGAGATACTTAGGTGTATTTACTGTTTCTCTTCTTTCTCTAGTTAAGAGGTTTTTTCAACCTAGTCTGGTGGATAATACAGGTATGGGACGTCACCCAAGTCACGTATGGCGTTATTATCCTGGAAGTGGACCTTTAGCCGGTAAATTATTGAAAGACATATACTTGTGTTTTTTATTAAGACTAGACTGTTTAAGCATCTTTCTCAGGTAAAATAGACTAGCAGGAACCATACTGACACCTTTTACTATAACTATACTATTTAAACATCTTAGTCAAAATACAAAGATCAACAGTAACCATACTGACATTCTTATATGGAATTTACATATCTATGTGATCCATCCCTCATATATGGACTTCAATCCTGGTTTTTTCATTCGCCAGATTTATCAATAAAAAATTCATGGCCTCCAGTCATGATGACTTCAGAAAATGGTATTGGATAACTTTTCCAATAAAAGTATTACAATTTATTGAAGACATTTACTACCATGTAATGGAACGAAACCAAGATATCATATTCTTTTGTGACTGGTTCGCCACATGGTATCGTTGTCCTAAAATTATTATCAGTATTATAGAGGATTCTAATAACAATCAGATTCAAACAAAAAAATTTGTTTACTCTCCCCCTGAATTTCTCTATCTGCATGTAGACAATATAAGCTCTACACCTTTTAACACAGAAACCTTGGTTCCCCCTAGCAATCTAGTTACCAAATAGAATACAGTTAGTATAGCATCTAGCATGTATACTACTTACATTAAACTTATCCTTTTGGTCAATAATCTTCAACCCTTAGATTCTCAGGACTCTGAGCTTGAGCCTGCTGACCTTCAGGATGATAGCATTAAACATCCTGAATCCGTCGACCCTCAGGATGACAGTAGTGGACAGCTTAATGTTGACACTCTAAATCGGAACTCCACATCAGCAGTCACATATGACTTTTCTGATGGTAAAACCAAAAACTACATCCAAGCCATTGAGCTTCACCCTCATACAATCGAGCCATCCCACAAAGATTTTTCTAAAGAATCTGACCCTCAATAATTATTCTTTACAAAAGAATCTGGATATCGACTTAACCAGCCAAATTTAACAGGAAACCCATCAATTATGGAGTATTATCACCAGTTTCCTTTTTACCACAAACATAGAAAACGTAAAAAGCACAAACTTCAAAGTATTGCATATTTCAAACTACAGTTCAAAAAACTATTACTCTGTATCACCTCGGAACACAGTTCTTCTCCTCATACCGAATCAGTCAATCAAATTGACCACAATACTTCTTTCAATGTACCAGAACCACCTTGGGATGAATGTTCAGAATCCATTTTTCAGAATCATTGGAAGGCCATTGATAACATCAATGGATTACAACTTAATACTCTTACTACTACCCAAAGTGAAATTTTATTCATTGTGGATACAATCCCTAATCTGGACAATCGAACTAAAGTCCTAAGTATCTATCTCCAACTAATACTCCAGGATATCCAGATGTCTGAAATGGAACCACCACTTTTTGGCATACCTGGTATATATGTTACATTCCAGGAGAACATCTAACAAATGGAAACTGAAAAAACCATTACTGTCCAAAAATTTTGAACAAAAATTAATACCTTAAAATCTGAAATTAAACATTTGAAAATCTCTGAACAAAAGGACAAACAAAAAATTCTTTCTGATAATCCTACTCCAAAAGATGAAGATAACCTCTATCTCAACCCTATTTAAAAAGTTATTGCTCAGAAATGGCATATCCAAGTTACCATTGTCATTAATAATGAATTTATGATCAAAAATGTTATCGCCCTTGTGGATAGTGGCACTGACCTTAACTGTATGCAAGAAGGATTGGTTCCTACTAAATACTTTGAAAATCTCTCCAATCTCTTATCTCTGCTAGTGGTAATACACTGCAAATCCATTATAAACTCCCCGAAGCTTTTATCTGTAAGAAAGGTGCTTGTATTCCTTCTACCTTTCTTTTGGTTTGCAACCTTCAACAGCAAATCATTCTGGCACTCCTTTCCTCAGTCTCCTTATGCATTTGCATAAGGTTGATCAGAAAGGGATATGGTATACTTATCAAGGCCAAGAAATTAGTTTTGAATTTATTAGGGATCCTGAATTCAGGATCATTAATGAAATTAAAACTATAATTGGATCTAAAATAAACCATCTGAATTTTCTTTAAGAAAAATGTTATGTCATGGACATTTTCCACAAGCTTCAGTCCTTTAAAATCAAGATTAGAATCAAGACTATTGAGCAGCAATTCATTAACAAAGTATGTAGCAACATTCTTAATGCCTTTTGGGACCGAAAGCAACATGTTGTTTCCCTATCATATAAACTAGATTTTGATAAAATAAAGCCAAATTCTTACCAAAGCTAGGCCTAGTCAGATGAATTCTGAATATCTTATATTATGTAAGAAAGAAATCCAGGATCTTCTTGATAAAAACCTTATCCATAAAAGTTATTCTCCATGGAGCTACACAGCCTTTTATGTTAACAAAAATGCTGAGAAAGAAAGAGGTGTTCCTCGACTTGTAGTCAACTATAAGCCTCTCAACGACTCTCTCAAATGGATTCGTTACCCAATCCCCAATAAAAAAAATCTTTTAAATCGTCTTTATAATGCTATTATCTTCTCAAATTTTGACTTAAAATCAGGATATTGACAAATCTAGATTAGTGAGAATGATAAATATAAAATTGCATTTACAGTTCCATTTGGCCATTATGAATAGAATGTCACGCCTTTTGGCTTAAAAAATGCCCCATCCGAATTTTAGAATATTATGAATGATATTTTCATGCCCTATTCTGACTTCTGTATTGTCTATACTGACGATATTCTCTTTTTTTCTACAACGCTTGATCAGTACTTTAAACACCTTAAAATCTTTAAGGATGTTATCTGTTGCAATGGTTTGGTCCTATCTGCCCCTAAAATCAAACTATTCTAATTAACAGTTAGATTCCTAGGATATAACATTTCAAAAGGGAAAATAATCCCTATTGACAGAAGAATTGAGTTTGCCTCCAAATTTCTAAACGAAATTAAAGAGAAAACCCAATTACAATGATTTCTTGGCCGTCTCAATTACATTGCAGACTACTATCAGAATTTTTCCCATGATAGCGCGATCTTATACAATAAACTCGCTAAGACTCCCACCCCCAAGACCTCTGAACATACTCAAGCTGTTCAATGCATCAAATTACGTATTAGACAACTTTCTTGCTTAGGTCTTGCCAATCCTCACTGGCCAAAGATTTTAGAAACCGATACCTCTGATTTGGGTTTGGGAGGAATATTAGAACAAAAGAATCCTTCTTCACAGAAAGAAGAATTACTTCGCTTTATAGCTAAAAAATGGAAGACGTCTCAAAAAAACTATTCTACGATTTAAAAAGAAATGCTTGCTATTGTCAAAGGCATTTAAAAATTTCAATATGATTTATTAAATCAAACCTTTTTACTTAGAATTGATTGTAGCTCTGCTAAAGACGTCATTTAGAAAGATGTTAAAAACCTTGTATCAAAATAAGTATTTGCCAGATGGCAATCTGAACTATCTACTTTTGATTTTACTATGGAGTATATTAAAGGCAATAAGAATTCCCCCCCCCCCCCTGATTTTCTTACCAGGGAATTTCTATAGGAAAAAGTTGAACATGAAACCTCATGAACAAGGCTGAGGTCGCAATAGTAGAAAAAATAATCCGAAGCCTACCAACAGCAATTTGGAAACCAAGAAAACTATTAAAGATGCCCTTAAATAGGATATTATTTACCACCAGAAAGTACTGGTTACCGAAAGCATGCTAACCCTTTCCTTTGATGACCTTAAACTCCATCAAGATACTTGGGGTCTCAAAGAACGTTATTTTGCTAACCAGAATTATATGGTCCAAGAGGGTCGTTATCGGTATGTCAATGAGGCCATGTTAATAGAAACTACATCTGTTCAACTTGAACACCATCATATCAATCCAAAAAATCTGAAAAGTTCTATAACATATTCTAAGTGTTATGTTACTAGAGTTTGTACCTTACCGAATGGGATCTAGATCCTACTAAATCTAGGTCTCTTAAACTGAATGGCCAGCAATATGACTATTGGGATTATATTTAAGTATGGCATTTTACTTTTTACTATCAGAACCCTGTCAGAAAACATACTTGGTTTTCTGTCTTAATCCAGATATTATCAAAAGCTCCGATTTACCCACTTGGTTCCTCAATTGGTGGGAAAAAAATGAGACCCGACTTTGATATTCTTCCGAAGCCCTTCAGGATCCCTTTACCTTTTGGTATGAATTTCATCCAAAGCTCAAAGGAAAATTTGTTACCAATCCACCTATCGGCAAAAAAACCTTATGGTATTTTAAAGAATTCCAAATCACGTGGATTTGGTAATGGGACCTCAAAACATGTTTTGATGATCTAAAACTTCCCATTCTCTAGCATACCTTCTTTTATAGATGGTAGAATGGGTTTGAAACTGAACGTATTGTTACATTAGTCAACAAAGCAATTGAAGAGTATGCTTTATCTTCCAAAATAGAAAATCATAAAGCAGTAGGTACATTAGTCTCTTCGACTAATGTCTTCTAGCTTTTATTGGATTCGATGAAAGTTCGATATCCTCATTTAACCTCAGAAGAACGCTAGGTCAAGGTACTACAGACTTTGAAGGACAAGTTTATAGTAGCCATAACATCACAGGCAGCCATAATATCACAGGCATCCACCTTACCCAAAGACAACTATAGCCAAAAATATTGCCAACCAGGAGAAAGCCAAAACCCATATACCGACAAAGATATGACCTCTGTAAAATATTCAGGAGCCACTATGGAAGATTATTGGGATGCCATGATCAAAGTTCAAGAACAGTAGCTTAAGACTACAGTAAAGGGAAAAGCCAGAGTCACGAGCACCGATACTCCAACAACACTTTCCTTACCATCACAACAGGCTTAGTTGGTGCTAAAACATTCACAACAGTACTCTAGCACTCAGTATGCCGACAGAAGCAATAATCATCAATTTTCCACTCTGTGGGACCCATAGTACACTTCCTTGAAGGAATCGCATTCAGAACGCACTACACATGCCTCCACCAACTTTATTTTTAAAAGGTCAAAAGTAGTGGGACCGACCACTTTGTGGGACCCGAATACCACTTTGTGGGACCCAAAAACCACTTACCTTATCTTCCACCAGACAACTCCAAGTTGGACCGCATTACGGACTTCAAACCATTTGGAATCCATCCTAGTCTATATAAGGAGCCAGAACGCTCATTTTTATGTATGCTTTCAATTGCTCTTTAAGTTTTCCAGTTAATAAGTTTGTAAGCTAAGTTCTAAGTTTATAAACTATCACCTCCATCCATTGTACATCTTCATCCTGTAATCCTTTGTAAGTATTTCATACAATAAATAAGAGTTTGTGTATATTGTTCTTTGTTTGATAAGTATTCACAAAGTACACACACACCCCTGAGGGTGTCTTCATAGGTAAGAGGGCCTGAAAGGGCAACCTCACAACCTTAGTTTTATTTATGTTCTAGTTTAGCATAGTTGTATGTTTAGTTTAATCATCTGAATGTATTAGTCTGTTCCACTCCAAGTATTCTTGTGTTTGCTTCTCCCTAAGGACGATTTAGCCAACGACTGTTGACTATCAGCTCTACCTAGGTATTCCTTTTGAGGAAAGATGGTATATGATGTAATCATATAATAGTTGGGTAGCCTCTGGCTATATACTTGTAAAAAGAACAGCAACGTTCTTTTATGATCTAAATTTTTAGTTTGTCTTCTTTTAGTTATAATTAGTCGTTTTGATTTGATCCATCTCTTTCATTGGTGTCAGAGCATTCACAACAGTACGCCATCTTTTAGTTATATATATATATATACCATTTTACATTACACACAGATCGACCTAGCGATATTTCAATTTTTCATACTCAATTCTAGTTCGATATATCAATATAGAATTACTAACAAAATATATTTTTTCATTAGCTCAAAAATTCCTTACAAATTAATTTATAGACATTAATATTTCAGAGACTTCTTATAGGTCGATCTACACGTTACCATACATATCAAATTTCTTCATTACTTCGTATTCGGACATATACACATCCAAAGTGAAACACTTCTGTAAGAAAAGACAAAGGAACGTGGTTTTAGTAGAGCATATCTCCAATCTGCCGACTAGACGCATATTTCCAATCTACATACTAAAAGCATATTTCCAGTCTGAAACCACCACCACCGCCTCTTCCTCCATAACCTTCACCACCTCAGAAAGGCAGAGAAAGAAGAATGGCTCTGCTTCTATAGAACCCATTCCCTCATAGGATAGCGGTAGTACTTCCTGGTACATACACTAGATTCTGCATCTGACTTATTGATGAGATCTTCTGCAAGAAGACGATGACAAACCCTGCGTTGCTCACCTAACACAATCAGATGATGAAACTACTACATTTAATAGTAATCATTCTCAGCCTCTGCTGCATCCTCATACGTCATATTGTGATATGTCGGCGGAATAAGTATGGGAGTAGTAGACATAAAGGTCGGTTACCAAAATAATACAGTTTGAGCTTCTATATTTTAGCAAGAAACCTAGCTTCATATTCCTCGCGTCTAGTGGTCACCATTCTCACGATGAGGAAAACTACATATTATTTCAAATGTAGTGTACTTTCACAAGGATAACCAATGATACCGTAACAACTATATTTATAGCAGACCTACATTTAATGCTCAGAAGGAATTCCAAATCAATAATTATTAAAGCCAACACTTACTGGGAATCCCAAAAGTCAAATACATCAGTCCTTTCTAATACATTCAATGTTAAATACAGTTTTCAACACAGACGTAACAAGTCCCAATCTAGTCAACTTCCAAAGTGTACCTTTCCAAATTCTAACACATAAACATTCCAAACTCGAACTACCTCAATACTAGACTCATGTATTATACACGTGACATACAATCACCAAAGACACTTGGACCACGAACTGATAAAGACCGTCGATCGAGCACTACAAAAAATATGAATAAGTTAAAAACACGCGTCTCCCACAAGCTAGTAGTTACACATTCAACTACCACTTGCCCCATATTCAGGAAAACATGCCTTTATACGATAACGAACTGAGAGTAAGGTCTATAAAAAAGATGAGTTCTAGAGGAGAAAGGACCAAGAATTTTACATTCTAAAATTAAGTTTTTTACTTCAAGAGATCACAAAACTTGAAATCAAACATTAGCCTCAAGCAATAAAAGTTACAGTTACTAAATACACAAGTCGAGGTTGTGGTTTTTACTTATTCAGAGGTTTCCACGCTAATCACCTGTGTCATCCATATTGAATTATACTAATTCTTATCACATGTATATTTGGAGTACGATCAAATTTCAAGCTATTTTGAGATACTACAAAATTAGGCCATTACAATGCCCACAGTCGAGAGCTGAGGAACGAAGAAAGGGGAAGATTGAGCTCTTGTGAGCATATGCCAATTGGTCCTAGACCCATAGATAAGATCATGAACTGGGAATCAAGAAGCCATGGATAGCTAAGCTATATCAACTTGTGACCCTAAGTTAGTCTTATGTCTCTGACATACAGCTTACTGGTAGAAGTGTCGAAGTAGACCAATTAGACCAATGTCGAGAGTGAGCCATTTGTCATAGCGACTTCTCTAAACCCACATATCACGGTCTACTATGCCAGGTTTGCCTCATGTGAACCGGTCAAAAGCACCTAGTCCCACAAAACACTTTGTAGTATATTCGTTTTGGCGCAGGGAAATGTCTCAAAGTCAAAGCTAAGCTGTGAGTAGCACCAACTCTTCTTCAAAATCTAAAGCTAGGGAAGCTGAAAGGGATTTTGCCAGTGACGCTTAGGGCTGGCGCGGATGGTGTAAGAAAGACTCAAAATGGGGAGTAGATGTGAGCCGTTCTTTTCTTTGAAGTTAAACCACCTGACTCAAGGTACAACATGTCAAATACTCTTAGGTATGTGTTGCTGCCAAAAGAACTATCATGGATACAGTTGTTTAAAATCCATCAGAGATGGGATTCTCGAGTCAAAGGGTAAGATCTGTTTGCATTAGAGCTTCTCTACAAGAATTGTGACTCCCCGTCTAGTAAAAGTAACCAAGTGACACTGCCATAGCAAAAAAGGGGATGTGAGTAATATAGGGACTTATCCCTCGAGTTGGGATAACATCGAACTAGTAACATGCCAAACTCACGTAACATACACGTGACATACATTGTAAACAAGGACACCTAAATCATGAACTAAAGATGAACACAGCTCAAGCACTCAAAATAAAATGGAACAGGTCAAGGACACCTGTCTCCTGCGAACTAGCAGTTACAGGTCTAACAACCACCTACCCTAATATTTAGGGGAGCGTGCCCGCACACGAAAAAGAACTGAGGATGAGGTCTATAAAAGGAATAATATACTAGGAATAAGGAACCAATATTTTCTAGCTCAAGAGATCATAATTAGTAATTAAAATATCGATCTCAAGCAATAAAATTACAGTTACTAAATCCTCAAGTCGAGGTCGTGGTTTTTACCTATTCAAAGGTTTCCACGCTAACCACATGTATTATTTTTATATTATTGGTTATACTACATGTATCATGGGTACATTTGGTATAAGAGCTTAATCGAGCAATTACAAAATTTGGCCCTTACAATTGGCACCGTCTGTGGGAAAGAGGACATTTCCACAAAATCTTAAGGCAGACAGTTGCCCAATAATTAATTTCCGATCATGGAGACTTCTAATTGACATTCCACAAGAGTTCAGCATGAATTTTCCATCGATCCTGATCAGCTACTAGAATTAAGGGTGAACTTTAATGCTAAAATAGAGAAGCAAAATGAGATCGAGTGTCAATTGGTTTATGACAGAGAGTTCCATGAGTAGGAACCCCAAGATGAACGCAGAGCTCAAAAAACATAGTTCAAACGAGATGAAGAATAGATAACCATGTTGCAAATCGCCTTAAAAATACTGTAAGATAATCAAAAGGTTCAGGCTCCCCAGGAATGAGAGGTCATGCCAGCGACTTCCAGGGTTTCAACACGGGAAGCGTTGGGACCCCGAGGCACAATTAGCAGAAGAACTTCTAGGCATCAGCGTAATGATCTATATGTACCAGAAGCTTTAATTTATCTGGGATGAAAAGATCAGTCCAAAATTAGTAAGGAATATAGGCACTCAAAGTATCAAGTAGAAGAGCCACGACATCCATCCAAGGTACCAGTTCGTAAGCATTTGATTGAGGGAATCGGTAATCATAATCCCCAACCTATACGCCAAACAGATACAACACCAATTCAGTACGCCATACAGGAACATATGGATCAACAAATCAAGAAGTTGGTAAAAGTTCAAGCTCTCGATAGTAAGGACGAGTTCAGCAAATTTCATGGCAGTCTGATTGCCAAAGAGTTGTTTGATATGGAAGTACCCAACAGGTTTTCATACTCCTAAAATATGAAAATATAAGGGCACTAATCCTAAAGAGCATGTCCAACAATTCTGAGATTCTTCGGGATTGTATTCTAACTTGAACAACATCATTTATCGACTGTTTACTACCAGTCTCCAGGGGGAGCCACTACGATGGTTCCATTCTCTACCTAAAAATTCAATCCTCGCATTCGACCAGTTACCGAAGATCTTCATCAAGACGTACGCTCATAACAAAGACAAGGAGGATAATTTATACACTCTTATCAGTCTCAAACAGTCTCAGGGGGAGAAGCTCGAAGTCTTTTCAAAGAAATTTCATGAACTTGCTTGGAAAGTTGATAATCTCGATTAAAAGACAGCCGTTTTAGCATTTACCAATGCACTACAGATCGATTGTAAAGTGAAGAAGCATCTTTTCTTGAACAAACCCTCAATATTGGAAAACATGATTACCAAGGTAAATGGATATATCTTTTCTTGAACAAACCTACAGAATATACTGAGATCGGTGGGTATAGCAGAGGAACGTATATTGCTACCAAGCTTGCCCAATAGGAGAAAAAAGTTTAATAGAATTCCTATAATTAAAAAGAGACGTATTCGCTTGGACTTTCCAAGAAATGCTAGGAGTTAACCCAGCTAAAGCTTGTCACAAATTAAGTATTAGAGATAAAGCTACAGCAGTCAAACAAAACAAAGGAGACTCTCACCATGTCTCCGAGATAAGGTTAACACAAAAATTAATAAGTTGATTGAGGTCGGATTCGTTCGAGAAGCCAAATACCTGGATTGGATCTTGAACATTATAGCAGCTCTAAAAAAGAACTGGGAAGTTCGTGCTTGAGTCAATTTTATATATCTTAACAAATATACTCTGAAAAACTATTTCCCTCTTCCCATAATTTATCAAATTTTAGACTCCACAGCATGACACGAGCTATTATCTATGATAAACGTGGCTTCGAGATATAACAATATACCTCTCTTAGACGAAGATAAAAAAAACTACCTTCATCACTGAAAGGGGGTTTTATTGTTACAAAGTCATGCTATTCGGTCTGAAAAATGCTAGAGCAACCTATCAAAGGCTCGTTTCAAGTATGTTCTTGGAACAATTGGGGGAAATAGTTGAAGTTTACATTGATGATGTGTTCTGCAAAAGCCTAAAGAAACAATATCATATAGCACATCTCGATATAGTTTTCAACTTCTTGCGGTCAAACAGAATGAAACTTAACCCAGATAAGTACCAATTTTTGGTACACTAGGGCAAATTTATATGATACATCATCAGTAAGAAAGGGATCAAAGCTGATCCAGATCAGATTCAGGCATTAATCAATATGTCATCTCCACAGATAAATAAAGATGTACATAAGCTCGCAGATAAGATTATGGCAATTAACAAATTCATATCTAAGTCTTTAGATCCATATCGATGGTTATTTATGTTGCTTCGTGGATCAACCAAAAAGGGTAAAGGTCGACAGAACGAAGAGATCGAATTGACAGAAGAATATAAAGTAGTTTTCCAAGAACTAAAAACGTATCTTAGAAGATCTCTCGTAATGAGCACTCCGATCGAGAATGAAGAATTAATCATCTACCTCGTTGTTATAAAAAACTCTCTAAGTTCGGTCCTCCTATGCCTTGAAGGAAAATTTATGAAACTAATATATTTCATAAGCAAAACTCTTACACCGGTATAAATAAGATATTCTAAGATAGAGCAACTCCTCCTCGCACTCGTCAATACTTCACAGAATCTTAAGCATTATTTTCTCATTCAGTTAAGGTCATGACAAACTATCCCCTTTGGGAAGTGTTATCTAAAAAGGCGAAATCGTGCAAAATACAAGAATGGTATGTCAGTTTGGGGGATCACGACATTAAGTTCTCAGATAAAGGTCAAGCAGTGATTGATTTTTAGCAGACTTCTTAGTAAATGATCCAAATTGGGAAGAGCACAATCCAGATCTAACATAAGAAGTCTAAGACGATCCACCTTCAAAGCCTTTCGAAGAGCGAGTTGAGTGGGTTACGCAAAAGAGGTGGAGATTTCTTACATACGTATTAGTAGGACCCGCAGGGTCAAGGATTGGAATCGTACTGATTACACCCTCAAATAACAGAATTGAAAAGTTAATTCGATTAAACTTTGACGCATCAAACAATGTTTCAGAGTTCAAAACATTAATTCATGGCCAGAACATGGCATTAATGATCAGAGTTCCTGAACTATCGATCTATATAGACCAATTACTGATAGTCCATCACTACTCCGAGCAATATAAGAAGAATGGTAAAATGGTTCACTATGCGGCACTTATTGTTGATAGAATGAGCCAATTTGACAAAGCTACACCAGATTATTTACCTCATAGAGATAATTGTCATACCGATTCCTTGGCTTACTTAGCCAGGGTATTTGGTACAAAAGTGAGATACCTCCAAATTGAAGTGAATCCAACCCCCAGCATTGATGTCTCGACGATATGCGCGATCAACACTGGGGGTGATAAAGTAGAGGATAACGATTGGAGAAAGCCTTTTCTCACCTATCTCGGCACAAAGAATAAATGTGATGGGCCACTTCCAGAAGATTCAAAAGAATGCAGGCAACTAATTGAAAACTCCAAGCGGTATACAGTACAGAAAGGTGACATATATCGAAGATCGGTGACCAGCCTTTATCTCAAGTACCACTCCAAAAAAGAAGCTGGCGGAATACTAAATGATTTACATGAAGGAACTTGTGGCTCCCATGCCGCAGGACGATCACTTGCAAATAGATTAATTACACAAGGAGTTTTCTTGCCCGGAATGAGAAAACATGCTGATGAATATTCATGAAAATGCAATGCATGCCAACGACATGGTAATCAAATATGAGCTCCTACTCTCGAACTCTATGCGAGAAAGGTCATCAGGCCTTTCAAGCGATAGGCACTTGATAATGTGAGAGAATTCCCAAACACATAAGGTAACTATAAATTATTACTCGTAGCCATGGATTTTTTCACAAAATAGATAGAAGCATCGAGAAGAAGTCATCTCATTTATCTGGGAATATATCATCACACAATTTGGCTACCCCCACCTGATTCGAATCAATAATGGCCCACAATTCATTTAAGAAAAATTACTGGCATTTCTAAACAAATACATCATTCATTCATCCTCCAATTCATATTACCCTCAGGAAAATAGGCAAGCAGAAATCACAAGTAAAACCATAGTGGATAGACTCAAGATGAGACTACAATCAAGTATGAAGTGTAATTAGATAAGAGAACTACCACATGTCTTATGGGCTTACCACACAACACTTAGACAATCAAAAGGGTGTTCCTCTTTTCTACTTGCTTATGGAACCGAAGCCGTCATCCCAACAAAATATCACTATCCTGTCATAGATCACAAGCTCACTAATGTGGAGAATAAGTTCAAACAAGTCTAAAATATGAGCTTGATAGATGAAACAAGAGCTCGAGTGTAGCCAACTTGGGTTGTAATCATCATATGCTAACCAATTCGTACAAAAGAAGTGTTTAGAATCGACAGTTCGAAATTGATGACTTAGTTCTTCGAGAAATTCCCAAAAGAAGAAAGGAGTTAAATGCCTGAAAGCTCGTAGAAAATTGGGAGGGTCCATTTCTTGTAGTAGGTTGAACTGGCTTGCAGGGCCGGTCCTGGCTATAGACGCAAGAGAAAGCCGTCTAGGGCCTCCAATTTTTAACGTAAATTTGGGGCTGCCAAATGGTAAAGTAATAGATAAAAATGACCTCAAATATCATAAAAAAAGAAGTTGCCTTATTAGTTTGCAATAATAGACTCTCACCGGATGGTCAGAAGTTCAAATCCTCACCTTGTTTAAAAAAATTCAACTAAATATGCCCAATTTTTTCCCCTAACGAGGGGCCACATTTTTGGACCTTGCCTAGGGGCCCCTAAACCTCAGGGCCGGCCTTACTGACTTGGGATCCTACTACCTTATGACAGAAGATGGTATTAGGATACTAAACCCTTGGAACACTAGGAGATTGAAGAAATACTATCGTTAAATCCCTATTTTTTTCAAGTACAGGATACGTCTAATATTGTTATTTACATTCCATAAGTGAGATTTAATCTTCATACAATTTGTACATTCTTCTCCTATCAATAAAGACTTTTAAGTTTTTTTCTACATTACTGTCTACTATCATCAATATGTATATATCTTTATCTACTAAATCTTAAAAGATAAAGCAAAAGGTAAAACTAGTTTAATTCTATCCAAACATCTACCACACAGAAACCAAAACAGTTTGCAAATTCTTTTAAATAAATCAATTTTTTGATATGTCAGACGAGCTTTCACCAACTTTAGAAGTTCTGAATTTTGGTACGCTAGCAGCAACAATGTCTCTTCCTTGATCCACCAGTCATCGGCTTTTAAGTTATGTAGGTTTCTCGCCCTGGTGGCCAATACTTCTATCATCTCAGGATCTGGATAAATAGATCGATCTTCTAGAATTTTAAGGTATGCCTCTTTTAACCCTCTCTTACTGTCCATTTCCACTTATAAAAAGGGGGTTAACTTCATAAGGTCTTTGGTCACTTTTGGAATATTTTCTCTAATATCACCAGGAAAGAAAGGTCGTATTTTTAAGTACCTACTCTTTATCTTTCCTAACTGCTTTATCATTCTCTATTTTATCTTTAGCCAATCCTAAACGAGCTACACATAAATCTTTCTAGTGGTCTTCACTAAGTTCTTTATATTTTCTTACCTGAACCTCAGTTAATCCAGTCAAGAGAGCTCCTACTTGTGTAACATTTTTCTCCCTAGCGAGCTCTTTCTTTAAAGCCTCAATTATGACGCGCAGTTCGTTAAGTTCCTACACAACAATTTTACTATTAAACGGTATAACAACATCATAACTTTACTACTCAAAATAATACATACAAATGTTTTCCCCCCTCCAGTTCTAGAATATTCTAAGGACATTCCAATATATATTACTCTACCTTCTCCTGGTCCTCCCCTCCTTGGTTTTCCTGGTATGTACTTGGAGATACAACATTTAACCCTGATACAGCCTCTTCACGCAGAGTCTTCCATACCTTTGCCTTTTCCTTTCCATCTAGCCCTGCAACATCCTCATATAGACCCTCCATGATAGCCATTACATCATCAAAAGAGTAGCCTTTATCCTGGAGCCGTTGGGCAAGGTTGTCTCGAGCTACAATCAAGTTGTCAAAATATTATTTGTATTTTATACCAACCATGTCTGCTACTCCCTAGAAATACATCCTTAACTCCCCAGCCTCTGCAGTTGATTGCACCTTCTCCTCCATCAGCTTCGCCGACCCGCTCACTTGCCAAATCTTTCTCAAGCTGAGCAATCCACTTCCCAAGCTCTACCTTCCCATCCTCAAACCCAAGGCAGATACCTTAGGTGAAACCTATACAAAAAAGATAAAAAAATCAAATTGAACTTTTCAAATGAATAACAATAATTACAGAGTTACACTTACCCTGCACATCTCTATTTTTATACCCGAGTCTAACTTTTTAGAGTCTTCTCGAGCAGCAGACCTTAACTTGTTTTCCAAAATGAGAAGGTCATCCTCGGTGCTCGAAATCACAACATCTTCCTTTACCTTATTCAAAATAGGTAGAGGGGTCTCCTCATGTTTCTTTTTTTACTTAAAACTCTAGACCTCCGTACTCTGTGGTCCCAGAGGTCAAAACAGTACTCTTCAGTTTTTGGTTTTTGTTGCCCGAAATAACCCCTGCAGCCCTTGATTTCGTGGCTGGTGGTGGTAGCTTCCCATATGTGGTAATTCTAAGGCATTGGTCACTGGTGTGCCCACAACACTTTGAACAGCCACAAAAGATGAGCTAACACCTGCTATTTTCCTCTTTACTTGAGACTTCTGAACTTTAGTAGATTTGCAGTTCAATCGCTTATTCCTACTAATCTCAAGTTTGACAAAAATAGCTTCTAGCTCGGTTCCCTCTCGAGCTACTATATCAATCAAGAGTTCTTCTCTCTTAATAAAAGAAAGAGGATCTACATACCACACAATATATTGTCAATACAAATAGAGCACCATATGCAGATATAGTTTGGAATAAGTAAACTCTACTTATATTTCTTAAACGATTTATATATAAGAGCCAGGGAGTCCTCATCAGCTCGCTGGAAATACTCACCTTTTACCCAAACTAAATTATCATTCCATACCCTTCCTGTAGAATTTAGGTCAAAAAATTATGGTTGGGTCGAGCTAGAAGAGAAGTATGCACCCCCAGTAGAAACAAAGTATTTCACAGTAAAATACTTCAAAATATCTATTGGAGTTAATCTTTTCTCATTCCCCTCACGGGCCCGCCTCCTATTTAAATTCTCACAAATGTTTATAACCTCCCATATGTTGCATTTCAATTGTACAGGACAAGCCTTAATCTTATTCATGATACATTTAGCAAGGTTGCTTAAAGGGACCACTAACCCATACTCAAACTAGGCAAGATAACATAGAAAACCCTCATCCAAATCACCTCCCAAATTCCTATTGAAGTACTCAAAGGAAACAAACACTAGAATATTTCTACCATTTTCTCAAACTCCAAGTCAGGCAGCAAGAAAAATGTACTGTTACCCCCTTCCCATCAGAACACCCCTTAAAAGATCCCCCACCGTATTTTATCACCCCTCCCCATACATCTACAAAACTACTTTTACATTTACAAAATTCTTTAAACACATCTGACCCTACAGGGTAGCGATAGAGATAGAGATTACCAGGAAAACTAGAATCTTGAGTTGTTCCTCCCCTTTACTCTTCCTCTTAACTGATAAAGCACCATCATTTGAGCTCTTATCCATAAGCTCACCCCCCATAGAATTGGCAACCACAAATCCAACATTTATATCAGCCATCGAATGACCCGAGGTGGAAGGCTCCATCTCGAATGACAAGCTTCACAAAAAAGGAAGTTTATTACTAAGTTCTTTTCAATGCATCTACGCCTACATAAAGGACCAGGTATTCTAGTCAATTTTTCTATTTTTTCTTGATTATTATAAGCCAAATAAAAAAGATACAATATATTATTTTCATATCTCTACAGTACTTATCACTAAATGAGAAAATTAAATTTCAAAAAGCCACATTATCCTTAAATAGTACATAACTCACAATTTCTGAATATAGTAAACATTTCAAAGTTCAAATTAAGAAAAAAGAGGAAATCGTCCACAAATATAGATATCAATCAAATCACACAGCAGTAAAACTTTCATGCACAAACCACTATCCTCCAATAGCTGAGAATAAATCCGGTACATCAAACACCTTTTTAGCAGTAAACTCTTGTAACGAAAGTCTCTTCTCCCCCTTTAAGATCAAAAATTCCTCACCCCTCTAAAAATGATAATTCAACTCTGGGTTTGCCTCAATAATGAATTCGCGATCAAATTTTATTTTTCTCTCTAAGCATTCGTTTCTCTATATTTTGTAAAAAATTTGAAGAAAAAAGGGAAGAGTTACTTATAGGTTTCTTTTCAAACCTCTGGCAGATATGGGGGCTCGTGTCAGCCACCCTCGGTTTTTCAATTGAGGTGGCATTTCCACTGCTCCTGTCAATCCCATCACGCCTTTAGGTGAAATACACTCTTTCATCATTACAACTACGCCTATCATTAAATGTGTTTTTCTCTCTTCTACTAATTTTCCTCTCATACCTCTCCATATCCCTGACAACTCCATACTACACAAATAATTTGACCTCACACTCTCCACTTTTTATCTTATCCTAATGATTTTCATATATTTTGTTGTATATGATCCACCATATTTATAATAACTTCAATGGTAATTCCAGAGAAAATAGATATTCAAAAAATTTAAATCCAAACATAATCCACATAACAAGGAAAAAAATGCGCCAAGTCCTACAATATTTTTATTTTTTATCCCAATACAATATTTTGAACTGTCATACAAACGATCTCTCAAAAATAATTATATCTGAAACATCCCAAATGACCTACAATACCACATCTAATCACCTCACCACCATCAATCAGCTTATCTTCATCAGCTATCTTATCCAGAGCAATCTTTGTTACAGTAATCTTTCGAGATTCAGGGTTAGTTATCATATCACGAAAAACATCACACCAAAAATGTCGATCCAGTTCGATATCTCTTTCTCTCACAGTCAAACCTTCGAGCTACATTACAGAAACTGGCAGCTCGTCCTCATATCTAAGAAGCTTGAATATTTGTTCACGCACTTATGCAACCTTTATCGCCAAACACCCCTCATGCATAATGAACTCTCTGAGAACGAGTCCTCACCATGTTTACTAATTCCAAACTTTATCTGCCACTTATTTACAACCATAGAAAACAATAGAATGCAATCCCACCTTTTACGCATATAAGATATTTATAGATAAATATTAGAGTTGTTAAGGTTATCTGCCCAAACAACTTAAATACTTATCAATTCTACTCACTTCGAAAAATACCTCTTTATTTGCCAAATTTCTTACATTTATTTTCCCAAAACAAATACTATTTCCTTTCATTATCTCAAAAATGTACCCAACAAAATACATTTCAAAAACAAATATCATTCGTTACATAAAATAGAAAGTGTACAAATACATCTACAACAACAAGTTACTTGCAGGATTGTGTTCTTTTGAGGAAAGACAACAACCTCTTCCTCCTCTGAAACCACCACCTCCGCAAGAAAATAAATATTGTTATAATAGAACCTACTCACTCGCATGGTAGTGGTGGTACTTCCTGGTAGGAACACCGGCAGCCTCGTCCTCCTCTGAAACTGTCTCCATCGCAAGAAGCGGCAAACCCACCTTGTGTTGTTCCCCATATACCACCAGATAATAAAACCGCACAATCTGATAGTAGTCATTATCCGCCTCCACTACCTCCTCATACATCTTCCCGTGATATGTAGGATGAACAAGAATGGGCATCGGAAGATCTAGGGACTGGATCCCAAAATAACATAACTAAAGTTCTTGCACTTTAGCATGTACCCTAGCTTCATATGATTGGCATCTAGTAGTCACTATTCTTCACTCACAAACGACTATAATGGAGATGGGAACTTACAGAAAATTTGAAACAATAGAAGTACTGGCAGAAAAATAATCGGATGTACAGCAGTCAACAGCAGCAGTATATAGACAAAGATACATTCAATACAGAGAATGGTTTTCAAAGTAGTCAGTATTCTAAGAATAAATTTCAAGAAAACCCAACATCCAACCAAAAAAGTCATAGTCAACATTCCAATTCCCAATATTTCATATTAATTCCAAGATAAATCTCCACATGAGCAAAACCTATCACATCCAATGTCAGACAACCTCTTCGTATTCTTCTACTAAGATCAATTAAACCTTTTCAACTCAAGACACCCGTACTTTCAGTTAAGAGGGGGAGATTGTAGGGACTTAACCCTCAAGCAGGGATAACATCGAACTAGTAACATGCCAGACTCACGCAATATACACGTGGCATAGACTATCAACAAGGACACCTGGACTACGAACTGAAGATGAACGTAGCTCGAGTACTCAAAATAAAATGGAACAAGTCAAGGACACCTGTCTCTCACGAACTAGCAGTTATAGGTCTAACTACCACTTACTCCCATTTTTAGGGGAACGTGCTCGTACGCAAAAATGAACTAAGGATGAGGTCTAAAAAGGAATAAGATACATAATAATAAGGGACTAAGTTTTTCTGGCTTAAGAGATCATAACTTATAATCAAAATATCAGTCTCAAGCAATAAAGTTAGAGTTACTAAATCATTAAGTCGAGGTCATGGTTTTTACCTATTTAAAAGTTTCTACGCTAACTACCTGTATCATTTTTATATTATTAATTATACTAGTTGTGTCACAGGTACATTTGGTGTAAGAGCTTAATCGAGCTATTACAAAATTAGGCCCTTACAGGTATAGATGTAAAAAACTAGCAAGTGTAAAAAAAAACCTGGGAAGCAGAGTCTGTACTAGATATGTCTAGAGTTCGTAGAGCGAATACTCAAGCTACTTCATGGAGCATAGCTGCACAAGTCAAAAGTGTTGCCTCCTCTTTCTAGTTAAGAAACTGAGGAATCACTTCAGTAAGAAATCCACATCTTTTTGGCTTAGGATCCTATGTTGGTAAGGCTAGGAAAAAAGTGACTGAGAAAAAGAGAGGTTTTTATATTCTCTCTTTTTTTTTCCATGTCTGTCTTTGACGTCTTCTTTTTTTCCAGCAATTGTTTTTTTACTTTGGATTGTCAAACCAAATGTTGAACATTTCCAGAGGTAATGCTGTGATTGGGAGTGGTCACAGAATCAATTTTAAAATAGTCTCCTAATAAAACTAGTAAAGGTCGCAGTGGGGTAACCATGGATGTTGAGTTTCCACTAGTTATGTTGTCCGCTCTTTCTTTTCTGACCATGCAAATACCAACCCCATTTTATCTTTTTTGACCATGCAAATGCTAAGTCGCTATACTTTCAAACACAAGAGTTTGAAACATGTTTCCTTTTTTATTCAATGCTACTTTATGTCTAGTTTCATCCACATTTTGAAGAGATTTTTAGACTTTGGACCACAATATTTTAAACCACCTTGACATAACCCGCCAAAATTGGCATTTCTTAGACTTTAGACCCCAAATTTGATTTTTCGTCATCAACCGTCAGAGTCAACTAGGTCTTGAATCTGCTAACTTAGTCTAAATTATTAAATGTCTAAATTATGCTTGCTAGTGTGTGGTATGCCTTAACCTAACCTAAATGAAGACATCACTGTCGACTTTCTCTCTCTAACTTCAAAACCCAAATATAGCTTCTACCTGCCAACATAACTTCAACCAACAGAAATTCGATCAGTTTTGAAGGTGATAAAACTTCAATTCAATAGATTAATGAAGAGAACTTCAATTAATAGTGATGTCATTACCCCCAAAATGAAGAAATTACAGAAGAAGAAAAAAAATGTATGGTATTATCTCCTTTAATTTCGTTTTAATTTCTTTTCTTTTCTTTTTCTCAATTTGATTAATGAAGAGAACTTCAATTAACAGTGATGTCATTACCCCCAAAATGAAGAAATTCCAAGTAAAAAATATGTTATTATCTTCTTCAATATCGTTTTAATTTTTTTTTTCTTTTTTTTTTTGACATTTTTTCAATTTTCTTCTCCCAATCAATGTATGTATGTATGAATTTTCTTAATTTTCATTTCATTACAATTTTTTCCCTTAGAAGCAAGGATTTTATGTGATGTTGTGTAGAGTTGCCAACTACTGTGATGTTTAATGGGTTTTCTGTGGATTTTTTTTTCTTTTCATTTATGTGATGATAAATATTTCTAGATTAATTCATTTCAGTTTGATTATTTCTTCTTCTTTTATCTTATTGTCATGTTTGTATGTCTTTATCACTTCATTTGAATAATTTTACTGTAGTCTGTTTCATTTGTTCTGTTGATGATGTTGTGTAGTATATAGTATATAAGCAATGTTATGGTGTCTTGTGACTTGATATGATAGAAATAGTATTGATGAAACTCAATGTTTATTCCTCATATGTCCTAATTATTTGTTTAATTTAGCCTTAATTGTATATTGGAACCTAAAGATTTGGATTTGGTCATCCATGTTGAGGGAAAGTGGACAAGTCTAGGGGCCACTGGGTACTGCAAATTGAACTATATTGGTGGGAAAGATTACATAGTTAAAAAACAATCCAAATGTTCCCCTACCCTAAAGAAACTGATTAGATTATCGAAGAAGATGAGGGATCATTGTTTGGAAACTGCACATTCAGTTCTTACAGGGTCAATGCTTCAACGGTGTTGCTTATTCCTTGGTAAACAGAAAATAGTGGATGCTAACCACATCTTGAAGGACATGTTTAAAAATAGTGATGATGCAAGTGAAGGAACTATACATTTTTATGCTTCTATAGTTAAAAAAAATTCAAACATGTTCCCCCAACACATAAAAGGAAGATAGCAAGTTACCTTTCTGAGGAGGAATTAGATGAGCTGCCAAATTCTAGTGATAGTGATAATGATACAGATATGATGAACTTAGATGAAGATGATATCCAAACAAATGGTATTCAAGAAATAGATTAGCAGCCAATTGATGTTCAAGTAACTGGTTTTCAGCAAAATGATGTCCAACAACTTGATGAGATACCAATTGAAGTTCAAGTAAGTGATGTTTAATCAAATTTATTTCAGCCAAATTATGTCCAATAATTTAATGAGATACCAATTGATGTTCAAGCAAGTAATGTTCAAGCAAATGATTTTCAGCCAAACAATGTCCAATAATCTGATAAGATACCAACTGATTCTCAAGCAAGTGATGTTCAAGAAAATATTGATGTGAATAATGTAGATATTGAATAACATTATTATGGCACTCACTCCTCATAGGATGGAGATGGTGTACCCACAGCTTAAGATATTGCAAAGTATAAAGAATTTAATGATTTTGTGGGAGAGAATAACAATATTTTTTAGAAAGAAGAAAATATGGCAGTTTTGGACAGTAGACGAGTAGATAATTGTGTTAATCCTATTATGATTGGGATGGAGTGGCCAAATATTAATGAGTCAAGAAGCTATATAAGGGAATGGTCTATCCAAAACAAATTCACATATTATCAAAAAAAAAAAAGTTACAGGCTAAGGTTCAAGGGTACTGATAAGACTTGCAAGTGGATGTTATATGTTAGAAGATCCTCTGATCAACATACCATGTTTGTGAGAAAAAGTAGTTGTTTAGAGCATACTTGTGAAGGTGATAGCGAAGACAAAAACAAGTCAGTAAATACTTTGTGGGTTGCCAACTATTGTGAGGAAGGACTGAGAAGCATTAAATTATCAAGGCCCATTGATGTCTTTACAATAATTAGGAGAATATTTGGTAATTATTTATCCTATTGGACTTCTTGGAATGTGTGGACTATATGTATGGAAAGGATTGTTGGTTCATATGATGAGCGATACTTTAAGATGCCTTCTTTAGTCAGAGAACTTCTTATTGGAAATCTTGGGAGTATTACAGGTTATAGCAGAGATAATGCCACCTTGCAGTGGATAGGAATTGTGGTAATGTTCAAGGAATCTTATAAAGGTTGGTTGAGAGGGTGCAGGCCAGTTCTTGGATTAGATGAGTGTTTCTTGAAAGGAAAATATGGGGGAGTTTGTTTGTCTATCATAGGTCTTGATGGGAACAATGGTTTATTTCCAATTGCTACATACTTATGCAGAAGTGAATGTTATGATACATGAAACACATTTCTTCAAATACTATAGCCATGACTTGTTTATGATGATGCCAAATTGGCTTTCATTTTTGATAGGTAGTTGATTAAAGCAGTTGCAGATAATTTCCATCATTGCAATCATAGGTTCTGTTTTAGGCACATGTACAAGAATTTTAAAAATATTTATATGGGTACACATTTGGAGAAGCTATCTTGGAATGCAGCCAGATCTTTTATAATTGTTGATAAAGATAATTTTCTTGCTAACCTAGGAGAATACCATTTATCTACTAAGTAGTAGTTAGAGATTGAACCTCCTAAAACTTGGTGTATATCTCATTTTGACTCAACAGCTAAATGTGAGCACATCACTAATAATTTTAGTGAGTCATTTAACAATTGGATTTTGAGGGTAAGGGATAAACCACTCCACAAGCCATTAGAAATGTTGAATATGATGATAATGACTTTGATGTATGATAGAAGAACTAAGGCAAGTACTTGAGACCAAGATGGTTTGGTACCAAGGGCAGTTACACATATTGCAAAGTTGAAGAAGTGGTATGGAAAATTTGATCTTGCAGGTGCCGATTAGAATTGTTTTACAGTTACAAAAGATGGACAAAGATGGGCAATTAACTTAAATGTCCAAGAATGTGAATCCAAAGAGTGGCAGATTTCTGGCTTACAATGTGTACATGCAGTGTGCATACTTGTTTGGAAGAGAAGACCATGGAAGCAGTAAGTATTTATACATAATTAATTGTTGATATCTTAATTATGCATGGATGTGAACCATTTATATCTTTGATACTTTATATGTGGATATTGTAGTAAGTACCATTGGGTGTCTACATATATAAAAGAATATACTAATGCAGTTTATCCTGTGGCTGATGAAACAAGTTGGGTGCAGGTATGTTATTTAGATCTACATTTTTTCAATTGTTTATTCATTTTTTTGTTTCATCTCATTGGAGCTACACTTTAATTATTGCCACCAAGTGAAGTCAGGCCACCCCCACTTCTGAGGCCAACTGGTAGAACTAGAAAATCAAGGAAAAAAGATGAAGATGAACTCACTAATCCAAGGACAAGGAGATGTGCAAAGTGTGGACAATATGGACATTTTAAAAAAACATGCAAGGGTCCCCCTGTGCCTGATAAGGTTGTTCTCCAAAAGAAGAAACTTCCTAAGGTAGATACTCCAAGAAGTCAAGAATAGATGAGAGTTAAGTTAAATTTTTTTACTTCTGGCCAACAGAGTACAACCCAAATAGGTGGGAGGGTTAAACCACAAGCAACTAAAACAACTATAAGGGCTACACCACAAGCAACTAAAGCATCTAGAAGGGCTACACCACAAGCATCTAAAGCATCTGGAAGGGCTACACCACAAGCAACTAAAACAGGTAGGAGAATTACATAACAAACAGGTGGGAGGAATAATGCCAAAGCTACATACTCCAGTCAAGCACAAACAAAGAGCACTCTTCCTAAGCCATCCAGTCAAACTAATCTATACATGAAGACTTTTAATCCACCTAGGGTGAAGTGGAAGGTTTAAGCATTATTGTGCTTTTTTTTAGAGAGATATGGCTTTTATATGAATTGCTGAAGTTTCTTTTATTTATTTTAATTTTTTGGAGATATGATTATTTTGTGATTCATCTAAATTATTGGAGATGTAACTCTAGTTTGTGGTGAATGAAATTTTGGTGTCCATTCTTTGTCTAATTTGGGTGTTATTGATGCCTTTAGTTAATGCCTTTTCTATTTATATTCTAGGTTTGTATGAATGCCCATTCTAGTTGTTGTTTATATTCTAGTTTTGAATGCCCATTCTGCCTGTCCAAATACATTCCAGTTCTGCCTGTCCATTTTCTGCATGCCCATTTCAGTTTTGTATGCCCATTCTAATTATGCATGTCCATTTTTTTTATGGCCATTCTAGTTTTGTATGCCCACTAGATTTGCATGTCCATTTTTTGTATGCACATTCCAGTTCCCATTCCAGTTTTGTATGCCCACCAGTTCGGCATAGCCATTTTCTATATTTTTTGTATGCCCATTCCAATTTTGTATGCTCACCAGTTCTGCCTATCCATTTTCTATATGCCCATTCAAATTTTGTAAGTCTGCTCCAATTCTGCCTGTCCATTTTCTGCCTATCCATTTATGCATCCCATTTCAGTTTTCTATGCCAAAAGTATAATCTGAGTGCGGAATCACAAGATAATATTTTTGAAATTTTGGCCTCGGATATAAGTTTTGCAGCAGTTGAATATGCTTCAGGTTAACCATTCTCTTCAGTTCTGGTTCATTCACCACATAAGGAAAAAACATACTACTAAACATAATATGACCCAGTTATGTAAGGTTAAAACCCTAAGAGAAACAATAACATGCGACACCATGGCCAACAATTAGCGTAACCATTTACATTCATTTTTTCTTCATAAACTGTATGTAGAAAACTAACAACATGAACTATACAAAATATGACCTACATTGTACACTCTGGAGTGTTCAACCCACGACCTTATTTAAAAGAGTAAAACAACTCAACTATAAAAATCACAAAGTAATGAATTTTACAATCATTGTTTACGCAACTCTTATTCGAATTATCATGAAGAAATGTTAAAAAAAAATGTTAGTGCCTAGTATGTATCATTGTCGTGCATTGCCAAAGTTTCAACAACATTGTTCGATTGAAATTCCATTTCCCGTAGGACATTGTATGTATTGACAAATTCACAAACCTGAAGAAAAAATAGCACAATAAGCAAATATACAACCCTGCCAGTTTGTAAGAAAATTTGCATGGAGATGAATTTTGAGAATATACAAGGTTAGAATGATAGTCATAAAATTACCTTCGTTGGATTGCTCCATAATTGGCAATTGTAAGCGACAGAGCTTCCCTGCTAAGTCCCGAGGTAATATACTTGCTTGCAATTGGGTCTATTCCAGGTTCTTGAGAAATAACTCTGATTATTTCTGGTTTCCAAATATGTGTTTCATATATCATGGTTTTCATATAGTAGCACCGCCTAATAAAAATGAAATAGCCTAAGAGCTCACAATTGATTGAGTCGCCATGTACATACTCAGCATTTATACCTCTTATACCTCTAGATCTTAACCATAAAGATTAGAATTAGTAATAATTTTAATATAAGAATGGGAGGTGAGAAATCGCATTGAATTTGAATGGTGCATGTTTCGATTGCGCCGGTAGGTGTTACTAGCTAACTATATCCATGAGCTATTAGATAATTAGTCTTTTACATAATAAGTGGAATTTTATGTTCCCGTCTCAATGACTTGGAAGTGCTACATGGTCTTTAGCTTTCAATTTTTTGGACAACGCCAGTTTTATGCTTTGTTCAGAGATATATCTTATTTTGTAGGCAAATTATACGTTACCGCTTACCACTATAAAGCAAAAACTACCACAAGTAAGTTATATGCTCCACAAGAAAAATATTCTTATATATATTAAGAAATAAAGAAGATATCTTGCATTTTATTAGTAAAAATCTAAGATTTTCAAAATCTAGATGCAATACTTTACTTATTCTTGAAATATTTATTAAATCTCTCTCAAGTGTCTATCATCTTAAACTCCCCTCTTAAATTTCTCAAAGTTCCATCCAATCCCTCAATTTCATAAAGCAGTTAATAATATCTAGCCTTAAAAACCATTCTTATAGACAAGAAAATAAATTATTCAGAAAATAGGAAATTAAATAAACCATACCAATGAAGAAGATGATTGTGCAGTTTATGGCGAAACATGGTCAAGCCCAAGCTTGCTCCAATTCTTACTCTCCTTCTCAGCCTCAGCTAGTATCCTTCTCTAAAAATCAAAATCAAACCGGAAACTACTTCTTGGAATATCCTCCACTTGTATTGACAATTGAGGCTACAAATTTATCATTTAACATAAAATACATAAATCAAAATTTGCAAAAATATTCACTCAAACTAATGGTCTTAATCAAAGGCACAAACATGGGTACCAATAATTCTTTATTTTATTCAAATATGTTGAAATTAGTGAAGATTGTAGTAGAGAGATGATTTGGTTTCAACCATTTAAGAATTTCAAAGGGAGAATTTCAGAAGTTAGGGTTCTATCACCTTTGAAACTGATCGAATTTTGGTTGGTTGAAGGTATGTTGGCGGGTAGAAGTTGTATTTGGGTTTTGAAGTTAGAGAGAGAAAATTATGTCTTCATTTCGGTTAGGTTAAGGCATACCACACACTAGCAAGGGTTATTTAGATATTTAATAATTTAGACTAACTCAACAGAGTTAAGACCAAATTGACTCCGATAGTTGACTACAGAAAATCAAATTTGGGGTCTAAAGTCTAAGAAATGCCAATCGTGGGGGGTTATGCTAAAATGGTTCAAAATATTGGGGTTCAAAGTGTAAAAATCTCCTTTTTGAAAGACTCAAAATTACCAAGTCTGAAGCACAAGCTACCATTTTAGCTCAAATCTAGTTAGTCAAATTCTTAGTCTTTATCATGTTTGGGTTGTATTAAGGATGGTGATCTAATTATTTCTTTGGGCTTAAACCATTTTGTTCTGAAGAGTATGTGACCAGTAAAGGACAACGAATTCCATATTCTTTTTTCAATACGCTTTAAATTTTTTGAATGTAAATTCACTCTTTGAATCACATAGCTTTGAGTTAAGTGCCTTTTCTTTCATAGATACTTTAGATTTCTTGAGAACGATCAAGAATTTTTGATCTTTTTAGATCCAACATAATCAGTTAAAGTCTTTGTTGAATAGAATAAAGGTAATGGTTTGTACCAAGGCGCTTAAAAATGTTTAGGTAATTATTCTTTAATTGTTGAAAGGCGGTGTAAGGCATAAGCCTCACCATTTACTGGAAAACTATTAAAAATCTAGAACAATTATATATCCATAAATGTGTATATATGCATATGTATAACCAAATTAAATGAAGAAGTTATGATTAAAAAGTAAAAATTAAAAACCTTCATTTGAAATGGTTTTGAAGCTTGGCTTTATGGTAGAGATTCATAAGAAATGGCATAATAAGCATTTGGTATTTGACCTGGTCACATAGATTAAAATATCCATGATAAATTCATTATACCTAGAAAAATATATTCTTCTTTTTTTGTCGATTTGGTATTTTTGTGATATTATCAGTGGTTCACCAATGCCTTGTTTTGTAGCATAAAACCGTTAATGTATCATGAGTTTATCAATTTATCATCAAAATATCATGATAATTTGATGGTATTAAGAGATAATTGGTTTTAAATTTAAACATTCTTAAAACTCAAAGAGTATGGGATTTATTTTATAATAAAAGAGGTATGTTTACCCATTTAAAAACTTTAAAGGAGATGGTCACATATCTGAAGACCAAAAGGCTTAAACACAAATATTATCGAGAAAAGGATTCTTCTCTTATAAGTTATAAGTTATAACCATACATAGTTGATGTCTTTAAGGGCTAGAAAAACTAAGAAGACATATATATGAGCATGGGAAGCATGGGAATTGGCTACTACCCACTTTTGTCCCCTTTCGATGCTCAACAAATCAACTCGTATGGAGGTTTCTTTGGTAACAAACATTGATACGTTGACCTGGGTATAGATATGATCCTGAAGAGTCATTCCAATCTTTGAGACTAAATTTACACAAAGAAAATAACCTCGAGTAATCTTTGTAAGTGATTGCCCTCCCCTGGGTATTATGTTGTACTTGTACAACAAGAGTACGATAACAACATAAGAAATTGAGATTTCTATTTTAAGCATTTGACGTGGGAGGAGTATTGGTGGAATGTTTCTAACGTCAATCAACAGCCGAAAATAATAAATTTGAGGAGCCGGATCACTCGTATATGTATTAGTTTATCGATGACTTTATGAGACAATTCTAAAATTCAAGATGAAATTTGTAATTGAATAGCTCATACCAAGTTATAATAAATAATGATTATCTCATATTCCTTCACATTTTATTTTCATTATTTTTTTCCAAGCTCACATGTTTTTTGAGACAACTACACTCTTTCTTGGACATTTTCCTAAATACTTTCTTATATTTCCTTTCTATTTGGCGTGAGATACAAATTGAGGAGTTCAAAGTGTATCTTAATTATGATATTTTAGATATGATACCTTGAACCCTAAAACTGTGGAGAAGATTATCGGAAGAGTGTCTTTAGCAGCTACCCTCGCTCAAGTAGGTTATCTTAAAAATCTTTATACATCTTTTAATTTGTTTATCCTAAAAATATAAATCAATATATTTGCTTCTCATTTTTCATCTTCATCTAACACTTCTTATCATCAACATCCCCAACAAATCCTCAAAAACAACCCTAAAATTTTTTATAACCCACCAAAACCATTTCCGCAACAATCTACTTACACCCAAAATCAAACTTACAAGAGCTTATAAATCTTATCCGCCGCTGCCAAAAATTGACGGTATTTGCATCTCTTTATGGTGTCGAGAATACTGTCGTAACAGAAAAATGCTTGGTTGTTGTATCAAAGGGTTGCCGAAAGCTTCATTCATTGTTAATGATTAATGCTTCCCTCATAATTGTCGCAAAGAATTTCTTACATTTTACCCGTATTTGACTTTATAATCTCTGCCCAAAGAAACTAGGCTCTAATACTTTATAACCATTGGATAAAGGCTTCGGATCAATCGTTCAGTCATCAAAGAAGAGTCCCAGGTGGTTATTGTTCTTAGGTTTACTAACTGATAGGTCACGTTATTGTCAAGATGCCCACGTCGGCGGTTATTTCTCTACCTCACAGGACCACTCTCTCTATTTTAGTTATTTCTAATTTGTTTATTTGATTAACATTATAATTAGAAGAAGTCTCCCAATTAGAGTCTAGCTAGGATATCTATTTGTGATAGGTCTCTTCTCCTAAACTTAATTAATTTTTTATGTTGGTTTGAATGAGAAAAAATGGCTTAGCTTTAGAGAGAGATATATGTAGAGTTTGAGGTAAATCTCATAAATCCTAGGTCTTTTGACCTTTATATTATGCGATTAAGTGAGTTTAATTTAAATGTAAGTTTTAAATTAGTTTAACCGTGTTGAGTAATTGCTTCTGCATATGTAGAAACTAACAACTTGGTATCAGAGCTAGCAAGATTCTGTGAGATTTTTTTTCTTTCGATGAACAATGGGAAAGAAAAGTGCCAAGGAAGAAAATGTAAGGCAAGCAATTGAAAATGGCAGAAGAGTCTACCAAGTTGCTTATGGAGTCTTACAAAGAGCTAACGATATCAAACAAGATGATGTCTAAACAACTTGAAGCGATGTTTGCCAAATTGCGTACCCTCGCAACATCTGATGGTGACGGGAGATTTGCCGACGTCATTGAAGATGAAGTAAAAGTATGAGAAGAGTTAAGGCGGGTGTTGTGATAGAGGATTCGATGAGATTCTATGGAGTAGTCTTGAAGACAAGATAGGAAAAGTCACCGTGCGATAGATATTATATGAGGGGAAGACGGAGACGTGTTGAAAAGTTTTCGATCAAAGTCCCACGATAGGATCGCGACCTTGATGTGAGAAGTTTACTCGATTGATGATTCCGATCATCATGAAGTCCAACCAAAGAAAACTAACGCCACCCCAAAACTAATACCCCAAGTACGATAAATTATGGATTTTGGAACAACCCCTAAAGACACGGGCGAAGCCAATTATGAGATTGTGGAGGATGACATTGGCGGCTTTGAAATCGCAGGGTTCTCCAAAATTAATACGGTTTTTTTGCCAAAATCGACAAATTCGTTAATTCACAAATTGAGGAGAGTTTAGATGAAACTAATCATGAGATGTACTCTACGAGAAGAGTGCACCAAATCAGTTATGGTGGTCACTGAAGGGAAACCCACTGGCAAGAATTACGGTTTCAAGGTCAGAATCGACGGAGAATAAGAACTTCTTGCTCATAGATACGACGAAATGATAAAAATTTTAGAATTTGAGATTGCCGGAGTGATAAAAAAACTCTGTGAGTATCATCAGGGAAGATACCAAACTCGTAATAGGGCTAGAAAATGGTGAAATAAATCAAGTTTTATCAACGATTAAGATCCAGTTCGTCGAGGAAATCACGGTAAGTAACTCACAAAATGGATTAATCGGAGTTGACGCATTGGTGTTTAAGATAAAAGGCAAGGGTTTTTTAGGTACAAAAGGCTTGGAGAACGGTTGATTGAAAGTAGGGTTTCGACAGTTTGCGGAGAGAAGAATCAGGGAAGAAAGTGAGTCATTCCACATGCTTGGCACAGGTCGTGGCATTCCGTTAGGCATGTCACAAGGCACCGTTATCATCAGTTATGGCATGTTAGGCATCAGGCATGGTGTGGTCAACTCGAGCAGAAGTATAGTCAGTTCGAGTAGGGGTACAGTAGGCTCGGGTAGGGGCATGATAGGTACAAAACTACACAACATCAAAGGGCAAGGTATCGGTAGCACCAAGCATGGCATGCCCTTTGGTGGAGCACATGCCCCACACGTGCTTGGCCTTTTAAACCAATAGCAAACAAACCCAACCACACAAAAGTTAACTCAGGCCCATACTCAAGCAACCCTGAGGAAAGTGGCGAGTCCAGACCCAAGCACAACTCCAACACTTTTGAGCCCAAGCCATACGATAACTACAACTTGCCTTCTTTTAGCAATGACTCTGCTAGCAACAAAAGTCACCGGTACTCCGGCCACAATGATATTAGCTCAGGTAGGGGTGGGCAAGACAGAGACCACGGTGACCCAAAAAGTGTTAGGGGTGCGCCAAATACCTCCGATTTGATATTGAATATGGGTAACCCAATACGTGTGACATTTTACAAAAAAATTCAAGCCATTGATTGAGATGAACGGTCACTCCTTGATGCATCCCCACGGGAAGTAAACACTTTTATTGATCCATTTTGGGATAAGTTTGATACTCGCTAGGGAACGAACATAGATGGGTGTTAACGGAATCAAGATACTATTACGCACAGGTTTTTTGGCAGTGCATTGGTACTTATATTCAGAGGCAGAGTTAGCGGGTATGACAAGTACCGTGGGAGGATTTGTAACCATCTTTTGCTCATGCTTACTCCTTCTGTCTTCAAAATTTGTAGACAAATTTTTCAAAGACGGGAAGAATTGATAGGTCACGTTCGTATTTGATCTTTGATTTTCCCCTAAGTATTGATATTATATATTTACCTCATTGATCAGAGTATTTGTATTTTAAAGTACGAATCTATGTCAAATGTGTTGTTTATAACGATCTTTAAAATTTGTGCCTGAGAAATCAGAGAAATTTTTGGTTTTTACAAGTGTTTGATTTGGTTATTTTGTTTGTGTGTACTTGTTTTCCTGAAAAGGTGTTGGAGTCTGTCTTTGATTTTCTCCCGGGTAATCAAAGCCAAAATGTGGTCTCGTTAGTTTGCAAATCTTGGTGTGATGTTCAGAGTTTAAAGAGAGGGTGTTTATTATGAATATGTGATTAGTCAGGAGGGAGTAATTACATGGTTTCCAATAGTTAGGGCACTTAAAGTTGACAGGAAATCCCCATTTCACTAATTTTAATTTGGTACCTCATGATTGGGGAAGTTTTGTCATTGGATTAAATTTATGTCAAAGATCTTTGAGGAGCTCCAATTGAAGAGAATGGTAGTCTTCGATGAGATACTAGAGTTAATCTCTCTCTTAAAACCTGCACATTTTTTGTTTTTCTGAATTTTGCATGCCTTAGAGGGTACACACGAGAATTCCTAACCTCAGGAGTTTGGGGCGTTGATGTTTTGGTGGTGGTGTTTACTTGTTGTGTTGATGACGGAGGTGGTGGATGAGCAATGGTGGTGGAGGCAGTGTTGGAGTGGAAGTGTTGGTGATGAAGGCAGTGGTGGTGGTAGTGGTGCTTTAAAAAGGGTGGGAGGAGTATTTATTCTTTAATGATGAGGAGGGGTATTTAGGTATTCTCCTTTTCCAGGTTGTTTAGTTAGCTATAACTATTATAAAAAAGAACACTTTGGCCTCAAGCAATCAAGATTTAGAGGCAAAGTTAGAACTACATCACTCCCCTCTAACATGTCCTCGACACTAGTTAGTCTTTTTTCTTCTTCTTTTTTTGCGCAAATTGGGTTAGTATTTAAATATACAAGATCAAAACAAGAGGGAGACTTAAAGCCTAACCTCCAAATATTACAAAAGGTTCAGTGTCTAATAGCTGCAACCCCTAATTTTTCAAGAAAGTAGGAGGCTCGTATTTTTCTAGGTAGTGCTGCAACAGACCAGAACACGAGGTTCTATTGTGGACTTCCCAACTTGGAGAGACCGTCAGCGGATCCATTCCCTTCTCTGTACGTGTGAACCATGTTGAATTGGAGCTCCTGGCTGAATTGACAGATCATTTTCCATATGGCTTGAAACTTGCTGGGGCAGATGCCTATTTGTTTGTACAAGTTCACTATAACTTCAGCATCCATTTCGACCACGAGTGGAAACCAGTTGTTTTCCTTGCAGAATTTGAGGCCATGTAGTAGTCCATAAAGTTTAGCTATCGTGTTCATGCCAGTTCCTAGCACCACGATGTAACCGAATTTCATCTTTCTTTGTGAGTTGCGTATGATACCTCCAGCCCCAGAGAGGCCATTGCTGAAAGAAGATCTGTCAGTGTTCAGTTTAAACCACCCTGGTGGTGGTGCTTGCCATTTTACAAATATGCTTGCTTTACGTTTTATCTGGAGTCTGTGTACTCGGAGAACTTGCAGCGATATTGTGTCCACAAAGTTTCCGCTTTGGGTAACTTTAGTATTGACCATGATATCCTGAAGCCATCAACATGTTTTGGTGACAATCGCTTGAGCATTCATCGGCACGTCGTCGAATCGATGTTTGCAACGTGCTTTCCATAATTCCCAGCTTATGATAGTCGGAAAAACCCCTTTAATGAGGCCCATTTGCATGCTTTTGCTGGCTGCCAGTGACCATATCCCTTGTCGTGCCCAACAACTTTTAGCCGGTATGTTTTGAACCCCACAAGCGTGCGCAAAAAACTGCCAAACTTGTTGCGCTGTTTCTCCGTTTACGAGCAAGTGGTTCAGCGTTTCGTTGTTACCCGAGCGACAACAGCTGCATCGAGAAACAAATGGGAGTCGTTGTTGCATGAAATCGTCCACTGTGAGAACTTTCTTCCATATTTTCCTGCTGAAGACCTAAATTTTGGTGGGTATTATCTTGTACCAAATCCAATCCATACGACGTTGTGTATCCGCAGTCCCTCTCCAGAATTGCCAATCAGACTTTACCATGAAGTTACCACTTTCAGAGGGGCCCCATAGCGGTGTATCGTTGCCCTCGCCGATGAAGAACTTGTTTGCGAGAGTGACCTTCAAGTCTGCCGATAATTCATGGTATAGGCGCTGCCAATTCCAATTTTCTCCATTGACAATTATTTCGTTTACCATGATATCTTGGCTGCAGTCTATGTTCAGCGCATCAGCGAGGCTTCCCTTCCCTGTCCAGTCGTCCTTCCATAAGTTGCATTTCCTGAACCCAGGTTCCACACAGTGTTTGCGTGAACTGTTTTAAACAGATTTCGAATGCTTGTCCACAAGGGAGAGGTGTTTGATCGAAGCCGAGAGAAGTCATTGTTGATGGTGTACTTTCTTTTCAGAAATCTAGACTAGAAAGTATCGGCATGGAGCACATTCTAACATTTCTTGAGCTGTAAACTATGTTTGATATCGTCGAGTTTTTGGATACCGAGTCCGCCTTCCTCTTTCGGTAGACAAATGTCGTTCCATGAGGCCCAATGTCGTTTGTTTTTGCCTTCAAATTTTCCCCAGAAGAAGTTGGAGAACATGCTCTCTAGTTTTTGAAGGACTGATTTCGGAACAAAGATACAGGCTAGAAGATGTATTGGCATGGAGTTCAAAACGTGGTTTATAAGAATGGGTTTTTTACCTTGTGATAGGAGCTTACCGTGCCATCCTTCAATTCTTTGTTGTACCTTAGTGAGTAGCTTCTCAAAGTGATAATGTCGAAATTTACCATAGCTGATGGGCGCTCCAAGATATAGTATAGGAAAGAGCCTGTGTTGGAATCCGCTAGTGGTGTGAATGATTTGTTTCCGAGCGACAGTCGCATTGTGGTGCACATAGATACCGCTTTTCTCTTTGCTAACCAATTGCCCAGAGAATGCTTCATATTTGTCCATAAAATTCAGCAGCCCCTTAAGTGAGGATTGGCTTCCATTTAGGAACACGAGTAAGTCATCTGCATACAGTAAATGTGTGATCGGAAGACAACCCCGAGCTGATTTAAAGTACCCAATTTGGCCATCTATAAAGCATTTCGGTAATCCTTTGGAGAGTACTTCTTCTGCAATGATGAAAAGAAAATGTGAGAGGGGGTCCCCTTGCCGAAGGCCTCTATTAGATTTGAAAAAACATTTGAATACTCCTTGTAGCACCACCGAAAACTAGGGTGTTTCAACACAGTGAGAAATGAGATTGACGCATGAGTTGCTAAACCCAAATTTATCAAGAACCATCCTGAGAAATTTCCAGTCCAATCGGCCATACGCCTTGGCCATGTCCACCTTTATCATAACGTTGTTGCCCTGTACCTTTCAATGTAAATTCCCCACCATTTCTTGGGCGAGAGTGATAGTGTCGCTGATATCCTTGCCCTATATATACGCTCCTTGATTACCCGAGATCATCTTGTATAGGAGTGCACTCAATCTTGTAGCGATAATTTGAGAGAAAATTTTATAGACCACTGAACATAAACTGATCGGCCGGTAGTCTCCAAAGGCTGTAGGCGTCTCGACCTTTGGGATTAGTGTCAGGAAGGTGGCAGTGTAGAATCTGGAAATAAGAGCTCCATTGAAAAATTCTTTGGTCGCTCCGTGTAAGTCCTCCTTAATGATGTCCCAACATGTGGTAAAAAAATTGGCAGAAAAACCGTTGCTACCAGGAGCGCTGTCAACAGGTATACTGAAAGCACTAGTTTTTAACTTCTCCATAGTTGGTGGTGTCGTAATATAGTCGTTCTCTTCTACTGTGATAATCGTTGGGATGCAGTTCAATAATTCCAGATTCGGTTGGGTCGGAGGTGCGTTTAGTACATCCTTGTAGTAAGAGATAGTTGTTTCATGGATGAGTCCAATATCTTGCGTGTGGGTGTCGTCTGGCATTATGAAATTCGAGAGAAAAGATTTTTTACAGTTAATTTGAGTGACCGTGTGAAAGAATTGGGTATTCGCATCTCCTGCTTGAATCCACTTTACCCGCGACTGTTCCCTCCAAAAGATCTCCTCTTTGTGTAACATATTAGCATGTTCTCTTTGCACGTTGCTAAGATTCGCACTAACCTGTTCATCCCAACCACCTTGTAATAGGAAATCCAGCTCCGTAATTTTATCTTCAAGCAATTTGATGTTCTGCATAACATTTCCAAAGCCTGTTCTATTCCACTCTCGCAAGGCCGCCTTGACCAGTTTTCAGTTTGTAAGCAAAGGAGGAAAGGCAGTTTCCAAACACCCCCAATGGCCATGTATCTTCAATGAGCTTCAGGAATGTGGTGTGAGTTGTCCACATTTTCAGAAATCTGAATTATCTGGGGCCTTGATAAGCGTTGCTCGTGAATGTTTGGAGGAGTGGAGAGTGATCTGAACAAACCCGTGTGAGGTGGTTGATCTTGTGTATCGGAAACCCAATCATGAACGCAGCATTAAGGAGTATTCTATCCAACCTTTGCCCACTGTCGAGAACTTCCCTGATGATTGTTGCACCAAGTGTATCCTGAACCCAAGAAACCAGTATCCATTAACCAAGCAGCTTGTATCATATCTTCAAATTTGGTAACCTCTCTGTGGCGTGTTCTCCGACCACCTAGTCTCTCAGTTTCATATCGGATAGTGTTAAAATCATCCAATACACACCAAGGTGTTGTAATGTTCTGGGCGAGCAAGCAAATGTCATCCCACAGAGGTCGGCGTTCAGTACTTGTGCATTTAGCATAAACAATAGTCACTATGGCACTCCAGTCATTGTTTAGCGCCATCTTGTAGTGTATAAGTTGATTAGTAGTAGATATAAGCGTCACCTCATAATCTTGTTTCCAGATTATCCAAATTTTACCATTCTGATCTTGATTAGACAAAAAAGAATTGCACTTTATTCGGCTACAAATACTAGCAATATGTGAGACATCTAAAAAAGGTTCTAACAATACCACAATCGAAATTTTGTGTTGTTGTATGATTATTTTGAGATGATTTATTGTCTTCGCGTTGCCAATGCCCCTATAATTCCAAACGAGCAGCGGTCCGTCTAGCATATTCAATTTGGACATTGTCGAGCACTCTTGCTCCTTTTGATCACGCTGAGAGGCATTCGTTGTGGCCTTGATCGTACTTTTTTGACCGGAGTCCAATCGTTGCAGGTTCCCCCTTCCATATTCAAGTGAAAGCCACGTTCAAACTCAGAGCCATACGCTGTTGTAAGTTCGCCATCAGATACAAGGTTTTCCATCACATTCTTGAGTTTGGTTACTGCTGAATCAACTGCTGTAAGTTCCAACTCGGTATCATATGTTGTTACGAGTTCATCGAAAGATGCAAGGATTTCCACATCCAGATTCTTGTTATTGGTTGCTGCTGTATCAGCTGTATTTATCACCCTCGCGCTGTTCATAGTGTTGTTGTTTGTCGAGGTTTCCAGGAGGTGTACTTTCTCTATCCCAAGTATATTGTCGTTCGTCGCTGTTGCCATTGTATGTTGTTGTGATGACCTTGTTCCCAACAGTTTTTCTTTGATCGATAGCAGCTCGATGATGTTGTTCGTGGCACCCAACTCAGGTACGTCGCTATTTTTCTTGTTGTTTCTTTCATTAACCATTGGTTTGTTTGTCTTGTTGTTTCCATCTTTATCTGGCATTGCTCTTCCCATGGCTGCTTTGTTCTTTCATAGTTCTGGTAGAACAATCGGCTTGAGCTTGGTGCAATTTGCTTTGTTGTGGCCTTGCAGGCAGTATTGTATACAGTAAATTGGAAGCCTTTCATAGATCACTGATTGTTCCATGATGGAGGATTTTGTGAGAGCAATTCCCACTTTCGTTGGTAAGTCTTTCGTAAGATTTATCTCGACGCAAACCCTCGCAGTACTACTAGGTCTGCTTAGGCTTAATGTTGTAGTGTCCTTGATAAGGTATTTGCCAATCAGACCAGCCATCTCCTTGACTATCCCATTGTTTTTTAGATGCAGCTTGAGACCTGGGAATTGAACCCATAATGGAGCAAAAGGGGAGTCTCTTTTGGGATCGAAATCGATCGTCCAGCGAGCCAACTTGAAGAAGAAACCCTTGATTTTTATTGACTCCCTAGAGAGAGCTTTTGTGACATCTTTTTTAGATGTCATACGTACCATAATGTTCTTGAAATCGAACACTGCCACCTT
This sequence comes from Kingdonia uniflora, assembly GCA_014058105.1. NCBI lineage: Eukaryota > Viridiplantae > Streptophyta > Magnoliopsida > Ranunculales > Circaeasteraceae > Kingdonia > Kingdonia uniflora. The sequence continues at coordinate 3,520,481 of JACGCM010001844.1, read as the reverse complement.
AGGAACTTCGAGGAGACCCCAATTGGAATTGATGTTCTTTGCAATGTCATCAAATTGAGGTTTTCTGGCCGGAAAACTCATAATGATTGTTGTATTGAATGCAGATGCTGCTTTTGTCAGATCTGATGGTGAGAATGATATCACGGGCATCCCATCTTTCGACGAGATCCGAGTGTCGGGCTTAAACTCTTCAAGCGCCGGTTTAACCGCTTTTGAGGCAACACTAGCGATGGAGGGCCTTGTGGTTGTAGCCGAAATGATTTCGACTTGTGTATAGGATAGCAACGAAGGTGAGGCAAAAACAGCAGACAGGGAGAGAGGCTACACGGGGTTGATGGGAGGAGCGATAGCAGCACCACCCAAGGAGGAGCACGAAGCCATCGAAAAGGGGATGATAAAATAGGGGGACGAGGAGCAAAGGAAAGAAATGAAATCAGCAAAGAGGAGAAAAAAACACGATTTTGTCAAAAGTTAGATCTTAGAGGTTAAATGTCTAATAAAACCAAACATCGCCTAAACTAATCAGTACCTATTAAATGGCACAAAAGGTTCTTGCACGCGCACCTTAGCTGGTAGATGTAAGTGTTGGCTCATACCTCCTGGAGCCAAATTTTGAGATTTACTTCAACTAGTTAAAGATGTACTCAGCTGCAAATCGTTTAGGAGCTTGTCGGGCTTTCTTGGTTGTGCCCCTAGCTGTTGTGTACCCTATGTGCTTGAGCTTTACTTTCTTAAACCTATGGTATGCACTATGAATTCAGAGTATGGAGCTTATAAATCTTATCCGCCACTGCCAAAAATTGAGCGTATTTCCATCTCTTTATGGTGCTGAGAATACTGTTGTAACAGATAAATGCCTGGTTGATGTATTAGAGGTTGCCGAAAGCTTTATTCATTGCAAATGACTAATGCTTCCCTCATAATTGTCGCAAATAATTTCTTGCATTTTATCTGTCTCAGACTTTAATTCTCAACCCAAAGAAACTGGACTCTAATACTTTGTAACCATTGGATGAAGACTTCGGATCAATCGTTCAGTCATCAAAAAAGATTCTCAGGCGGTTATTGCTCTTTGGTTAACTAACTAACCAGGTTTTCTTTTCATTGGAATGTATGTTAAGAAACTTAAGATGCTTTTAGTAGAATTTACCAGGACAACGGCAAAGGAACGTTGTTTTATTAAATGGGTGTAAAAGTTTCAGGTAGTTAAAGTTTAGGGACATTTTTTTTGGGTTTGTTAACTGAGTATTTTGTATCTTTCACAAATGAATAAACAAAAGAGTACAAGGGTTTAGGATTTACATCAATGGAAATAACAAAGACCCCTATTTAGAGTAAAGAGCATCATTGAATTTCATGATATCCCTAAAGAAATATATTAGAGAGAAAAAAATATTATTATTGCATTAATTGTTTGGGATACATCATACTCTCTATATATAAGACTAAGAGAGAGATATTTAACTATTTCTATGTATAACCAATGTGGGACTGAAAGAACATAAAATAACGTTGTTAATACTCCCCCTCAAACTAGAGCATGAATATCGCACATGCTCAGCTTGGACAAAATATTTAATAATGATTTGCTACTAACAGCCTTCGTGAGAAAATCTGCAAGCTACTGTGAAGTAGAAACATAGAGAGCCTAAATCTGTCCTGATTTAAGCTTCTCATGCAGAAGTACCGATCAACTTCAATGTGCCTAGTACGATCATGCTACACCAGATTAACCAAAATGTTAATAGCAGATTTGTTGTCACAATAGAGCGTCAGAGGAAGAGAGACCGATATTCGAAGCTCTTGTAGATGACGCTTAAGCCATATTAAGTCACAAACACCTTGAGTCATGGCCTTGCACTCAAATTTTACACTGGACCATGAAACAACATCTTGTTTCTTACTCTACCATGTAACCAAATTACCACCAATAGTTGTATAATATCCAGAAGTGAAGCGATGATCGGATAATAAACTTGCATACTCAATATCAGTTTAAGCCTTAACTTGAGAATGACCATGATCTCAAAATAAAATACCACGACCAGGACACCCCTTGAGATACCAAAGAAAACGAATAGCTTCCTAGAGATGGGGAAGATGCGTCTTGTGCATATCCTGACTAAGAACTCCAACCGCATATGTAATATCAGGATGGGTAAGAGAAAGATAGAGGAACTTCCCAAGAAGCTGCTGGTACTGCTCAATGTCCTCTAATAATTCCCCCGCAAAGTCGGCCAAGCGATGATTCAGTTCTAGAGGTGTATCAATAGGATGACACGCAAGCTATCCAAAGCAGAGAGAAAATCAAGAATGTACTTTCTCTGAGAAATAAAAATACCGAAACTAGAACGAGCAACTTCAATCCCAAGGAAATAACGCAAGGGACCGAGATCCTTCACCTAAAAGTGCGTATAGAGATAACATATCTGGTCACTAATACTTTGAATATCACCTCCCGTAATAGCAATACCATTAACATAGACAAGTAATGCAGCATTTTCCTACCAGAATGTCGAAGAAACAAAGTATGGTCAGCACTACTCAGACCATAACCAAAGTCAATCATAGCAGTACCAAATGTATTGGCCCAAGTACGAGGAGACTGCTTAAGTCCATAGATGGACTTTTCTAACTTACATACCAAGCCGGAAGCAGAAGTGGAACAAAAATCTGAAGGTGGAGACCTATAGACCTCCTCCTGCAATATTCCATTCAGAAGGGCATTCATCACATCCATCTGCAAAAGAGGCCAAGATTTCGATGCAGTAATAGAGAAGATGACTCGAATAACTAATGTGAGACTAAAAGAACCTAAAATAGCCTTGCTAATAATCCCAACTAGGTTTGCACTGCACCCCCATGAAATTATAAAATCATTTGTTGTCATTTTAGTTACATAAAAAATCTAAAATACTCCACAAAAGGGAGTCCAGTCTAGTGATAAAATTTGTTCTTCCTATATACCAAGTGATGGTTCCTGTGGGAAGAGAGCTTCCTTTTTTGCTGCAGGGTCTATGCTAAAATTTTATTCTCTCCAAACACAAGTCACTCTAAAGATTTAAATATATGCTTAATACCATCTCAGAACTATCAATCTCTATGGAACCTGGTCATTGTTGAAAACTTCCACTGCTGCTGATAAATTTGATACAATCCACATCCTCCTATAGCCAAGGAGATATGCTCTGATAAGTGCTTCTACCACTGTTGTACATTCAACATTATATGATGTAGTATGTGGAAGATTCTAGCTTACTTTCAATTTGAAAATCGCTTACTGTATTATTGTGACTATGCTTTGACATAGAAGAGCAGTTTCTAACATCAGATATGATCCTTGTCTTGAGCCTTGAGTAATTAAATGCAGTATTGTCAAATACCATTTCATTCCTTGTTTTCCTGATGTAGTATAGGGAGATAAAGAGTGAATTCTTTCCATAGGTCTTTAATCATATGGCTACAGTGACTGACCTGTTTAGTAACCTCATTAAAAGTTGTGGCATGTCTGCTGGGATTGAATGTTATTTCCCCAGTGCCTTATATGTGTAGCTATGTGACATTCCCAGAAAATATGTTGTATAGATTCTTCTTGTGACCCATATAAGTCGCATCTAGATCTTATTGGGAGTCATCTTTTCTTTAATTTTATTTCTATTGGCAAAAACCTTTCTTAGCTTATCTCGGTATCGACAGCAAGTGCAAAGGGCCACTTCCATCAGATCCAAAGGAGCGCAGATAGCTTATCGACAATTCAAAGCCCAACACAAATCAAAATGGTGCTCTATACCACCGTTCGGTTATGGGGCCTTACTGGAAGTACCTTTCTTAGCTTATCTCGGTATCGACAACAATACAAAGGGCCACTTCCATCATATCCAAAGGAGCGCCGACAGCTGATCGACAATTCAAAGTGCAACACAAATCAAAATGGTGTTCTATACCGCCGTTCTGTTTTGGGGCCTTACCTCAAGAACCTCTCCAAACAGAAAGCGGATGAGATGCTCCGCAATTTACATGAAGGGACTTGTGGCTCCCATGCCGCAAGTCGATCACTAACGAACATAGCCATTACACAAGGAGTATTCTGGCCCGGCATGCACAAGCAAGCAGAAGAGTACTCACGCAAATATGATGCATGTCAACGACATGGAAAAATGATACGTGCCCCTGCACTTGAACTCTATGCAAGCAAGGTATTTTGGCCATTCAAAAGATGGCACTCAATCTCGTCGGCGAATTTCTTAATTCTCCAGGTAACCGCCGCCGCCTCCTCGTAGCTGTCGATTATTTTACGAAATGGGTAGAAGCAGTTCTATTCTGTCGAACCAGAGAAGAAGAGGTCATCTCTTTTATCAAGGAACACATTATCACTCGGTTTGGGTGCCCCCACCTAATTCGTATCGATAACCAATTTGTTGAAGAAAAATTTGTTGCTTTCCTCAATCAATACAAGATCATCCACTCACCATCTAATCCCTACTACCCTCAAGGTAATGGCCAAGCCAAAATCACTAACAAAGCCATCGTGGATAGACTCAAGAAAAGGCTACACTCACAGAAAAAAGGTAATTGGTTCGAGAAATTCCTCATATCTTATGGGCATATCGTACCACTCTACGTTAATTAACAGGCTGCACTCCATTTCTCCTTGCCTATGACACCAAGGCCGTCATTCCCTCATAATACCATCATCCAGTCTCGGATCGCAAGCTAACTGACAAAGAAAATGAGTTTAAATTGGCATACAACCTCAATTGGATTGATGAGACCAGTGATCGCGCCATCACTAACCTAGGTTGATATCACCAAATGTTGGCCAGTTCGTACAATAGATAAGTTAGAAGTTGTACCTTTCAAATCGATTATCTCGTCCTCAGAGAAATCCCTCAACATCGCAAAGAGCTTCATGTCGGGGACTAACAGACAATTGGGAGGGTCTATTCCTTATTACAGGTCTCTCAGGCCTGGGATCATACTACCTCATGACAGAAGAGGGAGTTCGCATTTCAAATCCTTGGAACACTAGGCGACTGAAATGGTATTATTGTTAAGTCCTTCATTACTCCATTTCCATTTCTCAATTTTTCCTTTCCAAAAGTGAAATTATCATCTCCATCTAATGTACATCCTTTTCTATTTAATGAAACTTACAAGTTTTTCCCCCACATCTCTCTCTATCTCTCTACTTCATTGAAAAAACATAGATTAAAGCATAGATAATACTTGCTTTCAATCGACCTATATACCAGTTAAATCAAGGATAATACTTGGTTTGGCTTACTCTACTAAATCTCTGTGATTAAAAAAAATGTAACACTTGTTTGACATCAAAGACTCTACCTAACGTAAGATAAAGCAAATGTAAAACTAGATTTTATCAACCTCAATATGGTTGCGACATCATACCAGTTAAATCAAGGATAACACTTGGTTTGGCTGACTCTTCAAAATCTCTGCGATTAAAACAAAGGTAATACTTATTTGACATCAATGACTTTACCAGGCACAAAATAAAGCAAAGGTAAAGCAAGCTTCCACCTACCTCAATGTGGCTGCGACATCATACCAGTTAAATCAAGGATAACACTTGGTTTAGCTGATTCTACTAAATCTCTGCGATTAAAACGAAGGTAAAACTAGTTTTCAATCAAAGACTCCTTCTAATAGACATAAGATAAAGCAAAAGTAAAGCTAGTTTTCATCTCTCAACATGTCTGCAACAACTACTTTTTATTTTAGGTTAAATCTATAACTTCTACGATGGATTCCTTTCTGCTATTGGGATGTCAGCTACGCTTTCCTTTACACAGGCGGTCGACCAGCCATTAATTCTCGAGCTCGAGCAGTCACAGTTACCCTGCCCTGCTCTATCAATTCAACAGGTCGAGGGCCTAAATCGGTTTCCATGGACTGCATACAATTTTATCGATCTATATCAGCTCTACAAATGCATCCCCTGCCTGATAAACTATTAAAAAAGGTATCTTTTTCTAACTCAAGCCTTTTTACCTCTTCTATAAAATAGGCAATCACCGTCCTCAGCAATTTTGAGTATGATGCCTCAGTTTCAACTGACCAAGAAAAAAAAATTCTCGCACTCTGAAGGTGCTCTTTCGACCTCGCATACCATTCTTTTAGCCATGTCATTTTTCAATCAACTCGGGCTGTGAATGCAATGTCCTCTTCCAATTTCTTGTCAACTTTAACTGATTTTGCTTGATTAATCGCCTCCAAATTCACCACCTATGCGCGTAGTGCCTCAATCTCCTTATTTAAATCTTTTATAGCCAGAAATTTTTGTAACAACTCGTCTTTCTGCTGTATCAAAATCTTTTTCCCTCTGATAACCCGCTCTAGCCCTTGTTCCCTGGCAAGAGCAACATCCAATTTCCTTTTGCACTCCCTCAATCGCTCAACTCTTTTTCGCACATGACTATGAATTCGAACGACATCCCCCTCAAGCTCTCTTACTCGAGCTGATAGGCTTACTACATCTCCTTGGATGAGGGAGACCTTGGCATCACTTTTATTCTTCCTCAAGCGCTCTCCGACCTCGGCATGTCTGGCACATGAATTGGCCTACGCCAATTTGATATTCAATTACGCCACTCTTTTGTTCAACTCGTAACACTTACGTTGCACCGTCCAAAATTCCATATCTTTTGCAGGTAGAGCTGTGTACAACTGTTCAACTACAACTTTTGATACAGATAGATAATCTCGAGCTCTCGTAAGCTTGATATCTTTATCAACCAATTTCTTCTTCAATCGCTCCAGCTCGTTCTTGTTGTTCGCTAGATCAGTTTGAGTTTCTTCCTGATTGTTTGCTTTCTTGATCAAATCATTCTTCAAGCCGGCTACCGAACGATTTAATCATTCCTCTGATTTTTCTAGTACCTGTAAACAATAATGGCCATATAAGCCTCCCAACTCTTTGCAATCAACGCCTTATTCTGGCTTTTGAGCTTCGTTGCATGTTCTTTTAACTCAGCAAGCCCTTTTTCAATTTCGGTATCCTTCTCCTTGAAGTACACCTTTACATGTTGATCTTCTCTATCTTCATTCGCCCTTCTCATCCTATCAAACTCCTCTACAAAATCTTGGTTACATTTACGTGCATCGTGAAAGCGAGTTGATTCCAATTCGACCTGTACATTGCAGATATATTAAATAAAGTTTGATTCAGAACACTCATTCAACACGTATATCTCATTTCTAACAAGATATCTATTTTTGACATCTACCATGTAATAATACTTCTAAACTTAAGGTCGAAATACAATCTCAGATGGATGCTTCATAACATATGCTTCCAATTCTAAGGTACACATTTTCTATGTTTTAATTTATCAATACTTTGTTATTTCCTGTGTAACATTTCACTGCCTTTGGCCCCTAAACCGGTAACAGGTATTTGGTCAGTCTCTACACTCTATTGATTACTTCATAGCTCTATACTAATGAAGCATACAAATTAAATATTTCCTGTTCTATTCTAACCTGCAGCTCCACTTGCGAGGACAACAGGGATGTTGAGGCATCTCTCACCTTAGCGAGCTCAGTCTATAAATCTTTAATTCTGAGGCGCGTTTCTTTAAGTTCCTATAATAAGGTTTACAAAAAAGAACTTGGCCTACAAACTTCTATCCAACACATAATACCTCATCTGTTTACGACATTCCCAAATATTCATACAATCACAAAAAAATTACTCTACTCTACCTTTTTATCTTCCCCTTGTGGACGCTCATTTTCATCCCCTTGGATATCTCTCACCGTTTTAGGTAAAACACCGTCCAGCCCATCCACAATTCTAATAGGACCATCTTCAATCTCTTCATCTTCCTTCACCTCCATATAGGTGTCGGCCCTAATGGCATACGCCTCATCTTCGGAATATCTTTTTGACATAAGGTGGCACCCGAGTCTCACGCTTGGCTACCACCTCCTTCAAATTCGCTCTCGCTTCCGCATGAAGATTGTTGATCTCCAAGTTCGAAGCTTTTAAGGCCTCCATCCGTTTTCCCTCCTTGAGCAAATCAACTTTTAATCAAGCTACATTCCCTTCAAGCTCGATCTTCTTCTTCTTCAGCTTAGCTCTCTCATCCCCGACCCCGAGGCATATTCCCTTCATCAGACGAGTAGCCTGCAAAACAAAAATATTAACCTTATTATTAGCTCAAGTCGTAATATAATAAAAATGTCTTATATTCGAGCATATGAGTCTACCATTTTGATCATCTCCTCTTCCCCGTGACGAGCTCCTAACCTAGCTTTTTCCTCAAACTCATTTAAATCATCCTCCACAACAGGACGATCTTCAACAATCTTTACTCTCGACATTTCTAAAGGTTCGACCCTTCTCTTTTTTGCCTTTTCTGCGGCCTCACCACTTCCCCGTGGTTCCATAGGTTGAAGGATGCCTCAACATCTATTTCTTAGGAAACGTTTGAGCTATATTGCTCAACGTAGTAGACTCAGGTAACCATGTGTAGTCCACTCTAGGGGCCTTGGGCAGATTCAACCGCCTTTCCCCATCAGCTCCCTTCTTCTTGCTACCATCAGCACTCGTCATTAGCCTCGTCGACTAAGATTTTTAAACTTTTTCGGCTCGGCTGTTAACACGCTACTTCCTGCTAATACCAAGTTCATCCAACATAGCCTCGAGCTCTGTCCCTTCCTCACCAGCGATATCCAACAGCGACTCTTTCTTCGTCACCTAAGATTTAGGAGCTGCCATTTGCAAAACGTTGTCATCAGCAAAGCATCATACAATTTTAACTATCAATATCATACATTATTCATTATTATACTTACTTTGTTTTACAGTTCTAAACCATGGGTCTTCATCATCTCTCTGAAGGCAATCAGCCTTCACCCATATCACATTATCATTCCAGGGTTGACCTGCTGAGTTCAAATCGAAGAAGCGAGGCCGAATCGAGCTTGCACAGAAATATGCCCCTCCACATGAAGAATAGTTTTTTACCCCATAAAACTGCAAAATGTCATCTGGAGATATCCTCATCCCTCTCCTATCTTCTTCCCACCATGTATTCAGAGATTCATAAGCACTTATCACCTCTCACATGTTCCTGATCATCTGAACAGGACATGCCCCGATAAAATTCATAATCCCTTATTGCCAGATTGTAAAAGGAAAGACTCAACCCATACTCCAACTGAGACAGGTAACATAAAAACCTAATGAAAGTTTACTTTGAACACTCCCATCAAAATACTCTAAAGAGATCGATTCATCTATACCCCTATCCCTCTTCTTCTTCTCCAAATCAGCCCACAAATAAAAATAGATCTCACCCATTGCTACAGTACAACCCCAAAATTTCCTACCGGCGTGTTCTATACAGTTTCCGCATCTACCTCCTACAGCAGCCTTGGCTTTACAAAACTCTCAAAATACTTCAGAGTGAGGAGGATAGGATACTAATCATCCAGGGAAATTTGGAAATCGATCAACACCTACTTCTTCCTCACTGCCAGACATTTCAATCTCAGACTCAGCCGACCGACGAGAGGTCGACGCCTCATTAACAGAGGAACTCACCATATCAACTACATAAAAGGATTTTATCCAACACAAACTCTCCTCACGATCGACCTACATACAAGTCCATGTATCTATCATTATCTTTCATACATACATCTTTCACATACAAATATCTTTCATATATCATATATCAAACAGGTTTTTATAGATTACTATAAATAGTAATTTTTAAATTTGCCTAAACACAGAATATGATCTTCAAAAGCACATACATACAACATAAATCCTCTCCTAACCTTCTATGTCGTAATGTAAATCCGAGACAGCACCGAATCCTTCCCTCAAGATGCTGCTATATAACCACCTTTGAGACTCAGTCTCAGCAACTCTCTCACGCTTTGACTGTTGATCACACTCGATAAATTTTTCATGAGACTCTCTGCTATTTTTGTTTTTCTTCTTCCTTCCTCTCTCGCTGCTTTTTCAGATTTTCAAAAGTTGAGAAACGTTTGAATGATGAAGATGAAGCAGTATTTGTATTATCCTTCCCAAACAGCTGGCAGCTATTGAACCTCGCACGAGCCGTTCTCAATTTTGAAACCAAGTCGCCCCTTTCACTATCCATGTCAGACGTCTTGCATTTTTTCGGTGAAAATGCTTTCCCATCATGGCTCTTTGTCTTATATTTTAATACTTTTTTATCCCTCATTTTCAAATCTCTCTCTGACATAACCACACTCATGATGACTCACGCTTTCACGCAACCGAGTTTTCAAAGCATTTGCACAAGGGACAAAATCAGAAGCTCCCTGCCTTTTCAATTCATGATTCGTCTACTTATAACAACAATGATGTCATTTCCAAAGCTTTCAAAGCAAATTTTCAAATACTTTCGAATTCGTTTTACATAACAGTCACAAACAACATTTACAAAATTAGAGGATCTATTCAACTCTTATTGTCATTGTTTTTTCTTTCAAATTATTCAAAATCATATAATTACATATATTCATATCACCCCTATTTTATACTCATATATAATTACACCTAAAACAACCTTGATGATCTGGGGAACCACATCTGATCAAATATCTTCCAACAATCCTTAAATCTTCCAATTCGATCTCCTCTACATAAAGCTCTCCCAAATAAACTTTTCGAATTGCCGAATCCAACACAATTTCTCGAAACACCTCTTCATAGAATCGACGTTCATACTCGCATACTATCCCAATCCCATCTAAACCTTCAAGTTGAACATCCCTTACTGGCAGCTCAGCATCATAATCCAGCAATTTAAAAATCTACTCCCGCACTTCAGCTGTCTTTATCGCCAACCACCCCTCAGCGGTATAGCGAATTCTCTCAGAACGAGTCCACATTATTCTAATTTTTTTCCACCTCTCAAAAATACCTTCCCCCCACTATTTATACATTTTTGCTACCAATTCCCCACAAATCGTGATATTATCATATTATCTCGTAACTGAACACCTAGTATCTTGAGAAAAGTTATTTGAACATATCTCTTTCTATCGACCTCAGTCATTTCACCATATTTCAAATAGAGCTTTTTTTTTCCAAATCTACTATTCCAGATCGACCTATCTGAGATCGATTCCCCATTCTGAAAATTTATAATTTTTTCTAACCCAAACATCCAGCCCCAGGTCGAACATTTTATTTGACACATATTTTTATTACAAAAATATTTCTCAATAGCTCGATTTCTAGAATTATTTTATTCTACATCAACACAGATTTTGCTTAAAAACATTTATTCATCTCGAAATATATTACATCTACTTTACAGATAGCATATCTTTCAAGTGCTTTTATAGATAACAAGTCTTTCAAGTACTCCAACATCAGGTATTTTATAGATAATAAGTTTAAGTGTTTTTCCAATTAACAAGTCTTTCAGGTACTCCAACACATCAAATCCTTCAGTTCATTCTACTTCAGTGATTTTTCACCCAGATGCAAAGCAGACATTACAAACAACGAATATCCTTCCTCCCATGAGTTTTGTCAAAGTCAAGGCGAGCTTCAAATGGAAACTATGAACGTAGGTGACTTAGTGCTTGAACCAACTCTTCAAGCAAAACGTCTTCTCAGCGCAAAGGAATGATGGAAGTATAAAAACAGACTTCCATTCTCCGTCTTCCTCCTCCACTACCATTGCTGCCTCTTTTATAACCATCACCACCCGCAGAGTTGGTAGAGATGAAGTGGGCCCGACCTTAGAATCAATTGCGATGCAAGAACTCAGCTCAACTACCCTCTAGTTCTGCCTATCCCTGCATTTGCCTCCCCAACTTTACCTTCCGCAAGAATGTAGAGACAAACCCAACGTTGCTCGCCTATTAAGGCAACGTGGTGAAACCTCCATCTACAGTAAAACTCTTCCTCAGCTTCAGCCATTTCATCTCCCGACATTCCTTGAAACGTTGGGGGAATAGGAACGGGAGTAGGTATCTCCAAGGACTGATCTCTGAAATACTTCAACTTCTGCATTTCAGACGTAATTCTCTCTTCAAGAACCATTTTTTGGGTCTTCACCACATTCAAAGAAATTCAGAGAATTTTGCAACAAACAAGCGTACTTTGCCACAATCCTCGGTACAGTTACTATTTATATAACCCTACATTTAATATGCATGTACATTTTCCCAAGCGTCATCATTTATTACAGACAAAATCCTTTAAACCCTAACCGTGACATACATCATTTTTCCAATCGACATTCAATGCCCGTGCGTCCCCCCATAATATGCGTATTTTCCATGCAGTCAAACACCATCATTACTTCCTTCATAATTCAAACTTACCAACAAACTCTTTCCTAACCAAAGACACTCATGAGTTCGGTTGTGGGGGGGCGGTTGTAGAGGTTTATTCCTCGACCTTACCCAAATCAAACTATCCTCAGCACGAACTACCTCCATGTTAAGCTCACACATTCTCCACTTGACTTTAATATTCAACATTGCCACCTACTCCATGAACTGATAAAAACATGGGTTAAACTCAAACAGAAAAACCTGAACATGTCAAAACCACCTGTCTCCCACAAACTTAACAGTTACTCAGTCAACCACCACTAACCATATTGTTCAGAGAACGTGCTTCAGCACGATGAAGAACTATGGAGAAGGCCTATGTAAAGAAGAAATTCCATAAGAGACAAGGACCAGAAAAATATACGAGAAATCACCAGGAAATCTATATTTTCTAGATTCACAAAACTTCAATCTTTTATCCACAAGATTAAGCATTTTTAAGTCAAAAGATCACTTATAATAAGATATCAGCCTCAAGCAATAAAAGTCAATATTACAAAAACCCTCAACTCGAGGTTATGGTTTTTACCTATTTAAAGGTTTTCTACGCTAAATCATCTGTGTCATTTCATGTTTTCAATCAAAATTTATCACAGGTGCATTGGTACAAGAGCTAATTCCAAGCCATTTCGAGCTTACAGAATTAGGCCATTACAATATCGAACTGATCCAATACCAGACTCACGCGACATGTACATCACATACACTGTCAACAACGACACCTGGCCCACAAACTGAAGATAAATGTTGGTCGAGCACTTAAAATAAAGCAGAACAAGTCAAGGATACCTATCTCCTACGAGCTAGCATTTACAGAGATAAGCTCCACTCATCCCCAAATTTAAGAGAACGTGCTTATATATGTAAACAAACTCAGAGTGAGGTTAATAAAAAGGATGAGTTCCAATTGTGAAAGGACCAAGTTTTTCTATCTAACAAAATTATCAATTATAATCAGAAGTTTAGTCTCAAGAATTAAAGTTAGAGTTACTAAAATCCTCAAGCCGAGGTTATGGTTTTTACCTATTAAGAGGTTTCCATGCTAAAACTAGTGTCAATTTATATTTTTTATTCTATTTATTGTCACATGTACGTTTGGTGTAAGGACCTTTCATGTTATTACAAAATTAGGCCCTTATATTTGGTGTCGTCTGTGTGAAAGAAGACATTTCCACAAAATCATAAGGGACACAGTTACTCAATGATTAATTTTCAATCATGGTGACTTCTAAGCGACTAGCCACAAGAGTTCAGCATGAAATCTTCATAAAACCAAATCAGCTAGCAGAATTAAGGGCAATCCTCAATGCCAAAACAGAGAAGTGGAATGAGCTCGAGCGTCAGCTGGTTCTTGACCAAGAGCATACTGATATTTAAAAATTCAAAACTCCATATAGAATCAACATAATGAGTAACATACGCAAAGTCAAACAATAATTTTTATTTCTTATATAATTTTGCCCTACCATACAAACGAGCTCTCAAAAGTAATTACATCTAAAACATCCTAGATGGCCTAAAACACCACATCTGATCACTTCGATACCAACAATCATCTCGTCTTCATTAATTATCTCATCTAACGCAATCTTCATCACGGTGATTTTTCGAGCTTCAGGCTCGACAATCATGTCACGAAATACATCACACCAGAAATGACGATCTACCTCATTTTTCTTTGCCCTTGCATTTAAACCATCTACCTGCAAAACAGAGATCGGCAAGTCAGCATCATAATCGTGCTGCCCAAAAATTCTTTCACGAACTTTAACAGCCTTTATCGCCAAATGCCCCTCCACAACATAATTATTGCTTCTATATCTTTGTAGACTTCTTTATTTAAAGGTAACAAGGAGTTAAACCCAAATCCCATTTACCACGTTCAAACTTATCCTTCATAATCCTAACAGCTGTCATACTTATCTATCATTTACACATCTTCAATTTGAAATAAATAACTTCAAGATTATCCATAACAACAACAACACAAGTCATTAGCCGTAGTCAGATTTTAGCTCGAGAAAACTATATTGATTCTATACCATTTCCACAACTGATTTTTTTTACATTACTTATATGTCCGGCTCAGCTCAAATTGCCCCTACTCATTTACCAAGTTTTTGTACTTAATAAGTCTATCAAATCCACTTCGAGCAATGTATGCTTGTTTTTGTCATACCAACTTGCTATTTTCCGAAGTTCGATACACAGTCTTCCAAACATTCAACACCTAATTAGTTAAGAGGACCTGACACTTTCAATTCAAGAAGATTATTTTTATAAAAAACAATGCATCTTTTCATTATCTCCAAAATGTACCCAACACAATTCATTACCAAATAAAACATAGTACAATACATAAAATAACAAGCGTACAGATACTCCCTATAAAACCACATCACTTCTAGGATAGCGTTCCTTGGAGGAAAGCCAACAGCCTCTTCCTCCTCTGAAACCACCACCTCCGCAAGAAAATGAAGATGGTTATAACAGAACCCAATCTCTTATAGGATAGCGAAAAGAATTCCTGGGACAAATGCCAGTAACCTCGTCCTCTTTTAAAACTGCCTCCTCCGTAAGAAGACGCAGACCCACCCTGTGTTGTTCCCCAGATACCGCAAGATAATGGAACTGCGCCATCTGCTGGAAGTCATTATCCGCCTCCACAGCCTCCTCATACGTTATCCCATGAAAGGTAGGATGAACAGGAATATGCATAGAAAAATCTAGGGACTGGGTCCCGAACTCGGTCCCAAAGTTAGGAAACTGAAGTTCTTGCACTTTGGCAAGAACTCTCGCTTTATATGATTGGCGCCTGGCAGTCACCATCTTCACTCACAAACAAGTACATAGGAAAAGGGTACTTACAAATAATTTAAAATAATAAAGTACTGGCAGAAGAATAACCAGAAGTACAGCAGCAGCAGTATATATACAGAGATACATTCAATGCAGGGAATGGTTTCCAAAGATGCCATTATTCAAAGAATATTTTTTGGGAATCCCAGTAGCCAATTCAAACAGTCACAGTCATTACAATATTTTGGTTACCAAAAGTTCATTACAATTCCAAGATAAAATTCCACATCAGCAGACCATCATTCAATTTGTTAGAAAAAAACCTATTCGTATTCCGATACTGAGTTCGATTGAACTTTCTCAACTCAAGATACTCATGCCTTCAGTTGAGAAGGGAAAATTATAGGGACTTGTCCCTCAAGCTGGGATAATATAGAACCGATCCAATACCAGACTCACGCAATATACACTATCAATAATGACACATGAACCACGAACTGAAGAAGAACGTGGCTCGAGCACTCCAAATGAAACAGAACAAGTTAAAGGCACCTATCTCCCATGAACTAGAAGTTACAGAGATAACCTCCATTCTTCTCTCAATTCAGGAGAACGTGCTGATACATGTAAATGAACTGATAATGGGGTCCATAAAAAGGATGAGTTCCAGAGGAGAAAGAACCTAGTTTTTCAGGCAAACAAAATCATCAATTATAATCAAAATATCATTCTCAAGCAATAAAATTATAGTTCCAAAAATCCTCAAGCCGAGGTCATGGTTTTTACGTATTCAGAGGTTTCCACACTAAAACCTGTTTTAATTTATATTCTCTATTCTATTTAATTATTGTCATAAGTATATTTGGTGTAAGAGTCTTGTAGTCGCATAGATTTGACAAAGAGAAGCCAACAGACCTTAATCAAAGACATTCCATCACTCGATAAGATGTTATGCCTGCGACCATAGTTCTCGAGTAAGATTCGACAACGAGAGGCCAACAGAGTCGAAGATATTCCATCATTCGAGAAGATGTCACGTCTGCGACTATCATTCTTGATCTACTAAAAATAGCCGTTGTGTTTGGTCAAATAGAGTCATTGGAAGATCTACGAAGTTCGGCCACTACCCCCGAAAAAGGAAACTGCTTTTCTTTTTATAAACTGCTTGTATATACTATAAATATAGGCAGAAAATAAGTTATTCAGATCTACAACTTGACTATTCATTCATATTCACACAACAAATTGTAATAATTACCAACTTATTAGATTTTTCATGAAAACCCTCCTCGAGGTCATGGTTTTTCTCAGCCTTTACTGAGTTTCCATGTAAAATCTTGTTTGCTTAAGCTTATTATTGCAAAATCCTTACTAAAAGTATTGGCGAAGATTATCCTCCCGGAAAACACGCCATTACAATTGGCGCATCTGTGGGAATGTCACACTTTTTTTTACCACATCTGATCTAAAAACAATTCGATGACAAACATCAATCTCTAAAGTGTATCTAGCACGTTGAGGAATAATGAGATCAAACCGATACCACAATTAGTTGATTTGTACAGCGAAGTAATTGAACTATAGAAATAAATGGAATCTGACAGAGTCACGAGGCTTGAAAATCAATAAATTCATGCCCAAGCTTTTCAAGTTGAAAGAGACGAAAGGAGAAAGGCCTTGGATCAACAAAGTCAGACACATCAGAAAGAGATAAAGTATTTACGAAGAACTCAAGATCGGCTTACTGGCCGTCAAACGTCACCTCCTTAGGCCCAAAGTGATCATCGTTCCAGGGTAACCCAAAGAGAAATCCAACCAAGAGAAGAACGAGTACGCATTTCTCGATCCAGATGATGAAATCCATATAGTGTTTCTTGACATTTTAGACTTATGTCCTCAACATTGACAACTCATAGAAGTCGACGTACACCTCATCAAACTCCACCACCACCAAAGAGGCGGCCAATAAGAGAACGATTGGGACCTGAAGGACAGGGAGACTTTGATCTACAAGTTGTAGCCGCACCAATTCCTTTGCCATTATTCATCACCTTGGATGACCTAAACAATAGGATCCAAGATATAAACTCTGACATCCCAGGCTAATGATCTGCTCTGGATAGAATCAAAATAAATCCCATCTCTCCTCATCTCAAAGTCATGCCCATCCCAGAAAAATTTCACATGCCAAAATTTAATCAGTATGGAGGCCTCACTGAACCTTTCACCTACGTCCAATAGTTCAGAACTGCAGTTGGATTATACTCCAAACTTGATCACATACTATGCAGATTATTCAACATAAGCCTAAAGGAAGAACCCCGCTGATTTTTCCATACTATCCCCGAAGGCTCTATCACTACATTCAGCCAGTTACAGCGCCTCTACAAGTTGAATTACGCTCATGCTAAGGAGCGAGAAATAACTGTGGATTCTTTATTCTTCTGCGAGCAGGGTGTGAAAGAAACATTGACAAGTTTTTACAAGCGATTCATACAGGAAATACGGAAGATTGGGAATTCAGATCCCAAGATTATAGTTTCAGCATTCACCTCAGTACTACATATTGACTCCAAAGTTTGAGAAGAACTTATCTTGTACAAACCCAGAACAGTGACAAAAATGATCTATGTTATTAATAACTACATCGAATTAGAAAGATCCAAGAAGGATAAATTGAAGAGCTCATCTGTCATCCATTCTCATGAAACATTTACATCGCCACCTCAAAAATTAACCAATACAGGGATACCCAAACAACGCAGATAAACCACCGATAATGTAAAATGAAGAGACGGAAGACCAGACAGACCCGTCCTAGTGTAACCTCTTATGAAAATCACACTCTCAGTTATCCTACTAACGATAAAGGGAGATAATTTATATCTAGAAGCTCAAACAATTCCTGATATCTCCAACAAACCTTTGTGCCAGTATCACAACGTGTATTGCCACGAGACTGATAACTGCTACTCTCTCATTTAATTTTTTTATCGCATTCTTCTAGTTGGAAGACTTCATAATTATGTAGTCGATATTCAGAAGTTCCTCGTAGAAGAAACTAAAAGAAAAGGCGTTGAATAAGAGCAAACCAAAAAGCAGCTCACCATATTTACATGATCGAGATTGAGAATGGAAAAAAGAGAAAACAATAGGATATAATTATATCTTGCTTCAAGATGACATCCTCAGACAAGTCAGCAAAACTTCTCCCCAGCTCCAACAAATCAAAACGTCCGTACCATATTTCATTCGAGGACTATGTCACCAGCCATGTCAAGTACCCTCATGATGACCTTCTTTTCATTATACTCAAAGTAGAATAAGACTACCTACACACTCTTCTCATCGATACAGGAAGCGCAGAAGATGTTATGTTCAAAATAACAATTGATATTCTAGGCCTCAAAGACTCTGTAAAAGCTTTGACAACCACCATCACAGGTTTCAACGGCTCCAAAGAATTGACCACTGGAGAAATCACCTTGTCGGTTCAAGCAGGGTCAGAGATCACTTTTGTAAAATTCATCGTCAAAGATGCTGAGTTAAAATATTTAGGGATATTAGGTCGAAGTTAGTTTTATTCAATCAAGGCAGTACCTTCGACCTATCATCTGGCTTTGCATTTTCTAACATATCACGGAGTCTAAAAAATAAAGGAAACCAAGAAGTTGCACGTATGCGCAAGAATACCACTACTAACTCTCACACGGTGAAACTTCTGAAAGCATAGCAATTATAATAGGAAACGTCCCCCACGTTCGAGTAATATGATACTGAGGTAGTATATTCCATTTATCTCGATGAACCTGTGAGAAATACCTTTATTAGATCCAAACTATCATTTGATGAAAAAGAAACCATGATTCAACTCTTAAAGAAAAATGTCGACATATTTACATGGCCTTTTCAAGAAATGTCTGGCATTGATCTATCGATCGCATGCCACAAACTAAACCTCCTTCCTGATAGCAAAGACTTTATTATGTAGCCCAACGGGCATTCACACAAGGATTATACTGGTAGAAGATGTGACAAGACTGTAAAGACTTTATTTGTAAGTACAATAAATGCCAAATACGTGACAGTAAACTACTTCACCAAATGGGTTGATGCAGTTCCTCTATGTCATACTGACAAAAATGAAGTTATAGTAGCATATTACCCAGCTTCGACAAGAGTAAGCCAGCAAAGCGTAGTCGAAGACATCCGTACGTAATCGAATCCCACATTTGAGAAGTAAGTCCTCGACCTACCAAAAGTAGTCATTATGCCTGGTCAAGAGGAGAGTTGTTAAAGATCCGCGAAGTTCGTCCACTCCCCCCGGAATAGGAGACTATTTCTTTCTTTTTGTAAACTACCTGTGTCTACTATAAATACAGGTAGATAATAGATAATTACAGGATCGAGAATCCACAAACTTTACCGTTGTTACTTTTTAACCCTACTATCACTCCCAATTCTGTAATAACTTGCAATATACTAGACTTTACTTTAAAATCTTTCTCGAGGTCATGGTTTTTCTCAGCTTTTACTGAGTTTTCTATGTAAAATCTTATTTATCTAGTCTTATTGTATTCACTTTACGAATAAGAATTGACAAAGTTTTTCCTTCTGGAAAACATGCCACTACAATTGGTACCGTCTTTGGGAATTACCATACTTTTTTTCTACCACTGATCTAAACACCATCCGATGACAAACATGAACTTGAGAAGCCATTCCAGTACTGTAAAAGATCATAAAATACCATGAGTTGTTGATCAACACGGTGCAGTACTCAGGGTTCAAAAACAAATGGCTGCAGAAAAAGCCCAGAGACTGAAAGATCAGCGTGTCCACGCTCAAGCTCTACAAACGGAGAGATACGAACGAAGGAAACCATTAAATCAACAAAGTTAAACACATTAGAAAGAAATGGAAAGACTGAGGAGAACACAAGATCGACTCACTGGTCGACAGACGTCCCCTCCACTCGCCCGATGCGTGCATAGATTATGAGAAATTCAACGCGATGATTAACCAAGGGAAGACGAGTTACGGATTTCTCGATCCAGATCCGGGAATCTAAACAGAGCTTCTCGACATTTTGGTTTAACATCCTTAACATTTACAAGTTAGGGAAGTCAATGCACGCGTCATCAGACCCCCCCTGACTGAAAGAAGACCAATCAGGGATCAATTGGGACCAGAAGGACAGGAAGATTTTGTTCCTCAGATCGCAGCCTTACCATTTCCCAGCAACAATTCATCACCTTGGATGACCTCAACAACAGGATCCAGGCCATAAACTCTGACATTCCAGGCCAAAAATCTACACTTGATCGTATCGAGACAAACCCCATCTCCCCTCATCTCAAAATTACGCCCATCCTAAAAAATTTCCATATGCCTAAATTTATTCAATATGCAGGCCTGACTGACTTACTTACCCATGTTCAACACTTCAAAGCTACAGTTGGGATATATTCTAAACTCGACCACATGCTGTGTAGGCTCTTCAACATGAACCTGAAGGAAAAACCACTCCGAGGTTTCACATTATCCAAGAGGCCTCCATCACCACATTCAGCCAGTTGTAATATCTTTTCAAATCTAATTACGCTCATGCTAGAGAGCGAGAGATTACAGTCGATTCTTTATTTTAATTAAAACAAGGCACGAAAGAGACCTTGGCAAGCTTTTATAAGCACTTCCTACAGGAAACAAGGAAAATTGGGAACTCAGATCCTAAAATCGTAGTTCCAGCATTTACATCCGTCCTGAACAATGACTCAAAGGCTCGAGAAAAGCTTACTCTACACAAGCCATGAATAGTCATAGAAATGATTGATGTAGTTAATAATTACGTCGAATTGGAACGATTAAAGAAAGATAAGATGAAGAGCTCATTTATCCTCGATTCTAGAGAAACGTCTTTGACCCCATCCCAATGAGCCGTTACCACTGAAGCACCCAAATAATACGACAAAAGCACCAAAAACAATCGAAAAAGGGCCGGCAAACCCGGCAGACCTGTCCCAGTTCTGCCGCCAATGACAACAACTCTCTCCGCTATCTTGCCGACGATAAAGGGAGGTGAGTGTTATCGTGCACCACAAACTATTCTTAATCTTCCCAATAGACCTCTATGTCAATATGACAATGTACATAGTTACAAAACTAACAACTGCTACTCTATCATGCAAATATTTCATCGTATCCTATTAGCTGGAAGACTCTATAATTATGTCATCGACAGCCAAAAGTTTATCGAGAATAAAGCAAAAAATAAAGAAGTGGAGCACAATCAGATCCAGGGGCAAGCTCGCCACCTGTATATGATCGAGATTGAAAAAGGGAAAAAAAGAAATAAGACGATCGGATTACATCTTGCAGTAAAATGACCTCCTTAGATGATTCAGCAAAACTTCTACCAAGCTCAAGCAGATTGAAGCATCCTTACCATATTACCTTTGATGACTGTAACACCAGCCACGTTAAATACCTTCATGATGACCCTCTCGTCATTATGCTCAAAGTTGGACAAGACTACTTACATACGCTTCTCGTTGATACAAGAAGTGCGACAGATGTCTTATTTAGAAGAGCAATTGGAGTCTCAGGCCTAGCAGATTCAGTAAAAGCCTCAATAACAACAATCACTGGCATCAACAGTTTGAAAGAATTGGCCATAGGAGAAATTACTCTGCCAATTCAGACAGAATCAGAAACTACATTCGTAAAATTCCTTGTTATCGATGTTGAATCAAAATATTTGAGAATTTTAGGTCGCAGTTGGTTACATTCAATCAAAGAAATGCCTTCCACTTATCATCTAGCATTACATATTCTAATAGATTACGGAATCTATGAGATCAAAGATAGCCAAGCAGTTGTACGAATGTACGAGAATACCATAACCAACCCTCATACAACAAAACTTCTTAAGGCATAGCAACCACAGCATGAGGAATCACCCATATTTGAGAATCATGACACCGAGATGGTCAAATCTGTGGAACTCGACGGTCTAGGATGTACGACCTTCATCGGCTCGAAGCTGTCAACCGACGAGAAAGAAGCCATGATCCAGTTACTTAAAAAGAACATCAACATCTTTTCCTCAACTTTCCAAGAGTTGCCTGGTATCGATCCCTCAATCACGCGCCACCAACTTAACCTCCTTCCAGACAGTAAAGCTATCATTCAGAAACGACGGAATTTAGCCCTCCACCTCCACGATGCAGTGAACGAAGAGATTGATAAACTCCTTCGGGTAGGATTTATTCGGGAAGCTAAGTATCCGAAGTGGGTTTCTAATATCGCAGCAGTACCGAAGAAAAATGGCAAAATCAGGGTATGTTTTGACTTCACAGAACCCAATAAGTTTGTACCCAAACGCAGCTTTCCGCTACCACTAATTCTGCAACTTATCGACTCACTCGCCGAGTACGAACTTCTTTCTATGATGGATGTAGCCTCTAGCTATAATCAGGTTCTTCTCACCGAAGAAGATCAGGAAAAAATGACCTTCGTTACTGACCAAGGCCTATACTTTATACAGTGATGCCATTCGGATTAAAAAATACTGGAGCTACTTACCAACGTCTTGTAACCCAAATGCTCAAAGATCATCTCAGCAACATCATGGAAGCTTATATCGATGATATGATCTGCAAAAGCCTGAAGGGAGAAGACCATCCAAACAGCCTCCAGACCATCTTCGATATCCTTCGCAAAAATACCAAATAAAACTTAACCCTGAAAAATGCCAATTCCGTATCTCATCTAGAAAATTTCTAGGTCACCTGGTCAACAAGAGAGGAATCGAAATCGATCCGGCACAAATCAAAGTGTTTATGGCAATGCCATCTCCTCGAACAAAAAAAGATGTACAAAAACTCAAAGGCAAAATTGCCGCTCTTCACATATTTATCTCTCATCTGATCGATACAAACTTCTTTACTTCCTTCTTCATGGAAATCCCACTACATTTAAAATGAAATAGTAAAAGGAGGTCCTTTGGACTCCTGACTATGAATTAACCTTCCAAGATCTTAATGGATACTTGGGGCGTCATTCTATCATGAGTACTCAAGTTGATGGTGAAACATTAACAATGTATATATCCACAACTGAAGACTCCATCAGCTTTATCATTATTCGAGAAAATACAGGCATAAAAAAACCAATATACTTTATTAGCAAAACTTTCATACCTTCTGAGAAAAGGTACACCACTACAAAAAAATAACTGCTCGCCTTGGTTTATAGCTCTTAAAAACTTCGTCCATACTTTCAAGCTCACCCAATCAAATTCATTACTAAGTTCCCCCCCCCCCCAAACTGGTACTCTCTAAAAAAGAGAAATCTCAAAGGATTCAACAATGGTCTATTTTCCTTGGCGAATATGGCATCTCCTTCGAAGCACAAATTTCAATAAAGAGACAAGCAGTTGTTGACTTTTTAGCAGATTTTCCAGTCGAAGATCCAGATTGGTAAGAACTTAAAGAAATCTTTACTAACGACTCCATCGCAGAACCTGACGCATGGTCCAAGAGCACTGGATGGCGACTCTTTACAGATGGATCAGCTAGAACAAAGGGATTTGTAATTGGCATCGTCCTTGTTACACCTTCCAACCATCACATCGAGAAAGCCATCAAACTTAACTTTTACACTACAAACAATGAAGTTGAGTACGAAGCCATCCTCCACGGACTCGATCTTGCAATCACTCTTGGTGCAAAAGACATAGCAGTTTACGTTGATTCTTTGCTCGTTGTCAATCAATACAACAAGACATTTTGCACAATGGGTAAAATGGTTGATTATACAGCCCTTGTCAAAGAAAAAATGAAAAAATTCAAACAGTGATCAATCTCTTATTTACCTCGATAAGAAAATTGTCATGCCGACGCATTAGCTTACATTACCGCCATGCCCGGCGACAGTGAAAAGAGATCATTAGACATCGAGATCATCAACCATTTCAGCCTCGATATACAGTCAAAACTACAGATCACCATTACTGAAGATGAAGACCCTAAAGACTGGAGAAGACCAGTCTCTACATACCTTAACTTCAGCATCCTCCCTAGCAATAAAGAAGAAGCCCAATTACTTTTGGCCAAGTTCCCCAAATTCACCGTCCAAGATCACATCTTATATAGAATCATAGGAGGGGGACCACTTATCGAATGTATCTCACAAAAATAGGCTTAAATCAAAATCAGATAACTTCATGAAGGTATCTGTGGCGCACATGCTTCAAGAAGATCATTAGCCCAACGCATATTCACGCAAGGATTATACTGGCCTAAGATGAGACAGGACAGCGAAGACTTTATGCGTAAATGCTACAAATGTCAAATCCACGCTCAAGGCATCAAAATCCCAGCCCTCGACTTGCATATTAGCAATGTTCTCTGGCCATTCAAACGATGGGGGATCGACATCATTGGACATTTCCATCCAACATCGGGAAATAGAAGATTTATCTTAGTCGCCACTGATTACTTCACAAAATGGGTTGAAGTAGCTCCTCTCTACCATAATAATAAAAATGAGGTCATCAAGTTCCTTTGAGAGAACGTCATCACCAGGTTTGGCTGCCCACATATGATGTGCTCCAATAATGGCAAACAATTCATCAGTACAAAAGTATTTGCTTTCCTCCATAAATATAAAATCCAGTTATCCACATCCACACTATATTATCCTCAAGGCAACAGACAAGACGAAGCCATCAACAAAAGCATCAAATCAGGTTTACGCAAGGGTCTTAACGACAAGAAGGGAAGATGGATAGATGAACTCCTCAGTATCCTCAAGGCCTACCAAACTACTCCTCGAGTTTCAACAGGCTGCACTCCATTCATGATGGCTTTTGATACCGAAGCAGTCATACCCTCCGACCTCGATCAGCCAAGTACCCGACAGAAAATTCCATATGAAGACAATGAGCTCGATCTCTTTTGCAACCTCAATTAGGTAGAGGAAACCCACGACAATGCCATTGCGAATTTGGGATGATACAATGACACATTAAAAAAAGCATACAATAAAAAAAATTCAAAAATGGAAAATTGGTATTGGAGACCTTGTCCTACGACGAATCCAAGATAGTACTCGGCATAAAAATTCTGGAAAATTATCAGAAAACTGGGACGGGCCATACATTGTCAACAACAAAACAGATAGTGAAACTTATTGGCTGATGATTGAAGATGAAATATAGCTTAAATATCCATGGAACATTGCCCAACTAAAACTGTTTTACAGATAACACACTATACTATTTTCATCAATTCAAATAAACAAATTTTAGTGTTAGTTTACATCCTTATTATTTTTTATTGGATCTCGATCCATACTTGTCAAGTATGCATCAAGCAAACAAAATCTTTACTATTTTTGATTTGATCTCGATCGATACTTGTCAAGTATGCATCAGACAAACAATCACCCTTACTATTTCGATTTGATCTCGATCCATACTTGTCAAGTATGCATCAGACAAAGAAAATTCTTACTATTTATGATTTGATCTTGATCCATACTTGTCAAGAATGTATCAAACAAACAATCATCATTACTATTTTGATTTGATCTCGATCCATACTTTTTAAGTATGCATCAGACAAACAAATCCTTACTATTTTTTATTTAATCTCGATCCATGTTTGTCAAGAATGCATCAGACAAACAAATCCTTACTATTTATGATTTGATCTCGATCCATACTTGTCAAGTATACATCAGACAAACAAATCCTTACTATTTCAATTTGGTCTCGATCAATACTTAACCAGTATACCTACATACTATCATTCAATTTTAAGTGAACAATATCCGTCTATAGGATATTCCACTTCACACTCTTTACTTATCGAACAACCTATAATAGAGTTCTTGTTCTTCTCAAATTTAAATCCAGGTACCCATCTCAGGATATACATCTAGTACTTATTCTCAGTACTTGCCATTTCATGGCCATCTTTCACATATCACGCACACAAGCGTTCATTACATGTCTGCTATAATTTTTGTCACAGTTGATAATATCACTTTATCAAATCTACTACTTAGAATTATTTACAAAACACATGCACAATTTTTTTTCAAATAAAACTTTTACGTAGCACAAATATTCATCACACACCACAGATTCAATTGTTTTGGTCCCACTGACCATTTTTACAAGCTTTCACCAATATAGCACTGCTTAAACAATATTTAACATTTCAGAGAGAGATTTTTCTTCATTCACATTTAGGGCACCTTCGGGTACGTACGCATCTACTACCAC
The DNA here is from genome assembly GCA_014058105.1 of Kingdonia uniflora. Classification (NCBI taxonomy): domain Eukaryota; kingdom Viridiplantae; phylum Streptophyta; class Magnoliopsida; order Ranunculales; family Circaeasteraceae; genus Kingdonia; species Kingdonia uniflora. Next base: position 3,494,032 of record JACGCM010001844.1, on the reverse strand, counting down.
ACCAAGACGAGCACCATCAGCCTCCATCATCACATCATTTTCGATAACTTCAGTTGCCCCACCTACATCGAGAGTCTGGGGTACTTCGTCTTCTGAACTATCATCAAAAATAGTACTACCAGATTTTACAAGCCCCTTATAAAAAAATTCCTTTCTTCCAACTCCTCATACTGTCCTGCAAAATGCCCCCTCACTTCCCTACATTTTTCCAGTTTCTCAGCATTCATCTGAGCCTTTACTTCATCAAGAAGTTTGTCCTGCTCTAGCTTCATTGCTTTCCATACATTGGAAACTTGCTCCCTTACATCTTTTTCAAAGTTGGTTTGCTGCAACGCCAAAGCCTCTTTTTTTCCCTTTCTCTGACACTTTTTCGCTTCACAAGACACAACTTCCCTCGCCTTTTTCGCATCTAGCTTGTAACTATTCAATGTGGCATTCAACTTAGCCTTCTCTGCAATCAAATCCTTTTCTATATTTTTATAGGCAACAATCTAATTTTCCAGCTCATTACTGCCCACAATGGGACCCATGGCCTCTGTCACCAACATCTTAATCTGCATCAAAATCATATAATGACTATTCGAATGGCCTACCAATTTTTTCAACCGAAGCCAAGCATTAAAATTTCTTACCTTCGACATGTTCCACTGACCCTAGCTAAAAAACGTATTCAAGCTCTTGACCCCCACCAAACAATCCTCCAGATCCATCTTCAGCTCGTTTGTTCCAGACGTATAGGAGTCCATGGTCTTCTGAATCTTCAACTCAGACTCTTCGAAAAATTTCTTCTTCGACGTCTCACCACCAATGCTTTTCTTCGGGAACACACTACCCAAACCTCGCGGAGGGAGCCCATCCACCACAACAGCTGGTTTAGCGGTACCAGCCACCCCCTCTGTTGCCGACTGTCGAGTAGTCCTCTTATGAGGAAGTAGCAGAGGAACATCAGAGCTCATCGCCCTCTTCTTTTTATTCCATCTCAGAGACTCTCCAAGCATAACATTTATCTTTGTATCAGTGTTGTACCTAGCCAAGAAAGGATTTACCAGTGGTAAGCTAGCGTTTGCGGCTCTCTTATTCTTCGCCGACATTTTTCCGTCAATTCCAGACACATCAGAATCATTAGCCCTCGACCTCTTTAGGCCAGCCTCTTGGAATAGAGTGTTCACAAAATCTTGGTCGATCACCAGATTATCGATCCTACCAAAGAACTCTTTCCTCACCATATACAGCTCTTCTTTTACTTTTGGCTTCCTGTCGATCTCTTTCAAAGCTGCAAACAACAAAAAATAGTTAGCCACAATGCACATCCCATTCAAACACTTCGAACATCGAGAATTACAATTACCTAACCACACACCTAAGTGAAAAGTCTTTCTCTTTAAGGATTCCCCAGGGTTTTTCTTGCCAAACTCATAATTTCTAGAGATAAGTAGTCGTTCATCGGTGTATCGGCCTCCAGTTGACACCATATCATAAAACATTGACCTCTTTAAGAACCTCGCCAAGTGCCGGTAGCCTAGCCTCTGCGGGTTCATCTTAAGAGTGTAGTACTCACATAAGTCATAAACTGTTATCAACTCCTCCCCCTTGGCCTCAAGTCGACCATTTATTTCCCCGCATAACCTAAACAAATCATACACATTCGGATTGAACTGTACCGGTGCCACATCAAAAAGGTATATTTTTTTGCCAGCTCTAAGGGGAAGTTTCAACCCTTTCTTAATCTTTTCTCGATGAACCAATATCCCGTTTAAAGGTGTTTCCTGGTCAATAATTTAATACAGATATTCCTCTAACCTTATATTAGCTGGAATACCATATTTCTTTTTAAAGCTTAATATCTCTTTGGTCTCTGGACCCTCTCCATAACATGCATCCTCACCCTTCTCCACATCTTCTTCCCCGTCCCCACTACCTTCTCGGTCACTAGCTTGGGCCTCATGATCCAAATCCATCTCTGTGACCCCTTTATTATAAAGTTTGGCAGCACTGAGTGCCACCCTAAACTGTTCCATGCTACCTAGATCTAGGCTACTCGAACCCACCCTATATCCCCCCCCCTAAATGTTATACACAAGTCCTCACATCAATCATCAGGGGCCCTACGTCTTCAAGATTCGCGTATATATCTTTTTTATCATTTTGAATTGGTTCAGCCATTGTAAAGAACCTGTAAATCAAATTTCATATTTTTTACACATTTAATATATATCATATCTGATACATATATATGTTCATAAGTTCATATATTCTTGTCTACATAGCTATCAAGATTACTCTCCAATACATTATTCTCAATTACTATATGATACAATCATTATTGCAGTTCAATTTCTACATACATTTTTTGATACACTTATATAACTTCTTTCCTAGTCATAGACCTCGATTACTACACTACATTCAGTTCTCGGTGACTTTTTATAAATTATGACATCGATCATTCGTTAATATGTGCTTTTTACAGATTCAAGAAATCACAAGTTCTCGAAGAACCTCGGACATTTTCCCGCCAAAACATCAAACTTTCAAACAACAAATCTTGCCTTTACCAACGGCAATTCTGCTCATATCTAAAGCTACTTTTGGCACAAAATCCTTACTTTTTTACCGTCAACCCCACTACATCCCTAGTATTATTACATAATCTCCACCGCACCACAAACAGTTCTCTCTCCATCACTCACCTCCAATTAAATAAGAGATAACACTTAACACAGGGGATTTAGCGTAGAAAACCTGTAAATAGGTAAAAAAAACCACAACCTCGAGTGGAGGATTTTGTAAAAGTAGTATTATTGCTTGAGAGAGAGAATCTTATTACAATAGTTAATCTAAGAAAAAAAAAAGGCTAGAGATCAGATAATTGTGTGTATAGAATTGTCTGTCGACCTCCCTATTTCCTTAGGAGCTCAGCCCTTTTATAAACCTTACTCTCAGCTTGACATCGTGCTTGAACACGTTCTCCTGAAAGTGGAAGTCATGGGTAGTTGAGTGTGTGACTGCTAACTCGTGGGAGACAGGTATATGTTAACTTATTCTGTTTATATCTGTTGCGGATGACCCACGTTCTGCTTGAGTTCGTGGTCGATGTGTAACTGTTGACGTGTATGTAACGTGTTTGTTTATGCATGAGTCTGGTACAGGATAAGATCGAGTCTTCCGGAGCTTGAGGTATAGACGATATCGAGTGTCCATAGCTCAAGGGATAAGTCCCTACAATCGCCCCCTCACAACTGAAGTCACGTGTGGCTTTAGCTGAGAAAAACCTTAAACTCGGACCCTGTGGTGACGTAAGCGAGAGTTTGAAAAATGTAACGTTTGTATTTATGAGTGTGTTGTTATTATGACGCGTGAGTGTTATGAGCAGACTTGTGGCTTTCCCGAGAGGATGACTGTCTTGGGAAATAATGTGCGTTAAATGCGGTATCTCTATAAATAGTGGTCAGATCTGATCGCCGAATAACCTACAATAAATCTTTACTTTGCAACATCTTGGTTAAGATGAGGAATAAAGTACACATACCCGGTTTTCTTTCATCATGGAGGAACCCCGGATACGGTATTTTGGCTATCAGAGTAGGGAAACTCCCTTTGCTAATTTGTTGAAGGAGTGTTGTTTGAAATATTTCTGGGTATTATGTAGCGTCTGATTTAGCGGCTGGGGTGTATGGGGTGCAAAATCCCTGGCCTCTAATGATGTTATGATTTCTAAGGTAGGATTCCTCTTCAAGCTCTACTAACTCCGTGTTGGTGGGGATAAGGAGGAAGAGACGGCGGTGGTGGAGGAGGCGTATGGAAGATGGATCGCTTCCTTCGGCACAATCCTCTTTTCTTTTAAATCTTCCTGCAGGGAAATGAAGGGGAAATAGGTGCTTGACCTGTTGAAGTCTTGCATTTTTCAAGCTATGGCTGAGGTTTCTCTAAAAGATTGGCATTATCTTGGTAATGACAAAAGAACTAGAGACCTGTCCTCGTGCTTGAGATAGTATCTGTAATATCGAGCTTCTAAAAGCTTGATTTTGTAATTATAAAGCAATGTTGTAAGGGTAGTTCAGTAATGAACTTGTTAGATGAAAATTGAGCATAATAAAAGAATATTTTGTTTGTTTCTGACTAGCGAAAAGCAAAAATAATCGACACGTCATCGAGCTATAATAATATGGGAGTAAATAGTTGGTGGGATAACATACCTTATCCTACCTCGTAAACGACTCAAGCTTAACAGATGTAAAGATAAAGCTCGAAATGTAACCTTTAGATAGCTCGATTAAGTACGAAAAGATAATAGTAACTAGTTCAAACCCGGGAAGAGTGGGAAACTGAAATATGTTGCGTATAGTTAATCAAAAAATTAGTCCTGTTAACTGAACAGTATAAAAGTGTGACCTGCTCATTAAGAAGGTTATTTATAAAAATGGTGAAGACTCGTTCCCAGAGGGCCGTCGAAGCGCATGTGTTGAACGACTTGCGCTTCGCATTCAAGATTGATGAAATAAGGGAAGCTATTTTTGGGCAGCAAGGTTATGATGCGGTTCTGCTCGAGACCCGAGCGAACTACGAGGGCATGACTGATGTAGAAAGGGGAGAAGAAATGAACAGCGTGTATTGGTCTGAGTCCATGCGTATCTGTTGGCGGTCTGTTAAAGATCGCAAAGAGTTCGTCATAATGATGGCAAGGGAGGAGATCATCAATGAGGATAAGGATATCGCCTCAGGGTGACTGAAAGCTTGTGGTGTCGAAGGGCACACCGGTTGCTTCAAATACAAGTATCTTAGGGATTGGAGTGATTGACTGTTGTATTTTTGAATTTTTGAATTTGTGTTGCAAATTGATATTGACGTTAAAGTCAAGGTGTATAAGTAGGGCAAAGAAAGGTACGTGGAATTTTAAAATAGATAATTGAGAATCATGAGTTTGGGGCATTGTGAAAAGAGTGGGACCAAGAGGATGAGAGATATGCTAAAGTATAATATTTGGTGTAATGATGGGAAGGGGGTTTCACCGAAGCGGTACGACATGCCTGACAGGTTTAGACGAACAGACGGCTCGGTTCAGGAATCGAGGACTGTTTATTCGAAAACTCAAAACTGCCAGCGGTTCGGGGAAAGGTGTATAAGTACTCCCTCTCCAAATACAAAAAAACAGAAACAAAAAAGAAGGGTTAGGGAGATAGAGATCTCATCTGACGATTCCATTACCGCCGAAGGAAGAAAGGATAAGAGGAAAATAGTGTCTAGGAGTCTCTATTGCGAATTGCGAGAGGAGGCTGAGATTGAGGAAGTTTTGAAGAAGTTCTAGAAATTGAGCAAACTGGTGCAAACCAATGCTGTAGACTCTCACTCGGGTGTTGAAGGTAAGTCTATCTTTGTGTTTATAAGAGTTTTTGTATAAAAATATTTATTGTATTGGGATAAGGATGTAATCCCTACCCAAACACAAAAAATAAAAATAATAAGGGGAATAATGACTACGGGGCGAGAAAAATCGTTGTGTAATAATTATGATTGTACAAGTGATCTAGTAGTGTGAGCTAATAATTGATATATGTATACCTCGACCTATCTGTAGGTTCTGTTGAAACAGCTTCTTTTATAGTAGATCTTTTACTGTAGATAAGTATGGTTTCGACCTCCGGTTGTGCAAAGGCTGATGAAGTAGACTTAGTAGGGCTCTTATCTCCCGTCATTGGAGTAGGTGACGAGGAGAATATTGTAGCAGAATTGGTAGAATGGCCTCGTTTGAAGGGTTCTCGAGTTGGGTACCTTACGGGTTGCAGTCGATTTAGGGAGTTATGTAAGGCCAAAAGTAGTGTAGATGGGATCTGGGGGCACGCCTTCGGATATAGGGGTAATTTATTTAGGACTTGCAGTGTCAGACAAGGAGGGGATTACCTATATTTGTTGCCTGATTTGGCTAAAGAAAAGAAGTGCAGGCGTTTGGGGGACGAAGTGTCCTTGGAGTAAGCTCAAGGCATGGTGAAGGAGAGTCGAACTAATGGTTTTTGTTGTTATTTAACCCAGTTCGACTATGGGTTGACGCTGCCTTTGAGAAATTTGGATAAGAGTGTTATGAATATGATTAGGGCTTGCCCGGCACAGCTAAATTGCAATTTTTGGGAAGTTATCCTTGTATGCGAAACCGTTAATGAGAGATGGGCTGCATCTGGTAGTGAGAGTAGGATTACTGCCATAGATTTTCTAGAGTATTACGTTGTGAAGTATGTTATAGCAATTGATGGTGCATATCTTTCTTCTAGTTCTTCAAGACCATGCTTCTTCGACCTGTCTTCAGCAGGGCAGGTGTAGAATGACAACCTTTAATGGGTGTCTGGAGAATGTCTTCAGCGGTCTGATGAGGAACCCATGGAACGTAATAATATAACTATATCAAAGGGTAAGTATACCATTAAAAATCCAACTATCATTTGCATGTTGAACTATATTTCTATAGTTGATTTGTATCTTATGTTGCCTATCTTTTATATAGGAATTAGCTGCAAAGATTCATGGAAGGAATCCTTCATAGATTTTGTTGCCAAGGAAGGCACTGAGCTTGAGGTTGCTCTCAAAAAGTTAGGGATAAATAGGTTCAAAAGGGTAGTTAGTAAGGACGACAAGGTCAGGAGATCTCAAGCGAAGAGGAGAATGGCTGGGAAAACTCCAGACTCTATGGAAGAGAAAATGTTAAATCTTAAACTTAATACTCCTTCGAAGCTTGAGCGGCTTAGCGAAATGCCAGATGGGCCAATAGACATGGCCACTTTGTCCAGCACTGTTGTACGGAATCTTGCGAAGAGGAAGGCCATAAAAAGGGGGGATACTTCTCATTCTGCTACGTTGGACAGTGTGGACGATAGCAGTAAGAGGAGGAAGGTAACTCCTCCCGTAAAGTCGCAGGTTATGTTAGAGGAAAGCGTTAAGATCGCTGAGGGGGATGACTTGAGGCTGCATTTTGAGGTTGAATCTGGTCTCATGGAGGAACAATGTCGAGTTAAAGCTCAAGAGTAAGGGGTTGCTGTTGTTGAAGATGAGTTTAAGAAGGTTAGTAAATATTTTGTTTTTTTGTATTGTTTTGTCGTCTCGAGCTAACTTATTTCTTGTTGTAGTTTGCTCATGCTCTGAGGGGGGTTCAGCTTGGTCTCTAGGATAGGTCTATTGAGCTGGAAAACAGGATCTCCCAGCTCGAGGGGGAGAAAAACTAGTTTGAAGAGAGCTTGACTCGGGAGAGGGAATCTTTTCAGTTGGAGCTGGAGAAAGAAAGGGAAGTTGTTGCCCTAAAGCTGAAGGAAGTTAGGGCTGAAAGTGTAGCTGAAGCGGAGCGATTAGTTTCCACGTCTGCTACTTCTCAGAACAACCTTGCAGGGAAGCTCTACCAGCTGAGGTATACTATTGATCAAGTAGGATGATCGTGTAATGTAACATCGGTTGTGAAACAGAAACTCGAGCTTTGTAATATTATACTGCTATTTGATGCCAACAACGTTTTTCTTATGAAACCTCGTATTGTAGGAGATAGAAAGCTTGCGCCTCAGAGTTGTGGACTTAGAGGGCCTGCTTGAAGTGGAGAAAAACTCATCTGCTTGAACTAACTTATCAGCGAACTTGCTGAGTTGAAGGAAAGAGCGGCGTCAGGTTCTTGGCACGATGTTGAGTTAGCCGAATACCGTATTAGAGCATTGAATGACGAGATATCTGATATGAAATGTAACATTCCTGCTCTGAACGAGCAGTTGTTAAAGAGAGAGATCGACCTGGATACTGCGCGAACTAACTTGGTTGTGTCTGAGGTCGATTTTGAAAAATTGAGCAATAGTATTGTGGGCAAAGATTTAGAATTGCATAACTCTACACAAATACGTGATAGTTTGATCGCCAGGTTAGATCATTTAAAGGCTGATTTACGTCGTTTAAAAGAGAGAGAGACTAAGAGCAAGGCTGGTTTAGCAGAGGTTCAAGCCAAGAACAAAAGTTTGGTGGACGATTTGGCCCACATCTACGGAAATGTGAGGAAGGTGGTACAACGAGATAAAGAGATGAATGAAAGAATTAATCAACTCTGTGCTCGAATTACCGAATTGGAGCGGGAATTACGTGCAATGAAGTATGAGAAAGATCTCAAATTGGAATTGGATAAAAGGAATGGTGAAATTGCTTCAGGCGAGGGGAGTCGAGAGATGAAGGAATTCTTTCGTCAAAAAGAAGAGTTAGTAGAGAATATGCGCATTGACCTCACAAATTCTCGACAGAAGTCGATAGACCTTACGAGGCAGATGAGTGAGCGTATTGATCAATTAACAGTGGAATTGTTGGGTTATTTCAAAAACTTATTTGACCTTGGACTTGGGCTTAAGTTTAGGCATGGCCTTGAGGCCTTTGTTATCATTTAAAGTGGGTCTTTTATCTACTTCATTCTCTAAACGGCTATTCCTTTAGAAGACCTGACTTCAGGGAGTAGCGCATGCATTCAAAGAACGTTGTGGACGTGAGACATGATGATAACCATTGTGTTTACATCTATAAATGCCTTCCTTCCTCCTACTATTAACAAACAACACAAAACTATTATTTATCATCTTCTCTCTTTCTTTCTCTAAAAACGGTTCATACTTGAGGTGCAAATTCATTCAATTTTTCACGTAGACTTTCGGCGAAGCTACCATATATGCCCGTTGTATCCTGGGAGAGTACTTGAGATACTCTTTAAAGAGAGTGCGACCCACGCCTCGAGCGCTAATCATCTTGTTACTTTTTCAGATCAATCATGGTTGCTGTTACGAAGTTCAAAATTCTTGTTGCTGTTGTTATTTACCTGAGATCGAATCTCTTTGTTGCCTCGACCAAACATTTGTGGTATCAAACTTGCTGTTTTAAGTTACTGTAGCTGTTGTTATTCAAAGTACTGTAGCAGCTCGAAGATACTGTAGCATATCGAAGTACTGTAGCAGCTCAACGTATTGTAGCTGTTGTTCTGAATTACTAAAAGGAAAGGGAAAGCTAATTACAGGTTTTCTTTACAAATTATTTCTACACCTCAATTACTACACTACATTCAGTTCTCAATGACTTTTTATAAATTATGACATCGATCATTCGTTAATATGTGCTTTTTACAGATTCAGGAAATCACAAGTTCTCGAAGAACCTCAGACATTTTCCCGCCAAAACATCAACCTTTTAAACAACAAATCTCGCCTTTACTGACAACAATTCCGGTCATATCTAAAGCTACTTTTGGCACGAAATCCCTACTTTCTCGCCGTCAACCCCACTACATCCCTAGTATCACACAATCTCCACCGCACCGCAAACAGTTCTCTCTCCATCACTCACCTCCAATTACGCCCTACCATGCCCTCCAATCCCCTTTAATAACCACGGCAACTCCATTACCATCAAGAAATACACCATTTGCAATTGTTAAACCTAACTCCATTACATCTATCATAAACCCTAACCCCATTTAAACTCTACAAACACATACTCCACATGATACACATTTCCTTCTACATATACCCTATATCAATCTACATCTATCATTGTAAATCAAGAACCATGCAAAGAACAATGTCAATCAAAAATAGTTACTAACCTTGTAACATCTCTGCTTCTGTATCTCTATCTTTAGCCCGCTTTGCTCTTTGGCTCAACACAACAATCTCCTATTTCCCAATTGTAGCCAACAAATCCAACAACGAGAACCAGCAATTTGCACTAGAGAAAAAAAATCTGAGTTTGCAAAGTATGAACAGTCGCCTACCTCCGAACTATTTATAGACCCCACATGGCTGTTTGTCGTACCACTTCGTGACCATTCACCTCCTCGAACGAGACGCCTTGTACATCTTTTCTCAAAGTCCTTAACCCTTCGCCTTCTCAACCACAACAAGCCCCTATATTCGTGTTCTAAACCTTTCATATCTCGAAGAATTTCTTCTGCCACATTTGTACTCAACAATGCACACCTAATTTTTTTTGCAGAGATACTGCGCATCATTTTCTTTATACTCTCAAATTCTACCTAATGAAACACACCTTGCCATAAATCACTCTTCTCATTCGTTACCCCATCTTATACTTCAATTACAATCCTTGTATATTTGGGCACAAATTCAACAACATACACAACTCATTTTATTTGACATTCAAGCAGACATTTACTAAATGCATATTTCCATTTTCATATTTTAAACAAGTACATATTAAATTCGACAACAATCACACTTTCATTCCATCGCCAATTCATCCACATAACTATTTAAATAACATTTCATATGCCACAATACTTCACCCATTACAAAAGCCGTACTTTTACAACATTACAACTTTATAAACCCTTCGTTGTAGCTTCATCTTCCCTCTTCACCAACAACTTTGCTCGAGTCCACATGACACCAACACGCTCAGGTGGATGCCAATACTGTAATTTGCAATTAAACTCAAAATCATCCTCAGATTCCTTCGCCTCTACCTAGCCCATCTCTTCGTAATCCGGTTCCACAGGATCCTCCAAATGCATGTCAGAATTTCGAGAGCCAAAATAACGATTGTACAGTACCCAGTACATCGCCTGAACATCTTTGCACACCTCGTTCTGGGCCTGCGATCTCATCTTTACCATCTTGTTTGAGAGATTCACAATTACTCACAAGACATATTTATACCCACTAAGTCAAATACGTTCGAGATATTATGACAAACCCATAATCTTTTTATGCCATTTTACGTTCGACATTTGACCATCGATGATTGCATACTACAATTTATAATCGACAAAACAACAAAGAAGAAGTCGAAGCAAATATATTTATTTGATAAACAAACTGTTAAATATTACATTCAATAACTACATCCTTCGATTACATTACATCAAACTACACTCTATCTTTACATTTGACTTACAGGACTAATTACTCTGTCCTTTATTTTTACCAGAATCTGACATTAAAGCCTATTTCACCAAAATTCGGCATTATTTCTGGTACTAGGAGCAACAGTCCTAAGAAGCTCAATGAACCTCAAGTCACTGAACTTCTAAGAGATGCTTCAACAGATTAAGGCAGCAGAAAATTACAAGAAGCTTCCTACGTTCAGCAAAATCCCTGGACGCCCATCCAAGTTTCACATCCTCATCTTCAGCACGAATAATTATCCCTTCTCCTCCAATCTGATTCAATCCAGTACCATCAACACAACATCGTAACTCAAATGGTTCCACCAGATACCATCATTCTCTGACAATACCTTCCCCCACCCTCCACACCGTGATAGGATTAACAGGAAAATTACCAAGGCCTACACTGTGAAAATACTTTACCTCAGGTTGTTCACCATCTTCATCCTCCGATAAAATTTTATGCCATACTTGGGGCGGCATCCTTCCAAACCACCATCATCACACCCTCCTTAACCTCCTAATTTATACCCAACTTCACTCTGCTAGGTTCATTGTACCGCATTAATTGCGCCTCAGGAAAAATTTGGCCAGATACAGTTCACTTTGACTTTAAAAATGACAATGACGGCTCATCTTAAATATTCGGCAACCTCTTCAGCTTCTAACTTCTTCTCGACACAACCACAAGTACTTATGTCGAGAATGGGGCGATTGTAGTAGCATATTCCCTAGATTCGACAAGAGTAAGCCAACAAAACGTAGTCGAAGACAACCATACATAATCGAAGCCAGCATTCGAGAAGTAAGTCCTCGACTTACCAAATGTAGTCGTGGTGCCTGGTCAAGAGGAGAGCTGTTAAAGATCTGTAAAGTTTGTCCACTCCCCCCGGGATATGAGACTATTTTTCTCTTTTTGTAAACTGCTTATGTCTACTATAAATACAGGCAGAGAATTGATGATTACAGGACCGAGAATCCGTAAGCTTTACCATTGTTACTTCTTAACCCTACTATCACTCCCAATTTTGTAATAACTAGCAATATACTAGATTTTACATTATAGTCCTCCTTGAGGTCGTGATTTTTCTCATCTTTTACTGAGTTTTCTACGTAAAATCTTATTTATTTAGTCTTATTACATTCTCTTTATGAATAAGTATTGGCAAAGTTTCTCTTTCCGAAAAACACGCCACTACAAAAGTTATCAAGTTTATTTGGGAATACATCATAACTAGGTTTGGCTGCCCACAAATGATACGATCTGATAACGAAAGACAATTCATCAACAATAAAGTTCTTAGTTTCTTCTACAAGTATAAGATTCAACTGTCTACTTTGACACCGTACTGCCTGCAAGGCAATGGCCAAGCTAAAGCAATTAACAAAAGCATCAAGTCAGGGTTATGCAAGTGCCTTGATGAGAAGAAAGACAGATGGGTCAATAAATTACCAAGTGTCCTATGGGCATATCAGACAACTCCTCGAACATCCACAGGCTGTAATCCATTTATGATGGCCTTCGGTACTGAAGCAGTCATACCTTCAGACCTCAATCAACCGAGTGGTCGAAGAAAAATTATAGATAAAGACAATGAACTAGGACTCCCCTGCAACCTCAACTGGATTGAAGAAACCCAAAAAAAAGTCATTGCGAACTTGGGGCAGTACCAGGACACACTCAAGAAAGCTTACAACAAAAAGGATCGAAAGCAAAAATTTGGCATTTGCAACCTTGTCCTTCGACGCATCCAGGATAGTACTCAACCTAAAAATTTTGACAAATTATCAAAAAACTAGGAAGGAACATACATTATCAGTGACAAAACCGATAGTGGGACTTACTAGTTAATGACCGAAGATAAAATACAGCTCGAATATCCATGGAATATAACCCAACTGAAAATATTTTACAGATGACAAGTGTAACCGCTTTCGACTGATTCCAATAAAGCTATCTTTACTTTTATTTAGTATCGATGCATACTTACAAATATGCATCACAAACTAGCATTCATCTCTTTGACAAATATTATCCAATTACAGGATGATCTTGCTTGCATTCATTACTAATCGGACAAAACCTGTCATGTTATGTCCATTTCAATTAAAACCCAGATATCCCATCGAGGAATAACATCTGGTAATCATTTTACAAGCCATTACATGGCCCTCTTTTAATCATCTTAAATGCTTGCTTCAAAGCTATACTCTGTCACTATCAACAATCATATTTCATTCTATCGATCTTGTCGAATAAAAATACTTAGCATAAATTTTGTAAAACTATGCATACATTACTTTACACATATTATTCGACAAGCATCAAACATCAGTGTTCTAAAATAACAAAATATTGTTTCGGTCCCATCGACCATTTTTACATCTTTTATTCAAAACAAAAACTTCTCCAACATAAACTTACTCTGCAGGAGGAGAGATAGTAGCATTAACCTTCACTGGTAAACCTGAAGTTAGCACATCTAATAGATCATCGGCAAGTATACCCTTAGGGATAGTCACCACAGGAGCTTCTGGTGCTTTAGACGCCTCATGCACTTCAGGCGCTTCAGGCATTTCAGGAACTTCATCCTTTGCATCTGAATCTACTAAGAATTGATTACCAGCAATAGCCAAAGGCTTATAAAATTATTTTCTCTCTTTCATCCCCTCGAACTATCCAACAAAATTTACCTTCATCTTTTTACACGCATCCAGATTCTCTCGAATGAGTTCAGCCCTAACCTCCTCAAGGACCTTAACATGTTCCACCTCCATCGCCTTCCGAGTGGAACCAATCTATTCCCGAACATCATTCTCAAAGTTTGCTTTCTACAAAGCCAACGCCTCCTATCTTTCTTTCTCCCAAGTTCTTTTCACCTCACGAAGTACAGCCTCCTTCGCCTTCCCATCATCGACCTTATATCTACCCAACCTTACCTCCAATTTCGTATTACAGTTAAAATATGAGTTTTCGAATGAGGCACCAAATTCTTCAGTCAAAGCAAAGCAGAAAAGTTCATAACCTTAATCATATTTTGGTGGCTTTCACTAAGAAAGGAAACTAGGCTTTCAGCCCTCACCAAATAATCATCCACATCCTTCAGAATGGTCATCCCAAAAATGTATGCCTCCATGGTATTTTGGACCTCAGTGTCCGACTCCTCGACGAACTTCCTCTTCGTCAACTCCGAAGATACCTTCTTCTTCGGCCGCATGCTAGTCGAAGCCTTTGGAGGTCGACCATCCAGAACACCAGCTAGTGTTTCGTCAACTTTTGCCCCCTCCTCGACTGCTGATCTTCGAGAAGCCCTCCTTGGGGGTAACAGAGGAGCAACAACATGGTTGGCAGACCTCTTTTTCTTACCTTTACCAAAGTTTTTTGTCAGCATTACATCTTTTTCTTCCGTTGTAAAATTTGTGGTGTAGCCACTGAGTGAAGGATTCCCGAGGGGTAAGCTCGAGTCTGCAGCTCTTTTGTTTCTAGCAGACATCTTTCCATCGATAACCAGAACTTCTGCTCCTTTGGCCCTCATTCTTTTTAGCCCTGCTTCTTGAAACAAAATCTCTATTTCCCTTGGTCGACAACTAGGTTATCGATCCTACTGTAATAATCTTTCCTGATGTTGTATAGCTTCTCTGTTACAGTTGAGCTCCTGTCAATCTCTTTCAAAGCTGTACAAACACAAATAAGCATTACACAACATTTTCAACAAATCCAAGACATCGACAAACAAGTTTACCTAACAACAAACCTAAATGGAAAGACTTTCTTTTCAAAGGTTCCCATGGATTCTTCTTATCAAACTCATAATTCCCCGAAACAAGAAGACGTTCCTCGCTATGCTGCCCTCCTGTTGATACCATTTCATAAAAAAGAGGTCTCTTCGAAAACCTTGCCAAATATTTGAACCCTAGCTTTTGAGGGTTTTGTTTGAGTGTGTAGTACACATGTAGATCATCAATTGTGATCAACTCTTCCACTCTCGCCTTTAATCGACTGCTTATGACCCCAAATATACAAAAAAAGTCACAAATGTTAGGATTAACCTGATCAGGTGCTACATCAAAGAAATTTAACAACCTCTTATGATCTGCTTGAAGAGGTAACTTCAAACCCTTTTTAATTTGTTCTCGATGGACGAGAATATCATCCAAAGGAATTTCATGATTAGTCATTTCATACTGATATTCCTCTAGCCTAATATCTTCAGGAATATTGTACTTCTTTTTAAAATACAAAATCTCGTTTATTTCTGAACCCTCTCCATAACAAGCTTCTTCATCATCTTCAACATCTTCCCCCCCCCCCCATCACTATCTTCTCGATCACTAGACTAGGGCTAGTGATCCACATCTGTCTCGGTACCCTCTTCACCTGACTCTTCTACATTCCTGGGTGGCACCTTAAACTAATCGACGCTAACTGCATCTGCACACTCGACCCCACCATATACCTACCACCCAACTTTTGGACACAGGCTCTCACATAAATTAGCAGGGGCCCGACATCTGCAAGGTTCTCAAAGATTTCTTTATCATCAATTTGAATTGGTCCATCCATTTTTATGAACCTGAAATCAGATTTTATTTTTTAACAACATTAGTATCTACCATATCTGATACATTATATGTGTTTATATGCTAGTAATTATAACGTTGTCGAGTTTAATCTCCAATACGTCCTTTTTTATTACTATTTGAATACACTATTATTACATTCAGTTCTCGATACAATATTTCTTTACTATTTTTCTTAAGTCTTGACATCGATAGCTATTTATATGTCACTAACGTTTCTTATCGAAGTTCAGGAACCGAAGCTTCTCGAGGTTACTTCGGCAGTACCCTGCTTCCCACCAAAAAACACGATTTCAAATAATGGGAATTCCGCCCTCTCCGCCGTCAAACCCGGCCAAATTACAGATAATTCGGTGCCCCATTACCGAACCTCCACATTCCATATATCACAACAAACACCCTACAGTCGCGCCATAATCGAGCGACGCCTACAATTTCCTCTCTCCACTCGTCATCACCCATTTCTAAAAACCCTTATCTCCCGTATATTCCTTAACACCTTTCGACAGCAATACCTCCATCAATCACACCATACTCACTCCATATCACGATAAATGTCATCAAAACCCTACCACAGTATTTTTCTAATTACTTCTACTACATCCGTTCAAAATCTAATTACTTGTTATACTATCACTACCGTATCTACATCAACAAAGGGTTTAAGCATAATCAATAAATATCAAACGAGTGCAAGAAAACTACTAACCTTGGATTTGCGTTGCCTTGATATCCCTCTGTTTTGCAAGCTTTGCCCTCTCAATCAACACACTTATCTCATCGTTCCAAATCGTTGACAAGGATTTAAGAGATGAACACAGAGAATCATCACTTGAAGAAAAAAATTCAGATTTTGTAAAGTGTGAACAGTCGCCAACCACAAGGCTATTTATAGGCCCCACGCGACTGTTCATTGCACCACTTCGTGGCCGTTCGAGTACTCGAGCATAATGCCTTATTTGCTTCTTCTTGAATTCTTTGATCCTTCATCATCTAAAAGACAATAGGCTCATGCATTGTTGCTCCATCCCTTTCATGTATCTTTTTAACTCCTCTGATATATCCATCTTTCCAAAACACCTCTTATGTTATCAAACAAAAATTGTGTATCCAATTCCTTATACCTTACAATATCACCTACTGAAGAACATTTAGCCATTTTTATTCTCTCATTACCTACACACATATTTCCTTATTTACAACTCTCCTATATTCTCAAAACATTTTAACTAGAAAATTAAATTCAAATCTTATTCGACAACCCAACTACCCGAATGTTGCCTACATGCATTTACATGCCAATACAGTGTTGTATCAGTAAATTTCATTCATTCACACAAGTCAAATCATATTCGAGAACATTTTAATCATACGTATTGACAACAAATATATTCATTTATTTCAGACAACACCTTACAAATAATCTCCTTTGTCACATACCAACACTAATTTCACTCTTTAAACTCTTCGACCAGCCGCATCATTTTCTTTCATCAAACTTTAGTTTGAGATCTACGACCTCGATTGCATGCCCTGAATATTTACATAAAGTTTGGCATAACTTTATCGACAAACTAGTGACTCGACTCAATTATCTTTGCATAAAACTATTTCCTTCTACTCGAGATCACCATCCAAAAATGCATAACAAGATCAAAAAAAATTATTCATTACTCTGTTATATTTTACATTCGACAATTCTCTCATTCGATTGCATTACATCATGCTACATTTGACGTTCTATCATTCGACATAGAGGACTCGATACTATGTGCTTCTTTTCACCATAATCTAGCATATCCTTCAGCGAAAGGGGCAACGATATCCTAAGAAACTCAATGAATCTCAGGTCAGGGAACTTTTAAAACTAGCTGCCTATGTGCGCCCCACAGAAAAATAGTAGCAAAAAATTACAAGAAGTTTTTTATGTCGACCAGAGACACAAGACGCCCTACCAACCTTTGCATCGTTATCTTCAATATGAGCAGTGGCCACTTCTACAAAATATTTGATGAGCTCCAAACCTTCTGCAACAATGAATGACACTGACTCCAATGGATAAACTGTATTTTGACGCTCTCTACCTCCTCCTCCCTCAGTTCCCCTAACCATCATAACCACCGGTTCAAGATTAAACAACAACAGCGACACAACACCAAGGTTTACCTCTTATGCCATGCCTGGGGCGACATCTTTACCATTACAATTTCCATACCATTCACCTGCCAAACAACAACTCTTTCTTTCTCCATCTATTTATAGCCCAACCTTCCAGAAATTATGAAGACCAATGTCCTGCAATAAATACTCCTCGGGAAACCAAAGTGACCAGATTCATTTGACTTCTACCTCAGAAATGATAGCACAGACTTCTACAAACATTCGACAACCGTTTAACATTCTGATGTTCTTCTCGACATAACAACAAGTACTTGTATCGAGAATGGGGAGATTGTAGTAGCATATTTTCCAGACTCGACAAAGATAAGCCAACGGACCTTAGTCGAAGACAATCCATCACTCCAGGAGATGTCATGTCTGCGACCATAGTTCTCGACCAAGATTCGACAATGAGGGGCCAATGAATATGAGTCGAAGACATTTCATCATTCGAGAAGATGTCACGTCTGCGACCACAATTCTCGATCTACTAAAAGTAGCCATTGTGTTTGGTCAAATAGAGCTGTTGGAAGATCTGCAAAGTTTACCCACTATCCTCGAAATAGGAAACTATTTTTCTTTTTGTAAACTGCATGTATCTACTATAAGTACAGGCAGAGAATGAGTTATTCAGATCCGCAAGTTGACTATTCATTCATCTCTACCTTATTATCACACAACAAATTGTAATAATTAGCAACTTATTATATTTTTCATCAAAACCCTCCTTGAGGTCGTGGTTTTTCTCAGCCTTTACTGAGTTTCTATATAAAATATTGTTTGTTTAAGCTTATTATTGCAAAATCCTTACTAAAAGTATTGGCAAAGATTATCCTCCCATAAAACACACTTTTACAAGTCTTTCGTGCTATTACGAAATTATGCCCTTACATGGACCATTTATAAATAGACATTGTAAATTGGTATGCTGGATAATATGGATTTAGCCAAAACCAACCTGCCTTGACATGATAGAATTTTCTACTATTTGATATTTGATTTGATGCTTTAACTCTTCCTTTCATGATAGGTACCCTCAATGTATGTTTCAGGAAGCTGACCTTCTTTAATGCCCAATAGGTCCACCACCTTCCTTCGTCAAGCTAGATTCAGTGACCCCATAAAGATTTTACTCGTATCTTTGTTGATCCATTGTCTAGAGGCTTTTTGATAACTCTCCAACATCTCGAAACAAAATTTTAATATGAGCATTTGCAAAAAGAAAGTCATCATCTGCAAATAAAAGTTTATTGCATCATGTTTAGCAGGATGCTGTATGTTTGAGCTTCTATCATTGGGAAATTAAAATTCTAGTGGTTTGAATTCTTCTTAAATTGTCGAGCAAGGGCAAGTTGTGACAAAATTTTGTTTGTTGCAGTTGCTCCAGTATGCTATGCTCATCTTGCCGCCACTTAAATGTATGTAAATCATGAAGTTCAAAGACATGTCACCCTTAGAAAGCTCTTTAAGCCATAGTGGGAATAACAACTGCAAGTGGCGTTTCAATTCCTGAACTTACAAAGCTGCACAAGAATGCAGCAGAGCTCAATGTTCTTTTTTTATGAATCAGTTGTCTTGGAAATGGGTCTGTTGGGGTAGTACTTGTATATATGACTATGTTCAGTCTCTAGGGGTTGTTGGGTTAGTACTTGTATTGGACCGCGGGAGGTAACATCAACACTGTAATGGAAATCTGAGTAGAACTAAAACCTGACTATTAGAAGCAACTTTTGCATGAATTATCCAACAGGCAAGTATGGCAAGGATTCTAAAAACAAATATCCTGATATGATTTAGTGTCTTAAAAAGAAAGTTCTCAATGTGATTGCAAACAAACTTTATTGGTGGAATAGAGTTGTTTTCCACGATTGAGCTCCAATCCTCCTAGTTCTATTAGTGGAACTTGCTTTCCACGAATGTAACCATGGCACACTAAAGGTGAATTCAGTTTTCCGCTTCGTATTTCCTCTCTCTTATCCTCCTTTGATCTTGAATGGATAATAATAGGTAGAGTTGGCATATCTCTTAAACAGGTTCTGCAATATATTCATGCATGCAAGGCGTACAAAAGAGAAGTTTGCTTATTGGAATCCTCTTGAATGGCATATCATCATGAGGTTAATGCTCATTTCTGAAAATTACATTTCTTGCTTTGACTGTGTCTGTTTGTTGTTTTGATTCACGATTCATGATGAAGAAAACAAAAATCAAGGTACATTTTGTTCACTAGATAAGCACAATTCTAAAATGTAGTCAAGTTTTGTTCACTAAATTTGTTTCATCGGTGGTAAAGAATCGGTTGAAGCCTGTTTCTCAAGATCCGTTAAGACCGAAAAGTTTACAACTTAAGTACCGTTCTTTTACTGATTTGAGCGAAATGAAGTATATAACTATATCATATTTGTATGCTTATACACAAATCCAGAGTCACTGGATTTACAATTTTCTGCTAGCTACCTTTAAAAGTGAAATGATGGGGCGACAACCGGGGAGAGTAGGAAATCGTTACCATTTGAACATGCATCGTGTTAATAGAAACTGGAATATTTCACTCTTGTACAAACTAGTAAAGCATTCAATTCGGTCAATAAATTTTACTACAGATCCGAAAGGGAACAATAAGAGGCTGAAGAGAAAGCCCACAAAATCTTCGCCTATAGCAATATCCTATCGTTGGATTTCTATTGTTTAATTTACAAGTCACCTTTCTGTTCTTGGAGTTGATGATGATGTAAACTGATTACGCGGAAGCCAATAATCAAGAAGAACACTAGATTTATCAAAAGGAAATAGGCCTTAATTTTATTAACTAGAACACTTGTTCTAAGCAAGACTAACTTAACTGAGTTAATTGAGAAACAAATAACCTAGACCTCCTATTTTATAGAAGGGGGTTAGAATTAGGAACCTTAATTCTAATTGAAATAGACTTTCATTTAAATTGGGAAACTACTAATAACCCATATTGGACCTCTTCAACAAAGCTTAAGCTAAAACATAAAATATAAAGCATTAACTAAATATAGGTCATATGGTAGGTAGACGACCCTATGAGGGATGCGTCACATCAAACCCTCTATCTGAGAAGATTTTGTCAACCAAATCAGGAGGCGGTGCTCCAGAGGACTTATGCACGTATATAGTGTGCATCTCAGTCTCTTCGTCTTCATCCCGTAGAACGTGCACGAAATCTGTATGGTGGAACTCTTTTGGAAATCTTGAAGTCTTCCACGAAAATTTTCGTACCCTGTCATTGTACCCGAGAGCGGGGGTACGATGTCGTCGCCGACATCCCTACGTCCATTGATGTCTAAAATAAAAAATTGAGAAATTACTATGGCTCGTTCCTCAAAACCTGCTACAAAGCCTTCCCAAAATGGGTCAACATGCGGACATAATTCTTCGTATCAGGTCATTATCTCCCTTATACGGATCAAACATTTTGATGCCCCAAACTGTAACATAAGTGAATGGAACTGTTGGACGATGCCGACCTGCATCTTGTGATTCATACGGGTCTCCTGAATCCACTGTTGAGTAGTACAGTGATTGGTAGCTATTGCCGAAGGTATAATTTGTTCAATCGGGACGAGGCTAGTAGGACCCGCTGACGTTGTAGACTGAACCGGATTAAACTGAACCAAGTTCGGCACGTATGTTGTGTTGGTGCATAACTCGGGCCGAATACATGGGACATTAACCACTGTTGAAGGTGGTAATCAAATGCGTAAGTTGTAACTACTCTCATAGGAACACTCTCTCCTTTCTCTTGTACAATCGTGATCAAGACTCTGTAACTTGATTTCTATCAAAGTTTTGGGAGAAAACCCCAACCCCACTTCAACTAGCGTCCCTTTCCCTCTAATCGTTATTGTCTCCTTGCAAACTGGTTCTCTCTCTCACACACAATTCTGATTAGAGTTCCGTTTGGGGTCGTAGTTCCGGTAAGTTAAGCAGTCACTCCACCTCCACGATCTGCCTCTCTCTTAATCGATGCTAAATCCGCAACCAAAACTTCTTGGTACCGTAAATCGACCAAATTTCTGGTTAAAACTTTGATCTTTTCAGTTATTGGAACTCCATAAAAGGCTTATGTTGATCCCCTCTCATCAAGCGTGATTCTCTTCTTGCAAAAATTTGGCAACTGGTTTTCTTTTTGCTTCGTAGAATTCGACATCAGTAGGTGTTGTTGGATTGTCTCTATTTGTTGGTACTGCCAGTCGAAAGATCGCGGTTTGCGTCGCCATTCTCGCTGGCGGTGGTGGTATTGTCGGGGCTAAGGTCGGCATTACTTGGCATTGTCGGGTAATCTCCTCATGCCGGTAGTGTGTGTGATGGACGGTGGTCATGGCCGGACCTTCGGCGATGGTTCAGGTTTCGATTCCCAAAGTGTTAAGAAGCCTCAGTTTAAACTCTAAGACTTGGAAACGGGTTATTGAGATCGCCGCTCCTCGCGGCGGCGCTTCCCTCTAGAGAGAGATCTTCGGTTATGCCCAACGGAGGTGGTTGGGGAGAAGGGGCGTGAAAAAGGCTCATCTACCCAAAGCCTCGACAAGCTCATCAAGTTTATCCTCTATCCTTGCTACATTGTCGGCGAGCGTAGGTTTCTTCGTCGCGGGTCTTCCACGAGGTATTTTTGCTCTTGAAACTGACTACACTTAGATCTAATGCAGCTCTGGTACCACTTTGATGTAAACTGATTACGCGGAAGCCAATAATCAAGAAGAACACCAGATTTATCAAAATGAATTTGGTTCATGAGGAACTCTAATTTTATTAACTAGAACTCTTATTCTAAACAAAACTAATTTAACTAAATTAATTGAGAAACAAATAATCTAGACCTCCCCTTTTATAGAACATAAGGGGGGGTTAGAATTAGGAACGTTAATTCTAATTTAAATAGATCGACTTCTACTTAAATTGGAAAACTGTTAATAACCTTTATTGGACCTCTCCAACAGAGCTTAAGCTAAAGCATAAAATATAAAACATTAAATAAACATAGGTCATACGGTGGGTAGACGACCCTATGAGAGATGCACCACATCAGATGACACCTCTACTCTTTGGTATTTGAGTTAAATCATCTCGTTTTTATTTTATAGTAGTAAATTGTGGTCAAAACCTTTCCTGGAGGAGAACGAAGCCGTAGCAGGCATAAAATCTGAGAAAAATTGAGACTGCGTGAAGTCATTAAGAGTCAATCATTGGTTAAGGTGGTCAAAGTGTTCCTCTTCTGAGCCAATATTTGCAATCATTTCCCCTCAAGAGAGTACACCTCATTGATGCAAAGCCCTCTAAGCAATTCACAACCAATATTCTTCCCTCAATAAATCCTCCGTAATTGTTGAAAGGTTGAATATACCACATTAGTCATCAATTTCCGTCAGCTACATCTGTCTAACATAGACGTGCTCAGCTGAAAATTATGTTTGTCAGAGAAAAATTAAAAAAATTGCCCACCAAGAATCATTACAAAAATTTGGTTTCAAATTCTTGCATGCAAAATTTAAAGAGTGAATGAAGCAGCACGAGTTTTCATGTCTCTTTGAAGTACTCAGTTTCAGAATTCCCTAGGTTTGCATACTGAGTTTCCGTACATACAATTGAAGGAACCTGTGCATCCTTCGAACTAAATAATTTCAATGGGTATCGTCAAGAAAGTTCAAAAGAACTTCTACAAAATCCATTCCTACTTTAACAAAAAACTACATGATTGCAATCGTTGTCCACCAAAACTACAGAGTTTCTTCAAATGTCGAAGTAATAATCTCTGAATACATGCAACAGAAAAGCTCTACTTGAAATCATGGCACTTGACACACATAGTAGGGCAGACTACTGTGGATGTTGTAACGAATCATGGTACATACCAATCAACAAAACCTAGCTAAAATATGGTTTATGTACCTTGATTAAAAAGATGATGATTAAAAAAATATCCACAATAGCTTTATTTCAGGCTTTTATTAGTAAACTTTCTATCATTATTTTCTCATGCTCCAGCCTTTACATGTTCATATACCAAAATACGTGGATGCAATAATATTATACATGCAATCAATTTTCGACTACGAACAGGCATATAAAATAACACGTCAAAGGAAAATAGCAATCAACCACAGAATCACTGAAACATCCACAATACCTAGTGTTTAAATATGTCCCAGGTCCATAGATTAAGTAAAACCACGATTAACAATATATATTGTATCTATAAATCATCACTATATTCCAGCATCCACAATAAGATTGTCCAGAACATGTTACGCCCATCAGCCATTCAGGTCGTCAAGCTGGAATAAAACAAACATCGCAAGTTAGCTACACAAATACAATAATATCAACATAATTTTTACTGAGTAATTTGATATACACTAAAATGGTACATATTAGACATCCTCCTAATGCTAAGAGCAACTACGATGGTAGAGTAAACAATTATCTGCACCGAGTTTGACCCAAAATTAGGAAAATAGGAGTGGATTATTATATTTTCTAGGGATATTTTGGAGAATGAGCATTCACGGATTAATCCACTACTTGCCCAGGCGCCAAATGGGAAGTTAGGATGTTGGGATAGCACGGGCACTCTGCCAAACACAAAACAGGATGGAGTGTTGCCTCTCTTAACAGTTTTTAATTAGTTTTCACAACAGACCCGACGGCTATAAATGTTGGGTTGGCACGGGCGCTCTGCCAAACGCCAAAAGGGATGTCATGTTGCCCCTCTCTTAACAGTTTTTAATTAGGTTTTCACAACAGACCTGACGGCTATAAATGCTTAATTGGTATTTGATTCAAACGGCTTGCATCATTTAACTATAAATACTTCTCCAAATTGACTTATTTGTCATTCATTTCCAAATCCTTCTTCTGAGCTTTACTATACATATTCCCACTTTCAAGAATGTAATTCACAGTAGAGGGCACCGACTCGAGCATTCACCGCAACCACCTTAATGTCCACATTACGTGAGAGCGCTCATCAATTGGGGTTGACGTGAAATATGCGTACGATCATCTCACTGTTAGGCAACCTAAGAAATATTACCATGCACCAAAATTGACGGAGTGACATTATTCCTGCTATCCAAGCTATTAACAAGTTCTCAACATAATCAAAGTGGTTTTAGGGGATGTGGGTTTCGGTGTAAATGTTGTTAGAATTAGACTAGTCTTGCTTACAATTAGTAGAGTAATGTCTTATTTAATAGGTTTCCAGTTGTCACGTTTAGTAAGTTACTAATTTAGGCATTTATGTTTGGCTATATATAGGCCATAGATTGAATAGTAGGAGATTATCAATTCCAATAATAAAGACTTTGGTTTCCCTCTTCATTTTCATAGAAAAACCCTAGTAAAGTTATCATGGTATTATAATCAACCAGATTTCTGATTTGACGGCTGGGAATCGATGGTTTTGTTTGCGATTGCTATATGATTTAGGGTTCTTTCAGAATCTGAATTATAAACTGAATTTGGGGTGTTATATTCAGAATCTGGGGTGCAGTTTCTAAATCCAGGACGTTACTAAATCCACGGTGTTGTTACCAATTTATGAGATGCCTTCACAAAAAAACATTGTGGCGTCTTTACAAAAAAAAATAAAAAATCATGTGGTGCCATTACATTTTTTTTATGGTGCCTTTACAATTTTTTTGGAGATGCCTTACAAAAAGTTAGGTCGTGCATTACAAATTTTGTAATCAGTTATGTTTTTTTTTTCTTGTTTGAGAGAATGACTGAAGGATCTTATTCGTTGTAAGTCATAAATGTGATACTAACAGGATCGAATTATATATATTGGGTTGATGTTATGACCCATATTGTGACAGAGAAAGGATTACGGGAGTATCTTGATAGGACTGCTACGAAGCCCATAGACTCCACAAAATTGTCGTATGCGGCTAATTTAAAGAAGTGGCTAATGAACTGAATTACAGAGATCAGTAATTCAGTTCAGAACTCTCTATTGGTGTTCAGTTGGCCAAATTCAAAACATTTAAGGAGAGATAAGACCACTTAGAGAAGTTATATACTAAATCTAATTTTGCTAAGCAATATCAGTAATAGGTTGATGTTTGTGGTGTTCGACAGGGTGATCACAACATTCAGGAGTTTAAGGGTGTAATAATTATTCAGTGGGATCAGCTCGCTTTGGCTGAGCCATTTGGGCTTATCGCATGTTCGGATTGGATCACGTATAGAGAACAACGGTTGGCACAATTTTTGGTTGCTTTACATGATAACTTTGGGATTCTTCGGGGATCACTCCATACAGATCCTCTGCCAAGTGTTGATTTTGTAGTTAGTTAACTTCTCGTATAGGAGAATTGTCTAAGGACTCAGCTAGGGAAGGGGTCTATTACTGTACCTACTCAGTCAGTCTTAGCAGTTTAGTCGACGCCGCAAATTTCCACTAAAACACAACAATTTCTTTATCAAAGACCTCATCCAGATGAGTGCACCTTTTGTCATATTGGAAGAGTCAGTCTCTAAAAAAGCTTCAACAACTAAATCAAGGTTTTTTGACATCTCAGTAGTAGTACAAAAGTCCTCAGTTCATAAATCTAATCATACTCAGTTAGTGGTATACTGCTACAACACTGTGATACATCTTTCTCCGATGTTGCAGCTCAGATATATCATTTTTTTGCTCAGCATCCTAACATTGTTCCATATGCTAGTTCTACATCATCTGGTACCCCTTCAAGTATTCAAGTAGTCATTGCACTACTTGAATATTTTATTATGGTGCCACACATCATATGAATAATGATCGATCTATTTTCACGCATCTTACTGTTGGAGTATATAGTGTGTCCACACATATACTTCTCATTTAGTCCCACATTGGTTAGTAATAGAAGTAGTTTAGTGACCCCCTGTTATATAGTGTATCTACACATATACTATATAACATGGGGTTACTAGACTACTTCTATTACTAACCAATGTGGGACTAAAGGAGGAGTATATATGTAGACACACTATATACTCCAACATGGTAGATGTTATATAAAGAGCAATAAAACTTGTAATAATTAAAATCATAGAATATCAATATTTTCCTCCCCTTCTTATTTCTGCATGGAATCAGAGTCTATTCGATCTTGTAGACGACTTAAAGGTTTTACGCTTCCGCCGCCACCGGCCTTTGTCGTCGTCGGACAACTAAAGTATGTTGTTTTTTCCTTTTTTTTTCAATATTTCCAACTTTTTGATATTTTTTAGATTTGCTTCTTATTTAGCAAAGCCCTAATGTTATTTCACTTCACAATAGCGGCCATGCCGCTTGAAGTCGACCTAACATTATTTCATTTTTCCACTTTCGTTTCCCCCATCTACTTAGTTTGACTCGATTAACTAGTTAAGCTCTTTCTCTATATATCTATTATAGACTCGATTATCTCTTGTTTTTCATGAAAGGCGAATATTTTTGTTGGCATTTGTCGCGAGATGTGATTTCTCTCTTTGGATCATATGAATGCGTTAACTACCGTTCACCACGATCATGGAATATTTCTTTTCCTCGAGTGATTCATCATTCCTCGAGCGATTTTTATTTCCTAGAGTGATTTTCTCTTTTCCTCTAGTGATTATCTATCTTTTTTTTGCCTAGTTCATAAGCTGTAGTTCAAAAATTAAGTTTTTTTAAAGAAAAATTGACAAGCCTTGCAAATTTTTATCGCCTTCTATAGTAATTTCTCTTTGAATCACTATAATTTTTTTTTTTTACTTCTTTCATCGCTAATGCGGTTTGAGGTCTATATTCCTATCATTAGATGTGATCTTTTCTATCATATTCTGTTGCGAGCTACGATTTCTTTTGTGGACCGGGTGAATATGTTGAATTCCTTCTACCACGGTAATCTCTTCCTCGAGTGATTTATTCCTCGATTGTTTCTCTATTCCTCGATTGATTATCTAATATTTAAGTATTTTATTTTTCTTTCCCCTCTTGAGTGATCATCTCTACCTCTAGTGATTCTCTCTTCTTCTACTGATCCTCTCTTTTAAGGTCTTTTACCTTTTACATGAGTGTCTCTATTTCCTCAGTATTTGCCTATGATATTCATATTACCCTTACGTGAGAAAATGGGCAAGTCAGTAGCTGCCGCCGATTTCACAACTTTTGGTTACAAAACTACGTGTGAGAAAATGGCAAATCGAATATTACTGCCACCGATTTCACGGGTGATGTGTGAAGTTTTAAAATGCTTCTGCTGCTACAAAAGGAAAGACTGGAAGAAGGTTTACCGGGGGAGCTTCAATTTTTAATTAGTGAGGGAGTGATTATATCTTTGTGAAGGACTATCTATTTGTTCTCTTATTATCATGCACCTTGATACGAGCATGTTTGTATCAACGTGAGGGGGAGTGTTGGAGTATATAGTGTGTCTACATATATACTCATCATTTAGTCCCACATTGGTTAGTAATAAAAGTAGTTTAGTGAGCCCCTATTATATAAAGAGCAGTAAAGCTTGTAATAATTATATTCTTGGAATATCAATATTTTTCTCCCCTTCTTATATCAACACTTACTTGTCCTTCCACTATAATTATTGTCACTGCAGCTAATGGCACATCTATCCCCATAGTTGCTGTTGGACATGTTTCTACCCCATACTTGTTTCATATTGATGTTTACTTCCTTCCGCATCTTACTTTGTGGATTTTTTTTTATTTTCTTCTTATTCTCATTGTTTATTGCAACGTCTACCTCGGAGGTTGATTGGAACTGGTTGTTGTTGTACGCCTTAGTAATTTTCCATCCATCCTCCAAAGTAGAGTTTAGTAATTCCAGTAATAAAGATGTTGTTTTCTCTCTTTCTTTCCACAACAAAAAACCCTAATAAAGTTATCTAACGTGGTCCTTCCTCAAGCCGGTTATCGTTTCATGTGCTCCAAACTGCCCTCGTTGAAATTCCTGGTAGAAAAACTCGCGTAACATTCTTGTTTTGGGTCAAATGCTGGAACCACACTATCTCCCGTAATCCTCAAATTTGATATGAGAACAAATGGATGTCAGATGGTGTAGGTTTGTGAATTTGATATGAAAACAAATGGATGCCGGATGGTGTAAGTTTGTGAATCGCGTGTGATTCACAAAATTACATGCAAAGGGTAATATGGACCAAGTACGACCTGATAATCCTTGTAGAGTATGGGACCTTGGGATATACATTGGTGAAGGAGAATGTATAGTTCAATGCTTCATTTACCCTAAAGCACCACTCTAATCCCAATGAATGGTATAAAACTACTTCAGTGCCCAATTGGGAAAAAAAGACGTTGAGATTTTACAGACAAGAGAATGTATAGTTTGAGGGTAAATAAAGAAACTAAAGTTATTGAAACACGGCATGCCATTATTCCGAGTAGAATAGGCCATTCCATTTGGCTAGGTTCCCTATTATGTTTTGGACTACAAGTGTGAGCCTAACATTTCCAACCGAATATCAAATGATAAAACTCTTAAATTTGGATAAGAAAAATAGATTTACTCCACACATACCATAGTCGAAGGTCTAAAAGTAAGAAAACTAATATGTTGTGAAAGCTTTTATTTGTCTCATGTCGTGGTTATGGAGATTCTGGTTGTCTCAGTCGAAGACACAGATCACTGGACAAAAGGTAAGTATTACTCTCTGATAAAAAGAAGAAGCCTTTCTCAATTTTGACGTTCGAATAAATTTTCTTGTCGTTTGAACGAAGTGTCAAGTCCCCTGGAAATTTGGTCCATAGACAATTTTGACGTTCGAACGAGTTTTATTGTCGTTCGAACGAAGTGTCAAGTCCCTTGGAATTTGGCCCATATGCAATTCTTGTTCGAATGAGTTTTCTTGTCGTTTGAACGAAGTGTCAAGTCTTCTGGAATTTGGCCCATATACAATTGTCGCTCTAACGATACTTCTTTTCGTTCGAACGAGTTGTAAACTTTATAGGGTTTTAGACCAAATTAGACGTGATTCGTTCGAACGACTTTCGGTCTTGTTCGAACGAATATCAAGAGAAATAGAACTACTATTTAAAGAAACCCTAGTTTCTTTTTCTCTCTCCTTTTTTTTTTCTTGGCCAAAACGTTTTTCTTTCTAAGGCTCCAAAAGACTTTAGAAAGAAAAACGTTTTGGCCAAGAAAAAAAAAAAAAAAAAAAAAAGAGGAGAGAAAAAAAGAAACTAGAGTTTCTTTAAATAGTAGTTATATTTCTCTCGATATTCGTTCGAACAAGACCGAAAGTCGTTCGAACGAATCACGTCTAATTTGGTCTAAAACCCTAGAAAGTTTACAACTCGTTCGAACGAAAAGAAGTATCTTTCGAACGACAATTGTATATGGGCCAAATTCCAGGAGACTTGACACTTCGTTCAAACGACAAGAAAACTCGTTCGAACGATAATTGCATATGGGCCAAATTCTAGGGGACTTGACACTTCGTTCGAACGACAATAAAACTCGTTCGAACATCAAAATTGTCTATGGACCAAATTTCCAGGGGACTTGACACTTCGTTCAAACAATAAGAAAATTCATTCGAACGTCAAAATTGAGAAAGGCTTCTTCCTTTTATCAAAGAGTAATATTTATCTTCTGTTCAGTGATCTGTGTCTTTGACTGAGACAACCTGAAACTCCATAACCACGACATGAGACAAATAAAATCTTTCATGTTGGTTCCCTAATTTGTGTATGCCAATAAGTTACAACTAATTAAAATTTATAGGGACTTCTAGAGAGAGAGAGAGTCCGGATTTTAGGGAGGGGAAATTAGTTAGAGAGAGAAAGTTAAAGAGAGAAAACATTAGAGAGAGAGATAGTGGTTTTTAGTGTGAGAAACTAGATTTGAGTTCTGAAACAACATTTGAAGGGCAATTAGGAGGGGTTTTCTTGGCTGCTAACGTTAGTGCGATTACGGAGTTAGATTTAGTCAGCTCCCAGTCTCTGTATTCTTGAACTATAACTCCAATTTTTATCCTTCTTCACCTTTGATCCGGTGATTCTTCGTTTTCAGATCTCGTTTTCACTGATTTATTGGTCTTTCCTCTTCTTCTTCTTTGTGTTTCTTTTGTAGGTGGAACGGCAGCGATTCCGGACGGGCGGAGGATCGTGGAATGGTAAGGCGGGTCGGAAAGGAACAGCTAAACCAACTACTAAAATGGTGCGATTGATTACGAGTTGGAACTGATCGATCAAAACAGGAGGGTTCCGAAAAAAAAAAAAAAAATTTGTGCAACCATTTGGCAGTCTTCAGTTTGGCTGGTGGGGAGACCGGAGGGTTGGACTTGGGCCGGTAGGAAGAAGCTCAGTTTTTATCCCGGTTGTAATGTGGTTGGTAGTTTAGGTTGGGCTTGATTTGTGGGCCTGGATTTTTAATTGAAGTGTGCCTGATTGGGTTGTCTGCATCAGCAAGTAGGCCTGCTTTTTGTGTAATTTTCTTTGGGCTGTATAGCGACGTCAGCTTTAGGCTTGTCTAAACAGTTGGATAGTGAGCAAAGCGCTGACGAAAGCTTCAGACACAATTCATTGTTTTGTCACTTAGCATTAAATGAAGAGATATTTATACTTTGTGTGATTGATGTTTGTACTGCCTGTCATCAGTAAATATTTGTTGAAGTGTAAAACTTTTCTACCATTTAACTAGTTCGGGTCTTGACGCTTTCTTTCTTCTTTTATTCTTCTCTGATTAATCTCCTCTACGCTGTTTCTTCCCACATTTTGTTTCAACTTGGGGTGCAGTGGATTACTATCCCAACTTGGGTGGTGTTACATGTTTCCTCCCGAAAGAAGATTAATCGGTGTGACTGCTTGTAGGCTACCTTTTTAGCCTCTCCGGACACGGCATAGGCGAGGTGAGATGTGTCTCCAATCCTCTGACTGGCCTGAATTTTCGTTGGTGGGAATGGAGTTATATTAGGGACGAGGGATACCATCGTTGGCTTCTACTTGGGGTTCACGTTACGGAATGTTGGCCGGTTTATTTCGGTGGGGTTTTATTTTTGGTTTGGTCGCCTCAGTATGGTAGATTGGAAATGCTTGGTAATTATTGGTACAGATAGTTAGTAAAGTTTCCTTCAGTAATTTCGTTCTGTGTTTGCTTGATTGTACTGTGGTGGATTTGGGTTGTGGTAGAACAGGTGGGGTAAAAGTCTTTTTGACAGTTTTTAGTAGAAGGAGGGTTTATTTCCGTTCTCTGGGGCTATGACTTCGGAAAATTACAATTTTTACTTTATTGATAGCATGAAGAGGCTTATAGTAAAAAAACCGAGGGGGGCAATTTCGGTTAAGGTTCGGCCAAAACTTATATTAGAGGAGGAAGAACAATGGAAGTACTGCCTGATCAGAATGATGTCCTTCAAAACTGGCAGAAGTTTCTCCAAAATAGTGGCGGCTCTGAAAAGCTTTTGGTCCATGGAGACCTCTGAAAATGTCCAGATTATTGAACGGATGTTTAACGGTAAAATGTACTTTCTGTTCAAATTTTGAACTGCTGTTGATCAAAATTTTGTACTACTGAACCAACCGTGAACTCCATATGGCCACGCTATAATTCTAATGATGTATGAAGCTAAAGCTCCTATTGAACCTTTGATTTTCAAGTTTGTTCCCTTATGGGTAACTTTTATTGTACCTGACCCCTTTTACGGCACTCCTGCCTTCCTAAGTGAATTTGGTCAATATCTTGGACTTGTGCTTACGACTGAACCGAATCGAGCTAATAAAAGAGTCACAACAAATGGTCAATATCTTGGACTTGTGCTTACGACTGAACCGAATCGAGCTAATAAAAGAGTCACAACAAATGGTTACCGAGCTAGAATAGTTATGGATATATACGAGGCTTTCCCACCGGCTATATGGGCAGAGGTTAAAAATGATCAAATCTCAGTGGACATTCGGTATGAAGGGACCCCGGTGATCTCTTGCACTAATTGCTTTAAAATGGGACATAGGACACCGAGGTGCACGATGATCCCAAAGATTGAAGAAATGGGAGAAAGGAATCTGAATGTTGCTCTGAATGTTACTTTGTATCAGCCTGAGCTTCTACTTGCAGGGGGACAGGGTCCTGAACCCGCTGGGCCTTCATCAGGACTTAGGAGACAGGGTAAAGGGAAAGGGCTGATAACCACTGGGGCTCTTTATCAGCAGTTCTAGGATTCTTTGAGAGGAGCGACTGCAAGGCCTGAGTCGGATTCAGAGGAGGACCTGTCGGAGGGCACCTTGTTCCATGAGGTTGACAGTTTTTCAGCTCATGCAGGCCTCTCGGACCTGGGGGCTCTTGGGGATCCAGGAGATCAGAGGATTGGGGGGGAAGGAAACCCAGTTGGTAATACCCTGGATTACCTGATCAGAGGACAGACTTCAGAGCGAGTGTTGATGGAGGAGGAACGGATTATGGTTAAATTGGGGGGTGCGTCTTCCTTCAATTTGGGAGGGATTGTGGTCATGAGGGAGCATGATTGGGTTGGGGGAATGGAACCAGAATTAGGTAAGCACCAGGCAAAGATTCCGTTGGCGGATCCCTGGATTCCGTCGGCCATTTTCCCTCGGGAGAGTTCGGTAGAGACGATGGGTTCTTCTACGAGAGAACCAGAGAGTCGTGTTGAGCGTCAGGAAGGACAGATCCAGGTTCCCACCCGTGGTTTACTTACTTCGGCCTCTCGAGTGATTCGGCATCACGTACGATCTGTTGTTTATCTGCTTAGTTTGCAGATTCCCACTTACCATTCCAGCTCCCTCCGTCCGGATCTTGCCACCCGTCTCATCTACCGGTACACAATCCTATCTCTGTATCTTACTCTCGGATTTGTCGCACTTACTATCTTCTCGACCGTTACTCTAGGGTTCGGGTGGCTCTAAGTAGGCTACCCGGGCCATTATGATCATTATATCTTGGAACTGCCGAGGTTTGGGTCGACCTGAGGCAGTTTGGCACCCGAAAGAACTAATCCGGCCCTCTAACGGGGACATTGTCTTTTTATCTGAGACCAAACGTTCATCTGGCAAAATACATGATTTAGTACGTAGTCTTAATTACCCGAACTGGGTGGATATTCCGGCCTCTGGTATCCAGGGACGGTCGAGAGGTATTTGTATAATGTGGAAAAATAATATTTCTTTGGATGTAATATTTTGTAATAAGTATATTATTAATGCTCTCATTTACTCCAAGCCGTCTGGCTCACCATGGATGACATCATTTTTTTACGGGAGTCCCTACCAAAGGGATAGGAATAAAAGCTGGAGGCTGGTAGAAACGACATCGAATGAGCATTCGGGGCCTTGGCTGATATTGGGGGACTTCAACACCATTTTTGCGAGCTCAGATAAAGTGGGGGGTAAACTGTTCCGCACTGCGACGAGCGCATTCGTCAGAGAGGTTACCCAACAAGCTAGCCTTATTGATCTTGGCTTCTCGGGGCACCCCTTTACCTGGAATAACAAGCGTCGGGGAAAAGATAACATCAAAGAACGTTTAGATCGGAGCCTCGCAAATGCGGATTGGATGTTTATTTTTCCAACAGCAACGGTTTTCCATTTACCTGCCTTGGGCTCGGATCACTCCCCTCTGTGCCTTGATACTTATCCAACAATGAACTCACTAGGTAAATGTTTTCGCTTTCAATCTATGTGGATTCGGGAGCCATATTTCCCTCATTTGATAAAGGATCTTTGGCAAAGGACGGGGTCTGGCTCCCCTGCCCAACTAGTGAAAGAAAAACTCTTATTTACAAAAACCGGCCTTAGATCATGGAAAAAGAAAAAATTTGGTCATGTTCCCAATAAAAATTTTGCGTTAAAAAAGAACATTTCAATCATTCAGGCCCTTCCATATACTGATGCCACAGCTCTTCAAGAACGAGAATTATTGGCGGAGCTTGACGAGATCCAATTAAGAGAAGAGATGTTTTGGCATCAAAAATCTCGGGTGAACTGGTTAACCGAGGGCGATCGCAACACTAAGTTCTTTCACATGCAAACCCTCTCACAGCGAAAGAAAAACTCGATCGACTAGCTGAAGGATGAATCTGGGGTTTGGATGGGTACCACAGGCGAAATTGGTCAGATTTTTTGCGCGACATGGCTCGTAATTTCCAATTTTCCAACCAAGTCAACGTCCCGGAGTTTATTCAACATTTCGGTCCGTGTATCACGGAAGAGGATAATCTTAATCTTACGCGTACGGTTACATCGGAGGAAATTAAAGCCGCGCTGGATAGCATTGGCCCGCACAAAGCTCCCGGTCCGGATGGTTTCCCTGCGCTTTTCTTCCAACTCTCTTGGGAGGTGGTCGGCCCTGATATTTGTCGTCTGGTATCCACGTTCTTTGAATCTGGTTTTATGCCTTCTCATATCAGCATCACTCATGTTGTTATGATTCCTAAGAATGGATCTAAGGCATCCCCTTGTAATTTCTAGCCTATCAGCCTGTGTAATGTTATCTATAAAATCATATCCAAAATCCTCTCTTCCCGGCTTAAGCCTCTTCTGGACAAATTCATCTCTCCTTTCCAAAGTGCTTTTGTGAGTGGTCGCCAGATTTCGGACAATGTCCTGGTTACCCATGAACTTATTCATACTATAAAACGGAAACAGGGCAGATCCGGTCTGATGGGTGTTAAGCTGGATATGTCAAAAGCTTACGATAGGATCAAATGGAGTACCTTGATTAGCACGTTAGTAAAACTCGGGTTCAGTCCGATCTGGTGCCAGTGGATCCTACAATGTATCTCGGCGGTGCGTTACTCGGTTCTGCTCAACGGCTCGGCCCATGGGCTCATCACCCCCACTAGGGGTCTGCGTCAAGGTGACCCTCTCTCTCCCTTTTTGTTTATTATTTTGATGGACGGTCTGTCTCGTGCTCTAGGGGCCAAGGAATCTGCTAAACTCCTTCATGGAATTAAAGCGTCTAGAAGAGCCCCTCTGGTCTTCCATCTTTTATTTGCAGATGACTATCTTCTGTTTGCCATGCGGATATTACTGAAGCACTCGAACTGAAGAAAGCTCTCGATTCGTTTTGCGGAGCCATGGGGCAGGAATTGAATCTTGCTAAGTCAGGAGTGTTCTTCAGCAAGAACCTCCCTCATCGGCATTGCCGCCTTATTAGTCGTCTTCTAAAGATTGGTATTATGCCTACCGATGAACGTTACCTGGGTACAAACCTGTTTTTCCACCGGTCCAAAGCCCAAACTTTCCAACGCGTTGAAGAACGTATCTCCTCCCGTCTACAATCTTGGCGCTGTAAATTACTTTCGCAGGCAGGTAGGACTATCCTTATTCAGTCGGTTACTTCGGCCATTCCTTCATACCAGATATCCTGCTTTGCTCTTCCTCAATCTACCTGTAAGAATATCAACCGTCTACAACGTGATTTCTGGTGGGGCAAAGGGAAAGACGCTAAGAAACCCTTGTACGTGAAAAAGTGGAAAGAAGTTTGTCGTCCAAAGCGTGAGGGAAGATTGGCAATTCTGGAGGCAGGGGCGACCAATAAAGCTCACCTCTCAAAACTGGTGTGGCGCCTTCATCAGAAGCCGAACGAGTTGTGGGGCCGTGTCCTAAAAGCGAAATACTATCCGGATTGCGATATTCTTCACGCTCCAAAGAAAGCGGATTCTTCTTGGACATGGCAAAGTGTCCAGTCTTCGAT
Organism: Kingdonia uniflora; assembly: GCA_014058105.1. Taxonomy (NCBI): domain Eukaryota; kingdom Viridiplantae; phylum Streptophyta; class Magnoliopsida; order Ranunculales; family Circaeasteraceae; genus Kingdonia; species Kingdonia uniflora. The sequence goes on along the minus strand of JACGCM010001844.1, from coordinate 3,457,736 downwards.
TGCGACTATCAACGCTCACTCTATGTGGCAGGTTCGAGTGGGGAACCGGATTATATTCTGGACGGACCCATGGATCCTTCCAGATGGGGTTAGGAAACCCATCCCCCGGCCTGGCATTAATTTGGAGGATTGTCCGACATGGGTGAGTCATTTTATTGATCCTATTAGCCGGTCGTGGCGTCGTGACGAACTTTTAGCCTGGTGTGATGACACTTCGGCTACCCTGATCTCGCACATATATATTCCTCGTGAAGGAAATTTCGATGAACTGAGATGGAATTCGTCGAAAGATGGAAAGTTCTCCATCAAGTCCACTTATAGGGCTCTCATGTCTGGTTCTCAGATGGAGCTGGTTCTGGGAGCCCCTTCATTTCTCTTACGCTTTTGGAAGAAATGTTTGCGTGGAAATGCTTTTGTGAGATGATCCCATGCCATGAGAAGATTGTGATCCGTCTTGCGTTAACTGATACCTCTTGTCCCCTTTGTCAAGCCCCTTTGGAGACCCTCCACCATTTCCTTTTGGAATGTGCGTTTACCTGCGCAGTCTGGTTTGGTACATCTCTGAGCGGGTTACTCCACCAGGTTGAACATCTTTTTGTCCATCAATGGATTGAGGTCTGGCTTTCGCCTCTGACAGACTGGCCGATTGATCGGGCGACCTGGATTGAAGTCACTTTCACTCTCTACTGGTTAGCTTGGAAAGCGAGATGTGCCTGGTTTTTTCAAAATACTTCTCCAGATCCTACCCGGATCTCACGGACCATTAATAAAATTATTGCTAATGAACCGTTTTTTCTTAATGAACGGCTATCTATCAAGGTACCTTGGGGGAAAATCGGCCTCAGGCTGGGAAAAAATTAATGTTGATGCCTCCTTTTGCAAAAATAAATGGTTTAATGGCATTGGTCTGGTTATTCGTGACACTGACAATATATTTGGTGTAGCCCGAGTTTTATCTCGCAGATTTGCCTCTGCGGAAGAGGGGGAAGCGGTAGTAGTCCTAGAAGGTATCCAATGGGCAAGGGGAAGAAGACATACGAAGACTATCATTGAGATAGATGCAGAAGCCATTGTCTCTTTTTGTAAAGATGGAGGAGCTAACATTTCCTGGACCACGAAGGCGATCTTACAGGACTGCCTGATTTTATTAGACTCTTCTCTGAATATTTGTATTAATTATGCGCCGAGAAGCGCTAATTCTGTAGCTCACCTTATTGCTAGTCGGCCTACGGGTAATTCGACTAGCTGGACCTGGTATGGTTCTCCACCAGAATGGCTTTGTCCATCTCTAGTGGAGGATGGTACCTCTTTTGTTTCTTCTTCAGTTTATTAATATATGGTTAACCAATAAAAAAAAAAATGTGTATGCCAATATTTCCTTATTCCTTAAAAAACAATAGCAAAGGGATAAAAAAATAAGCCAGCATAAGTACGAAGCACTTACCTTTTGTTCTAAATGGCTTATGCAAAGTGCTAGCGCATCATATACAAAAGATTTATTGCTCATCCTTAGTAACCCATTTATCCCTTCCCTCTCAATGAAATCCTCCCTGCTTTCAGCAGTAAAAGGCCCAACTCGAACCCGCTCTTTCAAAATCTTAAAGTCATTGATGCATATTTTCATTAAGAAAATCCAATTGGGGTCTTTATGTTTCTCCCATAGGTTAGAGATTCTTGATACCTATTAAGGAAATTGCATGTAATAATCTTATTTAATAACAGTAACAAACTACTGAATATAAATAGGATACGAATCAGATAGTCTATGAAACATTTCCTTGTTCATGAAGCAGAAGGTCGATAGCAGAAGAGGGTGAATATTCTCCTCATAACCTAAACATAACTAATCCAAATCTCCTATGGGCCAAGTCCACAAGTAATAAAATTAATATACTAGTATGACAAGTTCTAACTCAATATTGAAAGTAATTGTTGCAAGTTGTGTAGTAGTTTTGAGCAGCTAGTCTGATTACCTTGTTCAGAGTGGAGCTCAGCAAAAGTCACAATTAAACTCAAATATGAGTTGTATAGGTCGGTTTGAAAAATGAGCATGTCCTCCGCCATAATTTGGGCTCTATTAAGAGCCAGGGAAGCATTAAACAAAACACCTTCGCGGTCATAAGTAGTGCAACCTACACTTACAGAAATATAAATTGTTGTTAGAGAAAAGTTTGAAAGTAAGTGTTACCCATTTTATTTTTCCATAAAAAAAAAAAAAAAAAATTCTTTCCATTTTTAAGTTTTGAGGAATCAGAATATGAACCCATAAATGATCGTGCTACACCAATGTAAGCTTTTCCCAGATTATGCATTGCATTGAAGGCCTTGTTACTATTCTCGCCATACTCATCCACCCTGCAAAGAAATGTAAATAAAAAGTTCAAATTCTATGAAACAATTGACAAAACCTAATAGAAATAGGAACACTTGGTGTGCTTCACCGTATGAGATGAATTGGTCTGATACATAAACAGAAACTCGTACTCATATGTCATGTCAGGATTAAACATGACTCCAAGCCAAGTTAAAATCTTCAAACTCGTAAGAAGACCTCTTCTCCCTATCTAGTATTTGATCTCTCCTCTTTCTTTTTTCAGGTGAAAGGTTGATTGTGATACTGTGATTTTTATAGAAAAGGGAACAAGAAAGATTTCAGCACTATAATATTAGAACGTAAGAATGTAATTGGTTGATTCACGAGGTGATAAACTGGCACTAAACCATGATAATTTGGTGATGTTGCCGACCCGGACAAAAATTGCGAAGTTACTGCCTTTCCACGGAGACACAGTTTTGATAAAGGTAATGCAGATGGTGATGTCTCTTAATCCAGATAAAATTGAGAAGTTAGTTTTTCCGTGGAGGCATGGTCATGATTAAGGTAAAGCAAACTTTATATTTCCCGTTTATAGGCTGTGTTTATGGTAGGCATTATTGGATTCTAGGTTGGTCAAAGGGGGTCTTAAATGACATTTAGGAGAGAAGAGACTGAGAGAAAGTACATTGAAGTATAATGAGAAGGGACTGAGACGGAAGAACTCTAGGAATTTCCAATGCAGGTTATCCATAATCTAACTCATAATGTTGGACGAAAAGTATTGTTAGTTGTTCCAGCCTAGAGTAAATTCATACTCTGGTGGCGTTTGTTTTTTTCACCAAGTTAGACTCAGAGGTCTTAGTCTTAGTCTGTTAAGTGATTTGGACTAACTTATCGCACTTAGAGGTATTCTTTTTTAGCACTAACTTAAGTCAAACTTAGATTTTTTCACTTAAAACTACTCTCTCGACTAAACTGCCTAAAAAAAATCAAAATAACAAAAACAAATTTCCAATCTGCTCCAGGGCCTCCCCGAACTGTGAAACCCAACCTACTTCAGATCACCTCCAAACACAGCTCTTCCTCGATCACCTACTTCAGATCACCGCCAAACACAGCTCCCCCTCGATCACCTACTTCACCTCCAAACCAAGTAATTTCAGAGCTTTTGTTTGTTGGGTTCAGTAAAATGGCAGAAAACAGTGAAGAAATCAAAACCTTCAAGAGTTTGGAATTGTCTAACCAACTTGTAGAAGCATGTCACAACTTGGGTTGGACAATCCCTCCCAAAATCCAAGCTCAAGCCATCCCTAAGCAATCCCTCCTGCCCTCAAAGGTCTCCCTCTCTCTATCTATCTCTCTCTGTAAAAACCCAATCTTGTAATCTTAAATTTGATATTGGTATGTGTGTTTGAATGGGTTTTTGCGTAATGGGTTTTAGGGAAAGACGTGATTGGGTTAGCACAAACAGGTTCTGGCAAAACTGGAGATTTTGCTCTCCCAATTCTCAATGCCCTCGCAGAATCTCCCAAACCATTTTTCGCTTGTGTTATCTCTCCAACAAGGTTAATTTAGTAACCCCTTTACTTGGTTTGATAAAAATTTGTTCTTTTTAATGTTTAGTGGTTTAATTTTGTTGTGTTGCATACAGAGAACTTGACCGCAGAACAATTAGAGGCTTTGGGGTCGTGCATTGGTGTGAAGTGTGTAGCGGTGAGCTTGTATTTTTTTAACTTGTTTGTATATGAACCTGGAAGTCGAATGATAGTGTGAGCTTTTATCTCAATTATTGGTGAAAAACTAGGAATGGTTGTTATGTTGATTAGATAAATGAATTAGTTTGTGTTAGTGCTGAAAGCAAGGGTATTTACCTCGCTATTGTAATTCAATTCATGGCTTCGTTTCAAATTACTATTAGTTTTCCCAAGGTTTTAGATTGGTTGATGAGAGATTTTATTTGACATGATAAAGAGGATGCTTACATTTATCACTTAAACGGGCAAAGGGTGTGTGGTGAAGAAGGTGGTTTGGTGTTCTGTCAGCAAGGTTTAGAAAAAAATTGGTGTTGAGAGAAGGATAATATAGATTCCTGTGATAGTAGAAAGGAATTCTTACCATCCAAATTAATTTTGGAGCAATCTGTTTTGAGGTTAGTTTTGAAGATGGGCGAGATTGGCTTTGGGGGGTGGGAAGTATGTCTTATTGTAAGATTTTCATGAGAAATTTGCACGATTGAGATTACTCCAATTTCTATGCATCTTAGTAGATCTGAGTGCCTCCATCCCTTGCACTCTATATATATAGTTGTCTTACAAGGTTTGAGGTTTATATTATTTTCCAAGGAAGCTAGGTTTAACAAAGACCCTCACCAGGAAATTTTAAACACTAAAAATATTTACAAGGAAAAGACTCCACTGAAATCAGCTTTACACATATTGGCCAATTCCAAAGAGAAAGAACAAGGAAAAATGAAATTAGAAAATGTACAGTTTGAAAGTTGAAACTATATAACTAGCAACTTTGTTTGAAGCATCTTTTGGCCTATGTATGAATTCTTTTAACTTGATTACATATTTGAGCATCTTTTGGCCTATGTATGAATTCTTTTAACTTGAATCATATTGAAGCATCTTTTGGACTATGTATGAATTCTTTTCACTTGATTACATATTAGAGCATCTTTTAGATTATGTATGAATTTTTTTAACTTGATTACATATTGGAGCATCTTTTGGCCTATGTATGAATTCTTTTAACTTGATTACATATTGAAGCATCTTTTGGACTATAATAGACTGTTTATAGGGGATGTTTATAACAGTTTTTGATGCTATAATGGATTGTTTATGGATGCTATAATGGACTGTTTATAGGGGTCGTTTATAGCAGTTTCTGATGTTATGTATTTACAACTATAATGGACTGTTTATAGGGGATTGTATTTGTTTAACTGATTTGTCTATTTGTTCGTATTGTGTAATTATCTCTATTTGTTTAACTGTTTATAGCAGTTCTACTTCTGGTAGCAATGACAACACCACTTCTGAAGTTCTGAAGGTATTGCGGGATATGGTCAATTCAAAAGATATATATGAGCCACTATTTTTCAAGTGTCTGAAGTTGTTAGGAGGAAAGATGACCGCAACTACAGGGTGATCTTTCTGGGGCTTAAGCTAGAGCAACATCTTGGTTTCCTTCAAGCCCTCTTAAGTTGATAGTGAGGCAAAATACTCTTAGGACTTATTTGTTTGCGTATTTGTAATAACTATAAAGACTTATTTGTTTGCTTATTTGTATTAACTTCAAACCAATGTTGAATCTTTATTTGAACTTGGGAACCAATGTATTTGTGTTTTCTATATATACAGGTTATTTTCTATGTATATGTGGTGTTGACGTTGGTGACAAAGGAGTGGTGGTGGTGGTATTGGCGATGAATAGGTGGGGGTGTTTGTGCGCTTGCTTATAAGTTGAGACGGGTATTTTAGTATTTACACTTTTTAGTCAGATCTAACTAGCCAAAACAACAAACACTCCAAGGCATCCACTTAGATAGTCAATACCTCTAAGTGGACTCAGATCAAGGCAGACTCTCAGACTCAGATCAACTCAGAGACAAAAAAACAAACGCCCCTTTGTTTCAGATCATCTGATGAGAGAGAACATTAAGAGGGTGTTAACTTTTGCGTCTGTTAAGCTCATAATGGCTTAATAAGCTATTTTGGTAATAACAATGTGTTATTTTTCACAGCTTAAAAAACAACACCTAATAAACTAAACTAAGAAAATATCTTCTAGTACGAATTTAGCAAATAATTCATAACGCCGAGTAGTATCAAAACACTTACATGATATGGATTGCCCTCTTATAATCATATGCAACAACCTCATACAATCCAATTCCCAACGCTTCCTCGGCCGATTCAAATAAAGCCGGGACATCCGTAGAAGACACGAGTGATCAAGATTTAGGCTTTTTTTTTCCTCCGTCACCCAATTCCCAATCTCTAGTTTTAATAACAAAGCCACAAAAGAGAGAGAGAGAGAGAGAGTTGGACTTGGAGGTTGGAGGTTGAGTTTAGGGGTGAGCAGTAAACCGAAAAATCGAACCAAAACCGATCATTTTTTTCGGTTTGGTTCGGTTTTCAAAAGTTTTGGTTCGGTTTCGGTTTGAAAAATTGAAAATTGATCAGTTTCGGTTTGAAAAATTGAAAATTGATCAGTTTCGGTTCTACTACAGAGAAACCGGACCAAAACCGAACCGAACCGAACCGATTATTAACAGAAAAAAAAAAAAAAAAACCTTGTATATATACCTCTTCACTCCTCAGCTCCTCTCTTCTCACTCAGCAGTCAGCACTCTTGTTTGTTGAATCTCTCTCTCTCTCTCTCTCTCTCTCTCATTTCTAGGGTTTCTCTTCCTCTTTAACACGAAACGATGAAGAGAGGCGCAATCTTGAGAGAGAATTTCACATCCTAAAACCATCATCACCAAACCCTAATTTCTTCCCAAAACCTAAATCATCCCCAATTTCATCATATCAGAAGCAAAAATCGTCCAAGGAGAACACAGATCCAAACAGATTATCGGATGTAAGATCATCCCCAGCAATGGCGAAGATCAAAAGCAATCTCCCTCCGAGACCTCCATCATCAAACCTTAACCCTCTTAAACGAAAGCTAGTGATGGATTTTGTACCTGAACACAGTGTTCCTGGCTCTTCATCTGATTATGGAGTCAAGGTAAAACTAATTGTAGTCCTTGATTTGTTTCTTGATGATTTTAGTACAAGTGTTGTGATTTTGATCTGATTTGTTTTATACCTCCTTTTTCTGTGTTGCAGCTACTCAGAAAACTGATGATGGACCATCCGCCAAGGACTGGAGAGGTGGAAGAGCTGCTTCATTCAACATCATTCCCAGTAGCACTGGAGCCGCCAAGGTAATGATTTGTTTGTTTGATTTCATGTATGATATAAAATTTTCAATTCATCGTCATTTGCCCTATTAATTGTTTTCTGTTTTGTGATTCCGTATTCCTACTGTTGATGTTTCAGTGGTTGATCTCACTGTTAGGCTCGAGAAGAAATCAGATTAAGGCCCCCATCAAGTAAGGACTTCAAAGTTTTTAGTTTTAATTTTATTGATCAAGTCGGTAAACAGACATTATTTGTTATAGGTGTTTTATTTATGTATTTTTCTTCTTATCTTTAGGGAAGAGTCTGAGGGCAAGTTGAAGGGAATCTTGGGCTGCACCGAAGACGATGTCGTGTCTACTAACTTTGTGGGTGACAACAGGTATTTAAAGTTTCAACAACTTTGTATAGTTTGGTTTCGATGTAGATTGATGCTGTTTATGGCATATGTGCTACATCATGTTTCAATGTTATGAATCGTCAATTAGTTTAACATTACATCATTTGGAATTAATATTGATGGTAGCATCATCTTCTTTAGTCTTGGCGTCTATAAATTGTCTTATAATACTCTTATCCTCTCAAGAAGGAGCTAAGTAAATGTATCAAAACCTTGAAACACTTTGTAATGCACATACTAATCCAATGGTTAGACATTCTTTAAATTACTGGAAATGTTTCCGTTCACAAACTATTAATTTATGGTGTAATTGTGAGAATATGTGATCTAGGATTTATTAAGATTTATTGTTATCAAACAGATATTAAATTACGTGATGTAAATCTGATTCGTGATGGTAGAAGTATATCAACATGTATATTTGATAGTATGAAGATATATTGAATCATCAATTTCCTATAATTTTCCAGTGTGAAAAGACCCTTCAGTATGTATATGCAGTATAAAGTTTCTATAATCTTGTACTATATTGTAACCTTTATTTAACTTTGATTAGCAATTATTGCTTGGAGTATAACAATTGCGGCCTGTCTCTGAGTTAATATTGTTATTTAGCAATTGTTGTTTAGTGTACTTACATATTCTAGCCCTGTCGTTCTATTTTGCAGCTCGGAGTTGTTTGTGAATTGCTCATGATACATAATCTTCATTGGAGGAGTTTTTTACTATTTTCTGGAAATGCTTATGGTTTTGTTTGATTGCGTTGATGTTCAGAGGTTTCCGTAAGCTCGCACTTGTACTTGGTTCATAAATCACAGATGTTTGATCTTTGATGTTTGTACTTTGTACTTAATGGGCTTTATAGATGAAATGGATTTAATGTTTGATGTTTGTAATTAATGGGCTTTAATATTTAATGTAAGGGCTTTAATGTTTGTAATTAATGGGCTTTAGTATTTTATATAAGGCTTTTAATGTTTTGAGTAGACTTTTGTTTGTATATAAAATTTTATAAAAATCTGATCCGAACCGATCCAAAATTGGTTCGGTTTCGGTTTTGGCGTTTGACTTTTGGTTCGGGTCGGGTCGGGTCGGGTTTTAGATCCAATTCGGTTCGGTTCGGGTTTTGTTTTTAAAAACCGATTAAGGTCGGTTTGGGCTCAGTTTCGGCACAAAACCAACCCGAACCGACCCGTGCTCACCCTTAGTTGAGTTGTTGTTGGAGTTGGACTCATTAATTCATGGGGGCCCAAGATATATTGGAAGAGAGCAAACTTGGTGCCTCTCTCTCTCTCTCTCCTCTCTCATATACACTAGATTCAAGGCTTTGTGATTTTTGAGGTTGTGTAAGTAATTTATTGAAACCATTAGACATGTTCTTAGATGTTTAATTTGGATATTACAATTCATTGTAGTGAAATATGGGTTTAGAGCATCCACAGCAGTTGGGTGGGTGGATTCGCCCAAAAGCAGAGTGAATCCAATCCACCCCACAACAGTTCCAAAGTTTAAATCAAGGTGAATTTCCTTCGCGCACTTCAGAACCGCGCGCGCGGGAGAACCAATGCTCACGATCCAGCCACATCTCCTAATCTAAACCCTTGATCTCTCCAGCGCATTTCAAAACCGCGCGGCACTTTAAGCCAATCAGAAATTGCCACGTTTTTTTTTTTTTAAATATTGTCGCGCAGTTCAGAACCGCGCGGCTTAATGCTGCATCTTTTAGGCTTATTCTTATACTTCTTTTCAAGTGCTATTTGCAACTAAGGCATTAGGCATTAAGCATATCCAATGCATTAAGCTTAGCATACCCAACCTTACTCCACAAGTTTCCCAACCCAACCCAACCCATTTCCTCCGTTAATCACTTAAAAATGTCGGGAGAGTCTAGTTCGCGACTGAGGCATAATTTCTCCAAAACCAAACACAACGTAAACGCGGAAGTAAAATGAAGGAGAAAGGCCGAAGTAACAAATATTTGGTCGATACAATTGACGTCGGACAACGATCCCACCCCATCGTACGAAGAGTTAAACCGAGTTGATATCCTCCCGGACGGCTGGGTCCATATTTTTGTTGGATCGGAGGAAATGCCGGTAAGTTTTGTGTAAATTTTATGTGTTATTAACGTATATTGCAAAGTGTTCGATGAAATGCCTGAATGAACTTCTAATGTGTTAATGTGTTTTTTTTTTGTCAGAACCGAGATGAATTACAGTATAAGGGGTCATTGGATAAGGTACTTAAGTAGTACCAATGGATTATCGTGTACCCGACGTTAAAGAAGTTGGTCGACGATATGGGTTTTGAGGAGTTTTGCTCGATTATGGCGGGAAACTCGGATAACCGTCTCATTCATGCTCTCGTGGAACGGTGGAACGGTGGTGGCCTTCCACCCATACCTTTCACTTCCCTTGTAGGGAACTGGGTTTCATACCGTTAGACTTCGTCATGCTAACGGTCATATCTTTTGGGAGGGGTTACGAACTCCCGTACGACGAGAGGTACTCTAAGTTAGAGGAAGCATAAAAAATGCTCCCGGGAATCACAAGCTCCGACATCAGATACGGTAACATCACTTTCACTTATTTAAAAAAATAGAAAGAACCTTTGAATCTATGTCTCCACAATTACGACCCACAAATAGATATCGTGTATGCGAGGGCATTTATTGCCTATATGATGGGTAATCTATTCTTCTCAAATGGTAGCACATCTCTTCGGGCGGGTTATCTTGCAGCCTTGACAGACTACGCTATTCTTGGTACATCGGGTTTTGACTGGGGTACGTCGATTATGGCGGCTTTGTATCGAGGGCTTGGTGAAGTCTCAGGTCTCAGGGACGGGAAGGTGAAAAAATTGATCACCGGATTCTATGCGATGTTGGGGTTTTGGTTCTTCGAGTACTGTCGGGTTGGAATGTATCTAGTTAAGGTACAAAACTTTAACTATATTTATCCTCGTATGGGTACGTGGAGAGATGAAAGGGTTAGTACGGGGTCTGAAATCCATCACTCTTTTGCTGTGATCAAAGATATGATAAAATGGAAGGGCAGACCCAACATAGATTGGCAACCATGGCACAGGTCTAGGCAATTAATCCATCTAGAGGTAAGAGTTGCTTCAGCGCTGAGCTTTCAGAAGGTTCCATTGGTGTCAGTCCCATACGGCCACGGTACGCTTTGGTATTTAGGAGACCGGCGTATGCGTCAGATGACCGGGCGTGATAGTATACCCTATGACCCCCCTTAGGAGATTACAAAATTTCCAATGTACGATCGAGAGTTATATCAGGGTGTGAAGGATGTGGACTTCTACGATGGTCACGATTATCTTGTTTCCGACGTAGATTACATGACATATTGGCATGTCGTTCATCCAAATCCCAAGATCGGTTGTAGTTTAGTAAAGAGGGCGGGAAATATTTGGATGGTTGAGTGTGATCTAGTAAGGCCCGATATACACTTGCCACCTAGGTTTAGTTTAACTACGTCTTCACATGTGCAAGACTATGGTGTTCAGGCGACCGGAAATCCACGTGATATGGGATGGTTCATGGATGTGGTGGAACTGAACGATCAACGTAGACGGATACCGATCCCGATGATGCAGGTACCATACCCGTGTCCACCTACGTATAGTACGGATCAGTTGTGGCATCAAAACCAAGGACTACGGTATGCGGCATATGAAGACTCGAGGCAACAAGCTGACATCAATGCTGAGTTGAGGAGGGAGCTGAGCCGGGCACAGGAGGTCATCTGAGAGACGTCCAAAAGACTAGCTGAGATGTCTATTTCCTACCAGACAGAGCCGGTTGTGCAATGTATCTGTGACGAGACTCTCGTACGTAGCAGATGCGCCCGCCAAACGAAGAGAGGTCGTCCCAGTTAGGCCATGTTTAATTTAGAACTTTTATTTATGTTTTGTTTAAACTATGTTGCGTATTAATATTGTTTAAACTATATTTTATTTAAACGATATTTTTTTTGGAAATTTGTTGTCCAAGTTACTCAATCATCAGCGACTAGTATTAATATTGCTTGATTAATATGAGACTAAAGTGAAGTGAGGAGTATCAAGTCTGGTTGACCTCACTCTTATTGGAGTCGCCCAACCAATGTTTCAGTACGATAAACCTTAGGCTAGTTTTTTTATGGAAACTTGTTGTCCAAGTTACCCAACGACCATATTAACGGCTAGTTTTTTTATGAAAACTTGTTGTACAAGTTACTCAACGGCCATATTAACGACTAGTTTTTTTTATAGAAACTTGCTGTACAAGTTACTCAACGGCCATATTAAGGGCTAGTTTTTTTATGGAAACTTATTGTACAAGTTACTCAACGACCATATTAACGGCTAGTTTTTTTGGACACTTGTTAATGGCTATATTAACGGTTAGTTTTTTTCATCTATAAATGTCATTCATTTCCTACACATCCCTCCCTTATTATCTTCTACACTCTCTTCCCTTACAAACAAAACCACTATGTCTTCCTCAAGCTCCCAATCTAATTCTCAAGACTACTCTCAATTCTCCAATACGAACCAATAAGGAAACGTCTTTTCTCATCAATTCGGCACATTTGATCTGTCACAAATGCCTAATACTTCTTAATATCGGAATCACCATGTTCGCCAACTATTCTCGTCACCCGACAATCAAATTCAATCTCAAACCTATGGATATTACCCTTATTACCCAAACTAAAGATATTGCTCTCAATTTGATGGGTATACGGGCTCGTACCCTTAACCAGGGAATCTATATTATTCATCTCAAACCGGTTTTGCCAGTAGAATTTTGAGTACCATGCCGATACAAGGTACATGGGGTTTAAATGATTTAAATCTTAATACATCGCCAGTTTCATCTTCGATTGTCTCTTCGGTCATCGCCAAGGAACTCAATCCGGTTCTCACGAGAAGTAATACGCGCGGGAAGACAAAGTCTATGAGAAAGACGGTATCGACACCTATTATAGTTGATAATATAGCTAAAGCTGAGGAACTCATTCCGGTTCTCACGATAAGTAATACGCGTGGGAAGGCAAAATCTAAAATAAAGACTACATCAACACATATTATAGTTGAGGATGTACTTAAGGATTCGGAAGAAGTTCATAACGACAAAGAACAATACTCCAACTCCAAAAATTGGTCGTCCGATGACTTTGTGAATCTTGCATGCGCTTGGTCCCAAGTGTCTCAAAACCTCGCTACCACGAATAATCAAAAAGCCGCTACATTTTGGTTCAAGGTGCATGATCAATTCAACTCCTTATATGTTGACAAATCGATGTGGCGATCATACAACGGTGTCAATTGTGCGTATAAGGGGCGACTCAATAAGGAATGTTCAATTTTTAGAGGTATCATTCAAGACCTTGAGAGCCGACATCATATCGGTATTAGAACGGATGACTTCGTAAGTATTTCATTTATTTTCCTCATTTCATTAATGTTCAAAGGTAAATCATACTCTAAAAATTTTTCTAACTTGATTTCTAGGAACGTATGGCATACGATTCATTTTTTTCAACTACAACGCAAACCATTTACCCTTGGGGAAGCGTACAAAGTTTTGAAAACTTGCCCAAAATGGTCACAAATTCATCACATCGGCCAACCCGGACGTAACGTCGCTAGGAAGTCAAATTTTAACGATAGCCCGGGTAACTCTACCAATACCGATCCTGAAACACATATATCCGACACTCCAAATATCATAATTCTGGATGATTCCATCGATGTGGATGCACCACTATATTCTTGTGGGGATGTACGACTAGACGACCAAAAAAAATACAAGGCAAAAAAAGTGGCAAAGTCAAGTATAGGTTATTGGGGGAAGATGATGCTTGAGACAACATCCAACATGATGAAGTCATGGAATGAGAGAGGCGAGCAGAAGAAAGATGAAAAGGAAGCTAGAGCTAGAGCACGAGAGGAACTAAAGTTGGCTAGAGAGGCTGAGATTCAAAGGAGGCGTGAAGCGGAGCTAACTCGAATAAAAGTCGTCGACGATGCACATATGTTTAAGGTAATGACAACGGACCCAAGTAACCTACTACCGGCACAAAGACATTTGATGAAGAAGCAAATTAAAGAATATTCGAAGAAGTTGAAGGAGCAGTGTCCAACTGATGATGACATTTCTAGTGATGAAGATTGATGTAATCCTTAGCGTTAATACTAGCTATTAAGTTCTATGTAATTTCATTATTTCAATAAAATTGTTATTAAACAAACAATGATGAAGACTACAATTACTCCGCCCCTTTTCGATTCCACAAATGTGCGATAAGTTCATCTCGTAAATTGGAGATGAGCTCCTTCATTTCTAATTTCATGAACCTTCTGGATGTACTCTGCCATAGTCCTGATCGCGTGTCTTGGATTTAAGTCCTCCTTCCAAGTATTGACGAATTTTCTAAACTCGGGATCAATGTCCATTTGCCGGATGTAAGTATGACGTTCATCTTCGACGATCATATTGTGCAGGATTATACATGCGTACATAACATTTCCTAGATCATTAAGTTTCCAAAATTGTGCACCGTGTACCAATATTTGAAACCTAACTTGTAATACCCAAAAAGTACGTTCTACGTCTTTCTGGTATGCATCTTGTATCTTCAAAAAATGTCTTTCGGCATCGTTGGACAGATTTCTTATGGTTTGAACAAGTGTTTGCCATTTTGGATAGACTTCATCCGCTAAGTAATACCCTATAATGTGCGGTACCGTGCCTATATTATTATTGCATGGCGACGCAACTCCATTAGACAAGTTGTTGAAAAGCTACCCTTGATACAAGACGTTCACATCATTGTTAGAACCAGCCACCCCAACGAATGTGTGCAATATCCAAAGATCTTGGGATGCAACCGCTTCTAAAATCATCATCAGGATTTTCTTATACCCGGCATATTGTCATACCCTCCCGATAGGACAATTCTTCCATTTCCAATGGATATAATCTAAACTACCTAACATCCCCGGGAAGCCTTGCGATCCGTTCACTTGTAATAAGTGTAATGTATCATCTTTATTAGGAAATCTAAGGTATTGAGCTTTGAATTGTGTTATAATAGTTTTACAAAATTCTTTTAAGCACAAAATAACCATAGACTCCCCAATCCGAAGGTATTCTTCTTGGGTGTCTGCGCTGGTACCGTAATATAACATGCGACGTACGCACGCTATATTTTGGTGCGAGGATAAGCCCATAGTCTTAGCAGCATTTTCGCTTTGAATAAAATAGGGGTTCGAAGAAAGTATTTGATCATAAATACGTTGATACACACTTTCACTCATACAGAATTGACGACGAAATAAGATACCTTTAAATCTTGGGTTGTCACTGAAGTAATCCCGGTTAAGGCTAACCTCCCCCAATTTATGCTTACGGCTTTTCCGTTTGTCAATCCTTCCCCTTTTACTACCTCCCCGCCTCCGTGATGATGTTGCCTCTTGCTCTTTTTCTTCTGCTTCTCCTATCTCAATCATAATCTTGCTATACTCGTGCATCAACTCAATTTGACATCAGAATAGCTCTTCGTCACCGGACGATGATGAAGACGATAACTCTCAAGATGAGAGTAATGTGTCAGGCTTGAGTAGGTCAGCAATGATTTTGTCAGACATGATTCAGCGCAATTGATAAGAAATGAAGAAAGTTGAGTTTTGAGATATAAGATGAATGAGTTGATTGTAGAAGAGTAAGAGAGTAGAAGATGAATGGTATAAATAGAGAAAAAACTAGCCGTTTATAATCGCTGAGCATCTTGTTGAAGAAGTTTGATCAGGGAAAAACCAAGAAATAAAGGGGAACTTGAGTATTTTTTATGCAGGTTTTGGCCGCGCACTTCTGAACAGCGCGGCAAAACTAGCCGTTTGAAAATTTTTCAATCTCAGCCGTCTACGTGTTTTAATCCTGAACGTTGTATCTACGTGCAGTTCTGAAGTGCGCGCAATAAGAGCCACTGGATTGTTGACACGTGTTCTAATCATACTGGTTTATTAACTACGCGCCCTTCTGAACCGCGCGGCATGAATTCACCAAAAATTCACCCAGAGGGTATCCACTCCACCCTTAGGGTGGATTTTATTTTACCATGTCACCGATTCACCTAGCTGCTGGGAACCATTTGGGGGTGAATTTGAGGGTGGAAAAAAATTTACCCTGCCACGTTAGGGTGTACCTAGCTGTTGTGGATGCTCTTAGGTATTGGGGGTTGTATCAGGGGCAGAGCCACATGAAAACCAGTGGGGGCAGCCCCCACTCACTTTAAAAAAAGAAGTGGTTAGTCATATAATTTTGAGTACACAGGTTAAGAAAAAAAAATACTCAGCAGACTACAACTCTCCCTCTCATCTTTCCTCTCTCCTATGCGATTTAGGGTGAAACCTCTTTCTCTCTTTCAAATTTGATTTCTAACCAAATCGATTGATCATCTAGGGTTTTTTTACTCATACCCATCATCAAATTTGTATCACAGTTGAAAAAGAAGAAAACATTTCAATGGGGGGAGAAGAAGACCACGTACACGGACATGGAGATTTCAGAACTAAGGTGTGGAGCATGAGTGGAGGCCCGTATTGTAGACCCGTTTATTGGAAGCGAAACACTGCCATCGTAATGGATGGAATCTTCCTTGTTTGCATCCCTATTGTCATCAAATCTGCGGAGCTCGATGTATTTTACCGTATTTTGTATCGAATTGTTCTTGGTTTTTAGTATATGATTACGTGTTTTAGGTTAATTATGTAGAAAGACATTAAATTTTGAGCCCTAGCATTAGTTTCTATATTGGGTTAGAATTGGAATTTGAGTTTGGATAAGTTATAACTATATAAAGGAGTGATTCTATTAGAATCTTAGCCCGATAGAACATCTAATTCTTTTGAGGATTAAAGTTTTACCCTTTGCTTGGAGGAAATCTCATAGAGATTCTTAGGATTGTAGTTCAAGGAGTTTGTGTCTAGGAGAAGTGTTTGCTAATGGTAAGCTATCTTGCGAATGATGGACATGATTAGTAGTAACTCATACGGTGAGAGGGAAGCATGAGTTTGTTTCTGAGGTGCATCCATGCAAGCAAAAATTTAGCTAAATGTTTCTTAACCACTTTGTAATGTTGTTTAGTGAAGTTATGACCAAGTCCTAAACAACTTTCGGGTAAATTTGGTAATCCCAGATTCTGAACCCTCTAGATCTGCCTATAGGCAGCAAGTCTGTTGTATCCACTGCCCCAAAAAAATTTTGGGGGCAAACCCCACAAAATTCCCTATCCCCCTGACCAATAATCTTGGCTCCGCCACTGGGTTGCATACTGTTGAAAACATGAGCTAAAGATTTGGGTGTTTGGTTGTTTGCGTACCTTTAACATATGAAATTATTTAAGTTGATCAAGGTGTATGGTTGTAGATTGAAGAAAATTTGAGGGTTTCCTAGGCTATTCAGTTCTGATTAGCTAGGTATTAGATTAAAAAAGTGTGCATTGTTAAGGGTTAGGGTATATCTGATTTTTGTTTTCTTTTCATGAAACTTGGGGGATGCCTTGGATTTTTTAAATTATTGACTTAGAAAGCTGGTTAGTTTTGGGTATAATCTAATGAGTGTTTATGCTGGGAAATGAAATTTTGTGTTATTATTATGGTGGTGTTAATTTTTGTTGTTTTGATGCCTATAACAAGTATTCAGATAGAAGGGAGTAATGAATTAGACCGTTGTTGCTATAAGAAAATTGAGTCATACGGGTGGAGGCGAGAGACCAATATCTGTCTTCTTTTCAGGGAGCATTTTTTTTCCTGAAGAAAAGTAGATAGTAACACGGTTTCAGAAACTAAGGATCTCTAGAAAACTCAAATTTGAATCATGGGTGGCATGTTTAAAAAAAAGACTTGGAAGCATATTGAAAGAGATATTCTATTAGATATTTATGGGAGATTGGATATTAAGGATCTCATTGTGGGAGCACTTCTGTGTTGTAGATTTTGGCATGAAACTTCAAAGGATCCTTCTCTCTGGACTGATGTGGATCTTCGTCCCTTATGTCCGCAAGGGGGTACCTTGAAATCCACTCAACTTATTCGATTGATTATTGCACGAAGTAAGGGGCATCTTAGTTCGATCAAGTTTCCAACACCAACTACGGCCGACGACTTCCTCTATGTTGCAGAAAGGTAACACATGATTCTATTTTAATTATATTGATAGTCGTCCCTGGGTTCGGGTAGATAGAAATTTTAGAAGTCAAACTAAGAGGACCCATGGTTTGCAGAAAGATAACACATGATTCTATCTTAATTATATTGTTGTCATTGAGAAATCATTGTCGGTCGATTACATCCGAAGGGCTCATCTCAAATATGCCATTTAAATAAGATTTCTCCTTACCGGTTTCCCCTTTGCGTGGATGGAGAATTGATCTCAGGACCTACATATTGTAAGAGGCTTTTTCAGCCGGTAATGAGCTTATCCTTAAGGGGAAATCTTATCTAATGGCATGCGCGATTTACAGGAATTGCACGTACCGTGGGGATTAATGGGGACGAATAGCTGATTCCATATCACCTTTGTTAGCTGGACATATGCTAGCTTCTTGTTAGTGTCCCAAGAAGATTGTTATGTCAAAAAATCTATCTTAAGCTTCTCGGGACACTCACATGAAGCTAGCATATGTCCAGCTAACATGAAGTTATTACTAACATATTTTTGATATTTTAAAGTAACTATTGCGTATGAGTGATGATACAACTAAAAGAGAATAAACCTATGTGGCATGACTCATCTCTAAATTTAGACTTCGTGAAGTTGCATTACACTCCATAAAATGAATTGTTATAAAAAAAATCTCGTAAGAAAAGAAAAGTGCTTTCATTAAAGCCTAAATGTGCTGGGTATGCTCTCTACATCAATGGATATGATTTAAAACTACTTTACTTATAACTTCTATTAAAAATTATGTTTGTAGAAGCTAAATTAATCTTAATTAAAACTATGATCTCTCAATTGCATAAAATAAAAGGTCAAAAGACCTAGGGTTTATAAGATTTACCCTAAACTCTACATATTTCTCTAATGTTAAGCCTTTTTCTCTCACTTAAACCAATATAAGAAATAAACTACGCTTAGGCTCCTTTTTTTTAGGAAAAGAAACTTAACACAAATAGAAACCTTAGCTAGACTCTAATTATGAGACTTCTCATAATTATAATGCAAATCAAATAAACTAATTAGAAATAACTAAAATAGAGAGAATGGTCATGCAAGGTGTAGAGACAACCGCCTACGTGGGTATTGTGACGACCATTTGACTTATCAACTCTCTCCATCTTTGAAAAATTCATCCACAAATTTTGAAGACATAAGAAACAACTTTTAGCATAGGATAACTACAAATCCTCCCACGATACTTGTCGTACCCGTTTTGTTTGCCTATAAATAAAGAAACTATTATTTTGTCAAAAACACCGTGTGTGACTTCATTTTGAATCCCCAAAAACTAATTAAAATCTTGACTTGAACAGTCTTTAAACCCTTATAAAAAATGGATCACTGAACTTTAAATTAATTGCCTCTTTTAAAGACTCTTCAAAGATTAAAGGTTTATCTCAATCAAATAATGGAGGGGAATTGTGAAATTCAACTTGTAGTGGGCTACCTCTAATTAGCGCGGTGTTGGTCTTCTTCAGTTAGACTTCATGATGATCGGAATCGTCAATCGGGTGAACTTCTTGCATCAAGGTTGCGACCCTATTGTAGGACTTTGATCGAGAACTTTTCAACACGTCTCCGTCTTCTCCACCTACAACATCATTCGCATGATGACCCTTCATCTCCGTCGTCTTCTTATAGTGGTTCATTTTCAAGCCTATTCCATCGAATCCTCCGTCACAAAACCCGCCTCGATCTTCTTCTATATTACTTCTACTTCATTTTCAATGGTGTTAGCAAATCTCCCGTCACCATCAGAACTCGTGAGTGAACGCAATTTGGCAAACATCGTCTCAAGTTGTTTAGACATCATCTTGTTGGATGTCGTAAGCTCCTTGTTAAACTCTTCTACCATTTTTAATTGCCCGCCTTGCGTTTGTTTCTTTGACGTCTTCTTCCCCATTGTTCGTCGAGAGAAAAAAAAATCATGCAGAATCTTGCTAGCTCTGCAGAAATCACTGTAGCACGCAAAAATCACTGTAGCAGATGCCAAAATCACTATAACAGTCGGTGTAAAATAAATTATGCAGAATCTTACTAGCTCTAGTATCTAGTTGTTAAAAATTATGTTTGCGGAAGCTAAATTAATCTTAATTAAAACTATGATCTCTCAATTGCATAAAATAAAATGTCAAAAGACCTAGGGTTTATGAGATTTACCTCAAACTCTACATATCTCTCTAAGGCTAAGCATTTTGTCTCACTCAAACCAACATTAGTTATAAACTAAGCTTAGGCTCCTTTTTATAGGAGAAGAGACCTAACACAAATAGAAACTCTAGCTAAACTCTAATTAGAAGACTTCTCCTAATTATAATGCAAATCAAATTACCTAATTATAAATAACTAAAATAGATAAAGCGGTCATGTAAGGTGGAGAGACAACCGCCTACATGGGTATTGTGACGACCACGTGACTCATCAACTTCAAATGAATAAGATTTCCTTAAAATGAAACTTATGGTAACCTTGGCAAAGTACCTTTAATGCCTTCAAGGGAACCAATTATTGAAGTGTACTTAAGCAATTTGGACTTTTATCTGAGTTTTTGGGTTAGGAAATGCAACATTTCATGACATAGAGTAGGTATGTGACTATTGGTGTCTTTTGGATCCAATTTTTTTCTCTTCATATTTCTCTATTTAAGGCTCTAGTTGAATGGACAAAAAACTACTGTCATACCGAAATGTACCAAAATATCACTTAGTCTCGTCTTAGACTGTTCTTATTCAGGCATTCCCATCTTTGATTTCAATTTTCTTTGCAGAACATCTCACGCTTTTCCCTCCTATTTTTTTTCTGTCTTCACATCATATTCTTGTAAGTGCGATTGTGCTCTCAGAAGGAGGTATCTGTTGAACCCCTTCCTTATTCATTCAATCCCTATCCAATTCACGTTATCTATTACTCAATTTCATTTATCTCTCTCACATCTCTCTTTGTTCTGTCTCTCTTAATTTGCTTTATATATATGGCCTCAAAATAAGTGAGTTTCCAGCACCTATGGGAAGTTTATGTATAACGTAACATACAGATTCATTGAGGTATAAGAATTCTATTTATGGCCTTATGGGTGATATAAAGCCATAGGTACTGTGATTTGTATAGACATGTTTGGCTGCAATCCACATGTCCTTTAGGTACTGTTATTTGTACCCATCTTGAGAAGGTCCCTTCAGATTACCTTGTCTATGTTGCCTGCCAAACAAATTTAATCATGAGTGCCACGGAGCCAGCAACCACTTACACTCAAAGAACCAGTATTAAGAACTTTCTTGGTGCTTGCAGTAAAGGCATCATCTGCACCAAGCATTCCAAGGATGTTTTGAAATTCTACAGATAAATTTGTGTCACCACACTTTAGTTCCTTTCTTTCCAAAGACTTTTAAGGCAGAAGTGGTAGGGAACATGCCCTGTCAACACCCAATGCATCCAAGAGGTTTAACTTCTGCTAGTGCACTTTATCATCTTGTCCACAATTATGTTACCCAGCTTAGAGGATCCAGAGGCAAGCTAGCTATATCATTGGGAGAGATCCCAGCTCATGGGTTCCTTTACAAATCAAATTAAAGTCCCATCTCTAAGCTCCAACGAATATGTGGCCGAATATCCTTGCGACCTATCTAACACTTGGCCAGACGATTTGTAGTAGCAAAATTACATATATCTCTAGGAAACTCTTTAACATGAAAGAGAGTCACAAGGAAGGAAGGTAGGAAGATAGTGAGTGAGAGATTACTAGACCTCTCTAACTTCGGGACATTTATATACGTATTACGGAATCAATGTGCCAGTTTTAAGTAGATACTGAAAGATTTTATTTGTCTCATGTCGTGGTTATGGAGTTTCTGGTTGTCTCAGTCGAAGACACAGATCCATATTACATAATGCTTGACATGGGTTTCGAAGATAAATTGCTTGACTTGGCATTAGGGACTGGTGGCACATTTGGTGATAGGGTTACTGACTACAGTCCTTTTCACGGTGCTAATGGGTACAAAGATTCCTCCTCTGGTGAAGCAATTGATCTATATGGTTTTGGAATTATACTCTTGCAACTCATCTCCGTAAGGCACGTGGTGGTCGAGAATGAACTTATAGATGAATGGGCGATAGAGAGTACAAAAAAGGTAAAAACATTGTCAACAAATGCCTGCAAGAGTGCCCTAGAGAACTGCGCACATTTTAGAGTAAAGATGCCTCCAGTGTGAGCCCATCACTAGAAAATCGCCCAAACATAACTGCAGTTGTTCGGGTTTTAGATGGATTGCGTCTGCTGAAGTGTGTGAATCATGTGCAACCTAGTTCTGACCGTGTAATACTGCAAAATTGTCTCGCCCAATGCATAAATTGTTGCTTAGACCAACTGAGTTGGTATTTAGGACAATAGCAATGCACTATTTAGAATTTAAAGATTGTTGTGCTTTATCTACCCCCTATGAATTTGTAGATTCCTCAACGTAACTGTGAATGGTACACATGTAGTATTTCATTATGAAGGCAATATTGTCGAATATGCAGCATTTAATTATCGGTTTATCCAATAGATCGACCATAATTTAACTATATTGTCGTTTTTGACAATATTATATATGTGTTACTCCAATTACACTTGGTAATGGTCGAGCTCGACAATATTATATATGCATAACTCTAATTAATATTAACATCTACACACAATGTCACTGCTATAATTGTAGAACTCGACAATATTATATATTGCAAGTAACCATGTACACTACCAATATTGTCGATTTCGATAATATTTTATATTGTATATAACTCTAAGTGCACTGCTAAAATATTCTTCACAACCAATATGTACTTTAAACAGTTAGAATTGAGAATCATATATAACGGTGAGCCAATAGAACTGTGTATGCTACAAAAAATGGGATATACAAACACTTGTCGACAAAAAAAGGAATAAACAAGGGGCACTCTTACAAAAAATGGGATATACAAACACTTGTCGACAACCCTATACATAAAGGGGCATATAATGGTTATCCAAAAATGAAAGGATAAGAGTTCCGTCACAAACCAATATCGATCATGTCATTCAATTGATACCTTTTTATATTGTGTTCTCTTTGTAATGCCTTGAAGGTCTTGTACCTCACATCAAAATACCTCATCAACTGTTGCTTAGACCAACTGAGTTGGTGGGAGATAGATATACGATGCACCACCATGGATCTGGACTCCATGGTAGTGATCAACTGGTACTATGCACTATTTAGAATTTAGGGATTATTGTGCTTTATGTACCCTCTATGAATTTGTAGATTCCTCAACGTAACTGTGAATGGTACACATGTAGTATTTTATTATTTAGGCAATATTATCAATTATGCAGCATTCAATTGTCAGTTTATCCAATAGATCGACCATAATTTAACTATATTATCGATTTTGACAATATTATATATGCGTTACTTCAATCACACTTGGTAATTATCGAGCACGACAATATTATACATGCATAACTCTAATTAATATTAATATGTACACACAATTTCACTGCCATAATTGTCGAACTCGACAATATTAGATATTGCAAGTAACCATGTACACTACCAATATTGTCGATTTCGACAATATTTTATATTGTATATAACTCTAAGTGTACTGCTAAATTATTCTTCACAACCAATTTGTACTTACTTTGAACAGTCAGAATTGAGATTCATATATAACAGTGAGCCAATAGAACTGTGTATACTATAAAAAATGGGATATACAAACACTTGTCGACAAAAAAGGAATAAACAAGGGGCACTCTTACAAAAAATGGGATATACAAACACTTGTCGACAACCCTATACATAAAAGAACATGTAATGGTTATCTAAAAATGAAAGGATAAGAGTTCTGTCACAAACTAATACCGATCATGTCATTCAATTGATACCCTTTTACATTGTGTTATCTTTGTATTGCCTTGAAGGTCCTGTTCCTCACATCAAAATACCTCATCAACTATTCTTTCATAAAAGCTGGTAGAATTTTCAGATTTGCATGATCGTAGAAAAGAGTAGAAACTGGAGGCATTGGTGCATCAAACCTTGGAAACAAACGAACGTAGTGTTTGTTCGCCCCAAACCAAACCACCAGTACTTACTAGTATCCATAATAAGGTTCTGTAACCTCTCTTCATTCAGCCTAGTATTTCTCTTCCATGCTTAAAAAAGGGTAAAAATGTATATGCCTCAGTGTGGTTAATAAAGACCACGACCTTCTCATGGCAAGTAGATAGTAAATGCGTCATATGCCTATACTCCACATGTTGATGCCCAAATAAAAATTCCTGCGATAAACATTCATACACCTTCTCACCGGCTAGATTGAATGGTATACCCAATGTCTGACTGAAGACACTTTTCCAGAATACGGGCTCCTTGGTGAGAAAGGACTTCAACGTAATTTTTATTACGTCCTGGAATCTATGATAACTCTGATGCTGAATCATGGCTGGAACCCTAAAAGTAGAATTGTTATTGTAGTGGCTTATTCTATATCTCGGACTCATGCTTCATCTTCGACCATCACACGACCACTCAACCTTATCAACATAACACGTGACACTATTGAAGACATATTACAGTTATAAAGTTCAAATCATCACTTTCGGCCTCTACATCAACAGTTCGAATTAAGCAAACGTACCCTCATCAATGAAGCCGTTGCAAAATAGTAAGATTAGACCGTTGCACAGTCCGTTTAAAGATTATCAAATATATATTGTAACGTCCACCATTAAGATAGTAATGGTCGTCAAACAGTTATATTATAAGACCTATAAATAGGATCAAAGAATCTCAGATAAAGGACGGATGAATGCTCACTCAAACTCTATACTTAAATACTCAGAGCATCTCTTGTATTATCTAAGATACTATCAATAAACTTCTCTCTTTCTAAATTCTCAAGAGAGGTCGTGGTTTTTAACCCATTCAAAGGTTTTCTTCGCTAAACTTTGTGCTAGCATTCATTTATTATTCGTCTAGATGCTCTGAATATCCTTGGTGTAAAGGCTAAGTTCGAGATACAAAATTAGGCTATTACATTTGGCACCATCTGTGGGAATGAAGTTCTCAAACTCATTGTCTCAGAAAACAACTGATTATTTTTCTACGATATGACTTCTTCAGACTAGAGTACGTCAATTTCTCTAAAAGAAGGAAATGCTGTACTAGTAAAGTTACGGGCCAATCTCAACTCAAAAATCGAAAGGCGAGCCACTCTGAAACAACAACTAGCAGGCGTCTAGGATGCGTTGAAGGTCCTGCAAAGTCAATAGGTCACAGACGTGCTGCCAGCTACTTCGTGGGTTTTTGTTCTCGACAGGATAAGACCTCACGCGAACAATCTGGGAGGTGAAGTTCGATCTAATCATAAACAACATGGGGGTGAGCCCGCTCTGATACAGGAAGTCTACCAAGAAATTGATGGCGGTCTCACTGGAGTCAGACAAAAAGAGCCACCCCGAGAAAGAGTTTGAATTTTGGCTCTCGAGCGAACCAGTGAAGGAAGTGGTGACCACATTCCTTGTGAAGGACGAGTCTCGCAACTAACCACCATAGCTCGTCAATATGTGACTCAATAACATGTTGAAAAATGCATCAGAGAATTTCTCGATGCTCAAGTTTAGACCACTGAAGGAATTCACAATAGGTTATAGGAGAGCCCGATCGCGCAGAAGCTACTGGATGGCGAAGTTCCTACTGGTTTTGACACTCCAAAAATCTAAAAATATGAGGGGACTGATCTAGTGAAACATGTTCATGAATTCCAGGATGCTCTCGGCTTACATTCTACATCCAACCACATTCTATACTGGTTCTTTCCTATTAGTTTACAAGGTGAACCTCGGCGATGGTTCCACACACTACCATAAGGATCAATTACGACTTTCAAGCAATTGAGGGAACTCTTCGTCAAGAATTACTCGCACAACAAAGGCAAAGAGGAGGACCTAAATTCTCTATTCAACCTTAAGCAAGTACCAGGGGAGAAGCTCGAGACATTCACTAAGAAATTCTTAGAGTTGGCTCGAAAGGTGGATCGACTCGATCAGAAGATTACTATTTTAGCCTTCACCAATGATTTGCTCGTCGATGGAAGGGTGAAGGAGTACCTCATTCTAAACAAACCCACGACTTTGGAGGACATGATCAAAAAAGTCAACGGGTATATCAATCTCGAAAGAATGGTGTCCGACAGACAGAAAGCTCATAAATCAACTTTGACAGCTTGAAATCAATCCACAAGCCAAGATTTCAATCGCGCTGTTGCTCATGGAGGAGATTGGAAGATAACAAATCTAATGAAGATCGACCTCGGAAAGGCAGTAATATGTCAAAGCCCTGTCTTCCCAAGATGACTGTTACAATAGCCAGCATTTACCCTATATTTTAAAAAGGTTGATTTTTTTGCAATGCACAATATCTCCAATCCATTGAGAACAAGCCATATTGCATTCACCACAAAGTTCGACATCATGGGAAGGAGCATTGCTTCGCTTTACAGCGACTGTTAGAGTATATTTTTGCGGATGGACGAATGCATGAATGCATGAATACATCATGGACATTGAGAGTTACAAGAACGAGAGTTACAGACTTCCCACAGAGGTCGTACAGGTAGAAGAAACGACAAAGGAGAAGCATTTATACCATATCTTCCTCAACCACTTCATTAAGACTCATATCATTAACAAATCGAATAGGTGCAAAAGACGACGTATCAGCCAATATCATGACTTATCCATGTTGGATAAAGAAGCTCGGTTACTTCCCGTATCTAGCTCTCAATGCACAGGGATCTCTTTTGATGATTGTGATGTTCGCCACCTCAACTTTTCTCACTACGATGTACTAGTGATCATGCTAAAAATGAGAAATGTCGTACTATATACAATAATGGTGGATACTGGTAGTAGCATCAAACTACTTTTCAAAGAACGATTGATCAGATGGGGTTGGCCGACAAAGTACAGCCCAATGATATTGATATTTGTAGATTCAACAACTCTAGAGAAGAACGTGTAGGAAAAATCACACTTCTTATCACTACTAGACCAACAACAGTTGATGTTGTATTTTACGTTATCAATGCAAAATTTTATTATTTGGGGATAATGGGACGCTGCTGGCTACATAACATTCAAGCTATTCCATCGACCTACCATTTGGTACTGTGATTTAAATAGAATGGTAAAATTTATGAAATCTAAGGCAATCAGAAGCTAGATTGAGCTTGTAAAAATACTGTTACCATCGTGACTGAACCATCGATACCACAACTTGTATAGCAATTACAGAAAGCAATAGGGAACATTACAGGAAACTTTACAGTGAACTCGATAGAAAACCAGTTGCTAAGTGTAAAAATTATAGAGTACATTAAAATCAATGGGGATAAACGAGGAATATTCATTGGAACTCTTCTGCCCGCAACAGAGCGCAATGCTCTTATTCAATTTCTCAAAGATAACAGTGATGTCTTCGCTTGGACGTTTCACGAAATGCCAGACATTAATCTAAATTTGGCCTGCCATAAGTTTAGTTTGAAAGATAAAGCTGAGGCAGTCAAACAAAAATATAAAACTTTAGTACCGAGACTCCGAGAAGTCAACAAAGAGATTGATAAACTTATTAAAGTTAGTTTTATCCAAAAGACCAACTACCAAGAATGGATCTCGAACATTGTCGCAGTGCCGAAGAAAAATGGCAAGATTAGAGTCTGCGTAAATTTTACAGACTTTAATTAACTTACTCCGAAAGATAGCTTTCCACTTTATATCATCAATTACCTGCTCGATTTGATCGTAGAACACAAACTTTTATCTATGATGGACGTCGCATCAGGGTACAACTAGATACCTCTTTTAACCGAAGATAAAAAAAAAATAGCTTTCATTATAGAGCATGGTCTATATTGCTACAAAGTCATACCTTTTGGACTCAAGAGCACTAGAGCCACTTACCAACGATTAATGACACAGATGTTCAAAGACCATCTCGGGAAAACGATGGAAGTTTACATTGATGATATGTTATGCAAAAGTCTCAAGAAAGAAAATCATCTTGCAGATTTACACACGGCTTTCAAAATTCTTCGATCTTATAGAATGAGACTCAATCCTGACAAGTGGCAATTCGGAGTCCAATCTGGCAAATTCTTAGAACATTTAATCAGCAAGCAGGACATAGAGGCTGACCCAGATCGTATTCATTCACTATTATTTATGCGTTTTCCAGACAAATAAAGAAGTACAGAAGCTAATTGGTAAGATAACAGCCATAAATCATTTTGTCTCCAAATCTTCAGATCGGTGATGGTGGTTATTCGACCTACTACGTGCAGGGACAAAGAAAAAGAAACCTTCAAAAGATCCTGAGATCGAGTGGGCTGCAGAATGTGAAGCAGTTTTCTAGGAACTCAAGTGCTATTTGGGAAAGCCACCAATAATTAGTACACCTAAAGAAGGAGAAGAGTTCACCATATATCTTGCAATTACTGTGGAATCCTTGAGTCTGGTCTTCATTCGATTTGATGAAATGGAGAAACCTATATACTTCATCAATAAAACTCTCACTCCAGCAGAGTCACAATACACTAAGATTGAGAAACTACTGCTAGCTCTTGTTTACACATCTCAAAAGCTAATGCAGTATTTCCATGCTCATTCAGTTTGAGTCATGACAAATTATCCTTTACGCGAAATCTTGTCTAAATGAGAGAAATCCAAACGAGTTCAGCAATGGTCGGTAACCCTCGATGAGCACGATATACGTTTTGAACCACGACACTCCGAAAAAGACTAAGCAGTAGCAGATTTCCTTGTAGACTTCCCAGTATATGATCCTGACTGGGAAGAAAATAGTGCAGAAATCAACAAAGAACAGTTTGAGGAAAAGTCACATTATATATCCAAGAAAGATTGGCGCCTTCTCACTAATGGTTCTATCGGACCTGCGGGGTCAGACATTGGCATCTTTCTTATTACACCTTCTATTGGCAGAATTAAAAAGGCAATCAGACTCAATTTCGAAGCCACTAATAATGAGACAAAATATGAAGCATTGATTCACGGTCTAGATATGGCTCTAAAAATTAGAGTTCTCGAATTATTTGTTTACACAAACTTTTTACTTATAGTAAATCATTATACAGAGAAGTTTTAGAAAAATGATAAAATGATTGATTACTCCACAGTAGTAGTTGACAGAATGAGCAGATTCAAGAAGGCTGCTATTTAATATTTACCTCGCTGAGAAAATAGATATTCTAATTTCCTTGCCTATCTGGCGAGAGTCCTCGGAACAGAAGCTCGATATCTCAAGATCGAATTAATATCCACCCCCAGCATTAACATCATAAACTAAAATTCTGTTAATACTGGGGGAGTTAAAGATGATGAGGACGATTGGAGACGACCTTTCCTCACTTACATCTGACCCAAAAACAAGTTTGATGACGAACTCTCTAATGATCCTGCTGAAAGAAGATGTGTACTGGATAATGCTAAGCGATACGTCGTGGCTGATAAATTCATTTATAAAATATCAGTCATAGGACCCTATCTCGAATGTCTATCGGATAAAGAGGCTCAAGAATTCCTACATGAACTTCACGAAGGTACTTGTGGGTCCCATGCGGCAGGACTATTTTTAGCAAATTGGGCTCTTACTCAAGGAGTTTTTTTGGCCAAAATAAAAGCTCAAGCCATCGAACATGTAAGCAAGTGTGATGCCTGCTAACGACATGGACCCCAAATTCGAGCTCTCACCTTGGAACTCCATTCTAGCAAAGTTATTTGGCCGTTCAGAAGATGGGCCCCCGACCTCGTAGGTAAATTCTCTACTACACCAGGCAAAAGGAAGCACCTCCTAGTAGCAACGGACTACTTCACCAAATGGGTAGAAGCAGTTCCTTTATGTCAAACACGAGAAAACAATGTTATCAAGTTTAAATGGGAGATGATTATAATACTGCTTGGTTGCCCCCACCTCATCAGAATCGACATGGACCTCAGTTTGTTGGCTCTAAAATCGTTGAGTTCCTCAACTAATACAACATCATCCACTCTCCTTCCA
The DNA here is from genome assembly GCA_014058105.1 of Kingdonia uniflora. NCBI lineage: Eukaryota > Viridiplantae > Streptophyta > Magnoliopsida > Ranunculales > Circaeasteraceae > Kingdonia > Kingdonia uniflora. Next base: position 3,427,774 of record JACGCM010001844.1, on the reverse strand, counting down.
ATCCATATTACCTACAAAGAAATGGTCAGACCAAAATTACTAATCAAACTATCGTCGATAGAATCAAAAAGCGTTTGACAGAAAAGAAGGGCAATTGGGTTTAAGAATTACCACATGCGTTATGGTCATATCGAACAACACTTCAAATATTGACTGGATGCATGTCGTTCTTGTTAGCATATGGTACTGAAGCAATCATCCCCATTCAATATCATCACCCATTACGTGAACATACTATGGTAGACGAAGGGAACGAATTTCAGTTGGCATGTAACATGAACTGAATCGAGGAAATAAGAGATTGAGCAATCATGAACTTGGGAAGATACCATCAGGCCTTAATCAGGTCTTATAATCAGTGAGTTCGTCATAGAGAGTTCAAAATTAAAGAGCTCGTCCTCCATGAGATACCAAAGCACAGAAAGGAAGTCAACGCTGGAAAACTCTTAGAAAATTGGGAAGGTCCTTTTATCATTGTTGGAAAAAGTGAGCTTGGTTCTTACAACCTCGCCACAAAACATGGAGATCGAGTACCTAACCTTTGGAGCACAAGGAGATTGAAGCTCTATCAAAGATAACAATCTGTTAAAGTGTACTTTTCTAAATAAATCTATCATCTTGTACGTCGGTCTTACATCAATGAAATAGTTATGATTGATCGCCCTACATTAGAGTGCTTTCCACTATTTCATACAGTATTCTATCTAAGATTCTATGTACGTCAATCTTACAACAATAAAATATTTGTGTTTGGTTGCCCTACATTACAGTACTTTTCTAATATATTATACATGTACTTTTATATACAGATTATATTTTTAAATCATCACAGTTCACTAGTAGATTTATCCCAGTCTATTACATTACAGATCGATTGCTGCTTTAGCCAAACTGATTTTCTATTATATTACAGATCATTTGTTGCTTTAGCCAAACAGATCTTCTATTACATTACATATCGTTTGTTGCTTCAGTCAGATTGATCCTCTATTACAATATAGATTGTTTGTTGCTTCACCCAAATTGGTCTTTTATTATGCTACAATTTGTTTGTTGCAAAACGTTTGTCGTTTCAACCAAACAAACCCTCTACTCTATGACAGGATGACTAGTAGTTCTACAAAACGACTGCCAAATGTTTGTACCATAAATGGTTCATCAAAAGGTGAGTACAAATATATAAAGATCACTAATATTGTTATACTATATCTACTATATTTTCATTAGTATAGTACGAATAATCCCTTCTAAAGTCATAATGCCTCATCAATTACTCGAGCTGTCACTTGAACTATCAGGCTGCATATCACTACACGAACTTTCCCTATGAAGTCGTAGACGTATAAGCTCTGGCATCCTCCCAGTCATAATTTACTTTCCTTCTTTATCCTTACTCTTTGTAAGAACACCAATTTTTGCCATTATGGGATCCAGGTACTCAGATTGTATCAACCTCATCTCACACTGCACACCATTGGCAACCAGGTTGTCATATACAGTTTTGCTTTTCGCTTTTAGTCTCTTAAACTCGGACACAAAAAAGGAGAACACTACTGTCATTTCTCTCTCATGCGTATTACTTGCCTCACATTTCACCTTATCAGGAAGAACAAGCTCGGCAAGTTTTCCTTTAGCCTCCATCAGCATAGCTTCCAAACTTCTGCAATATTCTTCCACCGCTTATTTTTTCCATCATATTGGTGACACACCACAATACTTCATGTTTTTAGGCGAGCCCATTTGCCTCTTTCACAGCTGCTCGTGCACTCACTCTTTGGCCTTAAGCGTATTTACTTGATATTGCAAATCTTTAGCATTTTCCTCTTCTCTCTCCAACATCGCCAATAGCTCTATAATTTTAGGTCGCGCAGGTGTTAACTCCGCCCCTTATTGGCTGATTCGTCCCAAAATGCCCACAATTTCCACATCTTTCTTCCTTATAACTTCTTTCAATCCCTCCATCTTTCTCATCTCAATGGCTAGTTTAGCTTCTTTATCTTCTAGTTGTTCGGTCAAATGAGCAACTGTACTTCCTTCTTCCATTACTGTCACTTCCAGGTTTTCATTTAAAGTATGTAAAACTTCACACTAATTCTGAACCTCTGCAAGTTCACCCTACAAAAATGATCAACATTCGCATAACTACTAATTTACATATTTAAACATATCACATAACACAGTGAACAAAAGTTTACTCAAGAACATAATATATGAATAATATCGATACATTGATCTATCTATATAGTCATCACATAGAACATATTTCATTCAACATAAAAAATAGTTTACAAAGATCAAATGCACATGTAAGTTCGGTGAGTAACTGGACTAATCTACTTTCACTTTTTCGAGCTGCGAGAGGATTGCCCCTTGTTTCAGCACTCTTTAAGTTTTTTACTCGAACATCAATAGGAGCTAGAAAGGTCACCACCTCTTGTTGGAGTTGCTTTCACCGTGAACGTGGGACTAGGCACTCAACCTCCTCATCGTCCTTTTCTGAGATATTTTCTCTCGGTAAAGGAATAGGTTTTTTGAACAACCTTTTCCTCCCCAACTTTTGTAAACCACTTATTTTCCATTTTTGCGTTCTCCATATCAAAATCCTTCCAGCAATGCAAATACAATCCTTATTGCCTTTTGGTCATACATAAAACCAAAAATATCAGGTAAATATTTTACATCACCTCATATAACGAATACCCCGGCTCACACTGAACATTTTTTGGCATCTACACTATGACGATTACGCGCTTCTGGAGCTTGAAATATTACTCGACCTGGGTCTGGTACTGCACCCTTTTCTTTTAATAGTTCTACATAAGCTTCTTTTAAACCACGTTCACTATCTACTTCAAGCTCAAAATATAATATCAAAGCTATCAACAGCTTTTGACACCTAGCCTTATCACTCGGGTCACTAAAACAAGTCAGTTCTTTCGGTTTTCGTACTAACGCCCCCCTTTTTCTCTTCCTTTCTTAAAACCTCATACATTTATATTTTTATCTTAGTATATCTACACTGGAGGTCATATAATTCTTTAAAAATTATTTCTGAGTTAGACTTAAACTGTCTTCTCATACTCAGTTTTATTTAATACCTGTTGAACACAAGCCACCGAATCCTTCGCTCTACTCAGCGATATCTCCAGGTCATAAATAGTTTTTCTCAGCTATTTTACCGCCTATACCGATTACAAATATCACATTATCATATACACATTCAAGAAGAAAATATTAAAAAGTGTTTATCAAACTTAACAATTTTACGACCATACAGAGTACCATCTCATCAATGTTAAACTAACTGCATAGTTCAAAATAGAACACAGGGTGATTAAAGATTCTTGCTGATCTCTACCTCAAATGGAGGGTCCAATGTCTTATAATTAGCTATAACTGGTTCAATGGGCCAAGTAGATATATTTGCTGGATCAGCAGCATCAGCCACCACTTCGTCTTCTCATCCGAAGGAAAGACTCTCATTATATTTGCCAGTTTGGCCCAGCTCTACGTTAGCAGGAGTTAACCCAAAGGAGTAATAAGATTGGATAAAAAAATATCTTTCTGCCTTCAATGCAGTACATGCTCGTGACATAACATTATCATGCAGGGATAGTTATGTATGCCGTTCTTTAGTAGCTTTTGCATCTTCCACTCTCTTCTTTTTCTCTACTTCGAGTCCATCTTTGAGCTCTTTTATTCAAGCCGTTTGAGAATCCAACCTAAGAGTAAGATCTTCAAACTCCTGGCTCCTCTTCTTAATAAATTTTGTCACCCCCTTCATCAGCATCGAGAGCTGTCAATACAAGATCAAAAGTTTAAAACAATAGATCACATTCTAAATACAGCACATCAAAGATTTCAATACATACCGTAAAAGTATGTTCTTGATAAACCTCATCGAGCTACTGTGGATTAGCCCACGTCATTGTACAGTATTGTTACTCCAGTTCTCTCATCTTGGCCGTAGCCTAGGCATTAGTACGAGCACTACCCTTATCCTCATGTCATTTTCTTTTCGATAAACTCCTCTCCACCTCTGAAGGAGTAATGTCACTCACCTCCTGCCCCTCCACCACATCACCAGCAGCAGGTTTAACTATATCTTTGTCTAAGATCACCGCCACAGTAGTAGACGTAGTTCCCAGAGTTGGTTTTCTTGACATTATTAACAGACTAGTGACATCATTAACAGACAAACGAGACTTCTTCTCAGCCATAACTCGATTCTCGTGAGCTTGTTGAACTTTTGGTACTATGGAATCTACCATCTTATCCCTCCAGATACCTAACTCACAAAGTACTTGCTTTAACTCTCCTTGTTCATGAACTACGTAGTGAAACAAGCTGGTATTATCAGGCGCCGATGAAGGATTAAAATCTGACAAACAAGAAATAAGACAATATTTAGCTGCTCAAGGACATGCTGATGATTGGTCAAAGTTGATAAATGTTACTTACTAGGATTATAATAATTATGGTTTGGGACAAGCGCTAGTTCATGTGGAATATGCATACAGTTGCTACCTACCCATTGAGGATGGCTCGTGTGAGGCTCAATAACTGCCCGCAGTTAAGGAGAGAAAATATAAATAATGCTTCATCTTCATCATTCAAACGTTTCTCAACTTCTGAAAACTTGAAGAACATTGAGAGATGAAGGAGAAAAAAAAGTAGAGAATCTCGTGAGGATTTAATCGAGAGTGATCAACAGTCAAAGTAAAAGAGAATTACCGAGACTGAGTTACAAAGGTGGCTATACAGCAGCGCTGTGAGGGAAGGATTTGGCGCTGGTTCAGATTCTCATTCGACATAGAAGGTTAGTAGAGGATTTGTGATATTATGAATGTGTTGTTTGTGAAAATCATTTTTTGCGCTTAGGGAAATGTAAAAATTACCATTTACAACAATTTATAAAAATATGTTTGATATATGATATATGATATATGAAAGATATATGTATGTGGGTGATGTATATGTAAAAGATAATGATAGATACCTGGACCTGTATGTAGGCTGATCGTGAAGAGTGTTTTTATAGGATCAAACCCTTATATTTAGAGTTGTAGTTGATATGAAGACTTCACCTATTAATGAGGCGTCGACCTCTGGTTAAACGGAAGAGTCCGAGATTATAATGTCTGATAGTGAAGAAGTAGGGGTTGATCAATTTCTAGATTTCACTGGAAGATTGGTAACATATCCTCCTCGTACGGATTTGTTCAAAGAATTTTGTAAAGCGAAGGCTTCAGTAGGGGGGAGATGGGGTAATTTTGTAGAGCATGCTGGTAGGCAATTTAGGAGTTACATTGTAGCGACTGGAGAAGAATATTTTTTTCTTTTGGCTGGTTTGGAGAAGGAGAAATGAGATAGGGGTTTAGATGAATCGATCTCTATGGAGTACTTTGATAGGAATGTCCAGTGCGATCAGGGAGAAGGTTTTTTGTGTTACCTGTCTCAGTTGGAGAACGGGTTGAACCTCCCCCTTAGCAATCTGGCGAAAGGGATTATGAACATTATCAGGGATTGCCATGTTCAGTTGAATGGGAATATGTGGGAGGTGATAAATGCTTGTAAATTTTTGAATAAGCTTTGGGAGGAGGCTGAGAGTGAGAGGAGGATATCCCCTGAGGATATTTTGCAGTTTATGGAGTAAAAAAAATTTCTTCAAGTGGAGGGGAATATTTTTTTGTGAGCTAGACTCGGCCTTGTTTCTTCAATTTGAACTCAGCAGGTCGACCATGGAATGACAATTTTATATGGGTGAAGGGTGACTACCTTCAGAGAGAAGATGAAGAACCCATAAAACTTTTATTTAGAACTGTAAAATAAAGTGAGTATAACAATGTATAATGTATAAGATTGATATGTTGAAATTATATGTCGCTCTGATGATGATATTGCATTGAGAATTACAGGTCCTCGATCACAGGCAGCGAGGAAAGAGTCTTTATTGGGTACTGTTACTCAGGAAGGGACTAAGCTCGAGGTTGTACTGAAAAAACTCGGGATTAGCAGAAAGAAATGTTCTAACAGGAGATTCGAGAAAGTTTAAAAGTCTCAATTGATGAGGCTAATGATGGGCGTTGACGGCAGCAAGAAGAAGAGAACTGATGGGGAGAGGCAAGTGAACTTGCCCAAGGCCTCTGGATTGGACTTTGTGGGGGTATTTGAGTCTACTACGTCGAGCAAACTAGCTCTAACGTTTCCCAAGAAGCAAATACTGAAGCATAGTTCGACCTCTGGAACCACATGAAGCGGTGAGATCTCAGGAAAGGCAAAAAAGAGATGGGTCGAACCTTCTGAAATGTTGGGGGTGAAGGTCGTAGAGGATCGACCTGTTATAGAGGATGAACTGAAAGAGGTGGAGGAAAGGGCTAGGCAGGCAGCTCTCCATGGGGAGGAGAAGATGAGCAAAATGGTAGGTTCATTTGCTTGAATATGCGATGAATTTTGTGTTACAATTTGAGCTAACAATGAGGTTGATTTTGTTTGTTTTGTAGGATGCTCGTTTGATGAATGGGATATGCCTTGGGGTCGAGGAGGAGAAAGCTGAGCTAAAGAAGGGGAAAGTCAAGCTTGAGAGGAACATTGCTCAATTGAAAGCTTACTTGATCAAGGAGGGGAAGTGGCTGGAGGCTCTAAAGGCATCTCAAGTGATGAAGATCAACACTCTGTCAGCAGAAGCGAGAGTGAATTTGGAGGAGGTGATAAATGAGTGTGATAGACTCGGGCGCCACCCTAAATCAAAGGGGAATTCTAAAGATGAGGTGAATGTCATTATGACGGACACCTATGTTGAGGAGGAGGAAGATGATGAGGTGGAAGATGTTGCTATTGGAGTTATGGATAGTCTGGATGCTGTTTCTCCTCAAATGGTACAAGACAACCAAGGGGATGACAATGAGTATCCAGAGGCAAAAAATGAGAAGGTAGAGTAGAATATTGATTATGCAATTGTATGAATGGTTTTGGAATGTTGTAAACTGATGGGATATTGTTTGTTGGATAGAATTATGTAGGCTAAGTTGTTCTTGCAAACCTTATTGTTAGAACTTAAGGAAATGCGCCTCAGAATAAAATATTTTGAGATTGAGCTCGCTAAGGAAAGAGATGCCTCAGCGTCTCTGTTATCTTCACAAGCAGAGCTACAGGTTAGAACTGGGCAAGAAATATTTGACTTGTATGCTTCATTAGTATAGAGCTACAAAGTAATAAATCGAGTGTAGAGACAAATCAAAAACACGTTATCAGTTTAGGTGCAATGACACTGAAATGGGGTTATAGAAAATATTAAAGTATTGAAAAATTATAGTATAGGGAATGTGTACCTTAGATTTAGAAGTACGTGTTATTGATCATCCATTTGAGATTGTACTTCGACCTTATGTTTAGAAGTAGTGTCACACAGTAGATGTCAAAAAATAGATATTTTGTTAGAAATGAGATATATATAGTAAGTGAGTATTCTGAATCGAACTTGATATATTGTATCTCTAATGTGCAGGTCAAATTGAAGTCAACTTGCTCGAGCGAAGATGAGGTATGCTAATGTAACCATGAATTTACAGAGGAATTTGATAGGATGAGAGGGGTGAATGAAGACAAAGAAGATCTACATGTAAAGGTACACTTCAAGTTTGTTGAGACAACCCAAACTGCTATCGACATCACTCGAATGGTTGAAGTGAAGGATGATGAAATTAATAAAGGTCAGAAAGAGCTCGCGATGATGAAAGAACACGTAGCGAAGCTCAAAAGCCAGAATGATGTGCTAATGGCAAAGAGCAGGAATGCTGACATAGCTCGATACTGTATACTGGCGCTAGAAAGATGAGAGAAAGGTTAAATCATTATGTGGCAAGTTTGAAGGTTGAAATAATATGCAAAATGAACGATCAGGAGCAAACTCGAGCTGATCTAGTGAATACAAGAAACGAGTTGGAGCGATTAAAGAAGAAAATGGCTAAAAAAGATAGTGAGCTGAAGAAAGCTCGGGATGATCTATCTACTTCTAAAATTGCAGTTGAGCAGCTATCTATAGCCTTACCTACTAAAGATATAGAGTTTCGGGCGGTACAACGGTAGTGTGATGAGTTGAATAAAAGGGTGGCACAATTGAAGACCGAATTGACGCAGGCCAATTCACGTGCCAGGAACGCCGAGGCTGGAGAGCGCTCAAGGAATAATAAAAATGGTGCCAAGGTTTTCCTTGTTCAAGGGGATGTGGTTAGCCTATTAGCTCGAATAAGAGAGCTGGAGGGGGATGTAGCTCAAACTCAAAGTCATGTGCGAAAAGGAGTTGAGCGGATAAGGGAGTATCAAATTAAGCTGGACGCTGTTCTTACCAGGGAACAAGAGCTAGGATAGGTTATCAGATGGAAGGAGATTTTGATAAAGAAGAAAGATGAACTGTTAAAGAAAACTCTGGCTGGGGAAGATTTAAAGAGGGAGATTGAGGAACTTCGTGCTCAGGTGGCGGAGTTGAGGGCAATTAATCAAGCTAAATCAACTAAAGTTAATAAGATGGCAGAAGAGAACATCGCATACATGAATCGACTAAATAGTTAAATGGAATGGAAAAAAGAATGGTATAAGAGGTTGAAAAATTGCCTTCAGAGGCGAGAACAAATTTCTCTAAGGCGGTTATACCCGAAACATCGCACTCAGACTTGATAATGGCGGTGATCGCCTATTTTGTAGAGGAGGTAAAATGACTTGAGTTAGAGAGAAATACCTTGCATGACTGTTTGTTTGAAAGATGATGTATTTGTAGAGCTGATATAGATCAAGGAAATTGTATAAACTCTATGAAAACGGAGTTAGACCCTCAACCTGTTAAATTGGTAGAATAGGGCAGGATTGCTGTGACTGCTTGAACTAGAGAATTTATGGCTTGCCATCCTCCTGTAGCAGGGGGAAAGCGTAACTGACCTCCCAATAATAGAAAAGAATCTGTTGTAGTGGTTGTATATGTAACCTAAGATAAAAGTATCTGTAACAGACATATTGAGAGATAAAACCTAGTTTTACCATTGCTTTATCTTATTTATATTATGTCTGGTAGAGCTCCTTGATTGAAAACTAATATTACCTTTGTTTTAATCTCATAATTTAGTAGAGTCAGTCAAATCAAGTGTTATCCTTATTTTAACTAGTATAGAGGTCGATTGAAAGCCAGTATTATCTATGCTTTAATCTAAGTATTATCTACGAAGTAGAAAGATGTGTAGGAGAAAAAACTTGGAAATTTTTATTGAATAAAAGAGGATGTACATTGGATGGAGATGGAAATCTCATTTTTGGAATGGAAAAAGTGAGAAATTGAAATGGAGTAGTGAGGGACTTAGTCGCCTAGTATTCCAATGATTTGATATGTGAACTCCCTCTTATATTATGATTTAATATGATCCCAGGCCTGAGAGACCTATGATAAGAAATGGACCCTCCCAATTTTTTGTTAGCTTCTCAGCATGAGGTTATTTTCTGTGTTGAGGGATTTCTCTGAGGACGAGATCGTCGATTTGGAAGGTACAACTTCTTACTTATTTGTTGTACGAACTGGCCAACATATGTTGATATTAACCTAGGTTAGTGATGACATATTCCCTAGTCTCATCGATCCAATTAAGGTTGCAGGCCAATTTAAACTCGTTTTCCTCGTTAGTTAGCTGGTGATCTCTGACTGGATGATAGAATTCTGAGGGAATGACAACTTTGGTTCCATAGGCAAGGAGGAATGGAGTGTAGCCAGTTGATTGACGTGGAGTGGCACGATATGCCCATAAGACATAAGGAAGTTCTGGAACCCAATTCCCTTTTTTTTGTGAGTGAAGCCTTTTCTTGAGTCCATCCATGATGGTTTTGTTGGTGATTTCGGCTTGGCCATTGCCTTGAGGGTAGTAGGGACTGGATGGTGAGTGGATGATATTGTGTTTGTTGAGGAAAGCTATGGCCTTTTCTCCAACGAATTATGGCCCATTATCGATACGAGTTAGGAGGGGGTATCCAAACTGGGCAATGATGTGTTCCCAGATAAAAGAGATGACCACTTCTTCTCTGATTTGACAGAGTAGAACTGCCTCTACCCATTTTGTAAAATAATCTGTAGCTATGAGTAGGTATCAGCGGTTACCTGGAAATTCACCGATAAGATCGAGTGTCTATCATTTGAATGGCTAAAACACCTTGCTTGCATGTAGTTCGAGCGTATGGGCGCATATCATTTGTCCGTATCGTTGATATGTATCACATTTATGTGAGTACTCTTCTGCTTGCTTATGCATGCCCGACCAGAATACCCCTTGTTTAATGGCTCTATTTGTGAGTGATCGACCTGCAGCATGGGAGCCACAAGTCCTTTCATCTAAATCATAAAGTATCTTGTTCGCTTTCATTTTGGAGAGGCACCTGAGGTAAGGCCCAGTGACTAAATTGTGGTATAAGGAACCATTTTGATTTGTGTAGCGCTTTGAGTTGTTGATTAGCTGTCGGTACTTCTTTGGATCTATTGGAAGTAGTTTGTTGTATTTATTGTTAATACCGAGATAGGCCAGGAAAGGCTTTCACTAATCGTCGTCTTCCCCTTTATCGCCCCCAGTGTTGATCGTACATGCAGAAATAGGATCAATACTGGGGGTTGAAATTACTTCAATCTGGAGATATCGAGCATCTGTTCCCAAGATCCCGGTTAGATATGCCAAGGAATTGGCGTGTCTGCTTTTACCTCGAGGAAGAAAATCGAGAGTTGTTTGCGCAAACTTGCTCATCCTATTTGTAATGAGGACAGCGTATTCGATCATCTTGCCATTCTTCTTGTGTTGCTCAGAGTAATGGTGGACGATGAGTTGCGAATCTATGTAAACTGGGAGTTCTGGGACACCAAACTCAAGTGCTAGGTTGAGTCCATGAATTAGTGTTTTGTATTCGGTGACATTGTTGGAGGCTTCAAAATCTAGACGGATTGATTTCTTAATTCTGCCATTGGAAGGGGTAATCAATACGATTCCAATTCCTGGCCCTTTGGGTCTTGCTGATCCATCTGTAAGAAGTCTCCACCCTTTCCTTATAATCTATTCAGCTCGCTCGTCAAATGCTTTAGGGGTAGATCTTTTGTAATTTCTTCTACAAGGTCAGGATTGTGCTTCTCCCACTCAGGATCTTCCACTGGAAAATCCGTGAGAAAATCGGCAACGGCTTAACCCTTTTCGAAATGACCTTGTTTGAACTTAATATCATGTTCTCTCAAACTGACTGACCATTGTTACACTCTCCTTAATTTTTTTTTTCAAAACCTCTCGAAGTAGGTAGTTCGTCATAACTTTGACTGAATGAGCTTGGAAGTAGTACTTGAGTTTTTGTGAAGTGTAAACAAGAGTTAGAGGGAGTCTCTTAATTTTAGAATACCTCGTTTCTGCTAAAGTGAAGGTTTTTTTTAATGAAGTAGGCTTCTCAATTTTCCCTTCAAGTCAAATAAAAATTGAGCTGATTGAAGTATCTATAACTGCTAGGTAGATAATCAGTTCCTCATTTTCTATTGGGGTGCTCATTATGGGGGAACTCCCCAAATAGGTTTTGAGATCCCGAAAAACTGCTTTGTATTCTGATGTCCATTGAATCTTTGAATTTGGCTAAAAATTTTCTCGTTTGGTACAACCGCAGAGTAGTAGGAACAACCAATGACAGCAGTCTGGAGATTTTGAAAGGAATCGGTTGATAACGACAATCTTGCCAACAAGTTTCTGAACGTCTTTCGCCATCTTTGGAAATGGCATGCTGAGGAGAGCCCAAATCTGATCTGGATCAGCCTTAATCCCTTTCTTGCTGATGAGATAGCCGAGAAATCGACCCGAATGTACTTTGAATTGACACTTATCAGGATTGAGACGCATCCCGTAAGATCGAAGAATGTTAAATATTGCATTGAGATCTGTAATGTGGTTGGTTGACTGTATGTTCTTGCACAATAAATCGTCAATGTAGACTTCCACGACTTTCCCAAGATATGTTTTGAACATAGTAGTCATCAACCGTTAGTAAGCCATGCCTGCATTATTTAGTCTGAAAGGGCATAACCTTGTTGCAGTAAAGTCCTCTTTCAGTGATGAAAGTGGTCTTTTCTTGATCTTCTTCCAAGAGTAGAATTTGATTGTATCCAGAAGCAGCGTCTATCATAGATAGGAGTTCATGACTTGCTGTTGAATCAAGTATTTGATTAATATTAGGAAGAGGGAAGCTATCCTTTAGAGTATGTTTGTTTAGATTAGTAAAATCTACACAAACTCAAATTTTTCCATTCTTTTTTGGGATAGCGACGATGTTGGATATCCAATCTGGATATTTGTCTTCTCGAATGAATCCCAGGCATCTCTTCGATAGTTCACATAAAAACGTCTCGATTTAGTTGTCAGAACTGAATGAGAGCATCCTTATCGTACTGAACCAACTTATTACCGATGAAAGTACCTCTACTCGATTCATCAATATTGATGTATTCGGTAGGCTCTTCTACGGAAGGCTATTCAAGATGATCAACTTTCTATAATTGCTATGCAATATATTTGTCTGAGGTATCTAGAATTGTTGAGACGATATTTTTGCAAGCTTAAAATTTTTTTTGACTACCCTTGATTTCGTAGATACCATCTTTGTGCTTGAAGCGGAGTGCTTGATGATAGGTGGAAGCGGTTGCTTTCATGTTGCGAATCTAGCAGCGACCCATAATCCTGAGATAACAAAATTTGGCATTGATTACGTAGAAGATAACGTCGATGGTGGTTAGTCCTGTGGTAATAGGTAAGATGATCTTGTCTACTTGCTCTTCTTTAGAACCATTGAATCTACTGATATCGGTGTTGCTTGGGATAACTTAATCGGCCAATCTCATTTGGTTGATAGTGCTTTGAAAGAGAATCTTAATACCGCTTCCAGTATCAATCATCATTGTGTGCATGACAAACTTCTTCATCTTGTGCATTATGGTTAATGCATCATGATGTGGAAATTTGACATGACTAATGTTACAATCTTTGAATGAGATCCCAAGCTGGCGATTGCTCGACCCAGGCATAAGCTTGCTTTCTTTGTCTTATGGTGTTAGATCATAGCATTCTGGCAGTCTCCTGCACTTGAATCTGCTAGAGTTGGTGATCTGATGGATTTCGATCATGTTGTGGTGTATATGGTAAAGATGCTTCTCCTCAGCTTGATCTTCAACCTGGACAACTTTAAGCTGCCTCTTATAGCTGCTATCCTTGTACAATTTCAGGTCAATAATTTATTCGAACATCCGTCCCTCATTAAAAAATGTATTCCTGTAGCCTCTGTAAAGTATAACAATTGTTAGTAGAATGATGGTTTACCATTTGATACATGCAGTACAGGCGGTTCTCAATTGGTTCTAATGGTTGAGAGAGATGGTAAAGCTTATCCTTGGAGAGGATTAGAAATATTGAGGAGATTCGAACATTCATCATTGGGAAGACAAGTTTGGGTTGTGAACCGCCTTTCCGAGGGTTGCCAGTGTTTCCCTTAGAGTGCTTTTGATAACCCTGATCCTTCTTTGGTTCACTACTTTGATCTGTAGATGGACCTTTTGTGGTTAGGACAGATTTAGTAGATTTATACCTTTTAGACATCATCCTTTCCAGGTCGACATAACTATTGACCTTGGTGATCATATCTTCCAAGGTCGCAGGTTTGTTGATGAATAGGTGTTCTTTGGCCTTGCAGTCGAGTTTGAACGTATTGGTGAAAGCAGTGACAGCTGTTTTCTTATCAAGATTGTCTACTTTACGCGTGAGCTCCAAAAACTTCTTCGCAAAAGCCTCGAGGTTCTCTTCATGTGACTGTTTAAGATTGATAAGAGAATATAAATTCTCCTCTTTGTCTTTATAGCGTGCATACGTCTTGATGAATAGTTTCTGCAGCTGGTCGAATGTGTGTATTGAGATTGGAATATAACCCCAATGAATCACGGTATTGCTGAATATACTCCTTGGGATCGGTGCCCTTATATTTTTAAATTTTCAGAGTATGGAAACCTTTCGGTATTTCCATATCGAATAGTTCTTTGGAAATTAGACTTCCTTGTAACTTGGTAAGGTCGTCTGTAGTACCCAGAAGTTGTTCTTCGATCAACTCCTTAATATACTGATCCATATACTCTTGTGTGGCATATTGATGTGTCAGTTGAGAGGTTTGACGAGGAGGTGGAGGATGGTGAGTACCGGTACCTTCACTCAAATAATCACGTGCTAGAACTTGAGGTTTAGGCCGTTGTTTTCCTTTTGTCGTATGGAAAATTGGTGACCTTGGCCTATCTCTGATTAAACCACACCACCCAAATGAATGGAAGGCTGAGGCTCGTGCTGAATATTTCTTGAAATAGCTTTGCTGGTGGCTCATCGAAGTCCCAACCTTTCCCGCACAGAAACCCTGGAGGTTTCTGGCAATTGATCGTAATCTCTTATTGGAGGAGCCTGCTGAGTGTTTTACAGAGCTTGTAAGGTAGTCTGCATGGTTGTCATCTGGTCCTCATGTTGTTTGAGCGTTATCAAGTGAGCTTGTCACTCGGCTTCAAGCTCCTTCTCATGGAGCTCTCGATCTAGAATTAAATAATGTTCGAGCTTATTACGTTTCTCTTTTTCGATGTTGAGATTCGCCCGTAGCTCTGTAAGTTGTTCTGGCTCAGCTGAAAGATCGAGTTGGATTCCGGTTGTTGGTCGTCTGGAAGTAACCATGATTGAAATTTGTAATAGAGTGAATGCATGCCTTAGGATATCGTGGAATTTCCCACAGATGACGCCAAATGTAATGGCCTAATTTTGTAAGCTCAAAGTCGCTTAGAATTAGCTCTTACACAATGTACCTGTGACACAAACTAATATAAAGTAAGAAATAACATAGGTGATTTAGCGTGGAAAACCTTTAAATCGGTAAAAAACCACAACCTCGAGTTGAGGGTTTGTGTAATAGTTTCTTTGATTGCTTGAGGCTGATATCTTATTATTAGTGATTTCTAGACTTAGAAATACTTGATCTTGTAAATAAGGAGTTTTATGTTATGAGAATCTAGAAAATGTAGTTTTCTTGATGATTTCTCATGTATTTTTCTTGTCTTCTTCTCTTCTGAAGCTTTTTCTTTATATAGGCCTTTTCTGCAGTTCTTTATCATGCTAAAGCATAATTTTTGAACAATGTGGTTAGTGGTAGTTGGCTGAGTAACTATTGAGTTTGTGAGAGATAGGTGTCTTTAACTTGTTCAGGTTTTTCTGTTTGAGCTTGACGCACGTTCTTCATTAGTTCATGGAGCAGGTGGCAATGTTGACTATTGAAGTCATGTATAGAATGTGTGAGTTTGACATGGAGGTAGTTCGAACTGGAAATAGCTCGATTTGGGTAAGATCGTGCGGTAGGCCCCTACAAATGTTATGCAATATCTCCTCGGATTTTATACGTACAGATATGGAGATCGCAACATACAAATCAAACATGTCCAGTGGTAACACCTATAGGGAGATATCAGTTACATCCATACAGCCAAAATTTTTCCAGTCAGTTCAAATCAGTAGCTCGTAAACATACATATACCCTTACAACTACCCAGTCATCTTAAACCAATTGCTTACTTACTCTCACCACACGACCTCTTTATATTTTCGAACTCCTCTATTTTTTCAACCCTCAACTTCTACTGCCCTTTCCAGATATACACACTGAGATCCTTACAGTTCGATTTGTCTAGCAATACCCAATGATAAACTAACGTTCCTCATACCTAAATATTTACAGACTTATATTTTGGAAGGGAACGCTATATATACAAATTATGAAGTTTGAAACACGGTATCAAAATGATAGAATAAAGATATTTCATTACTTTGAATATTTCTTAAAGACTACTTTACAGATAACAGATGTTCCAGACAGCTCACATATTACTTTACAAACTACATTAAGTTACAGTTTAAAACACTTCTCAGCAGCCACCGAAGAAGAAGATACAAAATTAAAGCAACTTTGAAACTCTGATCCCCTGCAAGAATGGGCCAGAAAATAGTGAAATTGGAAATCACAGAAGAATTATGGCATCAGCAGAAGGATCTTCTTCATGGCCAATATCTGTGGTCCCTAGAAGAAAAACATCCTCCACCACCGCCTCTTCCACCATCCCCCCCCCCCCCGCATGACATAGAGAAGGAAGAAGGGTCTTATTTCTTAGACAGGACCCACTCACCAGCAGGGTACCTAGGAGACTCCCGCAGATGAACGCCTACAGCTTCATCTTCAGCTATAACAACTTCTTACGTCAGCAACCGCAACCCATTTCAACGCTCCCTTTCTGATGTCAGCTGGTAATAAAAATGCACCATCTATAAATGGTCGTCCTCTGCCTCCAACACCTCCTCATAGGACATCCCGTGAAAGGTTGGGGACACCAAAAATGGCATTGGCAAGTGCATGGGTTGGAGACCAAAATATCTAACGCAGAATTCTTCCATCTTCACTCGAATCCTTGACTCCCGAGACTGCTGCCTCGTCGTTATCATGTTCTCGATACTCAGACTTTTCTACATTACAGCAAGACAGTTAACGCAAGAAAGCTGTAAAAGAAAATTTAGGAGGAATACTTCAATCATCACACACTAATCAGGCTCCTTTTTATACTACGGTCAACATTAAAGCCAACTCTCTAAATTCTCAACGTTAAGATAATTTCCCATGCAGCAAAATTGACTAGAACCATTGGTTCTAGAAAACCCAAAAGCCACAAACAGATATTCATGAAGATTCTTTGGGAATGATTCTCAGGTATTAATTGCAGTATTCAATGAAGCTTCTCAACCAGCACCACTCGCCCATATTGTTTCTCGTACTGTTGGCTGAGAGGGGGCGGTTGTAGTGGCTTATTCTGTATCTCAGACTCATACTTCATCTTCGACCATCATACGACCACTCGACCTTATCAACATAACACGTGGTACTATTGAAGACATATTGTAGTTACAAAGTTCTAGTCATCACTTTTGACCTCTACATCACCTGTTCGAGTTAAGCAAACGTACCGTCATCAATGAAGCCATTACAAAACAATAAGATTAGACCGTTACATAGTCCGTTCAAATATTATCAAATATAGATTGTAACGTCCACCATTAAAGATAGTAATGGTCGCCAAATAGTCATATTATAAGACCAATAAATAGGACCTGAGAATCCCAGATGAAGGACAGATGAATGTTCACTTTAATTTTATACTAAAATACTCAAAACATCTCTTGTAATATCTAGAAGTTATTAATAAATTAATTTCTTTCTAAATCCTTAAGGGAGGTCATGGTTTTTAATCTATTCAAAGGTTTTCCACACTAAACTTTGTGCTAACATTCATTTATTATTTGTTTAGACGCTCTGAATATCCTTGGTGTAAAGGTTAAGTTTGAGATACGAAATTAGGCTATTTCAGTTATCACTAATGTCGACGCCACGAACATCTAGAAGATACTTTACCCACGGTTGGAATAGAACTTCTTCTAACTTCTTCTTCTTAGCCATATTCTCCCTCCTAGCAATGATGACATTTTCAAGAGTTAGCCCTGTGGAAACCAAGTCTTCTTGATAATCTCCCTTGGGTCTTTGTTATGCTATTGTGAAGAATCTTTCGTTATGGTCAAAAAATTCTTCAAAAATTGGGTCCCCCATGTCTCCCATCCCTTTACTCGCAAGTGTCTTCTTCAATGATTGACGTCAAACCTTCTGCAGCAACAATAACAAGATATTAGAGCAGACACTAGTAAGTGCGTCACAAAAGTTTATCAATAATGACATAGGTACAAGAGTTAGGAATCGGTCATACCCATTCATTGTTATTTACTTCCAAAGTCTTCTTCATCTCTTCAGCATTAACCAACTTCATACGCTAAAAAAAAACTCCAACATTGGACTAACAATGAAATAAGCATTCCATGAAATAAATATAGAGAGGGGGCTCACGAGATCGTTAGTTTCCTCCGTATATCTCGCAGCTTCTTTCTTATACTTGGATGTCCAGTTCAGTATCTATTCCAAAGATAAAGGAAATGAGCATCAAGTTTTAGTAATTGTGATATGACAGTCAATTATTGTCGATTTCGATAATGTTATGTTGTCTAAGCAAATACAAATTGTCAAAGGTGAACTAAATCGATAATTACTTCAGTTGTTATTGTCGATACATGGGTTAACCACCAATATTAACACATAAGTACTACCATAACCAAACAGATATTGACCAGGGAATCCAAATTGAATGCAACATCTGATTTACATTCAAAATTCTCAAGTGCTACACAAAATTAAACTTAAATAAAGTCAATATTATCAAACCCAGCCAAGATGTATTCTACTTTTGGATAATCAAACACAAACTCAAATTCACTAACTAAAACTAATTTTATTCATTTTGAATAACTTACAAAATCTTCTTTCGCAATCTACTTCTTTTTAAGTTTCTCATGCGCAAACAATAAATCATCATACTTCTTTGCTAGGTTTAGGTATATCATGGGATGATATGATTTGAGGATAGCTAGTTGTTCAAAATACGTAGTACAAGAAAAATGTTACCAGAGTTAAAAATAATGCAGCCACAAACCAATAGAAGTATAGCTAAACTCACAGGTGTAGCTGGTGGAAGTTGCAAGTCTATTTACTCTATCAAAAGTGCATTGACCACTTTTAGTAACTCGTTCTCTTTAGACTGAACACATTTGCAAAATAATTAGACCAGATATAAGAAATATTAATAGACCCCAATAAATAATTAGGGGTTATTAACATCTACACAACACATTACCTTCTTATTCAACTCAACGGATAAGCTCTCATTACAGTCTTCAAGGCTAGATTTTTGCCTTAGCTTTGCCTCCAAACTTGCATTTTTTTCTTGTAAATTCTTGCAATCCAATATCTATAAACAAAATTATGATTACGAACATCAGAGTTTGGAATAAAGTAAACAATGGAGGGGATAATGATATCTGCCTAAGACCTTACCTTCGTATCTAACTTCCCCGGTAGATCTGTGTACGCTAGTGCACATTGCTCGTAAAGTACACGCTTCAATTTCATGTCCTCCTTTATTTGATTAATGGTTTCTCTCAGTAATTTACATTCACTTGTCTAACGTTAAGATAAGATGAAACTATTATTCTATAATCCAATTAAAGCTGTACATGTGAACTTTAAAATTGTCGACCTACTGGGAATTTAATAATTTTCTAGTATGTCTTACTATGTTATTGTCAATCTTAACAATATTACATATAGATGACTTCACAAACCACTGCCATAATTATCGAACTCGACAATATTATATATTTTTAACTTCGCATACACAGTCATAATTGCCGAAATTGACAATTAGATATAAGGATAACTTCACATAAACACTAACATTAAGTTGAATGCAGATAATGAACAACAATATAGTTGTTGTTGGTATAAGTGACTTTCTTTTTCAAGACCTCTGCTAGCTTTATGTTGGCTACAAACTCTTTATCTTTATCTTTCTTAAGCTTCTGAAGATCGTCATTTAATGTTGTGATTTGCTTATCCAACCTGCCAGAATCATCCCGTGTTGGCATGGTATCATGGGGATTTGGAGACAGAGTGGCATGCTCATTGTGCTACAAAAGTGGTTTGTTAAGTGAACAGAATATCAGAGAATAAATATTAGGGAATAAATTTTGTAAAGTAGTATTGGTCGACGTATCAATTGCAGAGCCAGATGCCATTTAATCAAAGGACATGCAGTAGCTAATTTCTTGGCAGATTTTCCAGTCAAAAACCCTGATTAGGAAAAACTCAAAGTAGTATTGGTCGACGTATCAATTGCAAAGCCAGATTCATTGTCCTGAAGTATAGGATGGAGACTCTTCACTGATGGCTCTGTTGGACCGGGATGATCAGGAATTGGCATCGTTCTCGTTACACCGTCTAATCATCGCATCAAGAAAGTTATTAAACTCAAATTCTATATTACCAACAATGAAATAGAATAGGAAGATATTTTTCATGGGCTAGAACTTGCAATAGTACTCAGAGCAGAAAAAGTAGTTGTTTATGTCAACTTCTTACTCGTCGCCGATCATTACAACAAAACATTCAAATCATCCAGCAAGATGGTTGACTATGCAACCTTAGTTAAAGAAAATATGAGTAAATTCAAGTCAGCAACAAAGAAGATGAAGATAAAGATGAGCATTCCAGTCTCGATATGATCTCTGCGATACACATCAATGTTGTTGAAGATGAAGATAAAGACGATTGGAGAAGACCTTTTTATACGTACCTCAATTCTAACATCCTCCCCAAGTCACAAAGAAGAGGCCCAATCACTCTTGGCAAAATGTTTGTGATTCAGAATCCAAGATAAAATCCTCTATCGCATTACAAGATGAGTGTTAAGGTATGAACTCGAATTATGTTCGAGGTTGTTTTAGTTCTAGTTATTTCAGTTCAAGGATTGAAGTCGGATTGAAATGGATTGAAAAAGAGATTTTCAATGTTCATATTCAAACTAATTATGATCGATAAAAGTTCAAGCTGGTCAAGTATTCTAAAGATTCGTACTGGTTAAGTTACCTCGAGTTCAAACTGGTTAAGTTGCCTGAAGACCTGAGCTTGTTCTATTTGAGTTGCGGTAGAAGAAGTGAAAGTAGGTCGAAGTCGTTCGAATGAGAATGGAGCTCGTTCGAACGGGATTGTCAAATGTTACGTTTTACATTCAAAAACTGAAGAAGTCGTTCGAATGAGGTAGGATTTCATTCGAGCGACCTATATATTTTTATGGCTGGAACCTTTAGTCGCTAAAGTCGTTCGAATGACTTTATACTTCGTTCGAGCGAGTGTTGCCAGGTTGTTATTTTATGAGTTCTTCTGAGACGTTGAGTTCTTCCTTGAGATCCGTTCTACTTGTATTTAGTCCTTTAGTATATAAAGAGGACTTATGCTATTTCGTTATTAAATCTATTTGTACAAGTTTAATTTAAGAGATCTAGAATTTGAGAGACTCCATTAAAGCTTGAGAAGCTTGGAGAAATCATTGTAACTCATTTGATTATCATAGTGGATTATTCGGGGAGTCGTTTTTTATCCGCAAGGATTTTCTACTTCCCTCCTTTGGGTAAATTATTGTGTTCTTACTTTCGTATAATTTCTTATTAGAGTTTCCATTTATCATTCTTGGGGTGAGGGATTGGGATTAGCTATCCTGATTCCTAACGACTGGTGCCGGAGCGCAAGGTTAGGGCTTGTGTGATTAGATAGATGGCCGATATGGAGAAATTAGAAATCAGTAAATTCAATGGATTGAACTTTGGGATTTGGAAGATGCAAGTAGAGGATTTTCTATATACGGAGGATTGTGATTTTCTTCTAGGAGGGATTTTAACGAAGCCGACCGATATAGATTGTTTGGAGTGGGAGCTTTTAGATCAAGATGTTCTTAGTAAAGATCGTTCAAGACTCTCATGTTTTAGTTCTTCTAAATTGCCTAAAGTGAGTATCGCGTTTAAAATGATGGAAAAACTATCAAAGATGTTTGAATTAACTTTGAGTGAGTTAAATTCTCAGAAGTGTGTTATGAGGGTTTTAAATTCACGTAAGTGGGTTACTTTCAGCTACGTGGTTGAAGTCTTTGGTGATAATTCTCGCGTAATACCTCTTGGAGCTTCGTTGTTAACATCGGGTAATTACTCGGATGTTGAAGTTAGAGGAAAAAGAGTTTTACATATGGAGAATGGAAGCAAAAGGCGCATAAAGGCATAAAATTGCAATCAACAAGATATTTGTTGGAATTGTGGTAATGTTGGTTATAAGAAGGAATATTGTAGATCGACAAAGAAGAGGAGATTTGTAAAGAGACATTCGGTCACTTTATCTGGGGAAGGTAAAAATTCTAATAGTGCCTCCAATTTTATTTCTAATGATTTATGTGATATGACTTGCGGTATTCGAGATAAACTATGTAATGTGATTCATGTTACTCTGGATAAGTCATGGTGGTTGTCTTATGGTGTCTGTAAACGGTCGAGGTTTGACTTGGATGCTCCATTAGAAATTACGTCGAGTAAAAGAGAGTTGTCTAGCTATGATAAGTGCTATCACATAGTAGATAATAGAGATGTTCGAACTGCATTAACGAATTATAATTTGTTAAGTTCGGACATGGTATAATATGTGTCTAGTATGGCTAGAAATATGTTTTCGAGCCAACTATCGGACTTAGGTCTTCTGGCTGCCTTCGGCGATGATGTTTTTGTGATCATGAAGGATGCTATTATTTTAGCTTGTAACAAAAGACAAGATGCGTACTTAGGGACGTGTAACGCTAATAATGAGATTATTGGTACTGTAACTTTGATGGTGGACTCTAGAGTATGGCACGAGAAACTTGGTCACACGAGCATTTAGGTAAAAACATTGTTCTCGAGGAGAATACTTGACAAGTTAAAATCGATAGATTTGTTCTTTTGTGAAGACATTGTCTTGGTGAAGCAAAAGAAAGTTGGGTTTCCTATAAAGAGAAGAAAATGAAATATAGGATCGAACTACTTATTCGATGATGTATGGGAATCGACTTGAGTTAGTTTGAACGGGAGATTTCATGGTTTTATTGTTTTCATTGGTGATTCCACACGAGAGCTTGGTGTACATTTCTTGAAGAATGAAACAGATTGGTTTGATGTCTTCGCTAGATGGAAAGCTTGGGTTGAGATTGAGACGGACTCAATGTCGAAGCCTTTTGGGTCTAATGGTGATGGTGATCAATTTTTCTATGATGAGTTTGTTATAGATAAAGCATCAATTGGGATTGAAAGGCTTGAGAAGATCCCAATAATACTACAAGAGTTTGGTATGATTAAAAGTTTGGTCTGTGAGATTACTGCCAGGACGCAAAGTATGAAATATTTCATCGAGTTATCAAAGCATTTTTGGGTAGATTTGGTACTTTCGGCGATTGATATAGAATCTTGGTATGCATTGGATCTTGGACTATTAGAAGAGATTACTTGAACGAAAAAGGTGGTAATCATTTATACTTCTTTTGTCTATTCTAGTAGTAGATCATTAGTAGATTATATGTCTAGTTTGTGCATGTTCATTGGATATATTTGTGATGATTTTGGTAACCGATCTTGTGATGCGAAGAATCGGAAAATTATCCAACTTATTGATGTGATATGCAATGATGATGTCTTTTGCGAAGACATAGATAAGGGGACCGAAAATTAGATTTATCGGGGTCATGTGAGTATGTAAAAATCTCTGCAGAGATAATGTTTGAACTATTGATTGAAAAGGTCCAACAAGAACCGTATACTCCTCCGATTGTAATGAAAAGAAGAACTAAGGTTTTGAGACCTACGGCCCGTTATCATTACTCTCGACATTGGTTGTGGCTCACCGGTATTGGTGATGACTACAAGGTGAGGTCATGGGCAAGTGGGAGCTTGCCATGGTTGATGATGAGATGAGATCTCAATCGTTATATCGGGTATAGAATGTAATTCTATTACCGATGGTAAAACTCTTTACTTCACAAGTTGGTTTACAAGTTAAACGGGAGCAAGTTTATTTAAGCTGTTCAATGTGAAACTTGTAGTAAAGTGCTTTCAAGAAGAAACAGGTGTTTATTTTAAGATGCATTTTTTTTGTTTACCGGTTGGGAAGCTAGTTGTTTTGTGGTGGCTTTGTTTTTTCGGATCGAGTGATTCTTGATACGGAATAAAAATTATTTATGATTGATCTTATTGAAGATGGGTATGTAAGTCGGCTATATAGATACATAGTTACTGGGTGAAGTTTCATTATGGAGACTCATACATGAGAGCTTCATATGCGTATTCAAGATATACACCGAAATGATTTGGCTCGATATTGGATATGTTTATATTATTTGTAGATTTTTTGAAATACCACAGAGACCATTGTGATGTTATGAGTTTTAAGAACTCATTGATCGTCCGTTCTTAGAGTATGGATGATATGCTAGTTGCGTATGCAAGTTCTAGCATGGGTGAGATTGAAGAGATATGGGAACATTTATCTCATTAAAGGGTTGGACCGATGGATTGTCTAATCCTGGGCATATGGTATAGTACAATAGGAAGAACATAAAGCAGAAGTTGTTATTGACATAATACATTAAGACTGGTTAGAGTGCTATTTGGTAGTGCACCATTTATCGTTACTTTGGGCTTGAGACGCGTGTTTGTTTGGCTATGGAATGCGATATGAGTGAAGATCAAGGTATGTCTAAACTCATTGATGATTTTTTTTTTAATGTATGTCATTGTTTACATGAGACCAGAGTTTTCTCAGAAAGTGGGAGCTGTGAGACGCTGATAATAAATATTATGTATTCGAAGAAGACTCGGCTATAGCTTATAGCTATGAAGTGTTTGCTGTTCAACTTACAGGATTATGTTCACTTGTGATGATGAAGTACGTTAGTGACATGGAAAAGACTACAGTTTCGCGGTGTTATACAGAAACCTCTTGGCTAACGAGTTGACAATGATTAATTACATCATTGATTGCAAAGGCATATATAAGTACAATGCGGCTTTGAAAGTTTGTGTGCTACGATAGCTTTTGGCATGAAGAGTTCTTATTCGGTTTGACACGGTTATAAATATGGTTACTTTGAAGATAGGTGAAGTTACATGAACCTCACATAGGTGGGAGATTTGTTGAAAATTGTGAAATTTCGTCTGTGGGTCTTCAAGATTGAAGGTCAGGGTAGTTCGAGCAATTCATTTGGAGATCAGGAGATGGGTTATGATAGATTCGATTTCAAGTATGAGATTGTTAAGGTATGAACTCAATTATGTTCGAGGTCATTTTAGTTCGAGTTATTTTAGTTCAAGGATTGAAGTCGGATTGAAACGGTTTGAAAATGAGATTTTCAATGTTTAGATTGAAACTGGTTATGATCGACAGAAGTTCAAGCTGGTTAAGTATCCTAAAGATTCGAACTGGTTAAGTTACCTAGAGTTTGAACTAGTTATGTTGCCTGAAGACTCGAGCTATTTATATTCGAGTTGCGTAGATGAACTGAAAGTAGGTCAGATGGGATTGTCATCTAAAATCTCGTTCGAACCATATACACCACAACATGAATATAAATAGCTCGAATATAAATAGCTCGAACGAGATTGTCAAATGTTACGTTTTACATTCAAAAATCGAAGAAGTCGTTCAAATGAGATGGGATTTCGTTCGAACAACCTGTATGTTTCAAGGGTTGAAACCTTTAGTCGCTAAAGTCGTTCGAACGACTTTATGCTTCGTTCGAATGAGTTTTGCCAGGTTGCTCTTTTGTGAGTTCTTCGAAGACGTTGAGTTCTGCCTCGAGATATGTTACACTTGTATTTAGTCCTCTAGTATATAAAGAAGACTTAGGTTATTTTGTTATAAAATCCTTCTGTATGAGTTTAATTTTAGAGACCTAGACTTTGAGAGACTCTATTAAAGCTTCGAAAGCTTGGAGAGATCATTATAACCCGTTTGATTATCATAATAGATTGTTTGGGAAGTGGTTTTTTATCTGTAAGGTTTTCCACTTCCCTTCTCTGGGTAAATTATAATGTTCTTGTTTTCGTATAATTTCTTATTGACGTTTCCGATTATCATTCTTGGGGCGAGGGATTGGGATTATCTATCCTGATTCATAACAAGGAGGACCACTTATTGAATACATTTCTCAGAAACAAGCCCAAATAAAAATCAAAGAATTGCAAGAAGGGATCTGTGCAGCTAATGTTTTAGGACGATCTTTGGCCCAACGGGAATTCACTCAAGGTTTATACTGGCCGAAGATGCGACAAGACTGTGAAGACTTTGTTCAAAGATGCTACAAATGCCAAATCCACGCTTAGGATATTAAAAGCCCAACACTCAACTTACACATCAGTAATGTCCTCTGGCTATTCAAAAGATGGGGGATTGATATCATTGGGCCCTTCCACCCAGCTTCAGGGAATCACAAATTTGTTCTTGGGGCCATAATTACTTTACAAAATGGGTCGAAGCAATTCCTCTATGTCACGCCGATGAAAATGAAGTCATCAAGTTTCTGTGGGAACACATAATTACCAGATTTGGTTGCCCACAAATGATACGATCCAACAATGGAAAACAATTCATCAGCAATAAAGTCCTCACATTCCTCCATAAGTATAAGATTCAACTTTCAACTTCAACACCGTACTATCCTCAAGGCAACGGGCAAGCTGAAGCGATCAGCAAAAGCATCAAGTGAGGACTACCCAAGCGCCTTGACGAAAAGAAAGGCAAATGGGTTGATAAATTACAAAGTGTACTATGGGCATACCGGACAACACCTCGAACATCCACAGGCTGTACTCCATTCATGATGGCCTTCGGTACAGAAGCGGTCATACCCTCAGACCTTGATCTACCAAGTAGTCGAAAAAAAGTCACAGATGAAGACAATGAGCTGGGTCTTCTCTGTAACCTTAACTGGATTAAAAAAACCCGAGACAAAGCCATTACAAACTTGGGATGATACCTTGACACACTAAAAAAAGCTTACAATAAAAAGGTTTGAAAACGAAAGTTTGGTATTGGAAATATTATCCTTCGATGGATTCAAGATAGTACTCAGCTTAAGAATTTAGAAAAATTATCAGAAAACTAGAAAATGCTGGACATTGTCAGTGACAAAACAGATAATGGGACCTACTGGCTAATGACAGAAGATGAAATCCACCTTGAATATCCATGGAATACAGCCCAACTAAAAATGTTTTACATATGATAAATGTAACAGCTATCATCGATTCAAATAAAACTATCTTTACTTAGTCTTAACCCATACTTGATAAGTATGTATCAGACAATCAATCATCTTTACTATCTTAACTTATCTCAACACATACTTGATAAGTATGCATCAGACAATCAATCATCTTTACTATCTTTACTTAGTCTCGACCCATACTTGTTAAGTATGCATCAGACAATCAATCATCTTTACTATCTTTACTTAGTCTCGACCCATACTTGATAAGTATGCATCAGACAATCACCCATCTTTACTATCTTTACTTAGTCTCGATCTATACTTGATAAGTATGCATCCAAACTAGTATTCATTTCTACGTGAATACTATCCAATTACATGATACTCTACTTCACATTCCTTACTTATCGAATAAAATATGTCATATTTTGTTCGTTTCACATCTAAATCTAGATACCCACTGAGGATGCACATCAGGTAATCATTCACATTACTTGCCATTTCATAGCCATCGTTTACTCATCACGCCAACTTGCGTTCCTTGCTTATCTGTTACGATCTACAATCATATTTTACAATATCATTCTTATCGAATATTAACACTTAGCATAAATTTCATAAAAAATTTGCATCAACTATTTCAAGCAACCTCTTCAAAAATAAAGGTATCATCTTTCAAAATAACACATAATTCAAAATATTTCGGTCCCATCATCGACCACTTTTACATTTCTCAAACAACAAAAGATAAAGAGGCAATAGTGTTTACACAGATGTATTTAAACTGTAGGAGGGGACACAACGTCATTAACCTTCGGTAACCCCTAAGAATAAACACTTCTAAAAATTCCTCGAGACGCAAAAGATCAGCTTCCATCATTACCAAATCATCAACGACTTCGGTCCCACTAAGAACTTTGGAAGTCTCCAGAACATCGTTGTCTGGACCTAAATTCTCGAACACAACGCCCCCAGCACTGGCCAACCCTTTAAAATGATCCTTCCTTCACTCCTTAGCCTCATACTGACGAACATAGTTGGCCCTCATCTTCTTACAAGCATCTAATTATCCAATATCAACTGAGCTCTAACCTCCTCCTAAATCTTCTCATGCTCCTGCTCCTGCTCCATTACCTTTTTAACATCAGCAACCTACTCCTGCACATCCTTCTCGAGGATGCCTCTTAAGAATGCCAATGCCTCCTCCTTTTCCTCTGCCAACTCTGCCCTTACCTCCTCGATCTTTCTAAAACTTTTTTTATGTCACGAAGGGCAAGGTCCCCCGTTTTCCCAACTTCCAACTTGTACTTATTCATGGTGGCATTCAACCCCTTCTTATCTTCAATCAGATCTTCTTTTTCCCTCGATAGATCTTTCTCAATAGTCTTGTAAGCAACCAACTGGTTTACCAGATCGCCACCACCAACAATTTAACCTTTTGCCTATGTCACTAACTTCTTGATCTGCATTACATTCATAAAATAAGAATTGAGGTAGCCACTCACTCCTCTCTGATAAGAGCGATACGCGGAAATCACCAACTCAAGTAGTAAATCAAAAAAGAATAATATAAAGGACACGAAGATTTTCCCGGAGGAAGGAAGTGGAAAACCCTTGTGGATGAAAAAACACTCCCTAAACAATCTACTATGATATTTAAACAGGTTACAACGATCTCTCACAAGATTCTCAAGCTTTAATGGAGTCACTCAAATTCTAGGTCTCTCGAGAATTAAACTCACCAAGATATGCTAATAAAATAACCTAAGTCCCCTTTATATACTAGGGAACTAAAAATATAAGTAGAGCGGATCTCGAGGCAAACCAAATGTCTCCGAATAACATCTAAAGCAAACCTACACCAAACTCGTTCGAACGACTCCAAGCTTGTTCGAATGACTTTGTGATAATTGGTCTCCAGCCCAAGAAACATAATAACTCGTTCGAACGGCATCCAAGCTCGTTCGAACGACTTCGACACTATCAGTCTTCTACAATTCCATTCTTCACATTCGAGTTCACATCCAACAATCTTCCACTTAAAATTGATTCCTGTAACCCATCTCCAGATCTCCAAATGAATTGCTCGAACTACTCAGACCTTCAATCTTAAAGACCCGCAGAAGTTGTACATGTCGTCAACTTCTAAAAAGTCATCACCTTCGTAAACATATCGACCGGATTCACATCAATATGAATCTTCACAAGCTTCAGCACACCATCCTCGAGGTGTGAGCGAATATAGTGATACCGAATATCACTATACAACTTAGGAGAAAATTGTTCTCTACAATACTCTTTTATCAACCCTTTCAGCCAAACCATATCCTTGCACGCTTCTGTAACTACAACATATTCCGCCTCTATCGTAGACAAAGCTAGAATCTTCTGCAGCCTAGAAACCCATGTAACTGTACCGCTTCCCAATATAAAAATGAAACCACTAGTGCTCTTCCGCTTATCCATGCCACCCGCCATATCAGAATCAACAAAACCCTGCAAGCATATCTGAGAACCCCCATAACATAATGTCATATCTTGAGTCCCCTTTAGATACCTCAGTATCCATTTCACAACTTTCTAATGCTCTTTGCCTGGATTACTCATTTACCTACTAATAACTCCCACTGCTTGGGCAATATCTGGTCTTGTACAAATCATAGCATACATTAGGCTACCAACCGCGGATTGATAAGGAACATTCTACATCTCTCCGCGATCCTTCTACATCTTCAGACAACAATCCTTTGATAATTTGAAGTAACCTCCTAATGGTGTACTAACAACTTTAGAACCATCCATATTAAACTGCTTCAGTACTTTGCCAAATGTTCTCAGCTTGAGACAACTTCAATACTTGCCTCTTTCTGTCCCTTGAAACACGCATACCAAGAACTTGTTTTACTGCACCCAAGTCCTTCATAGAAAACTCCTGGGATAACTGTTCCTTCAACTTGACAATTTCTCCCATGTCAGTACTTGCTACCAACATATCATCTATATACAGAAGTAGAATAATAAACGAGTTCCCCGTATTCTTGATAAAACAAGAGTTATTTGCATTGCTCTTCGAATAACCATTTCTGGACATGAATTGTCTGAACTTTAAATACCACTGTCTCGGCGCTTGTTTCAAACCATATAATCTCTTTGTGAGCCTACACACAAGATCTTCTTTCCCTTTAACCGAATACCCTTCTAGCTGTTTCATATAAATTTTTTCATCAAGGTTACTATGAAAAAATGCTATCTGGACATCTAGTTGCTCAAGATGCAAATCTTCAACTGCAACTATATTCATCATAACCTGAATAGTAGGCATCTTCACAACAGGAGCAAAAATCTCACCAAAATCAATGCCTTTTTTTTTACTGAAAGCCCTTCACCACAAATCTAGCCTTGAATTTCCTTAAACATTCAGATTCCTGCTTTAGCCTGTATACCCACTTGTTGTGCAATGCTCTCTTCCCCTTCGGTAACCGAACTGAATCCCAAGTTCGATTAACTGATAATGACTGCATCTCATCATCCATAGCAAGCTCCCACTTGCTCTTTGCCTCCACATCTAAAGCCTCCTTATAACTTTCAGGTTCACCACCATCTGTAAGTAACAAGTAATTTAAGGAGTTAGCGTACCTAGCCAGAATTCTTGCAACTCTCGGCTCCTTTCGAGGTGCTATTAGAATATCTAGATAATTAGGTTCCTCATTTTGATCTGGTGCATCATACTCAACAACGACTTCTATATCAACCTCTCAAGAGGGTTTATCATCTTTAATGCCGACACTTTCCAGTACTTCACCTCGAATCCTTTCCACATGTACTTTGAAGTCTTTATATAAGACTTCCTCATTAAATGTAATATTACAGCTCAAAATAACTTTTCGATTCTTCGCATCCCAAAATTAGTATCCAAACTCATCACCACCGCATCCAATGAATATGCACTTCGTCGACTTTGCATCTAATTTGGTCCTTGTACCTGAATTATCAAGAACATATGAGGTACAACCGAAAATATGCAAGTTATTAAGGTTTACCTCTTTACTAATCCATATTTCTTCAGGAAGCTCAAAATCTAAAGCCATTGAAGACCCTCTGTTAAGCAAGTACGTCGCCGTACTAACCGCATTCGTCCAAAAATATTTTGGCAATCCAGTGTTAGTCTCATAATCCTTGTTGTTTCGTTTATTGTTCGGTTCATGCGTCCTGCAATACCATTTTTTGTGGTGTTCCAGGAATAGTCTTCTGTCTTCTAATCCCGTTTGATGCGCAAAAGTATTCAAACTCGTCACTATAGTATTCATCCCCGTTATCCGACCTGAGACACTTCAGTTTCAAACCAGTTTCATTTTTAACAAGAGCCCTTTACCTCTTAAATTTAACGAACACATCTGACTTATTCTTTACAAAGTAGACCCAACGTTTACGAGTGGCATCATCGATAAAAATAACGTAGTAATGAGAACTACCAAGATAAGACACCTTGGTTGGCCCCCAAACATCCGTGTGTACAAGATCCAGCTTTCCAGGTTTTCTTTATCTTCCAGATAATTTGAAACTGACCTTCTGTTGTTTGAACTTGAAAAGGGTTCAGATGTCTTATGCCTATTATCTTCACTCATAATCAACGAGACTATAGTATCAAATTTAATGTCTTCCTTCCCTGATGACTTGCTCATATCTATAATGTACCCTTTTCAGCTCCCAAACATCTACCCTAAATGAGCCCACGCTCTCAACACCTCGGTAAAAGTAATTTTAACAGATTCCAGTTGAACATGCATAAAATTGAACTCAGAGATATGAGCTTGCACACTACCATTATCCTTTATCATTAAAGTAAACAAGCACCGCAAAAGGTATACCTTATTAGCCCCAGACGGTTTCGAGTACATAGCGAAAAACGTGTCCATCAAACCTTCGTTGTCGTAACTTTAGAGATCATGTGTAGAATCTGAGATGACAGCGTTAACCTAACAGTTCCACGTGCCTTACGATCCAATCATACCTACTTAGCTACATCATATTCTGCTGGCATCATCTCAACTCCACCCAGTGGTAAATCAAGATCCTTCTTATAGAAGTAATCATCTATTTACATCTTCCACACTCTAAAATTTGATCTATTGAACATCGTGATCTTCAACTTCTCCTGATCGGCCATCGCTATTCACCAAACAAGCCCTAACACTTGCTCTGATACCAATTGTTAAGAATTGTGGTAGCTACTCTCTCCTCTCTGACAGGAACAATACGTGGAAATCGCCAACTCAAGTAGTAAATCAACAAAGAACAATATAAAGGACACGAAGATTTTCCCAGATGAGGGAAGTAGAAAATCTTTGCGGATGAAAAACCACTCCCCGAATAATCCACTATGATATTCAAACAGGTTACAATGATCTCTCACAAGCTTCTCAAGCTTTAATGGAGTCTCTTAAATTCTTGGTCTCTCTAAAATTAAACTCACCAAGATAGGCTAACAAAATAACCTAGGTCCCCTTTATATACTAGGGAACTAAAAATACAAGTAGAACGGATCTCGAGGCAAACCTAATATCTCAGAATAACATCTAAAGCAGGCCTATACAAAGCTCGTTCGAATAACTCCAAGCTCCTTCGAACGACTTCGCAATAATTGGTCTCCAACCCTAGAAACATAACAACTCGTTAGAACGACATCCAAGCTCGTTCGAACGACTTTAACAATATTAGTGTTCGATAATTCCATTCTTCACATTCGAGTTCACACCTAACATCATCAACTTCTGCCTCAAGCACATTCGTGCCAGTAATATACGCCTCCATCGTCCTCTGGACCTCCTTCTCATCTTCCTCGACAAACTTCTTCTTCGAAGACTCCGGATCTTCCCTCTTCCTCGGAAGCGCACTTGCCGTAGCGCGTGGAGGTCGCCAATCAGACACAGTAATTGGTATCTCGATCTTTACCCCTTCCTCGACGTTTGACCTATGAAAATGTCTCTTAGGAAGTAGCAGAGGAGCAACAACTTGGCTAGCTACCCTTTTCTTCTTACTTTTTTCCAATGTTTCAGTGAACATCGAGTTTTTCTCTGTAGTCATGAAATCCATCGATTTTCCAATAGGAAACTAGACTCTGAAGCTCTTTTGTTCTTCGCAAACATCTTACTATCGATTATTAGAACTTCTTCCCCTTTATCCCTCAACTTCTGTAAACCAGCCTCTTGAAACAAGGTACACGCTCGCTCTCTGTCGATAACAAGATTGTGGATCCTACCGAAATACCCCTTCCTAATTTTGTACAATTCCTCTTTAACTTTAGAGTTCCTATCGATCTTCTTCAAAGTTGCACAGAAATATAATACAGTTACAAACAATTTACATCACATACAACTATTCAAAATATCGACATTTAAGTTACCTAACCACAAACCTAAGTAAAAAGTTTTTCTTTTCAAGGGCTCCCCAGGGTTTTTCTTGCCAAACTCGTAGTTCCCAGACATGAGTAGATGTTCATCGCTATATCGCCTTTCTGTTGACACCATGTCCAAAACCAACGGTTTATTTAAGAACCTCGCCGGGTATCGATTGCCTAACTTCTTCGGGTTCATTTTGAGTGTATAACATACACATAAATCATCAAGTGTGATAAACTCCTCCCCCCTAAACTTTAGTTAACCATTTATCGCCCCACATACGTGAAACAAATTGTGCATGTTTGGGTTGAATTGACTAGGTGCCACATCAATGAAATTTAGCAACTTTTTCTGATCAACTCGAAGAGGGAGCTGTAACCCTTCTTAATTTATTCTCAATGCACAAGAATCCCACCCAATGGAATTTCTTGATCAGTCATGTCATATTGGTACTCCTCTAACCTAATGTCATGCGGAATACCATATTTCT
This sequence comes from Kingdonia uniflora, assembly GCA_014058105.1. NCBI lineage: Eukaryota > Viridiplantae > Streptophyta > Magnoliopsida > Ranunculales > Circaeasteraceae > Kingdonia > Kingdonia uniflora. Next base: position 3,394,074 of record JACGCM010001844.1, on the reverse strand, counting down.
TCTTGAATCTCAAAATCTCTTTTGTTTTTAGACCCTCTCCATAACAGGCCTCCTTACCCTCCTCCACATCTTCCTCCCTACCCCCACTATCTTCTCGATCACTAGCCTGTGGCTCGTGATCCACATCAGTCTCAGTACCCTCCTCATCCGACATATCGACAACCCTAGGTACCACTCTAAATTGGTCGACACTAGCAATATCTGTACTACTCGACCCCACCCTATATCTACCACCCAACTGTTACACACAGGTAGTTACATAGATCATCAGGGGCTCTACATCTTAAAGGTTCCCATATATATCTTTATCATCGATTCAAATTTGTTCAGCTACTTTTTAAGAACCTGAAAATTAGATTCCATTTTTTACAACAGTTAGTATCTAACATATCTGATACATTATATATGTTCATATTCTATAGTTGCCGAGTTTACTCTCTAGCACATCATTCTTTCTTACTATCATTACTATTTGAAGGATTTTATTACTACTCGACTGCATTTACTACATTTAGTTCTCGATATAATTTTTCATTACTATTTTTCCTTAAGTCCTAACATAGATTACTGTACTAACATCTCTTTTTCTCGAAGTTCAGGAATCTCAAACTTCTGAACTACAACTTCGCCTGTTTTCTGCCAAAACCATCCAATTCAAGAGATTCATAAATGCACCTTCTCCTGCGTGAAAAATGGTCAAATACAACCTAATTTGAAACCCCATTTCTAGCAATCATGTAGAAATCCCAATAATTCCCTACAGTCACACCGTACTAGCAGTAAAGCCCACCAAACACCCTCTCTCAACTCATTGCCACCCATTCCTCCGACTATCTCTCTCCAAGCACCCTTATAACCATTATGACTATATTTACCACAAAAAATCTCCCTCCAACAATCACTGCCACGAATTATGTAATTAAAACCCTACCACAGTCAAATCTCCAATTACTTACAATCCATCCAACCTAATAAAGATTATTTCTACCAATACGCTTATCATATTTACCTCTACACAATTTAACAAACAAATCATTACAATATCAATCAAAACAACAAATTTATAAACCTTGAATATGCGCTGCTTCGGTATCCCTCTGTTTCACCCACTTTGTTCTCTTAATCAACACACTTATCTCCTCCTTTCCAATTGTTGACAATGATTATAGTGACGAGAATAAAGAGTTCGTACTAGAAATAATTTTTTTAGAGTTTATAACATATGAACAATCGCCTACCTCATAACTATTTATAGACCCCACGCGACTGCTCATTACACCACTCTGTGACGAGTCGAGTAATCGAGCATAACGTCTAACACATCTTTTCTCAAAGTCTTTGACTCTTCACCTTCTAAAAACCAACAAACCCCTACACTGTTGCTCCAACCCTTCTACATCTTAAAGAACTTTCTCTGACATATTCATGTTCAACAAAGCACAACCTATCTTGTCACAAAGATGTTGTACATCCACTTCCTTATACTTCAAAATATCACCAACAGGACTACACCTAGCCTTTTTAATTCTCATCACTACCTCGACAAATTTATCATTATTGACAATCCCCCTATATTCTTAAGAAATCTTCAATATTCAATTCAAATTTAAATTTCCTCCTACAAAACAAATACCAACATCCAACATTGTATTATACATTCCAAAAATTTAGAATTCAAAAATATATTCGACAAATATTTATCATTCCAAATCATCGATAACTACATTCTGACGAACAAATTTATCCTACTTACGTTTCAAATTTTTCAATTATTACATTGACTACTTTTACTACAAATGGATTCAAATCCTCCTAATCGCATCAGCATCTTCCTTCTTAACCAACATTTTTGCACGAGCGTACATATAACTCACACATTCCGGAAGACTCCAAAATTCAAGTTGGCAGTGAAACTGAAAATCCTCTTCAGCCTCCTTTGCCTCTGCCTTGCTCATCCCGTCATAATTCGGTTCCACGGGTTCTTCCATCTGATAGTTATCGCACCGGTTTTCAAAGTACCGCTTATACAATTCCCAATACTTTACCTGAACGTGGCTGAACACTTCATTCCTTAACTGAGACCTAGTCTTCACCATCTCCGTATACACAAAACATCCCCATTTTACTGTGTACACGGGATACTTATAGTCCAACAAAGTCCAAGTCAAACAATCTTCATTTATTTTTCATTGAAACTTTAAACTTTTAATAATCAAATCAATCAACCTTAAAATCCGTTCTTGGCCCCACACAATCCACTATACTTCGAGATATTTTGTACTTTAAATATCAACATTCGGCAATACAAAAATTCAGTCACATACTTATTTCATAACTATTATGATAGCAATATTATAAAGACAACAAGAAATCGAAGAATAAATTTTATTCATAAAACTCTGTTATATTTTACATTTGACAATATATTCCTTTGGTTATATTACATCCTTCTACATTGCACTCTTTACTTTGTTAAGAAAAACTACTGCCTTTTACTTATTTTGACCAGAATCTGACATTATTACTTCTTTTCACTTGAATCTGACATTATTTTTTGCAGCAGGGGCAACAATATCCTAAGAAACTCAATGAATCTCAAGTTATGGAATTTCTAAAAATAGAGTTGCCTCTGCAGAAGAAAGGCAGTAGAAAATTGCAAGAAGAAACATTGGATCGACAATATCCCAGAATGCCCAGCCTGCCTCTGCTTCATCATCTTCAATATAGGCAGTAATCACTTCTCCAAAGTTTTAATAAACTTCAATACTTTCAACAATAACAACAACTGACATAAACTCCAACCGATACCCTGCGTAACAATCTTCTCTAACCCAACTTTCCACAAATCCCCTCACCGTAATGGAAAGTAATGCCGGATTACGAAACAAAAACTTATAAGAATACTTTACCTCTGCTTGGTCGTCACAGTCACTATCTTCTTCCTCATGACACTTGCTACACCGCACTTGGGGTGGCATCTTTCCAAAATAGCAATCTAAAATACCCCCCCCCCTTACACCATCTATTTATACCTCCACTTTCATTAACAAAGTTTAATGTTCTGTATTTAATGTTCCTCGGTTATAACATGACTTTATTTACCTCACTTTGACCTAGGAAATGACACATGAAGACGTTCTACACATTCGGCAACCTCTTCATATTCTGGTTTATTCTCGACACAACCACAAGTTCTTTTATCGATAATGAGGTGATTGTAGTGGCATACTTTCCAGATTCGACAAGAGTAGCCAGCTTAACATAGTCAAAAATAGTTCATCATTCGAGAAGATATTGCAAGTCCTCCACCTACTAAAAGTAGCCATTATGCCCAGTCAAGAAAGTACTGTTAGAGATCTGCAAAGTCCGCCCACTACCCCCAAAATAGGAAACTATTTTTTTTTTGTAAATTGCGTGTATCTAATATAAATACTTGCAGAGAATAGGCTATTCAGATCTGCAACTTTACTATTCCCTTTGCGTTTTTACTCTTGGATGGGATTGCATCGATTGATAGAGATTTATGATAAAATGAGATTTCATTGATTGAAAAAAGTTTGTACATACATTGGAGGTGAAATCTCGAGGTGGATTGAACGCTGCTAAGTGATGGAGGAACTGTTCAGTGTCGATATAACTTCAATCTTCTCGTATTCCATGGATTTGGAATTTTGTCACCAGCTTCCGTCATGAGATAGTAAGGACCTAGACCAGTTCGACCTATGACAATGAATGGACCTTCCCAGTTTTCCACTAGTTTCCCAGCATGTGGATCTTTTCTGTTATCTAGGATTTCTCGAAGGACCCAGTCATTGATGGCGAACTCCCGAGTGCGAACTCATTTGTTCTATGAGCATGCCAGTATTTGATGATATCGACCAAGATTTGCGATAGCTCGATCTCTTGTCTCATCGATCTAATTGAGGTTAGAAGCCAATTCGAACTCATTTTCTTCATCTGTGAGCTCGTGGTCTCTTACAAGATGGTGGTACTTTGTTGGGATGACTGCTTCAGCTCTATAGGCGAGCAGAAAAGATGAGCATTATGTTGACTTCCGGGCGTAGTTTGATAAGCCCATAAGACGTGAGGTAATTCACGTATCCAGTTGCCCTGATTATGTAACATAAGACACTTTTTGAGACCATCCACGATGATCTTGTTTGTGATCTCCGCCTGTCCGTTTCCCTGGGGGTAGTATGGGTTTGATGGAGAATGGATTATGTTGTGTTTGTTGAGAAATACTATGACCTTTGCTTCAACAAACTGAGGACCGTTATCGATACAGATCAAATGTGGATAACCAAATCTTATGATAATATGCTGCCAAATGAAAGAAATGACCTATTCTTCTCGAGTTTTGCATAGAAGAACTGCTTCGACCCATTTGGTGATGTAATCCGTGGCAACAAGGAGAAATTTCCTATTACCTGGAGTATTGGGGAATTCACCAACTAGATTGAGTGCCCATCGCTTAAACGGCCAGTACACCTTACTTGCATGGAGTTCGAGGGCAGGGGCCCAAATTTGATTTCAATGATGCTGGCATGCATCGTATTTCCTTGAGTATTCTTCAACTTGCTTCCACATCCCTGGCTAGAATACTCTTTGGGCAATAGCTCTGTTAGCGAGAGTTCGTCCTGCTGTATGGGATCTGCAGATTCCTTCATGTAGATCTCAAAGCATGTTGTCGACAAGTTCTTTAAAGAGGCACTTGAGGTATGGACCAGCGACTGAGCATTTGCTGAGATCGCCGTTTGGTTGGACTGTGTAGCATTTTGAATTCTCGATGATGTGTCTGCGCTGCTGTGGATTATCTGCCAGTGGTCCGTTGCATGAGTTATCCTGACCGAGATAAATAACAAAAGGTTTCCTCCAATCATCTTCCGCCATCTCATCGCCCCCAGTGTTAATCGCCTATATCGTAGTACGATTATTACTGGGGCTAGAAATAACCTTAATTTGAAGGTGTCGTGATTCTGTACCCAATATTCCGTCTAAGTAAGCCAAGGAGTCAGCGTGGTGATTCTCTCCTCGAGAGAGGTATTCGAGGGTAGCTTTGTGAAATTTGTTTAGTTTTTCTACAACCAGAGCTGCATAATCGACCATGATGCCATTTTTCTTATAATGTTCGGAGTAGTGATGAGCGATTAGAAAATAGTTTGTGTAGGCTGAGATTTCAGTGATTCTGAGTTCGAGGGCCATGTCCAGGCCATGAATGAGTGCCTCATATTTTGTAACATTGTTCGAGGATTCGAAGTCGAGACGGATAGATTTCTCAATTCTGTCGTTGGAAGGTGTAATGAGAACGATCCCAATTCCCGACCCTGCAGGTCCCGTTGAACCATCGGTGAGGAACCTCCACCCTTCACGAGATATCTATGATGCTCGATTATCAAAAGATTTGGAGGGTGGAATCTCATCTACTGCATCTTCAGCGAGATCTGGATCATGTTCATCCCAATCAGGATCTGAAACTGGAAAGTTTGCTAGAAAATCAGTGACTGCTTGACCCTTTTCGGAAATTTGCTGCTCAAATTTGATTTCGTACTCCCCCAAACTGACAGACCACTGCTGTAATCTTCTTGATTTCTCTTTCTTAGACAATACTTCCCGAAGTGGGTAGTTCGTCATGACTTTGACAGGATGTGCTTAAAAATAGTATTTGAGTTTTTGTGTGGTATAAATGAGAGTTAAAAGTAATCTTTCAATTTTAGAGTACCTCGTTTCTACTGGAGTGAGTGTCTTGTTAATAAAGAAAATCGGTTTCTCAATTTTTCCCTTGAGCTGAATGAGAACCGAGCTGAGAGAAGTATCAGTAACTGCGAGGTAGATAATCAGTTCCTCGTTGCCTATTGGAGTGCTCATGATTGGAGCCCTCCCTAGGTAAGTTTTGAGTTCCTGAAATGCTGCTTCGCATTCCAGTGTCCAGTTAATATCGTCATTCTTTTAGCCTTTGCCTTGTTGAGTAGAACCTCTGAGCAGCATAAATAACCATCTTTACCGGTCTGAGGATTTGGATACGAATCTGTTGATTGCTACAATCTTTCCTGCGAGCTTTTGTACATCCATCATTGTTGATGGTGAAGGCATATCTAGAAGAGCTCGAATTTGATCTAGATCTGCTTCTATCCCTTTCTTGCTGATAAGATGTCCCAAGAACTTGCCTGAGTGAACGCCGAACTGACATTTTTTAGGATTAAGCTTCATTCTGTAGAATCGTAATATACTGAATACTGTAGAGAGGTGAGAGATGTGATCTTCTTTCTTTTGACTCTTGCAAAGCATTTCATCAATATAGACTTTAACTATTTTTCCCAAGTGTTCTTTGAACATACTCGTGACCAGCCTTTGGTTAGTGGCTCCAGCGTTCTTAAGGCCGAATGGCATGACCTTGTAGTAGAAGAGACCACTTTCTGTTATAAACGTAGTCTTTTCTTGATCTGCCTCCAAGAGTGGAATCTGATTACACCCCGAAGCGGCGTCCATCGTGGACAAGAGTTCGTGACCTGCTGTAGAGTCGAGAATCTGATGAATGATCGAAAGAGGGAAGCTGCCCTTTAGCGTGTGTTTATTCAGATCAGTAAAATCTATGCAGATCCGGACCTTCCCATTCTTTTATGGAACAACAACGATATTAAAAATCCAGTCTGGGTACTTGGCTTCTCGGATAAAACCGACCTCGATAAGTTTGTCGATCTCCTTGTGCACCTCGTCTCTGAGTCTTAGAGATAACCTGCGTTGTTTTTGTTTAACTGCTGCGGCGCCTTCGCGGATATTTAAGATGTGGCAAGACTTTGAGGGTCTACGCCTGGCATTTCTTGGAAGTTCCATGCGAAAACGTCTTTGTTGGATTGAAGGAAAAAAATAAGAGCTTCTTTCTCTGTTTGAATTAATTCAGTATCAATGTAAGTACCTCGATTAGCTCTATCGATCTGGACGTATTCTACGGGCACGGCTGGAGAAGACTGACCATCGAGGTGATTAGCCTTCTGTGATTGCTATGCAGCAATCTGCTTTGAATGGTCGAGAACTGGTGAGACTGTATTCTCGCAAGCTCGAGAAAGTTTATGGCTTCCTTTGATTTCATTAATACCGTTGTTATGCTTGAACCGGAGTGTTTGGTGGAAAGTGGACAGGATAACCTCCATATTGTGCAACCAACAACGTCCTAGTATCCCCAAATACCTTGATTTGCCGTTGATGACGTAGAAAGTAACGTTTATAGTAGTAGGCCCTGCTGCGACAAGGAGTTTAGCTTCCTTGTCTTGGACAGCAAGATCACAACACTCGCCCAACCTCCTCTGCCTGACTCTATTAGAATTTGAAACCTGATTGATCTCGATCATATTGCTACAGTAGAGATGATATAGATGCTTTTCCTCTGCTTGTTCTGTTGCTTGAGCAACGTCCTCTTCTTTCAGATAGCTCCCATATTTATAGCTTGGAAGATCGATGATGTATTCATGCATCCTCCCTTCCTTAATAATGATTTCCAGGAGTTTTTTCAAACCATAGCAATTATCGGTCTTGTGGTGATTAATCTTGTGATATTTGCAATAAGGTCGACCTGCTATTAGATTAAGATGTTGAGCTGGACGGAAACATTTATCATTCTGGAGAATAGGATAGATCTTGGAAAGCTTGACATTCAACTTCGGTATGACTGTTCTGGATGGTTTCTGCGACCTATAATTATTGTCTCTTTCTGGTTTTGTTTTTGCTCATTTAGGATCGCCTGGATCGCTTGAGCTCCGGTTGTTGTTGAAATCTATAGAAGGAGCCTTGTGTTGTGGACTGCCTTTACAGGTTTATTTGGTTCGGGTATCATCCGCTCCTGATCAATGTAATTGTTGACTTTGCTGATCATATCTTCGAGGGTCTTGGGTTTCTTCTAGAAGAGATACTCTTTAGCTTTGTAATTGAACTACAGAGCATTTGTGAATACGAACACGGCTATCTTCTGATCTAGATTGTCGACCTTCCGAGCAAGTTTGGGAAACTTCTAGGAGAACTCTTCGAGCTTTTTCCCATGTGTTTGTTTGAGACTTATAAAAGAATATAAGTTCTCTTATTTTTCTTTGTTGTGGGCATAAGCCTTGATGAAGATTTTCTGTAACTGCTCGAAGGTATGAATTGAACCTTCCGGTAATGAGTGGAACCAACGAAGAGGTTCATTCTGATGACTTGTAGCAAAGAGCCGGCAAATGATGTAATTCAGATTAGAATACAAACCCAATGAGTCGCGGAATTGTTGAATGTGTTGACCAGGATCGGTTCTTTTGTATTTGATGATCTTGGGTGTATGAAAACCTGTTGGGACATTCATATCAAATAATTCTTTAGCAATTGGGCTACCTTATAATTTGTGTGAGTCATCATTCGCGTTTAAAGCCGTTGCTTCGATGATTTCCCTGAAACGTTGGTCCATAAGTTCCTGAGAGATATAATACTGAGGGATAGGAGCTGTTGGAACTACGGGAACTGCCGGAGCCGCTAAAACTACCAGAGCTGCTGGAATTATTGGAATTGTCTGACGTATGAGTCTAGGAACGTGGTCACCTATTTCCTCGCTCACACGTTCAAGAAGTGGGGCTTGGTAGGGAGGCTGCAAGGCTTCCTTGGGCTACTTGGAAGGTCTGCGATCTCTGCTGATATCTGTATGTGCCTCTTATCCCAAATGAATTGAGACTATCGGTGTTGGTGGATCCTCACAATGAATCCTAGAAATGTTTGTACTATGTACCTCATGTGCCCCTAGCCTCTCGTAAACGGAAACTCTTGAGATTGTTAGTACTATTTCGTGCTCTTTCAGGGCTGGTGTTTGTTGGCTGCTCTGTAATGCCCTCAGAGCAGCTGATTGAAAAGCTAACATTTGAGCTTCTTATTTCTTTGTCTCCAGAACACGAGCTTGAAGCTCTCGATCTGATTCCTTCTCGCAGAGTTCTCAATCTTCCAATAGTTGGTGCTCGAGTTGACTCCGTTTCTCAGTTTCAATAATTAAGCTCGCCCGAAGCTCGGCAACCCGATCAGGTTCCCTCAAACTTTCAAGCTGAGCTCCCGAAGATTGACGTATTTGAACCATAATTGGATACTACTCGACTGATGAGTATTAATTGTGGTCCTTAAGTACATGGAAAAATCGTACGTTCCCACAGACGCTGCCAAATGTAGGGATCAGATTTCGTAAACCCGAATTAGCTTGAAATCGATCCTTACACCAAGAACTACTATGCCAAGAATTAAATAAGAGATAACACTTAGCACAGGGGATTTAGCATGGAAAACCTATGAATAGGTAAAAACCATGACCTCGAGTAGAGGATTTTGTGAAAGTGGTATTATTGCTTGAGAGAGTGGGAGAATCTGATATCAAGAGTTAGTCTAATGATCGAATAATTAGATATCAGATAATTATATGTATATCCCTCTCTCCTTTTTCCTTAAGAGCTTTGCCCTTTTATAGACCCTGCTCTCAGCTTTACATCGTGCTCGAACACGTTTTCCTGAAAGTAGAAGTCATGGGTAGTTAAGTGTGAAACTGTTAGCTCGTGGGAGACAGGTGTATGTTGATCTGTTCTGTTTACATCTGTCGTGGATGATCTATGTTCTTCTTGAGTTCGTGGTCGATGTGTAACTGTTAACATGTTTGTAACTGCGTGAGTCTGGTACTGGATAAGATAGAGTCTTATAAAGATCAAGGTACAGATGAGATCGAGTGTCCTTAGCTCGAGGGATAAGTCCTTACAAGAACTATATTCTGAATGGGTGGGATGATAAACTGTATAATGTTTATAGTCCACTCAAGACTGCCAAGGAACTATGGGATTCCTTGGATAATAAGTATAAGACAGAAGATGCAAAAATGAAGAAATTCGTTGTCGATAGATTTCTTGACTTTAAAATGATTGATTCTAAGTCAGTAATCAGTCAAGTGCAAGAGTTGTAGATTATCCTGCATGAAATTCATATAGAAGGAATGATTCTGAGTGAATCATTTTAGGTTACTTCATTGATTGGAAAATTACCTTTATCCTAGAAGGAATTTAAGAATTATTTGAAGCACAAACGCAAGGAGATGAAGTTTGAGGACTTGATCGTGTATTTAAGAATTGAAGAAGATAATCGCAATAGTAAGAAAACGATTGGAGTTGGTTCACTGGAATCAAAAGCCAATATTGTTGAAGGAAATCCTTCAAACAATAAGGGTAAATCCCATAAGAATAATGGAAAGAAGGGTAAAACCCTACACTAGGACCAACTGGAAGAGACTTCAAAAAGTTTTTTGGGAACTGCCATACATTCAGAAAGAAAGGGCACCACGCAAAAGACTGCAGGAAGAATAAAGGTGAGTCATCAAAGAACCACCCCTCTCAAGCTAACGTATCTGAAGTGGAGAACCTTTCTACTATGGTCTCTAAAGTAAACTTGATCAGTAACGTCAAAGATTGGTGGATTGATACTGGAGCAATACGCCATATTTCAAAACCCAGTTTTCGTCATACAAAAAAGTGGACAGTGATGAAAAACTGTACATGAGAAATTCTGCAACTTCTGTGGTTGAAGGAGTTGGAAAGGTTATCCTAAAATTCACATCAGGAAATGAACTTACTCTGAATGAAGTTCTGCATGTTCCTGATATTCGTAAGAATTTGGTGTTTGGAGCAGTTTTAAGCAAGAAGTGTTTTAGGCTTGTATTTGAGTCGGACAAATGTGTCTTGACTAAAAGTGGAATGTTTGTAGGAAAGGGCTACTTATGTGATGGTCTGTTTAAGTTCAATGTTGATGTAACTCCAATGATTATAAATATAATTGAAGGTTCTGCTTATATTCTTGAGTCGTTTAATGTTTGGATGCACGATTAGACCATGTTAATACTGGTTCGTTACGCAGATTAATAAACCTAGGACTGTTGCCTAAATTCAGCATTGATATTAAACAAAAATGCACAACATGTGTTGAAGAAAAGTTTGCAAAATAACCTTTTCATTCAATTGATTAAAGGAAGGCAATGCATCTCAAATTAATGCACAACGATTTATGTGACTTAAAATTCATCCAAACAAGAGGTGGGAAAAAATATTTTATTACTTTTATCGATAACTGTACTAGATATAGTCTTGTGTATCTACTCCAAAGTAAAGATGAAGCATTAGAGATGTTTACTCTTTACAAAAATGAGATTGAGAATCAACTTGACAAAAAGATTAAAAATTTAAGGTCAGATAGAGGTGGTGAATATGTTTCATCAGTTTTTGTAAATTTTTGTGCTCAGAAAGGGATTATTCACCAAATTACAACACCTTATACACCTCAGAAAAATGGAATTGCTGAGTGGAAAAATAGAACTTTAAAAGATATGGTAAATGCCCTGCTGATTAGTTATAGTTTGCCACAAAACTTGTAGGGGGGAAGCTTTACTTTCATCAAACTATCTGTTCAATAAGATTCCTCATAAGAAGACGAATATTATTTCCTTTATGAACTTTGGAAAGGTAGAGTACCTTCCTTTAAATTCATGAAAGTGTGGGGGTGCCTTGCAAAAGTTCAAGTTTCAGTTCCCAAATGTGTGAAATTGGGACAAAAACCATTGACTGCATTTTTATTAGCGAAGCTAATAATAGTAGTGCATTCAATTTTTGGTACACAAATCAGAGATCACTGATATACATGAGAATACATTCATAGAATCACGTGATGCTATATTCTTTGAGAATATTTTCCCAAGCAAAAAGAGTAATACTGTAAATTCTCAGAAAAGATCACATGACGTTACTTCACGTAGTGTTCTTCAGCCTGAAAGTTCTGAGCAAACTCCAGAACAAAATTCTGAATAGGCTACAAGAATTAGACATGGAAAATGAGTTAAGACCGCATTCGTAAGAATCAGTCCAAAGTATATAACTAACATGTTAGAGAATGAACCTCAAACCTTCAAGGAGGCCATGTCAACTTCTGAGGCTCCTAGTTGGAAAGAGGCAGTACATAGTGAAATTGATTATATTATGAAAAATCATAAGTGGGAGCTGGTAAATCTTCTACCTGGTAACAAACCAATAGGTTGTAAATGGATCTTCAAAAGGAAGATGAAGCCTGATAGTTCTATAGACAAGTACAAGGCGCAACTTGTTGATAAGGGATTTAGGTAAAAGGAAGGCCTAGATTATTTTGACACTTATTCACGGCCAGTTATAAGGATAACATCTATATGAATGTTGATATCTATTGCAGCTTTGCGTAAGCTTGAAAAACATTTAATGGATGTAAAAATAATTTTTTTAAACGGTGAATTAAATGAGGAAATTTATATGAACCAACCTGAAGGGTTTATTGTCAAAGGATAAGAGCACAAAGTTTGTAAACTTGTGAAGTCCTTATATGGATTAAAATAAGTACCCTTACAATGGCATGCAAAGTTTGATCGTGTTATGATCAATGATGGATTTAAAATCAATGAATGTGACAAATGTGTTTATTATAAATGCATTGATGTTGCATGCATAATTATATGTCTATATGTAGATGATATGCTAATTTTGGGGACTAATATTTAATGTAATAAAGTCCACAAAGAAAATGCTGACCAGAAACTTCGACATAAAGGACTTAGGTATTGCAGATGTTATTCTTGGAATCAAGATCAATAGGACATCACAGGGAATTGTGCTATCACAAGCATATTATATAGAAAACATGTTTAAGAGATTCAATAAGTTTGAATGTAAAGGTGTTGAAACACCATTTGATAGAACTCAACACTTAGCAAAAAAATAAGGGAGAAGGCATTTCTCAACTTGAGTACTCACATATTATAGGCAGTCTCATGTATATTATGAACTGTACCTGATCAGATATTTCTTATGCAGTATGCAGACTGAGCCGATATACGAGTAATCTGGGAGAAGCACATTGGGTGGCACTAGTTATGGTTTTGAAGTACGTGAAGTACACCTTACACTATGGTTTATACTACACTACTTATCCTACTGTACTTAAAGGATATAGTGATGCAAACTGGATATCGGATTCTTACAAGTCAAAATCCACTGCTGGATATGTCTTCATACTTGGAGGTGCAGCAGTATCATGGAAATCTCAGAAATAAACATGTATAGTTCGCTCCACGATAGAATATGAGTTCATTGCTTTGGACAAAGCTAGAGAAGAAGCATAATTTTTTTAAGAGTTTCTAGAGGATATTCTTTTATGGCCGCAACCTATGCCTGCTATATGTATTCATTGTGATAATCAAGTAGCACTAGTAAGGGCTAAGAATCAAGTGTATAATGGTAAGTCACGACATATACATCGCATACATCATACTATTAAGCAGCTACTTGCGAATGGAATAATATCCATTGATTTTGTAAAATCTTAAGACAACCTAGCGGATCCATTTACAAAAGGGTTATCGAAAGGGCAAGTATACATCACATCAAAAGGAATGGAATTAATACGACCAATCTACGAGTAATCTCAATGGTAACCTAACCTAGTTGACTGGTGGATGCCAAGATCTAGGTTTAATAGGAAAACTAGTTGAGGGTTATTCACCTAAGCACTGCGGAGAATAGGTCTCAATCTCATTTGTGATGTAATAGTGTAATCTACAGATAATCTAAGGGAAAACTTTGTTTTTAATGATTCCTATGCATTGTGTATACAAGTAGAGTAGGGCAGGGTACTCATAATAGGAAATCACCTATGTAAGTGAGAAGTGAAGGCCGTTTCTGTAAGAATTTAGATGGCTGAATTCTCTAATAGTAGTCATGAATCAAAGATTGTCCAGGGCCTAAATGGACACAACTTTTAGAACTGTCTGTGATAGGAAGGGAACTGTATGAATACTATTGTCTGGGCTTACACCAATGGCTGAATAGTCCAGGACATCATGTTTACTAATTAGCCAAATATGTCTAATAGTCTTTCACTAGAGAAGGTTCAAGTCCACAAGACACCTTCTTCGTTGCAGTGCCATTCCTAACCTTACTCTCATAATTATTTTTTTCTTTCGAATTTACCGTTTTCATTCAAAAGTAGGGGATTGTTGGAAAAACCCCATGTGTTTTCTTTATGTTGAATGTCAAAACTTGTGTTTATTTTTAGTCCCATATTGGATAAGTGAAAAGTAGTTTTTTACTTTATAATGGGTAGTACACTACTGTCATGTATAACATGTATAAGTAGGTGGTACCCTCACGCGTGTATGAGGCAAGTGTGTGAAGGCTTGCTATATGGGGATGCCCATGGGTTTGCTTGTATGACCCGACCCATGACCCACTTGGACTATTTATATGTCTATGATTCGGCCTTGGGGCCTTGGGCCATGAGGATTTCTAGTTTACACTTAGTCTTTTTTAGGTGTGTATTCAGGAGTTCGTTTTTCACTCCAAGACTTACAACTCTTAATAGAGGTATTTCGTGGGGCACAACCTTGTCAACAGGTGCTTCATAAAGTCACATTCTCCTTTATAAATAGTTATTATCTTGATGTGTTGGACAAAAAAAAAACCCGAATCTCTTTGATTTTTATTACTTTCTTCTTGAGAGTAATAACACAGATAGTTCGATAGGCGCATTAACTTGAGTGCTTCAAGTTTGTACGATTCGATCATTGTATCTTGGGAGACAGATGCCATTAACTGTGAAGCACCATACACAGGGTAAAATCTGTCCTAAGGAAATTGTAGTGACTGCAACCCCTGTATAGAAAAACAATTGTCAGTTTCATGATGATATACCTTGTGATGCATGCAGTACGGTTTGCCTTCAATTGATTCCAGCAGTTGAGATACATGATAAAACTTGTCTTTGGCAAGCACGGGAAAAATTAATGAGTTTCAGACATTAATCTTGGGAAGGACCGGCTTGGGTAATAAATGGCCTTTCCAACATTTATCGGTGTTTGCTTTAGCACGCTTTTGATTGCCCTAGTTCACCCTCGGTTTACAATTACGCTCTGTGTTTTGACATTTCATGGTTAGGATGGATTTAGTAGATTTATGCCTTTCGGTCATCATCTTTTCCAGGTCGACATATCCATTGACATTGGTAATCATGTCTTCCAAGGTTGAAGGTTTGATTAAGAAAAGAAGTTCCTTTGCTTTGTAATCGATCTGTAGTGCATTTGTAAACACAAAAATAGTTATTTTTGATCAAGATTGTCAACTTTCCGTGCGAGCTCCAGAAACTTTTTTGCAAAGACCTCGAGCTTCTCTCCTTGAGACTGTTTAAGATTAATAAGAGTATATAAATTCTCTTCCTTGTCTTTATTGTGAGCATATGTCTTGACATATATCTTCTATAGTTGGTCGAATGTGGGGATATAATCTTCAGGTACAAAATGAAACCACGAGAGCGGTTCTCCCTATAGACTTGTAGCGAACAAACGTCAAAGAATATGGCTTAGATTTAAATATAATCCTAGTGAATCATGGAATTGTTGAATGTGCTTCAGATCAGTGCCTTTGTATGTACGTATCTTGGGAGTATGAAACCCTGTTGGTACTTCAATATCAAATAACTCTTTGGCAATCAGATAACCTTGCAACTTTATTAAATTATCCTTATTACCTAGAGCTGAGCTTCAATCAACTCCTTGATATGTTGATCCATGTGTTCTTGTGTTTTGTACTGACATGGTGCTCGAGTAACTTGGCGTGCTGGTTAGGGATTATGAGTATCGGTGCCCTCGCTCAAGCACTCATATGCTGGTATCCTGGGTTGAGGTCATTGGTCCTCCTCTTGACGCTTGGAAGGCCGACAACCTCTACTGATATCGGACTGATCTTCTCGTCCCAAATAAATTGAAACTTGTGGATCATTAGGAAGACCTTTGGAAATGGATTTGCTAGTTGCTCCTTGAGGTCCCAATCTTTTGCGTGCAAAAACTCGGGAGTTCACTGGGATTTGATCATGATCTGTAGAAAGAGGAGCTTGTTGATTATCTTGTAAAGCTTGCAAGGCAGTCTGCATTGCTATTATCTATTCTTCATGTCGCTGGAATTATGTTTAACGAGCTTGACACTCACTCGAGTTCCTGTTCGTGGAGTTCACAGTCAAGGACTAACTGATGCTATAGCTCATTACGTTTCTCTATTTCTGCATGAAGGTTCGCTCTTACTTCTGTGAGCTAATCTGGTTCAACTGAAAGATTGAGCTGGACTCCTATTTTTGGTCGCTTTGAAGTGACTATGATTAGAAATAGATAGTTGAGTAGATGCATGCCTTAGGATATCGTAGAAAATGTCTTCTTTCCCACAGACGACGTCAAATGTAATGGTCTAATTTTGTTGTTGTTTGAAATAGCTTAAAATTAGATCTTACACCAAATGTACCTGTGACAAGAATTAATATAATTCAATATAGAAATGACAGAGGTGATTAGCGTGGAAACCTTTGAATAGGTAAAACCCATGACTTCGACTTGAGGATTTAGTAATTATAACTTTTATTGCTTGAGGCTGATATTTAATTTTAAGTTTTGTGATCTCTTGAAGTAGAAAAACTTGATCTTGGAATGTAAAATTCTTGGTCTTTTCTTCTCTGGAACACATCCTTTTTATAGACCTCACTCATAGTTCGCTATCGCGTAGAAGTACGTTCTCCTAAAAATAGGGTAGGTGGTAGTTGAATGTGTAATTGCTAGTTCGTGGGAGACAGGTGTCTTTGACTTGTTCCTATTTTCTATAGTGCTCGATCCATATTTTTTATCAATTCATGGTTCTGGTGTCATTGTTGATTATATATTTTACGTGTATAATATCTGAGTCTAGTATTGAGGTAGTTCAAGTTTGGAATAGGTCGAAGGACAGGTCCCTACAATAATGGTAAGAAGAATTAAGATCTCATATAAGAAAGCTATCATAGGTCATCCTTTTCGGGAAATTAAGATACTTCTTCAAATTGACTTTTATATTAAAGTTTGTGACTTTAACCAAGAGAAAGCATGTTGTTTGCAAGATAGTTTGTGGAATTATAATATTTAAGCTACAAGTTTATATGTAGGATGTTTGTGATTAAGGTGGACGCTAAAATTTTAAAGCATATGTGGGTGTTAGTAAGTTCCGCCTTTAGTTTAGTAGCGTACTATCATCCATATTCTCGCACAAGCATCGTTCAAAAGAAGCTATAGCCATCGTGTCTAGGGTGGCAATCTATCCTTTTCTTAGAATTGAGATGGCTTGGCTAAAATAGTATAAGTAATTTGGGGTTTACTGAATATTATAGAAGGCAATTATATTAATTCATTGCACTTTGATCAACTGCTAGCTCGACCAACTAACAAAGTTAAATATCTATTTAGCTAAATATAAGAATATTTCAGAAATTATAATAATTGGTTGGTTTTACACAATTCCGGTTTATGAATATGAACCTTTAGGTAAGAATATCTTATGTTCTTTATAAATATATCTTTGCTCGTGCTTATTGCTGCTAGTCTACATAATAATTTTTAGGGACCATTCGGTCTATGCCAAACCCGAACTGGGTTTGGGTTGCCCAGTGACTCCTAACTAGAGAGTTTTATGGCTTCTATATATAACCCTATAAGGACTCTGTATTATGTAACCTAAGTTAACCTAATGAAAGCCTACAGTCTCTCTCTGTATCTGTGATTGTTTAATCTTATACTTGTGTTAGCTTTTGTTCATAACATGTTATCAACATCAACTCTACGAGGAGCTTAATTGGTTTATTGATTAAATTTATCTCTCTTTTCTTTTCTTTTCTTCTAATTTTGGAAAATTATTATTACAGAGAGGTATAATTCAATTTTTATATCATTTTAAGATTCAATACATGTTAGATCTATAGTATATTAAATATTTAGATCTGATTTGATGAAAAAACAAAGATTTTGGGCAGTTTTTAGCAATTTTTACCCTTTTCCAAGGGCTATTTACAAATGCATTTTTTGGTATTTTTTACCAACATTAGAATACAATAGTATTTTTGTTATGAAGCCTGCATTCCAAGGATCGCAGGTATTTATTACACGCCATCTAGAAGTGAACGGATTGTTAGGAAATTAGCCGTGAAAGCAATAAAAAATAACGACGAATCTGTCAAATAATAATAATAATTTAAGGCAACTGGCCTAAGGATGATGTCATCCTAGGGGTTTATAGCATGTTGACATCATCCCCTAGGGTTTATGAGGTCATCAGACTGTGGTGGGTCCCACAGGTGTTGATGTGGCACCAGTGGGTCCCACACGTATTGACGTTGCACCATGAGCCTTACATGCTTTCGTGGCACTGTCATGTGTATTAGTGGGTCCCACATACTGATGCGTCACACACACGTACTGCCATGTGTATCAGTGGGTCCCACACGTACTGCCATGTGTCGTGATCAGAAATGTACCACGTATTACAATGACCTGTTATACGGTCCAGACCTGACCCTACTACGCCTAATTGGTTCAGACTTGGTTCAAACCAGTCTGAACTCAGTTCAGATCCAGATTTTTGTCCAGAACCCAGTTCAGATCAATCAAACCTTTGTTAGACTATTCTTTTTGAAAAAAAGAAAGAATTTTTTTCCATCACTGCTTTGACCTCTAGGAGGACCCTATTTTTTTGATATTTAGGAAAAACAAATAGATGGGGGTTAAATACATTATAGTTTTTATTTACAAACATTTTATGTTTGAAATAAAATAACGTTTTAATTTACCCAGTTTCTTACGGGAACTAGTAGAATTTTAAAACAATGTATGCCCCTAGATATTATTTATTCTAACTAGGGGTTAGAGATAAAATGAAACATTTACTAATTCAGATATAACTTAGAGTCATTTATGAATACACTCTAATATCCAGGATATTATAGAGCACTCAATCACTAATTGACCTAGTAAAGTTTCTAAAAATATGGATTCTAGGAACCAGTTTTTTGTATGTCGGTACAATTAGATGTTACCTAATAACATCTAGAATTATATAGGTTATTATAGCACCCTGATATACTCCTAGATCGTTAGTTTCAAGATAGGTTTAAATACATATCTGGGGATCCCAGCAGAGTTAGGGGATAAAACTACTCATCTGCTAAACATCTAATATCCCCACATATTCATAATAAATGGTTCATTTGGCTAGAATATACGGACCTTATAAAGCTATAAAGTTTAGAGAACTTGGGATAGTTAATTAAGGCCGCAGCAACAAGTGGTTTTGAATATAATGCCTTAGCTAAGACCTATTAAAACACACTTTTTTATGTTAAGATCAATTCTTTTACAAAGTAAATTAGTGATTTAACAAATATCATGAGTATTAGAATATGAACCAGGTTCACATATAAAAACTTGATTAAGAATTAGTTAATTTCCCCAAATTTTCTAAATTACTATGATATATTCATACATGTATAGGAATGTTTATCCTTGAATTTCTACTAATTCTAGATTTACATGTTGCATTACAAATGGTTGTGAAACTCAAAAATGTTAATTTTGACGCACTGCTAGTTTCTGGAACCAACTACCTTAATTGATGCTTGGATGCCAGATTACATCTAAAAACTTTAGGACTTGAAGAGATAATCGCTAGCAAGAACTCTAAGACTCCTACTCACAAGGTAAAGGCCTTGGTCGCTCTCCATCACCATATCCATGGGAATTTGAAGATGGAATACCTCATTGAGACTAAGCCCAGTGACCCCTGGGCTAACTTTTAAGAACGCTTTGGAGAATAGAAAATAGTTCCACTTCTAAGAGTAAGGCACCAATGGAACACACTGAGGTTCCAAGATTTTTGGACTGTCTCTGATTATAGTTCAACAATCCACAAAATCACCTCTATACTAAGGTTGTGTGAGGCATGGATCACTAATAAAGATATGATAGAGAAGACTCTATCTTCTTTCCACGCCTCCTACATTGGCCTCCAAAGGCAAAATAGGCAAGAGGGATTCAAGAAGCACTCTACTCTTATCCAGGATCTGCTACTCTCTGAGCATAATGATAAACTCTTTATGAGAAATCATGAGATGAGGCCAGTTGGGGCAAGTCGATGCCAGAGGTACACAACGTCAGAACTCAGGGTAGTAACAATTGTGGTCGGGGGGCGTGGTCATGCCAGTGGACAGACTCGTGGAGGACATAATAGAAGAAAGGTCAGGAATCAGAATTCCCTCGCTCCACAAAGAGGAAAGGGGAATAAATGAGCGACAAGAAAGGGGATGGGAAGAATAAGCAGCCTGACAGAGGCTCTCCATGTTTCAACTATGGAGGTATTAGACACTAGGCGTGGGACTATAGGTCACCTAAGATGACCTAGGATGCTCATGTCCAAACCCACCGTATGACTACTGATGTCAATTCTACGGCAATACAAATTTTGAGAATGGATTTCGTCGAGGATACTGATGCAGTAATGAACCAGACTCATGCGTAGTCAGTAGTACCTTTTTAAAGGATGATTAATGTCACATATTGAGAGCTTATTGCAGTTTCTTTGCTTAGTTGTCAGTAGTAGATTTGCTTTGTTAGTACTTTTTCTAGATAATGTTTAGAACATAGTGGTTGGTTTAGTTTAATAAGTGTCACTGCTAAAAAATTATTATTAGGGACCAGATATTAGAGACAGAGTAAAATTTGTCTCTAACAATATCACATTTGGGACAGTTTTGATTCCGTCTCTTATTATTTTTGTTTTTGGGACAGAAAAACTTACCCCGTCCTTAATAGTATAAGTTTAGGGATAGTTGGACATACCTGTCCCTAATTGTATAAGTTTAGGGACGGTGGGACATGGCTGTCCCTAATAGGTTATGTTTAGGGACTACGGGAAAAAACACAGCGAAAACAGAAAACTAAAAGTTTCAACACAATTTTGTCTACTCAATCTCTCCTCACGCAGTCCTTCCGCAATCCTTCTCCGTATCAACTCAACTCAATGTCTTTTCACCGCAATCCTTCTCCCTCAACTCTTTTTGATGGCTCAAACTTCTCAAAACCACAATACACAATCTGATTTGTTGGTTGTTGCTGTCGGGTTTGCTGATTTGTTATTATCCATTGTTAATCTCTTTTACTGCTCTCAGAGTTGTTGATTTGTTGATCTTTCTTATTGTTGTCGGGTTTGCTGATTTGATAATCTCTTTTGCTTCTCTCAGGTTTGCTTATTTGTTGATCCTGATTGTTGATCTCTATTGTTACTCCTGTAAGTTTTTCAATTTTAAACACTAATTTATTTTTCTTCTAGAATTGCTAGGTTCAATGTGTAGTATTTAATTTTTCTGTTGTGATTGAACAATTCATTTCTCATGATAGTTGATTCCTAAAATTGGTTATATATGCTAGAAGACTTTTAGTAATTTTTCTCATGATAGTAACAGCAAGACTCGTCGCGAACTACATAGGTACAAACTTCCTTAATCCAAGAGAGGGAAGGATATTTTTTACAACGATCCTTATAGGATTTAACTTCCCATATTTTTCTACAAAAAACCTGCAAAATAGTAGTATCATCGGTAAGTGCTACAGTTTTTTTAAGTTATGTATTTATCTCCACGGGAAATTCTCCTCTAGTAAAAGAATGGGGGATAAACAATAATTCGAAACAAAGAGGAGTTTCATATTATATTCTAGATCAACAACACCCTCTTGAGAATCACTAATAGTATTTGAGAGTGAAGAAGTAACATCTTCCCTCATCAGTATCTCCTCTTGAGAATCAATGGTGTTCACATCTTCCTTGCCGCTACCTCATCATTAAAATCAAAACACTAAAAACAAGCTAAAAACCAAAAAAGAAAGATAATATATTTAAGCATTACGTATCACTAGCACTAGTTTTTGTTATCCTTCTTGATCTTGTAATCCTTTCTCAAATTGCAACTTCAACCAAAAAAATCCCGAACCGGATTCAATCAACACCTACCTCTCTCTCTCTCTCTCTCCTTCCTTCTCTCACAATGTCTCTCTCTTTCTAAAATCATAAATGGTACATTTAAATTGGTTTTGAAGCCCTAATTTACCCTAAATTCGCCAGATCAATGTTAAATTGGAGTGATAGGAACATGAGGTTTGGCTGGCAAGAGAGAAATGGAACCCTAGCAGATAATTCAATTGCAACGGTCGTTTTCATGGGTGACAAAGTTTATGCTAAAAGAAGGGTTTGTTTTGTGTCATTGTTCAAGGACAATGAGGGAGAAAGAGACAAATATCAACATCATAGACTCACATGGCTTCACTGACAACAACGCATTCATCAACTCAACTGTGAGTTTTCTTGGATTTATCTTTATAATCTGATTGGGTTTTCTTTGTTCTTCAATTGGGTATCTTTAGATTTGTTTATAAGTGAAAGAGTTTGTGAAAATTTGGATAAATTTATAAAATGGGGTTTGATTTGGATAGAATTGTTGGAAGCTCTAGGAAAAAAACTAGTAAACCAAACTGTTTAAATTCTTCTGGAAAGCATAGGGGTTTCAACAATGTTGCTGCAAATGTGAGTGAGGTCCAATATGGATTGAACCTCCATTAAGGGGAAGAGTGAGGAGAAGATGCCGATTAGCGCTTTGAAGAAAGTGGAGACTGGGAAATACGAGAAAGGTGGGAAGGATGTTATGGTAGTGAAGTGGGAGGAGGATTTGGAGAAGATCGATTGGACCCAGAATCTTAAACTGCGGGTGAATTCTGCTAATGTGAAAAATGGAAAAATGGGGTTGAAAAATAATGGTATGACTAGTCCAACTCCCTCGTCTTCCCTAATGGATTCGAGAAAACATGTGAAGTACCTTCAATCTGCTTCATTTCGTGAAGAGGGACGCAAAGCAAGAAATGGGTTCGAATGTCAGAATGCCTCAGACTCTAGGTAACTCTACAACTTCTATGCGTGATGATGAGAAAGTGTGAATGACTCCCACATTGGTGATCCAGCTATTGGGGACCCTAAGGGTAGGAATGTTCGCTCTTTTTGGAATGTTTAGAGAGGTCACAAAAAGTTAGTCGTAAACACGGATCCTCCACATCAAAAATTACCTCAAGTTCCTAGAGTCAATGGCAATGTAGTAAACTGTCCATCAAGTAGCAACATTTTTGGTTTCGATGGAGGTAATTATGGTCATGGAAGCATCATTAAAGGTGGGAAGAATGTGGAAGTCCTCAAAGAATAACAGAATTCCATGACTTCAAGTTTTGTTTCATAATTTGAGAGTATGGAAGAACTTAAGAATACTGGAAATGAAGAATATAATGGCGGTCACGTTTTGGAGGCCATTTCTTTTTATAGCAAGGCAATTGCCTTGTATCCTCAAAATTCCCCCTACCATAAAAATAAAGCTGCTGCATTGGCTTGTCTTGGCCGCTATGCTGAGGCAGTGGAAGAGTGCTTCAAAACATTCAATTGTGATCCTTTGTATTCGTATGCGCATCATAGGCTAGGAAGTCTACATCTCAGGTTTGGTCAGGTGGAAGATACAAAGCAACATTTGAAACTATCAGGCCAAGAAATTGACTCTGAAATATTACAAAATCTTCAACGCATTGAAACCCATCTAACGAATATTAGAAGTGCTCAAAAAGTGGAAGATTGGAGGCGTATTTTGACTGAAAGCAATCTTACAATTGAAGCTGGAGCAGATGCATCATATAAGGTACATGCTGATATAGCTAAAGCTCTACTGAAGCTTAACAAACCAAAAAAATCTCTTGAAGTTTTGACAACAGCAAAGAAGTCGAGTGGAAACAAATCAAGAAAAGTTCACAATAGGGATTGGGACTTTCTAATAATTGAGGCTCAGGTCTATATTTATTTAGGAAGGTTCGATAATGGGAACCTAGCCGCAGAACATGCAGTAAATTTGGATGCATGAATGGAATCTTTGATATGGTTGAGAAAAGCGAGGGCTGTTTTCCGATGCTCGAGGAGTTGGAAATGAATATTTTAAAGCGGAAACGTTTTTGGAAGCCTGCATGGCTTATAGTCGAGGTTTGGAGTATTTTCCTACTAATAGTGTATTGCTCAGTAATAGAGTTGCTTGCAGAATTAAGCCAGGGAAGTGGGAAATGGCTGCTGGTGATTGTAATGTTGCATTAAGAAGCCAATTTAACAACACTAAAGCTCTTCTTCATCGTACTCAGTCCAATACAAGACTTGAGAGTTGGGAAGAGTCGCTAAGAAACTATACGGTACTTAACAAGGAAAGGCCTGAAGATATTCCATTGCAATTCCCTTACTCAACTACATCTGATGTTCAAAAATTACTAAGCTGCAAGGAGCTTATAGCCCCGAGAACATAATAATATCTCACATTTGAGCATACTCACGGAACTGGGAAGTAAAGTTTGCACAAAGCTTCAAGTCAGGGCGAGAGAAGAAAGTGCGCTTCTTCGATCCCGGTTATTAAAGGCAAATATTTTATGTTGTGAAAACTTCAGAAGTTCTTTGTTTTTTCTCTTTATTAACTATTCTTGGTGACTCGTGTCTTGTAATCCTCTAAGATGAATTCAAACACCTATTATTACTGCTTGAGAACGTTCGACTCGTATTTTGCTCAAGATATCTCATTACCTGTGGTAATCGGCCCTTATTCCTAAATTATTTCCTCCTTTTAATGTGATTGCAGATAGCAAGTTCTGACGCCTATAAAATTTGTAGGGTACATCAATATCCTTTTGGCAAACAGCTGATGGGAAACTAATTACCAAAAGTAAGTAGGTACTTCATAAGGTTTTGATTGTTTTGGTCATATACAAATGCCTAACCTTGGGATTGGTTGTGGCGTTGATTTTTCCATTTTTGTGACATTATGTTTGTCCTTGAGCATAAAGAATTGGTGCCCTTTCAGTTTTGAGTATTTTCTATCATCTATAACTTTTGTACCCTGGGCCGTCCTATAAGTTCTTGTATCTGTATATCATTTGATGCATCTTGTATTTATTTAGACGAAATGTTTACTTTTTGCAGTTAACGGGAAATAGATTGGAGCAGTTCATAGCAAGGAATTGTGCAGTAAGTATTCCCTTGATATTGATTTTGGTGATCCCACAATTATTTTTTCTTGATTAGCTTCTAGTCCGCTGAATATTATATCATTCTGTCATTCTTTAAGAAATCAATTACTAGAGTTGGTCTTCATTAATATGGAGAACTATGTGTCACACATAAATATCCCAAAAAGTTGTTACAATACTTTATCATTAATTTAAGTAGAGTGCTCTATAAGATTTTCAAATAGAAATGAATTAAAGATTGAAAATAAAACTAACGTAGAAACAGATTAATCAAATCATAAAAATACTTGCCTTAAAGAAAGTACTAATAGCCTCATCATATACTCGATATGTTAGTATTTTAGAGCTAAAATTGGGTTAACCAATATATGACATTTGTAGACCAACATGATATAGTGGCATAACTTCATTTTCACAGTTTTTTTTGCTTCGTAGATTGGCACTGATATTCATTTTGGACAAAATACGGGTTACAAGAGTCTTCTAGTCCTTTTAGGTATGTTTATTCTTGGTGTATTCGAATACTTTACATTTCACTATATTACGTGTTGAGTAGCAGTTGGTGGCATAGTGTCGCAACTTCTAGATATTTATACTCATGCTATGAAATTATACTTAATCAGGTGTTAATGTTTGTAGTTGTTGAGATTTATATATATTATCAAGCCTCATGGTTAATATGACCTTAATGTGATATCCAATTGTCGTGCGATTTGTGTGGATTTCATAATCTTAGGAATTGAGAACGTGCTGTGTGTATATTGGCCCTAAGGGTTCTCAAACCGAAAGATTACGTTATTCACTTGAGTGTTTATAAATTTTATATATTTTCTAGCAGGTATAAAATTGAAATGTCCAATTTACAGGGAAAGTGCTGTCGAATATTTTGTAGGATTTCTCTTATTTGATTTGCTTCCACGCAGGACTCTGATATAGATGTGATGCGTCATTTAATTTCTAAAATTTTAAGTTTCATAATGTGTACTTCATTGTCTTATTATCTTTTGGTTTTGCAATTATTTTTATAATTTGTGGTTGAGGTTGTAACAATTTGAATTTTTTTTCCAGATAGTTTCTTAGCAATTATGTGAGCGATACAAGCAAGTGTTTATTATACATAGAGATATTGTTCGTGCGTCGATGGTTCCATGTTTAGTGCGTAAGTGCTTGGATAATTAATTTGAATGCTCAAGTTGTATTTAGTGATTGAATAATTAATTTTTAATGATCGAGGTGGATTGAGACATTATTTATTTATTTATATGAAATTGGTGTTTGCGGAATCTTGTAAATAAATCATTCTATCTTTTAAATTAACTTGTGGTTGATGAATAATTTGTACTATCTAACAGAGAGTAATTCAAATTGCCAAAATGTTGTATTTAGTATTACCTTCTTTAGAGACGATTTATTTTATCTCTATTAATATTGGCGCCATACTTTTAGAGACAAACAAATTCGTCTCAAATTTTGTGTAATAGAGACAGAATAATTTGTCCCCAATAATATTGGCACTGGCGGGAAAATTTGGCACAATACTTTTAGAGACAAACAAATTCATCTCAAATGATGTGTATTAAAGACAGAATAATCCGTCCCCAATAATATTGGCATTAGCGGGAAAATTTTGTGCCATACTTTTATAAACAAAAAAATTCATCTATAATATTATGTATTAGGGACAGTTGTACTCCGTCCCCAAAGGAGTTGAAAAATAAAGACCTTTAGAGACAGATTTTTGGCATCTCTAAAGCCGTCATTAATAGTATTAGAAACGGATGTGTCCGTCCCTAATGTATTTGGGATACCACCCTAAAGGGACAACATTTTACCGTCCCTAAAGACATCCCTAATAGCTGTAGGGATGGATTAACAGCCTTTTGGGATACTTTTTTGCCATCCCTAAAAGTGGTTTTTCTTGTAGTGTGTTGTGACATACATTCAACATCATCATCTATGAGATATTTATTTTTAAATTATAATTGTTATATGATTGAATTTTTGTTTGGCATAGTAGTTAATTTTATTTGTATGATAGTTAAATTTGTTATATACAGGTTGTTCGTATGGATCTTTTTGTTCATAGAACATTTTTTAATAATTAGATGAGTAGCGATAACTGTTTGGCAGACAGTGGTACCAGGCACTCGATCATACTAGATAAGAAATATTTTTCGTCTCTAACGCCGTATATCGGCGATGTCACAACTATCACTGGCTCAACCAATATGATAGAAAATACTGATAGTAGCACATTACTACTATCCAATGATGCGAAACTAAGTATCCAGTCTACTTTATACGTAAGTAATTTTACCAAGTGTTTACTTAGCTTTTGGGATATCCATGATAATGGTTATCAACTATAAACTAGGGGAGAAGGACAAAACCAAGTTTGTGTATCACTCCTACCACTCCCCAAGGATAAAAAATAGCATTGGAACAATGTCTAATATACCCCTCAGGGCTATATCCCACAGACATTCAACATGTTGAGACCTACATTATAACAAATTTTTCACCCTTACAAGATTAAATATTCAAAATATTGCACGATCGTTTAGGACATCCAGGTTCAAGGATGATGAAGAAGATTATCGACAGTAGCTCCGAACATTCTTTAAAAGGAGAAAAGATTTGCATACTATGAGAGTTCCCTTGCAACGCCTGTTCTCAGGGTAAATTGATTATCCGACCTAGCATGACCAAGGTGAAGTTCGAGTCTCCAGCCTTTCTCCAACGCATCCATGAAGATATATGTAGACCTATCCATCCACATATTGGCCCGTTTAGGTATTTTTTGGTCATTATTGAGGCATCTTTGAGATGGCCATACGTTTACCTATTATCAACAAGGAATGTGACATTTACAAAACTTCCTACACTGTTTATTCGGTTACGGGCTCATTTTTCAGAATACCCGATCAAGTAGATTCGACTTGATGGCGTAGGTAAGTTTACCTCTGCACATTTAATGATTATTATATCACTAATAGGATAAATATATAACATCCAATACCCCATGTCCATACCTAGAATGGTATGGCAGAAAATCCAATCAAGCGATTGTAGACAATCGCTCGGCCACTGCTACTAATTAAGGTCTCACCTTCTAGCCACTGCTTATGGCCATGCAATCTTGCATACCAGAATACTAATTAAACTACAACAAATAAGAGTTCTAACATCATTAAAATAATGACGTCAAAGTGTTTCAATGTCATTTTTCCATGTAACATAAAAGGCGATGACCTGGAAATTATAAGTTTATCCACGTCATTTGTAGAAATGAAGTTAAAGAAGATTTAGAACTGACGTTGTAGATACCTTGTTTTGGTGACTTGCTGGTTGATTACGTACTACTAACGTCAATAAATAATGTCAATTAGAAATGACGTAATTGAACTCTATAACGTCACTTTCTAAGTGACGTGGTAGTGTTTCCCTGCGTCAACAATGTCATTATAAAAATGACGTCATTTCCTTATAAAATACAAAAAGAGGCAAATTGTTTGCATAAACCATAGTACATACACTCATTGCAATGTATATTACATGACAAAATAATTGGTACATAAGAGATGTAAATTAACCCGTTTTAGAAAAAACTAATATAATGAAGGATCTTGATGACTCATGCCAACATCTAGCCTTTACGAGTTTCTAGTAATCTCTACAAATATGTAAACCTATCAAAGGATTCAAAACATTATCGCTACTAAACAATATACATATATTAAAATAATCAACCACCAAGAAATAAACCACTGCTATCAAGCAATTTCCAATATATGGGGTGCTTCACATTCAACTTATTATTGTCCAACATATAACTTTGTGCACTTCTATTGAATATCTTCTTTAATATCCAAATCAAAATCAGGCTCAATTTAACACATAATCTATGTTTTCAGCATCATAAGCAACTTAGGAAATATCAAAAAATTAATAACTGATGAACAAAGAAAATTATAGAAAATTAACGACCTCAGTATTAGAATCAAACATATTATTTAGCAACAAACACTCACTAGGTACAATTAATACTGGAATAGATTGCCTGGTAGCCGGCAATCCTACAAGTGAAGGATCCAAAGCCTGTCCAAGTAGGGTTAGACCAAGAATCTGCAAAGTTGGCAGAGTCAGATCAGTACCAATGACAATAGTACCATTGACAATAGGAGTCGTAAGTGAGTCAACAATGCTGCAGGTACAAAGTGCATGTCAAATTCTAACCGTGATTGGACTTGCTTTCCTAACAAATAGAAACAACATACTTGAAATAAACATCCATATTTTTTTTACAATATTACAGTCAAAGACAAAAGTACACGGACAAGGAAATTTAAAAGTCATCTGTCAAGTACACGGACAAGGAAATTTAAAAGTCATCTGTCATAAAAAAAAATAGTAAAATTTGAGTTACTTTCCAAGCCTCATCCATAATCCATCATCAAAATTGTTAGCATTCACCCCAATGTCTTGCATCCCAACTTGGTCAGAAATAACCGATACCTTATATACACATTCAACAATGTCTAGTTGCCCATTTAAACTCTAAGAAGCTCTAGCATCTTCAAGGCGTGCAAACTAGAAAGATCTACCTTAACTAATTAGCCTATAATGTTCAAAGAAAATAGGAAATACATGACCTTAAGTTACACTAACATGTACAAATCTCAGTTCTAAGATACTTTGATTCTATTATCCATAAGATTTTCAAACCTATAAATATACATAAGCATCAAATTCTGCCTTACATTCATTGCTTATTCATATGTAACTTAAGTTATAGCCCAATCTTGTATAAAGAAAATACCTATTCCAGCATCGAACCAAGAAGTAAACGATCAAACTTTTGTCCCATTCATCAACAGTAATCATAATGCAGTAGTTGCCTGTACAATTCAAAATTTTATCAACTGTGGAATGTAGGATTTGACAGTACATACACAAAAACACAATACTTGTTCCTTCATATAAAATACACTTTCTCCTTCAGCATGAAATAACACACCCTTTATTGTCTATGAAACATTCAAGAAACAAATAGTTTTAAAGCCATTTCATGTTTTTAATGCTTTAACAAACAACAACCTTAAACCATGCTTAAAAGTACAAGACTGAAAACTCCTTCCCTTCTGATTTGGTGCAAGTCTTTCCTTTCTCCCCAATATCATCAGTTTCACTTTCAGTTGCTCTTTCTTGCAAGGCATCACCTAGTACCCCAGATTTCCTCTTTTCCCATCTACTCAAATCCATCCTTCATTTCTTTACTTAAACAGGTAAGAAACATGCTTTCATGTCCATATTGATGTTTGTTACAGTCGTATTGTTTGATCAGAACGTTGTGAATTGTTTCTACCCAACACCATCAGAGCAGAC
This sequence comes from Kingdonia uniflora, assembly GCA_014058105.1. NCBI lineage: Eukaryota > Viridiplantae > Streptophyta > Magnoliopsida > Ranunculales > Circaeasteraceae > Kingdonia > Kingdonia uniflora. The sequence continues at coordinate 3,363,722 of JACGCM010001844.1, read as the reverse complement.
TAAGGAGCTTCTTACATCATTGCCTGTCGGAATTGAATTGATATGCAGCATGATGTTTGTATTTTTTTCCACCAAACATCATGGGATCGGCTTTCCTCTCTCTTCCGATTAATCCACTTTTATTCACTTGGTTCACTAGTGCCAGCAAAATGTCGGTCTATGCTTCTTTGTACTCTTGTCTTTCAATCATTTGAAAATGTATTGTCATCTACTAGAAAGGATGGCACACTGTGTTCTTTGTCATGTATTCCTTAATTTAACAGTTACACATTGGTTTCTAGAAAATTGCCGATAAGCTTAACGTATACCACCTCAACTGCTTCTTTCACCTTAGTGCAATGAAGGAAACCACACACAACCTTATTCCATATGCATTCTTCAGGAATAGATCCTTCAAGCAACATCTCATTAACAATCTGAGAAGCTTTGTAGACATCTCCTTTCTTAGAAAAGCAACCCACAAGAGACTTTTAAGTCCCATTATCAACCAAAATGTGTTTTATACGCGTACTGAGGTAAATTTGAAATGCTTGATTAAAGTCTTTCTCAGTGCAAAGTCCATGGACTACCATATTATGATTATTTACGTGAAGACTCCAACTTACGTGGTTAGACGACATTCCACCAGGATCCATATTCATCGAGAAGGTTTGCAGCCTTTTGGAACTTGGAGGAATTACAAAGACTATTTACTAGCCTACCATACAATACAGCATCTGGTTTTAATCATTGAAGTTTCATTCTGCCAAGAATCTGCATGGAAACTGGAACTTTCCCCTCTTTACATAAACGATTAACTAAATTATTATAAATTATTGTGTTAGCAGAAAAGCGCTTGCCAACCATCTTTTCTCGTAGCTTCAAGGCTTGTAAAGAATGTCCGCCTTTGTAAAGTCTTTCAATTAGCGAGCTGAAAGTAACCAAATTGGGTTAGATACCTTTGCGACTCATCTCTTCTAACAATTCTATGGTTTCATCCAAAATGTTACACTAGCACGACCTATGTATCAAAGAAGTATAGGTAACAACTATGGGTGAGTAACCTTTTGCATCCATTTCTCTAAATAGCTCTTTAGCTTTGCTAATCATTCCCAATTTACACAGCCCATTGATTAAAGTACCATAAGTATAAGAATCAGGAATACATCCATGATCCTTATACATTGTTAAATGTAAAGTAGGAATACATCCATGATCCTTACACAACCCATTGATTAAGGTACCATAAGCACTTTACACAGTCTCCTTCTTCATGTAAAGTGCCTTGAAGAAAACATTCAAGAAAGAAACACTCGGACGAATCCCAACTTGCTTCATATACTTAAGAAACATTTGCGCCAACTTCAACTGGTTTTTACTAAGTATCAAAAGCACAGTGCCATAACTTTTATCAGTGGGTTCGCATTGGAACTCCTTCATCCTCTAAAAAATCCTAAAGGTGCCCAATAGCCTATGAACACGACCATAAGATCGACATAAGCATAAAAATACATCTTCAGTAAAACTACACTTTTCTTTCTTCATTCTATCAATGAGCTCCTCTCCTGGTTTAAACTTGTTTACAGAAACTAATCTCGATATCATAAACCCATACGTAGTATGATCGTGTCGAAAGCCATTACTATACTATGTTGTTGCCGACTCAAAGACAAGGACTGCTTTGTCGATATCCCACTCCGCTCGAATCAAGTGTTGAACTAAAAGATGAAGGACTAGACCAGTCCGTATATAATGAATACCCCTCCTAATACTGGTGTTAAGTAGATGTACTTGTGGTTTATGCTCCAAAATTTAAGCACTTTCTTCTAAGTCTGCAATAATAATAGAAACACAATGAACTTGCTTAAATCAAAATATTAATTTTCTAGGCCATCCAGGAAAAAAAGAAGGGAAAGCAACCCGGAAAAATAACACTAGGAACTAAACTACATAGTGAATATAACCCAATTAATAGGAGAAACTTGGGTATTATATAATATATCAAAACAATCCCAAAGAAAAGTCTGAGCACATAAAACCAGAATTATGAAATTCTTAGAACCAAGGAAAAATCCAAAGGGCAATCTAAGCGATAGGGATACACACCAGAGCGAGAACGAGATTTGATAAGTACTTTGGTAAATTCCTTAAGCTGCGGCTAAAGATCAGGACCCCTGTATTGCACTTCAAATATCACTGCAAATCTACGAATAAGTAAAATCATATTAGCAAAACAATGAGTAAGGGGGATTCCCATTATGTTAATAAATATACCAAATTCACAAAATTAAGGACACCCCTCTTCTCACCCTCAAAACCTCAACTGCAACTATGATATCTATCTCAAGCTCTTAAGCATTGTTTTTTTTTGCAAAGTTCTTATTTTTTTTCTCATGAACATCAAATTAAGAAAACATGAACACCAAATCGTGAGTATAACAAAAGAATCTAAACTCCTTTTTATCGATGACCAAATTAGCAAACTATTAAGCAAAATAGTAAAATTATCGATTGGGAAATTTACCTGGTGCCAATCATTCTATTCTTCATAGATTAGGGCAGTAGACTGCTAAAATCGAGGCTGGTATCAATCCAGGAGATCAAAAATTAAATAGTCAATACATCAAATCTACTGAAATCTTCTGTAATCGTTATGTTCTTCACAAATTTTCTGATTGATAATCTACTAAAATTTGAGAATGTGTTCCAATTGATAATCGGGACTGACCTCCGATTAGGGTTCCTCACTGAAGAGTGCAGTGGCTACGATGCCTAAACTTCCTCTTTTGATTTTTGCATCTCCTAAATTTTATCTTGAGTTTGCCTCTCTTCGAATTGCAAAAAAATCTCTCTCATTAAAGTTTTGTTTCTTGCGACCACTCTATCGAGTTCCCTCGAATTTTTTAATTTGAAGAAACTATGTCATTAAAAACAAAGTAAATGTTCTTTATAAACAAATCACGTCATTTCTGAAGCAACGTTATTTTCAAATTTTAAAGCCATATTTAAAAAATGCCATTGTATATTAATAAAAGTAGGGCAGTAACATCATGTTCTTGTAAAATGACTCAGAATGCTAATTAAGCCTATTAATATTCAGGATAAAAGGAGAAAGTCCACTAATAATGTCAGAATTATAAAAAATGATATTATTTAGCTGACGTCGTAGCCAGTATTTGTTGTAGTGTTAGAGTTCATCCGAGTGTGAATCACCAGCTTTCCCCAAAGCAACTAGTCACTTGGTTATAACCCAATGTCACCCATTTACGCACTTTTGGATGTGTCATACAACTGCTAATAGCACCTCCACAATACACAAAAAATGGGTCTCCAATGCCGTATTGGCATATACGTGGGTTATGATTCACCATCTATCATTCGATATTTGGAACCCACTACAGGCGACGTCTTTACTACAAGATTCGCAGACTGTCACTTTGATGAAGCAATTTTTCCAACATTATGGGGAGATATGACTTATAATGCTGCATAAGTTCCTAAGTTAACTTGGAAAACACATCGTTATATCATCAGGATCCCGCTACTAACCAGAGTGACAATGAAGTCTAATGGATACTTCACTTATAACTGGTCGCAAACAAAATGTTAAATACATTCTACGATGCTGCTAAAGTGACCAAGGGGAATGTACCTACAAGTAATGCTCCTGCACAGCTGAAGGTTCTGAAAGGAATTACCGTTCCTTCTGCAAATGAATCAATGGTCAAAACATCCTGTGGACGTCCTCCTAAGGAGAAAGAACCGGCTTCGGGGAAGTGGTAGAAATTGGGACCATAAATGACTAATAGTGTTGTCGGTTAATCTAGGATGGAATGGCCCATAGACATGGCTACTATAACTACACAACTAGTTGGTACATTACCAGACATACCCGGTGTGGTACATAGCTATGATAACAGAGAGATCTCGATCAATTATGTCTGTAATGGTATAACTTAGAAACATTCTAAAGTTGTTGTCGACAACGTATCACATTTGCTACTATGCTCCCCATCGAGGATGACGATCCAGAACCCCTTTCTGTTGACAAGTATCGTAGCCATAAAGATTGGCCAAAATGGGAATCTATGATCCAAGCTAAGCTCAGCTCGCTAGCAAAATGCAAAGTATTCAGACCTATCCTCTGTAGGCATGATGCCATAAAGCTTGTCGGTTATAAATGGGTATTTGTACAAAATCATGATAAACATGGAGAGGTAGTAAGATACAATTTAATACTAGTTACACATGACTTCACATAAAGACCTGACATCGATTATGATAAAACTTGCTCTCCGATCATGGATGCTAAAATGTTCTATTACCTAATCAGTCTGTTAGTTGTTGAGGACAATCTAGACATGCGTCTTATGGCCGTAGTTACCGTATATCTATATGGGAAACTAGATGCAGATATCTACATGAAGCTACCCGCGGGGTATAAGCTTCCGAAAGCAATAAAGATAGACACATGAGATGTGTACATAATAAAACTGGATAAGTCATTATACGGTTAAAAGCAATCAGGGTTATTATGGTATAATAGATTGGCTGAATATTTGGAGGCCGAGGCTTCGCAAATAATCCTATCTATCTGCCTATATATTTTCTTGAAGAAGACAGAAATTAGGTTTGCCATCATTGTAGTGTACCTTGATAATTTAAATATCATCGAAACTCGGGGGCAGATAACGAGTACCGTTGAATACCTTAAGAAGGAATTTGAAATGAAAGATCTTGGGAAAATTAAGTATTGTCTTGGTTTTTAGATCGAACACCTTGGTAGTGGCATATTCGTCTACCAGACAACATTTACCGAATAGATCCTCAAACGATTCGGTATGGATGCAGCACATATTGCTAAGACGCTTATGGTAGTCTGTCACTTGGATGTGGACAAGGACATCTATTACCCTCCAAATGGGGGGGGGGGAACTTCTTGGACCTGAGGTGTCATATCTGGGACCAATTGACCTTTTATTATACTTAGCTGGGTGTACTAGACCCGATATCTCATTCACAGTAAACTGCTTAGCTTGCCACAATTCTGCTCCTACCTAAAGGTACTAGAATGGGATCAAGCACATTCTGCAATACCTAAAAGACACAATATTCTTGGGTCTATTCTACCCAAAAAGTGGTAAACATAAATTGATAGGGTACACCGATGCAAAATATTTATCAGACCTACATAAAGGCCAATCTCAGTCGGGATATGCATTATTATATGGTAATATAGTGATATCATGGAGATCAGTGAAACAGATGATGGTGGTTATAATGACCTAATTTTATTGCTCAAAATAGCATAAAATTAGCTCTTAAACTAAATTTGTCTGTGACAAAAATTAATGTAATATAAGGAATGACACAGGTGATTTAGCGTGGAAAACTTTTGAATAAGTAAAAAACCATGACCTCGAGTTAAGGATTTAGTAACTATAACTTTTATTACTTGAGGCTGATATCTTATTACAAGTGATCTCTTGAACTAAAAATGCTTGATCTTAAAATAAGAAATTTTTGGTATTTCAGAATCTATAAATTCATGTGCTAAAGTCTAGAAAATCAAGTTTTTCTGGTCCCTATCTCTTCTGGAACTTTTTCTTTATATAGACTTTACCCACAACTCGTTATCATGCAGAAGCACGTTCTACGAATTATGGAGTAAGTGGTAGTTGAATGTGTATCTGTTTAGTTTATGGGAGACAGGTGTCTTTGACTTGTTCATATTCTTCTATTATGCTCGATCCATATTCTTTATCAGTTCGTGGTCTAGGTGGCAATGCTGACTATTCATGTCTCATGTAAAATGCATGAGTCTGATATTGAGGTAGATCAAGTTTGGACTAGGTCGAGGGGTTGGCCCTTCCAATCGCCACCTCGCAACTGAAGGCACGAGTGGCTTTGGTTGAGAAAGAACCATGTTTGCTATTAGTGTTGAAAGTTGGAACGATATGATGTATTAATGTAGAATTTGACTGGATGGGTACTCAATATTTATTCATTGAGTGATGTATCTGACATTGATGATGATGGAAAGGATTGATGTACTTGATGCTTGGGGTTCAAAGAGTGGCTCTGCTTTAAATGATAACTACTTTGGAAATGTACCTGCTGTAATGGCCTAATTTTGCAAGCTCGAGATGGGTCAAAATTATCTCTTATACCAATGTTCCTGTGACAAAAACTAATATAAAGTAAGAAATGACATAGGTGATTTAGCATGGAAAACCTCTGAATAGGTAAAAAACCATAACCTCGGGTTGAGGGTTTTAGTAACAGGGACATTTATTGCTTAAGGTTGATATCTTTTTACAAGTGATCTCTCAAACTAGAAATACTTGATCTTGAAAATAAGAAATTTAGTGTTTGAGAATCTAAAAAATATAGCTTTCACAGTGATTTCTTGTATATATCTCTGGTCTTTGTCTCTTATAGAAATTTTTCCTTATATAGGCCGTGTCCGCAGTTCATTATCGTGCTGAAGCACATTCTCTGAACAATGTGGTAAGTGACAGTTGACTGAGTAATTTCTTAGTTCATGAGAGACAGGTGTCTTTGACTTGTTAATACTTTTCTATTCGTGTTGACCCACATTCATCATCAGTTCATGGTGTAGGTGTCAATGCTGACAGTTTATGTCACGTGTAAAATACGTGAGTCTAATATGAATGTAGTTCAAATTGAGTTAGTTTGAATTGAAAACTAGTATTACTTTCATTTTAATTACAGAGTATAAATGTTGCAGCCTTATTGAGAGATAAAAACTAGTTTTACCTTTGCTTTATCTTATGTCTGGTAGAGTTTTTTGATTAAAAACTAGCATTACCTTCATTTTAATCTCAGAGTATGTATAGAGTTTGATCAAAGCCAGTTTTACCTTTACTTTAATTTGTATAATTGTTGCAGCCATGTTGAGAGATGAAAGTTAGCTTTACATTTGCTTTATCTTATGTCTGGTAGAGTTCATTGATTAAAAACTAATATTACCTTCATTTTAATCGTAGAGCATGTATAGAGTTCGATCAAAGCAAGTTTTACCTTTGCTTTAGCCGGTATAGTTATCGCAGCCATATTGAGATATGAAAGCTAGTTTTACCTTTACTTTATCTTATGTCTGGTAGAGTTTTTTGATTGAAAACTAGTATTACCTTTGTTTTAATCACAGAGTATGTATAAAGTTTGATTAAAGCTAGTTTTACCTTTGCTTTAACCGGTATAATTGTCGTAGCCATATTGAGAGATAAAATCTAGTTTTACCTTTACTTTACTTTATGTCTGACACAATTCTTTCATTGAAAACTAGTATTACATTCATTTTAATCGCAGAGTATGTATAAAGTATGGTTTAAAAGCTAGTTTTACCCTTGCTTTAACCAGAATTGAGGTCAATTAAAAGCTAGTATTACCTTTGCTTTAATCTATTTATTGTCTACATAAGTAGACAGTTGTGTAAGAAAAAACTTGGAAGTTTTCAATAAATAGAATAGAATGTACATTGTATGGAGATGAAAATCCTACTTTTGGAATGGAAAGAGTAAGAATTTGAAGTGGAGTAGTGAGGAACTTAACGATAGTACTGTTTCAGTCATCTAGTATTCCAAGTATTTAAGATATGAACTCCTTCCTCGGTCATGAGGTAATATTATCCCAAGCCAGTGAGACCAGTAATTAGGAATGAACCCTCCCAATTTTTTGCCTATTTTCTGATAAGTGCCTCTTTTCTGTGTTGAGGGATTTCTCAGAGGATGAGATCATCGATTTGGAAAGTACGGCTTCAGACTCGTCTATTCTACGAACAGGCTAGCATATGCTGATATCGACCTAGGTTGGCAATAGCGCATTTCCTAGTGTCATCAATTCAATTGATATTGCAGGCCAATTCAAACTCATTTTCTTCGTCAGTTAGCTCGTGATCTCTGACAGGATGATAATATTCTATTGGAATGACAACTTTGGTGCCATAGGCGAGGAGGAATAGGCTACAGCCGGTTGATTGACGTAGAGTTGTACGGTATGCCCATAAGACATAAGGAAGCTCTCGTACCCAATTTTCTCTTTTCTATGAATGAAGCCTTTTGTTGAGTCTATCCATAATGGTTTTGTTAGTGATTTTGGCTTGGCTATTGCCTTGAGGGTAGTAGGGATTGGATGGTGAGTGGATGATGTTGTATTTGTTAAGGAAAGCTACGACTTTTTCTCCAGCGAATTGTGGCCTATTATCGAAATGAATTAGGTAGGGGCATCTAAATCGAGTAATGATGTGTTCCTAGATAAAAGAAATGACCTTTTCTTCTCTACTTTGACAGACCGAAGCTGCCTCAACCCATTTTGGTAAAATAATCTGTAGCCACGAGTAGGTATCGACGGTTACCTGGAGAATTAAAAATTTTACCAACAAGATCGAGCGCCCATCTTTGAATGGCCAGAACACCTTACTTGTATGTAGTTTGAGCGCAGGGGCATAGATCACTTGTCTATGTCGTTGACATGTATCACATTTGCGTGAGTACTCTTCTGCTTGCTTGTGCATGCCTAACCAGAATACTCCTTGTGTAATAGCTCTGTTAGCGAGTGATTGAACTGCGGCATGGGAGCCACGAGTCCCTTCATGTAAATCTTTAAGCATCTCATATGCTTTCTTTCATGAGAGGCACTTATGGTAAGGCCCCGTGACTGAACGGTAATATAAAAACATTTTGATTTGCGCAGCGCTTTGAGTTTTTGATCAACTGTCAGTACTCTTTTGGATCTGCTGGAAGGGGTCTTTTGCATTCGTTGTCGATGCCAAGGTAGGTAAAGAAGGGCTTTTGCCAATTGTCTTCCTCTTCTTTATCGCCCCCAGTGTTGATCATGCATACAAAAATGCGTTCAATGCTGGTGGTTGATATCACTTTGATATGGAGATATCTAGCATCTATAGCCAAGACCCCGGCTAGATAAGCCAAGGAATCGACATGTTTATTTTTACCTCGAGGAAGATAATCGAGAGTTGCTATCACAAACTGGCTCATCCTATCTGTAATGAGGGCTGCATATTCGATTATCTTTCTATTCATTTTGTATTGCTCAGAGTAATGGTGGACGATGAGTAGAGAATCTATGTAGACTGAGAGTTCTGGGATGCTGAGCTCAAGTGCGTGGTCAAGTCCATGATTGAGAGCTTCATATTCTGTGATATTATTGGAGGCTTCAAAATCTAAGCGGACTGATTTCTCAATTTCGCCGTTGGAAGGGATAATTAATACGATTCCAATTCCTGACCCTATGGCTCCTGTTAGACCATCTGTAAGTAGTCTCCACCTTTTCCTTATAATTTATTTAGCTCGCTCGTCAAATGCTTTAGTGGGTGAATCTTCTGTAATTTCTTCTGCAAGGTCAGGATCGTGCTACTCCCACTCGGGATCTTCCACTGGAAAATTTACGAGAAAATTGATAATTGCCTGACTCTTTTTTTAATGTCATTGTTCAAACTTGATATCATGTTCTCCTAAACTGACTAACCCTTTTTGCACTCTTTTAGATTTTTCTTTGTTGGATAAAACATCCTGGAGTAGGTAGTTCATCATGACTTTGAATGAATAATCTTGGAAGTAGTGCTTAAGCTTCTGTGAAGTGTAACTAAGAGTTAGAAGGAGTCTCTCAATTTTAAAATACCTCATTTCTGCTAGAGTGAGGGTTTTGCTAATGAAGTAGACTGGCTTCTCAATTTTCTCTTCAAGTTAAATAAGAACTAAGCAGATAAAAGTATCTGTAACTACTAGGTAGATGATCAGTTCCTCATTATCTATTGGGGTGCTAATTATGGGATACTTCCCCAAATACGTTTTAAGTTCTTGAAAAGCTACCTCGCATTCAGATGTCCATTAGATCTCTGTATTGGGCTAAAATTTTCCTCATTTGGTACAACCGCGGAGTAGTTGATGCAACCAATGAATACGATTTGATGAGCTTAAATTTGACCTGGATTGGCCTCAATCATTTTCTTGCGGATGAGATGACTGAGGAATCGTCCTGAATGTACTCCAAATTAATATTTATCAGGATTGAGTCGCATCCTGTAAGATCGAAGAATGTTGAATATTGTATTAAGATCTGTGATGTGGTTGATTAACTGTATGCCCTTGCGCAAGAGATCATCAATGTAAACTTCCATGATTTTCCCAAGATGTGTTTTGAACATAGTAGTCTTCAACCGTTGATAAGTCACACCTGCATTTTTAAGTCCAAAGGACATAACTTTGTAGTAATAAAGTCCTTTTTCAGTGATGAAAGTGGTATTTTCTTGATCTTCTTCCAAGAGTGGAATCTGATTATATCCAAAAGTAGCGTCCATCATAGATAAGAGTTTGTGACCTGCTGTAGAATCAAAATTTTAATGTATGTTCGAAAGAGGGAAGATGTTCTTCAGAGTGTGTTTGTTTAGATCTGTGAAATCTGTATAAACTTGGACTTTTCCATTCATCTTCGGTACAGTGACGATGTTGGATATCCAATCTGGATACTTGGCTTCTCTAATAAAACCTACTGTGATCAATTTCTCAATCTTCATGTTAAATTCATCTCGAAGACGAGGTGACAGTCGTCGTTATTTCTGTTTAATTGCCGTGGTATTGATGTTACTGGCCAACTTGTGGCATGTATTAGTCGGCTTGAACCCCTGGCATCACTTCTAAAGTCTATGCAAAGATGTCTCGATTCAGTCGTAAGAATTAAATAAGGGCATCTTTATCGTGCTGGACCAGCTTGGTACCGATAAAAGTACCTCTACTAGGTCCATCAATGTTGACGTATTCTGTAGGCTCTTCTATTGAAGGCTGATCATCAAGGTGATCAGCTTTCTATAATTGTAATACAGTATATCTTTCTGTCATATCTAGAATGGCAGAGAAGGTATTTTTATAAGCTTGAGAAAACATTTGACTACCTTTGATTTCATAGATACCATCATTGTGCTTGAAGTGGAGTGCTTTAGGATAGGTGGAAGCAATTGCTTCTATTTTGTGAATTCAGCAGCGGCTCATAATCTTGAGATAACGAGATTTGGCATTAATGATGAAAAAGATGACATCGACAGTGGTTGGTCCTGCGGTAATAGGTAAGATGATCTTGCCTACTCGGTCTTCTTTAAAACCATTAAATCCGCTGATATCGGTGTCGCTTGGAATATCTTTATCGGCCAATCCCATTTGATCTATTGTTCTCTGAAAGAGAATCTCAATACCCCTTCCGGTATTGATCATTATTGTGTGCATGAAAAACTTCTGCATCTTGAGTATTATGACTAATGCATCATGATGTAGAAATTTTACATGACCAATGTCACAATCTTCGAATGAGATCCCAAACTGGAGATTGCTTCACTCAGGTAGATCGCAGCATTCTTATAATCTCCTATGCTTGAATTGATAAGAGTTGTCGATCTAATGAATTTTAATTGCAGCATTTTGATAATCTCCTTATAGCATTCTTATAGCTACCATCCTTGCATGATATCAGGTCGATAATGTATTATAACATCCATCCCTCCTTAAAAATGAATTCTACAACCTCTATAAAGCACAAAAATTATTAGTAGAATGATAATTTACCTTGTGATGCATACAGTACGGGCGGCTCTCGATTGGTTCTTAGGGTTGAGAAGGACGGTATAGCTTATCCTTGGAGTGGATTGGAAAAATTTCGAAGATTCGAACATTCATTTTCAGGAGGACCAGTGTAGGTAATGTTCTGCCTTTCCAAGGATTATTGGTCTTACCCTTAGAACACTTTTGATCACCCTGATCCTCATTCGTCATTCGGTTCATTATTTTGATCTATAGATGGACCTTTCGTGGTTAGGATGGATTTAGTAGATTTATGCCTTTCGGACATCATCCTTTCCAGGTTGACATAATCATTGACCTTGGTGATCATATCCTCCAAGGTCACAGGTTTGTGGAGGAAGATGTATTTTTTGGCCTTACAGTCGAGCTAGAGCGCGGTGGTGAAAGCAGTAACATATGTTTTTCGATCGAGGTTGTCTACTTTACGCGCGAGCTCCAAAAACTTCTTTGCAAAAGCCTCGAGCTTCTCTTCATATGACTGTTTAAGACTAATAAGAGAATATAAATTATCTTCTTTATCTTTGTTGTGAGCATACATCTTGATGAATTGTTTTTGCAGCTGATCGATTGTTAGTATGGAATCCTTAGGAAAATAGTGGAACCACCGGAGCGGTTATTCCTGTAGACTTATTGTGAACAAACGGCAGGGGATGTGGTTGAGATTGTGGAGACTCATGTAAAAAATTAGACTAGAGTAATCATCGTTTGAGGAGAAAAAATTTTGCAGAGACAGCATTGTGAAGAAAGGATTTGGTGTTGCTTCAGATTCATACTCGGACGTTGAAGGTTAGTGAACAATTTATTATTTTGCAAATGTGATATTTTAAATTTTTTGTCGTTTTTTAAATTTAAAAAAAATATTATTTATAGTAATTTTATAAAAATCTATTTGATTTTTTTTAGTAAAAAGAGATTTGATTATGACATACGTATATGCATGATAGATGTATGGTAGATGTGCGTATGGATGTGCATAGAAAAAAGATTATGATAAGTTGACAAAATACTTGAACCTGTATGTAGGTTGGGCTTTGAGGAGAATCTGTTATAAAATAAATCTCAGTCGTAGCCTATATCTGAGATGGTGACTTCACCTGATATGGAGAAATTGACCTCTGGTCATATGATTAGGCATGGGAATGTAAAATCTATAAATATAGAGTCTGAGGGGGAGGATGAAGTAGTACTCATTCAATTTCAAGATTTCCCTGGTAAATTGGTATCGTACCCTTCAAACTCTGATGTATTCAAAGAATTCTATAAATCCAAAGTTATTATAGGTGGAAAATGAGGTAATATTGTTAAACATGCCGGTAGGTTGTTTAGAGGTTGTACTGTATCAATTGGGGATGAGCATTTTTTCTTGTTGCCTGATTTAGAAAAGGATAAAATGGATAGGAGAGTGGAGGAAGCGATCTCTTTTGAGTATTTTGATTAGAATGTCCAAGTTGACCTGTACTAGGGTTTTCTGTGTTATTTGTCTCAGTTGGAATACGGATAGAAGTTGCTTCTTAGCAATCTTGCTGAAGGTATAATGAATACTATAGTGGCTTATCCTACCCAACTGAATGGGAATATGTGGGTGGTGATCAATGTTTGTGAGACTCTGAATAGATTGTGGGAGGAAAATAAGGTGGAGTGGAGAATAACTCCTGAGGACGTTTTGCAGTATTACGCTATAAAATACCATGCTGCTACTGGATTCACATATTTCTATTCGAGCTTGTCTCGACCGCTTTTCTTCGATCTAAATTCAATAGGTCGAGTTTGAAATGATAATGTGATATGGGTAAAAGGTGATTGCCTTCTAAGAGAGGACGAAGAACTAATAGAACTTTTGTATAGAACTGTGTAATTAATGTAAAATCAAAATGTTGTAATTGCAGGCTTGTTTTGTTGTTTAACAATGTGTTGTATTTAATTTCTTGTCCTCGGTTGAAGGTGAGAAGAAAGGAATCACTGTTAGATACAATTGCTCGAGAAGGTATTGATCTCGAGATAGTTCTAAAAGAGCTCGGCATCAACAGAAACAAAAGAGCTAATAGTAGGTCGAAGAAGGTACAAAAGTCTTAGGCGAAGAAACCAATGACAGGAGTTAGAGCTAACAAAAGGAGAAGACCGGATGGGGAGGAGCGTCCGGTACTGCCGAGGGCTTCAGAAATGGTTTTGGAGGATGTTCCTATAGGGACAATTTTAAACAAGTTAGCTCTAAAACACCTTAAGAAGAAAGGTGTGAAAGGTAGCTCAGCCTCAGGTACCACAGTGAGTGGTGATGCCGAGGGGAATGTAAAAAAAAGGAGGATAGATCCTATTGTTACTACGACAGGGGTAAAGGTCATTGAGAGCCGACCTGCTAAGGAAGATGGGCTGCGAGTTGTCGAGAAAAGGCTGAGGCTTGCAGCTTGAAAAGGTGTTGAGGAGCTGAATACCTCCGCACAGTTGGAGTTGAGAAAAATTGTAAGTTGATGACTTTGTTATTCTTGAACTTTATATTTGGATTAGAGCTAAAATGTGTTTTGTTTATTGTAGACTACTCATTTGTTGAAGGGCATCTGCCTCGGGATCGAGGAGGGAAAAGCTAAGCTCAAGAGTGGGAGAGTCGAGCTCGAGAAGAAAGTTGCTCGACTTAAGTCTAACTTGGCTTTGGAAAGAGAGCGATCGGTTGCTGCGAAGGCCACGCCTAAGGTGTTGATAACCAAACTCACTTAGGAGGCGTAGAATAATGTGAATGACGTTGCAGTTTCTCGTAACAGACTCAGGCGAAAGCTGATAGAGGTGGGATATACTATTATTGACCTTAAAGCCATTATGGCTGGTACCTACGTCAAAGAGGACGACGATGAGAAGGAGGTTCAGGTTGATGGTATCTCTCATCTAGATGTGGTAGTAGGGCTGGAATCGGTCTCTACTAGAATGGATCTAGAGAATTGGGGGAAAGACAATAAGAAGGTAGAGTAAAGCTATTGAAGTTTGGTTGTGTGTTTTTGTGTGGTTTGAAAAACTATAATTTTATGGAATTTTTCTTTGTAGGATTAATTTTGGATAGGCTAAGAGATGTTTGTAAACATTGATTTGTAGAAACTTAAAGATATGCACCTCAAAATTAAGGAATTAGAGAGTGAGCTCGCTAAGGAGAAAACTGCCTCAGCGTCCCTGTAGACTTCGCAAGCGGGGCTACAGGTTAGAAAAGGGCAAGAAATATTTTACTTGTATGCTACATTACTTTAAAGCTACAAAGTAAAGTTAGAAAATAGATATAGATCACAAATGTATTAGGAGTTTTACGGGCGATGGTAATCGAGCATGTCCAGATAATTTCAAAATTTTAGAAAATCAGAATATATAAAATTTGTACCTTGAAAGAGTTTGTAGATGTATTGCCAACGAACTGAGATCATACTTCGACCTTAAGTATAGAAGCAGT
Source organism: Kingdonia uniflora (assembly GCA_014058105.1). Classification (NCBI taxonomy): domain Eukaryota; kingdom Viridiplantae; phylum Streptophyta; class Magnoliopsida; order Ranunculales; family Circaeasteraceae; genus Kingdonia; species Kingdonia uniflora. The sequence goes on along the minus strand of JACGCM010001844.1, from coordinate 3,348,710 downwards.
CTCATAACAATATAATACCAGAAAATAGAAATCTGTTAGAATTTTGTGAAGTTATCTGTATTTGTTGTGATTGTATCCATGGAGTATTGTGGACTCAAGCTTGATTTATTGTATTTATGATGTAGGTCGAATTAGAGAGTGTTCATTTGAGTGAACAACGGACGCTCCAATATAACCATGAGTTTGTGGTGGAGTTTGATCGAATTAGAGAAGCATCTAAAGATAAGGTGAATCAACATGTCAAAGTGTAGATCAAGTTTTCCGAGGCAACAAAAACTGCTGATGACTCAGAAGATCGAGGGGAAAGATACCGAAATAGAAAAAGTGCAAAAAGACCTTGTGGAGGCGAAAGATGAGACAGCGAAGCTCAAAAGAAGGATAGATGTATTGATTGTAAAAAGTAGAGAGACGAACATCGCTCAATACTGTATCAAGTCGTTAGAAGTGGCATAAGAAACATTAAAGGATTTTGTGGTTAGTTTGAAGGGTCAAATGACCAGGAAAATAAATGAGCTTGATAAAGCTAGAGCTAATCTGGCAAATTTTAAAAGTGTGGTTGCACAGTTGAGGAGTGAAATGACTAGGAAGGAAAATGAGCTTGAGAAAGTTTGAGCTGACCTGGGCAGTTCTAAAAGTGTGGCTAAGCAGTTGGGTGAGGCTTTGCCTGCTAAGGACATTGATTTTCGGATGGTGCAAAAATGATGTGATGAACTGAATGAGAGGGTAGCCAAATTGAAGGTGAATTTAGCCGTAACCAATTTACGTGTCAAGAATGCCAAGGCTAGAGAGCAGTCAAAGAAGAAAAAATATGATGTCGGGGTCTCGATTGGTAAGGGTTATGTGATTAACCCTTAGCTCGAATTAAAGAGTTGGAGGTGGATGTAGTTCGCATTCAGGCTCATGTTAGGAAGGGGAATGAAAATCTATGAGAGAGCACAGATACGCTACAGATTGCTCTTCGCAGAGGGCAAGAGTTAAAGGGAATGATTAAAATGAAAGATGAGCTACTAAAAAGGGTTCTGTTGGAGGAAGTAACGTGAATGACAGGTAGATGGAGGAGCTTCGTGCTTAGTTGGCGGAGTTGAGAACGAGGAATAAGGTTGTGCTAGCACTACAACAAAAATAGGCTTTAATGCCACTTAAATAACGTCATTTATATGAAAAATGACATAATAAGTACAATATTTTGTTTTCTTCCGTATTTGGGTAAGGTACAACGTCATTCCCTCAAATAATGACTTTATTTCCTTTTAAATCCCTCTAACGTTACTTTTGCTAGTGAGATGACATTTAGTTTTTGCTTAAATTGACGTTGATTAATTTCACGTTTTCACGATGGAGAATATAAAAGTTTTTCAAGCCCTTCAAAAGAAAAAAAAATCTCTATTCTCCCTCTCCCTCTCGCTCTTTAAGAACCCTAATTTGCTCCAGCATCTTCAACCGGTCGAAGTAAAATCTCTTCTCCCAAGTCCTTGGTTATAATTCTCTCTCTAAAACATCGAAGACGACATCGACGAGTCCCCAAGGGGATTGATTTTTTCGCTCTCGAAGACTCAATCGAAGAATACGATGAAATTTTGTTCTTCTGCATACCTGGTAATCTCCCATCACTCAATCTCAACTCCCTTTAATCCCCATCTCCCACAATCTTCGAGTTTTTAGAACTTGAGGTCTCCTGAAATTTTCCCATTGGGGAATCATAATTGCAAGTAATGAAGCAAACCCTGATTTTTTTACCAATTGGATCGAATTATCTTCAGTAAGACCCAACATGCTCAATTAATCAAGAAAAATGGCACCTTGAAGCTCCCTGAGGATGATACTGGGGTTTCTGTGCTTGTGCGCTCTTCAGAGGGTTCTTCAGAGACGTTTGATGTGGGGTTGTACATGATTTTGATATCAACCAAGAGATTTGGGAGGTTTTTGATGTGGTCACCGAGGTTGTCTTCGACGCAGGATCTCGTTTCAAGGTGAGGTTTTATTAATGGGTTTTGAGTTTATTAAATATAAGTTTTATTCGAGTTTTAGTTGATCATGGAATGTGCCAAGTTTCTATTTAGTAATCTAAGTTGAAGTTTGAGATGGTCTTTTAAATGGGTTTCTCTCTTGGTTGAATCGCACTTTTAAGAGAACTTGTAAGACTGTTCATAGTATGTGCATTCTATCTAAAGTGTAATTTTATTTATAGTGCGTTGTTTGGCTGCAATTGGCATTGTTTAGGAGAGTTTATGCCTTATGAGCGTCAAACATGCATTAACTTTTGGTTTCTCTTGGATAGGAATTTTTGTGAACTGCCTATTGGTGCAGTTTGTGTTGCGGATATTCAGTTTATAGGGAGAGGTTTTATAGTACTATTGTTAGCAAAAAAATTGCTTACCAAAGAAATTTAGCACATTGTAATGAGTTTTTCTTTTTCTTTTTCTTTTTCCTTTTTCAGGTAGATCGGAAAATGTGTGGGAGTCTCCAATCGGTTGTTTACTGTTTTCTTTTACATTACAAATGGAAGACGGACACATTGTGCCTCTTTCGCAGTATGTGGTATCGTTTGCGGTTACAGAGGCGATAAAAGATGTTTGTTATGCAAATGTAAGTGCCTTTATGGGATGAAGTTGTCTTTTTAATGGTGAATTATGGACGTTACACACTTACTTCCATCTTTCTATGTGAACTATAAGGACCGTGTCTTGGAATTAGAAGATTTCTGGGAAAGTAACATAATACGTGAAATCCTTAAATTACATGGTTACACCCAATTTTTTTTCTGTTTGCAGTGTATCAAAATTGTTTTCCAAGATTGAAATATTACTCGTTTATAATCTGTGATACCTCCCTTTTTTTTATGTCTTTGATGCTTTGATCTTTGATACTATGCATGTGGAATTTTCATTACGTTTCAGGGCTTGTCGTATCTCGATATTAGGATAAAATGGCCAAGTGATTTGTACCTGAATGGCCTTAAAGTTGGAACCATTTGTATAGGTCAAAGAAGTTCAATGTCAGGTAAAAGGATTTTATCTTTCCGGTGATTTTGTCTAAAATATTACTTTATATGTCCCACGTCCATCGATTTGAACCTATCTCTGCATATATTTCATATTGTTCATTGCGTTTTTCTTTATTTTACTTTAGTAAATATTGCATTTGTAGTTACTCATTGATATGATTAGGTTGTATTGTTGACTTCAGCATGCTCATGGATGAGATTGCAGTTGATTATGATCATATGGAGATGGATTTTCAGGATCTGTTATCTGAAAATTTTCAGCTTCTGTCTACATTCTTCATCCATTTTCTGAACACTAGAGAATTAACAGTTTCTGTGGATTTTTGTGAATCTGAAGTTGCTGCCCTACATGAGTATGAATGGGTGGCTATAGGGCTTTTTTAAGGTCTGATTATGGAGATATCCTTGCTGTTTGCATTGGAAGTGTTCAAGCTGCCGTTTAAGGGCATCTTCTTGTTGTTAATTGTGGAGAGGAAAGCCTGATTTTTGAGAGCTTCTGCTATGGCGACCTTGATTCACTCTATTGTTGAAACAATACCAGAACCATCCACCAAAGCAGGTAATCATCACTGTTTTATTTTGCATGGTTTCGATTCGATCTTGTTGCGATTTTACCATCTATTTAATTGTTTTTTTTTTATGACTGCAATCTTGAATGATCTTGGATTGAGCCATTTAGGTGTTGTAGAATGATTCGTAATCTAGAAAATTAATGATCAAGATTCATGTGAAGATGATTAATTAGGCTTGGACTTCATTCAAAAAGTTTTTTTTTTGGGGTCTAAATTAAGACAAGTTTTGCCTAATTATCACTAGGCATGGGATTTGTGCATGCCTTGATTGATCTGGGGTTGGACAGACCTACTTGCATATATCCCTTTTTACATTGAAGGGTTATTGTTAGTCACTAATAAGTAATCTTAGAAAGTTCTTTGGCGGTCACGAGAAAAGTTCACGTTTTTGACATTGCACAATAGAGAATTAGACTTAATGGGTGGGAAATTTAATTTCTAGTAGGGGAAGCTCATAGTTGGAGTACTTGGAAGGGAAATTATGTACTTTTACTGATTTGTTTCCTTAGTTTATCAACTCAGTTTTTCGATAATATTGCACAGTTATACCAACCATCATGAGAGCTCAAAGCAGCCATCCTTTGAACCCTTTATCAGCAGCTGAGATATCTGTAGCTGTTGCAACTGTCAGGGCTGCCGGTTCCACTCCAGAGGTAACCACGGCATTATGCTAAAATTCCTCATATTTTTTTTATGGGACTAGTTATTTTTCTGGTAAAATTGTAGTGAGGAGACTTTTGCGGTAAGCTTGTGTATGCTTTGGCTTAGGTGATTTGATTTATATTTTTGTTTCAGGTGAGAGACAGTATGAGGTTTATTGAAGTAGTTCTATCGGATCCAGAGAAGCATGTTGTTGCATTAGCCGATGCATACTTCTTCCCCCCTTTCCAGCCATCTTTACTTCCGAGAACGAAAGGTGTAACTGGTTTTCCGGGAAAGCTTCCTCCAAGGTGCGCCAGACTTATTGTTTATAACAGAAAGTCTAATGAAACAAGCATTTGGATTGTTGAACTATCTGAAGTACATACTGCAACCCGAGGTGGCCATCACAGGGGAAAAGTCATTTCCTCACAAGTTGTTCCAGACGTACAGCTTCCCATGGTATGTTGGTCACTTCTTTCAATAAAATTCTGAGTTTGCTTAAGTTTTTATGTAACTATTTATGCATAGATCGTCAAATTGAGCTTAATGAGGGTCTATATCAATCTTCGGAGTGTTTGGTTGGATAGTTAACTTTTAGTTAGAAAAAACATTTTCACAGTTGTTATTCGCTTCCCACCTTATATGGTCTTTGATATTCTAATTGTTAGTCGTTTTGAAGTACTTAGATGACTTTAAGAATATGGTTTATTATGTTTTGGATGGTAACACAGAATTAACAGTAGAAGGTATGTAAGTGCCATTAATTAGGATTGAATTGGCTCTCACTGTAGGACGCTGTGGAATATGCTGAATGTGAAGCTGTTGTTAAGGACTTCCCTCCATTTCGCGAGGCTATGAAGAAAAAGGGAATTGACGATTTGGATCTTGTGATGGTAGATCCCTGGTAAGTTAGCTCTTAATCCTCCATTATTTTCTTCTGACATACTTTAGTAGTATGTTTGTAACTTATGGTTCTTTCTCCTATTTATGCCTTTTGGGTTATAAATTATTTTACAGGTGTGCTGGTTATCATAGTAACTTATGGAAAACCAGCACTTACGAGCGAGTACCGAAGAGATCCCTTTTACGTATATGTCGAGTTCGAGCTACATGTTTATATTGATGACGGTAGTCTCATTTCCGAGGTCCTCATCGATCACAATATTGTACAAATATTTTGCCTTTTTGTATAATATGGTGGTGGTCCCTTTTGTATAATATTTTGCAATATTTGATTTTAATTTTTTTTTTCTTTTTTTTTTGTATTTTTCGAGGTATTAACGTCATTTTAAAACTAATGTATGAAAACTCTACCACGTCTATTTAAAAATGACGTTAAAAGATTTCAACTACGTCATTTTTTAATGACATTATTTAGTGACGTCAATAGAATATATTACCCGGCCGACCACCGGAATTGGGTATTAATAACGTCATTTTTGAAGCCCTTTATACGTCACTTATTAAATGACGTTAATACATACTTTTCCACGTCACTTATTTAATGACGTTAGTCCCAACCTTTCCACGTCATCGCCTTCGACGTCATTTGTAAGAATGACGTTAAATCCCTTTTACGTCATTTTTTTAATGACGTCGTAGCCAGTATTTACTGTAGTGTAGATAAAGCAAGGGAGAAGATGGCAGAGCATCATGAAATTATGACACGCGTAGACCAACGCATAGAACGAAATGGTAATATACACAAAGACGTGAAATAGCGTTATCAGAAATTTAAAAAATATTTTTCCGAGGTAATAATGCTCGATTGAAATACGTCTATTTAAGAGACAACACGCTCGCAGAAGCTAATGGATGCTATTGCCTATTTTGTGGAAGAAGTTAAAAGGCTTGAGCTTGAAAGGGATACCTTGTATGATTATGTCGCATTCCAAGGTTGTATTTGTAACGCTGACATAGATCGAGGAAATTGTCTACATGCCATGGAAACAGAGTTAGGTTCCCGACCTGATAAATTGGTGAAGCAAGTCAGAATCATTGTAATTGCTCAGGCTCCAGAATTTATGGTTGAACGTCCTCCAGTGTAGGGAAAAGCATAGCTGACCTCCCATAAGTAGAGAAGAACCTTTAAAAGTAACTTTTAAAAGTAACCTGTATTTGACATATAAAGAGATGAAAGCTAGTTTTACCTTTACTTTATCTTATGTCTGATAGAGATCTTTGATAAAAAACTAGTATGACCTTTGTTTTAACCGCAGATATATGTATAGATGGGCGATTGAAAGCTAGTAGTACCTTTGCTTTAATTTGTGTTTAGATGTCGATTAAAAATAAGTATTATCTTTGCTTTAATCTATGTTTAGAGGGGTAATTGAAAGCTAGTATTACCTTTGCTTCAATCAATGAGATTTAGTAGAGTCTACATGAGTAGAGATTGAGTAAAATATAATGTACATTGTATGGAGATTGAAATCTCACTTTTGGAATGTAAAGAACGAAAATTTTGAAGTAGAAAATCTAGGGACTTAACTATAATACCATTTAATCTCCTAGTATTCCATGGATTTGGGATTTGAACTCCTTACTCTGTCATAAGATAGTATGACCCCAGATCAGTTTGGCCAATAACGAGGAATTGACTTTCCCAATTTTCTACGAGTTTCCCAACATGAGGTTCTTTTCTGTAAGGTGGGATCTCTCTGAGGAAAAGATCATTGATTTGGAACTCACGGCTTCGAATTCTTTTATTGTACGAGTTAGCTAGCATATGGTGATATCGACCTAGGTTGGCAATAACGCGTTCCCTAGTTTCATCAATCCAGTTTATATTGCAAGTCAACTCGAACTCATTTTCTTTATCTGTAAGTTTGTGATCTCTGACAAGGTGGTGGTATTCTGTTAGAATGATGGCTTTTGTGCCATAAGCCAGGAGGAAGAGAAAATAACCAGTTGATTTACGTAGAGTAGTACGGTATGCCCATAAGATGTGGGGAAGTTCCTGTATCCAATTTCTTTTTTTCTGTGATTGAAGCCTTTTCTTGAGGCCATCAACTATGGTTTTGTTGGTGATTTCAGTCTGGCCATTGCCTTGAGGGTAATATGGATTGGATGGTGAATGGATGATGTTGTATTTGTTGAGGAAGGTTACGACCTTGTCTCCAATGAATTGTAGCCCATTATCGATCCAAATCAGGTGGAGGCATCCAAACCGGGTGAAAATGTATTCCCAGATAAAAGAGATGACCTCTTCTTCTCTAGTTTGACAAATAAGAACTGCTTCTACCCATTTTGTAAAATAATTTATTGCTATGAGTAGGAATTTTCGGTTACCTAGAGTGTGGGGATATTCTCCGATGAGATAGAGTGCCCACCGCTTGAATGGCTAGAATACCTTGCTTGCATATATTTTGAGAACAAAGGCGCAAATCATGTGTCCATGTCGCTGACATGCATCGTATTTTTTTGAGTACTCATCATCTTGCTTGCGCATTCCTGGCCAGAATACTCCCTGTGTAATTGCTCTGTTAGCGAGTTCCTTCAAGTAATTTTTTGAGCATTCCTTCTGCTTTCTTCTTCGAGAGGCACTTAAGATAAGACCCTGTGACTGAGTGGCAATATAGACAACCATTATGTACTATATAACGCTTCCAATTTTTGATTAAATGTTGGCACTCTTTTGGATTTGTCGGATGGGGCCCGTCACATTTGTTCTTCAGGCCGAGATAGGCAATAAAGGGTTTTTGTCAATCGTGGTTCTCCTATTCATCACCCCCAATGTTATCTTGCATACAAAATGGAGATTAATATTGTTGGGGGTGGACATCACTTCGATCAATAGATATCGTGCTTCTGTACCCAAGACTCTGGCTAGATAAGCCAAGGAATCAGCTTGTATAATTTTACCTCGAGAGAGATAGTCGAAAGTTGCTTTCATAAATCTGCCCCTCTATCGGCAACGAGGGCTGTATATTCAATCATTTTTCCATTCTTCATGTATTGTTCTGAGTAGTGGTTGATGATGAGTAAAGAATCTGTATAGACGGAGAGCTCAGGGACGTTAAGCTCGAGTGCGAGGTCGAGTTCATGAATCTGAGCTCCGTATTCTTTGACATTGTTGGAGGCTTCAAAATCAAAGCGAATTGATTTCTTGATTCTGTCATTGGAAGGGACAATTAGTACAATTCCAATTATTTACCCTATGGGTCTTGCTAAACAATCTATAAGAAGTCTCTACCCTTTCCTTATAATCAATTCAGCTCGTTCGTCAAATGCTTTGGTGTGTAGATCTTTTGCAATTTCTTTTATAAGGTCAGGATTGTTCTCCTCCCAATCGGGATCTTCCACAGGAAAATCTCTGAGAAAATCGGCAACAGCCTGACTATTTTCTGAATGATGTTATTCAAAGTTGATATCATGTTCTCCCAAACTGACTGACCATTGCTGCACTATCTGTGATTTTTCTATTTTGGACAAAACTTCCTGGAGTGGGTAGTTCATTATGACTTTGACTGAATTAGCTTGGAAGTAGTGTTTGAGCTTCTATGAGGTGTAAACAAGGGTTAGAAGGAGTCGCTCAATTTTAGATACCTTGTTTCTGCTAGAGTGATTGTTTTGCTGATAAAATAGATAGGCTTTTCAATCTTACCCTCAAGCCAAATAAGGACTGACCTGATAGAATTTTTTGTTACTACAAGGTAGATGATCAGTCCCTCATTATCTTCTAGGGTGCTCATGATGGAAGACTTCCCCAGATAGGTTTTATACTCTTCAAAAGCTACCTCACATTCTGTTGTCTACTGGATCTCTTCGTTGGGCTAAACCTTTCCTCATTTGGTAGAACCTCAGAGTAGTAGGAACAGCTATCGACAGCAATCCGAAGACTTAGATACAAATCGATTGATAACAGGAATCTTGCCTACGAGTTTTTTCTTATCCTTTGTTGTTCTCGGAGAGGGCATGTTGAGGAGAGCTTAAATTTGATCTGGGTCGGCCTCAATTTCCATCTTACTAAGGTGGTGGCCGAGGAACTTGCCTGAATGTACTCTGAATTTATACTAATCAGGATTGAGCTACATTATCTAAGATCGTGGAATGTTAAATATTGTGGATAGATCTATGATATTGTCCTTTGACTGTAAGCTCTTGCATAGGAGATCATCGATGTAGACGTCAACAATTTTCCCCAAGTGTGCTTTGAAGATAGTTGTCATTAACCATTGATAAGTTGAGCCTATATTCTTTAGTCAGACGGGCATGACTTTGTAATAGTATAGTCCTCTTTCAGTGATGAAAGTAGACTTTTCCTAATCTTCCTCCAAGAGAGGTATCTGTTTGTATCTAAAAGCAGCATCTATCATAGATAAGAGCTCGTGACTTGCCCTGGAATCGAGAATTTGATGAATGATTGGAAGAGGGAAACTGTCCTTTAGAATGTGTTTGTTTAGATTGGTAAAATCTACACAAACTCAGACCTTTCCATTCTTCTTTGGAACTGTGACAATATTAGAGATCCAATCATGGTACTTGGCTTCTTGAATGAATCCCGCGTTGATTATCTAATCGATCTTAATGTTGACTTCACCTCAAAGACGAGGTGAAATTCATTACTGCTTCTGTTTGACCGTGGTGGAATTGTTGTTGATGCTCAATCTGTGACATGCCTTGGATTGATCAACCCTGGCATTTCTTCGAAAGTCCAAGCAAAGATATCTTGATTCATTCGTAAGAAGTGAACGCGGCCTTCCTTGTCGTTCTTGACCTGTTTGGTACTAATATAAGTACCTCTGCTGGGTCCATCAATATCTATGTACTATGTAGGTTTTTATGCTGAAGGCTGATCATCGATATTACCAGCTTTATGTAATTGCTATGCAGCATATCTGTTTGATGTATCTAGAATGGCAGAGATGGTATTCTTGCAAGCTCTGGAAAGCTTTTGGCTACCTTTGATTTCATAAATGACATTATTGTGTTTGAAGTGTAGTACTTGATAATAGATGGAAGTGATTGTTTCCATGTTATGGATCCAATAGCGACCCATAATCGTAAGATAACGAGATTTGGCAGTGATGATGTAGAATACAACGTCGATTGTGGATGGTCTAACAGTGATAGATAAGATGATCTTGCCCAGTCGTTCTTCCTTGGAACTATTAAATCCACTGATATCGATGTCGTTTGGATTAACTTGATCGGCCAACCTCATTTGATCGATTGTGCCCTGGAATAGAATCTCAATACCACTTCCAGTATCGATCATCATTGTATGCATGATGAATTTCTTCATCTTGAGCATGATCACTAAGGCGTCGTGATGTGGAAACTTGACGTGACTAATGTCACAATCTTCGAATAAAATCCCAAGCCAGGGATTGCTCGACTTAGAAAGAAGTTTGGCTTCTATATCTTGAGATGTGAGATCACAACATTTTGACAATCTTCTATACTTGAATCTACAAGATTTCTTGATCTAATGAATCTCGATCATATTGCTGTGGTACATATGGTACAGGTGTTTTTCCTCAGCTTGATTTTTGACTTAGACTACTTCAATCTACGTCTTGTAGCTTCCATTCTTGTATGATTCAGATCGACAATGTATTCATACATTCTCCTATCTTTAAAGATATTGTCCAATAACCTCTGTAACGTATAGCAGTTGTCAATGTCATGATGAGTTACCTTGTAATGCATGCAGTACAGCCTGCCTTACATCAGTTTCAGTGGTTGAGTTAGACGGTAGAATTTGTCCTTTGATAGAATTGGAAAAATTATGGAGATTCGGACATTCATCTTGGGGAAAACAGGCTTGGGTAATAAATTGCCTTTCCGAAGTTTGCCAGTATTTACCTTGGAATGCTTCTGATCACCCTGGTCCTCATTCGGTTCACTGTTTTATTATGCAGTTGGACCTTTAGTGGTTAGGATGGATTTGGTAGATTTATGCCTTATGGTCATCATCCTTTCCAGGTCGACATACCCATTGACCTTGGTAATCTTATCCTCGAGGGTCGTGGGTTTGTTTAAGAAGATATGCTCTTTGGCTTTACAATCTTGTTGAAGCGCATTGGTAAAAGTAGTAACAACTATTTTCTGATCTAGGTTATTGACTTTTCTTACAAGCTCCAAAAACTTCTTTGCAAAGACCTCATGCTTCTCCCCTTGTGTTTGTTTAAGACTAATATGAGAATGCAAATTTTCATCTTTGTCTTTATTGTGAGCATGTCTTAATAAATTGTTTATGTAGTTGATCAAATGTGAGGATGGAATCTTCAGGTAGAGAGTAAAACCACCTAAGCGGTTCTCCCTGTAGACTTGTAGCAAATAGAGGGATAAGAATGTGGTTAAGGTTGGTGTACAACCCCGGTGAATCACGAAATTGCTGAATGTGTTCCTTTGGATCGGTGCCCTTATATTTACGTATCTTCAGAGTATGGAAACCTTTCGGTACTTCCATATCAAATAATTCTTTGGCAATCGGACAATATTACAGCTTGGTAAGATCGTCTTTATTGCCTAGTGTAATAGCATAATTCTGTAAGCTCAAAATGGCTTGAAATTAGCTCTTACATTAATGTACCTGTAAAAATAATCTAATGGAAAACAAGAAATAATACAGGTGATTTTAGTGTGGAAAACCTCTAAATAGGTAAAAAACTACAACCTCGAGTGAAAGATTTTTATAATAGTAACTTTTATTGCTTGAGGCTGATATCTTATTACAAGTGATCTCTCGACTTAGAAATACTTGAATCTTGTGAATAAGAAGTCTCGATTTTTTGAGAATCTAGAAAATGTAGTTTTCTTGGTGATTTCTCATATAATTTTCTTGTCCCTGTCTCTTCTGGAATTTCTTCTTTATATAGGCCTCTTCCGCAGTTCTTCATTGTACTAAAGCACATTCTCCAAATAATGTGGTTAGTGACGGTTGATTAAGTAACAGTTGAGTTCATGAGAGACAAGTGTATTTGACATGTTCAGGTTCTTCTGTTTGAGGTTGACCCACGTTCTTCACAAGTTTGTGGAGTAGGTGGCAATGTCGACTTGAGAAGTCATGTGAAGAATGCGTGAATCTGATATAGGAGTAGCTTGAATTAGAGACAGCTCGATTTGGCTCAGATCGAGGGGTAGGTCCCTATAATTGCCCCCTCGCAACTGAAGTCACGAGTGGCATCGCTTCGCTCATATTTTACAATATTTTGCAAGTAGAGGGGAATATTTATGTACAAGCTGGACTCGGCTTCGCTTCTTCAATCTGTACTCAGCAAGTCGACCTTGAAATGATAATATAATATAGGTGAAAGGTGATTGCCTTCAAAGAGATGATGAAGAACCCATGGATCTTCTATTTAAAACTATAAAACAAAGTAAGTATAACAATGTATAACGTATAATATTGATATATTGAAACTGTATGATCTTCTGTTGATGATAAATTATTATGAATGGCAGGTCCGAAGTCCCAGGTGATGAGGAAAGAGTCATTGCTAGATACAGTTGCTCAAGAAGGTGTAGAGCTCGAATCTGTGTTGGAAGAACTTGGCATTAGTAGAAAGAAACGTGTTAAAAACCAATCCGAGAAAGTTCAAGAGTCTCAATCGACGAGGCTAATGGCGGGTGCTGACAACAGCAGGAAGAAAGGAACTGGTGGGGAGGGGCAAACAAACTTACCCAGGGCCCCTACGTCGGGTAAGTTAGCTCGTATGTTTCCTATGAAACAGATGTTAAAGCGTCCTTCGGCCTCTGGAACCACAGGAAGTGGGGAGGTCAAAGGGAAAGGGAAAAGGAGAAGGGTCAAACCTTCTGAAATGTTAGGGGAGAAGGTCGTGGAAAATCGACCTATTGTTAAGGATGATTTAAAAGAGGTAGAGTAAAGGGCCAGCCTGGTAGCTCTCCATGGGGAAGAGGAGTAGAGCAAAATGGTAGGTCATATGCTCGATTATGCGATGGTGTTTTTGGTGTTTTATCTCGAGCTAATAATAAGGTCGAATTTTGTTTGTTTTGTAGGTTGCTCGTTTGGTGAGGGGGATATGCCTCGGGATCGAGGGGGAGAAAGCCGAGCTGAAGAAAGAGAAAGTCGAGCCCGAAAAAGATGTAGCTCGATTGAAAACTGACTCGCTCAAGGATTGAAAATGGCTGGAGGCCCAAAAGGCTTCCTAAGTTGTAGAGATCAATAATCTACAAGCAGAGACGAGAACAAACTTGGATGAGGTGGTAGCTGAGCGCGACAGACTCGGGCGCCACCTTATGTCTAAAGGATATTCAGAAGATGAAGTGGATGCCATTAGGGCGGACACCTATGTGGAAGAGGAGGAAGACGAAGAGGGTGTAGGGGTAGAAGATGTTGTTGTAGGAGTTGTGGATAGGATAGATGGTGTCTCACCTCAAACGGTGCAAGACAACCAAGGGGATGATTCTGAGCTCCCAGAAGGGGAAATGATAAGGTAGAGTAAAATGATGATTTTGTGGTTGTACGAATATTTAGAAATTCTTGTAAATTTGTTGGATATTGTGTGATGGATAGGATTCTATAGGCTATGTTCTATTTTGTAACCTTGTTGTAGGAACTTAAAGAAACGTGCCTCAGAATAAAAGATTTAGAGAATGAGCTTGCCAAGGAGAGAGAGACCTCTGCATCCCAGTTGTCTTCACAAGTGGAGCTGCAGGTTAGAACAGAATGGGAAATATTTGACTTGTATGCTTCGTTAATTTAGAGCTTCCAAGTAAAAAATAAATAAACTAATATAGAGTATAGAGGCATACAAAAAACCTGTTATCAGTTTTAGGGTAATGGCACTCTGTGCATAGGAAATATCAAAGTATGGACAAATTAGAATATAGAGAATGTGTACCTTAGACTTGGAAATATATGTTATGGAGCATCCATCTGAGAATGTACTTTGACCCTAAGGTTAGAAGTACACAGTAGATGTCAAAAAATATATATTTGGTTAGAAATAAGATACATGGTTTGAACGAGTGTTCTGAATCTAAATTGATATAATATATTTGTAATGTGTAGGTCGAATTAGTGTCAGCTCACTTGCACGAAGATGAGGCACGCCAATGTAACCAAGAATTTGCAGGGGAGTTCGATAGGATGAAAGATGCAAATGAGGACATAGAAGACCAACATATGAAGGTGCACTTCAAATTTGTTGAGGCATCTCAGACTAATGTCGACCTCACTTGGAAGATCGCAGAGAAGGATGCCGAAATTGATAAAGGGCAAAACGATATTGTGGAGATGGAAGATTACGCAGCAAAGCTCAGAAGTCAGAACAATGCGCTGATGGCAAAGCGTAGGGATATTGACAAGGCCAATTACCAATACAGGCGATAGAAAGATCATATGAGGAGTTAAATCGTTATGTGGCTAGTTTGAAGGACAAACTGATCAAGAAAACGAACAATCACGAGCATATTCAAACTGATTCCACGAATAGCAGAAACGAGCTTGAGCGATTGAAGAAGAAATTGGTTGATAAAGATGGTGAGCTAAAGAATGCTCGGGATGATTTATTGGCTATCCAAGTTACTGTTGAGCAGCGGTTTATAGGCTTTCCTGCTAAAGATATGGAGTTCCGTACGGTTCAACGAAAGTGTGATGAGTTTAATGAGAGGGTGGCACAACTGAAAGCCGAATTGGCATAAGACAATTTGCATGTTAGGAATGCCAAGGCTGGAGATCTCTCGAGGATGAATAAAAAAAATACCAAGGTTGTTCTTGTTCAAGGCAATGTAGTCAGTCTGTCAGCTCAAATTAGAGAGAGCTGGAAGGAGATGTAGCTCGAATTCAAGGTCATGTGCGTCAAGGAGTTGAGTGGTTAAGGGAATGCCAAATAAAGTTGGATGTTGCTGTCACGTGTTAAATGTATGAGTCTGATATTGAGGTAGCTCAAGTTTAGACTAGGTTGAGGGGTAGGCCCTTCTACTGGCTACCTTTTTAAATCGTGTAAGAATTATTACACTTCATGAAGTTGGTAGAGAATGTTTTTGGTTATGCTCTATGGTGAATCACATCAACAAAATTTGAAGAATAGATTCTGTCCAGAAAGACCCTACTACTCTATATGAAGACAATGCTGCTTGTATCGCACAAGTTACAAAAGGATTTATCAAGGGAGACATGGCCAAGCACATTTCGCCAAAGTTCTTCCATATTCATGGGAAGATTAATGAAATTAACGTTGTTCATGTACGTTCAAGAAATTGGTACACTAAATAGGCATGTGATGTTTATATTCGTTGGCGTCTCTGGGAGATAGACGTCAAGGAGGAGCAGTTTTCACCTGATATGGGTACAAGCGTGTTATACTCTTTTTCTTGATAGCGCAGTTTTTTCGGTGGAAGTTTTACTGGATGAAGGCTTTGCTGAGGTAACGTTATACGCACCCACCACCCATTAGTGACATAGGATTGTACTCTTTCCTTACATAGCTTTATTCCCAAAGGGTTTTACTAGGCAGAGGTTTTGATAAGGCAAGTCATCTAGATATGGAAACCCCAAAGGGGGAGTATAGAAACCATTCAGTTAGGGCCCAACCCAAACTGAGTTTAGGTTGCCCACCGACTCCTAACCTATAGAGTTTTAAGGCTTCTATCTATATATAACTCTATAAGGGTTCTGCATTCTGTAACCTAAGTTAACTTAATGAAAGCCTGCCTTATCTCTCTCTATCTATAATTGTGCGATCTTATACTTGTGTTAGCTTTTTCTCATAACAACAATATAATTTCGGACGCTTCTATAAATTGATTGTTATGCTGCCACGTCATCTATTTTCTCGTATCTATATGTTTACACGTATACACGTTTTGACAAAACTTCAAGTCCATTGAGTACCATCGGTTCTGCCACATCATTTGTTTTCAAAACCCTATCAATTCACGTTTCTTTTGTTTTGGGGCTCCCACTCTTTTTCATGACTCTTATCTTTAAAGTTTAAACTCTCGACAACAACCTCCCGCCATGAAACGATGTAATCCCATCCCATGTATTAATAATTCATTACACATACCTCCATATCTCTCTCTCTCTTTCTAAATAGATTCTTTATAGAATTGATTGATTGCAGCTAGGCTTTGAATCATATTCAAGATATGAAGGTTTCAATCCACGAAGTGTTTTAATCGATTGGCTCTTCGGTTATCTCAACTGTAAGTACAACTCATTTTTTTTAAAGACAAGCCGGTTTTATAAAGGGATTCATAACCCTAAATCTCAAACCTCATGGGGTTTTAAGCCCTTTACTCATCTCTTGGTGGTTGGTCACAACCACTACTGGGTCAAGTGCCCAATGGTGGCTTAATCCTAATTGTAGGATTTTTCCTCACATGGATTTCTCACTTTCTTTCTCAAATAATTGTTGTTTTTCCTCTCATGAAATTTTATTTTCTATAAATTTTTGATCTTCATCTAGAATAGTATACATTATATGAATCACAATATGGACCTAGGAAACAAAAATCCTATGAACAAATCGTGGATATAGAAATAGAGGCAGCCAGATTTTTGTTTAGATATAATAATTGCTTTATCAATAACTGGTATGAAGTTTACTAACAGTGATTAAAAGATAAAAGATGGTAAATCAAAACCGCTCCAAACCTAACTATTCAAGCGACAAAGGAAGAAGTTATAGTGACCGAAAGCAATGGGGATGCTATGATATACTTAAACCAATCGATTGTATTGTATTGGTGGTCTGTGATCCAAGGTATTGTTTCGCCGTTTTTAATAAGATACTATATAATCTAGATTGTTGCGGCTTTATAGGTGCTTTCATGGATTTTTAGAAAACTCAGTATACAAGCATCAATGAAAGTTGTTACTTCGACAAAAAAGATATGATAATTTTTTACTTTTACCCTATGTCTCATATCATTTTGAGGAGCTATCAGTAATGGATAAGATCGTTGATGATGAAGTTAGTTTTCCAGAGGCCCTCACAATAGAGGGGTGGAAGATTGCGGTGTAGAAAAGTTGTTGGAAAGTGAAGGAATGGATGATCAATAATGTCATCTAAGATTCAGGTTTTGGAAATTGTGTTTCTCTTAGTTTCTTTCTCGAGTGCTTTAAGTAGCACATCGTTGGGATGGTAATACATTTAATGCATTTTTATTTTTGTTTATAAGAAAACAAATTACTAAGAGTGTCATTTGTTAAAAAATTTGGACTTTAGGTGCAAATTGGTATAATTTAGGGTTTACATCTTGGTGTATAGACTATGGCGAAGCCATTGAATGATGGGTACTTTAAGTACATGTATGTATAGTTGATAGCTACTATTTAGGTGTCTCTTCGTATCTATACTAACATGAATGGCATAGTACTCCTTTGAAGAAATACTTTTAATCATGCTACCACATCAGCAATTTAAGTTATCTGTGTAGAGGACAAGTGGAAAAACTTTAGGTACTTTGCTAAAATCTAAATTTTTCCATGTTTACTTTGAAAGATTGTTGCTATGATAGTCTTACTTTTCTAGATGTTATGTTTTCATTTTCTATCTTACTTTACTCTTATATCTTACCAATTATGTATGTAGGTTTAACATCTTGCCTTTGTTTTAATCTTTAGGTACTGGGTTTTTAACTTAAGATCCCTCCATCATTTGAGAAGAAACTTAAAATATATTTTTTGAGCTCTTGGGGATTGTTTGTGAAAAGTAGAAAAAGGTTTATAGCAACAAAGACTCTAATTTTGGGAGTAGAGAAAGGTGGGACAATAATTTGAAGAGTGGTTTGTCACCCTCCCAAATCCATATTCTAAGACTTGTCAGAATATGCATCTCGAGGTTGTAAACAAGTTGGGCATCCACAAGTAAATGAACCCCAACAATGTAGAAATTAAACAAAATAAAATATCTACATCCGCACCTTTATACACAGCGGCAATATTAATCGAAACAAATGTCTAAAACCAAATCATATCAAATCTGTCATTCAACATGACTACGTACGACCAAAGAAATAAGATAGCATCCTACATAAATGGAAAATAAACTAAAGGGGCACCGCAATAGCATGCTGCCAGCTACTACCCTTAGCGGTCCCGAACATCCTGTTAATGACCTGGTCCTAAAATATATATCATGCATGGCGTTAACAAGCCTGTAGAACCTCGTATTTTCCCCCTATTGGAGACATCGTTATATGCTTGTAGTTATTGCCGTTGTAGTTATTATATTGCTTCCTATAGTATGGGATCTTAATCCTATGTTTTCAAATTAGAACAACCCAAACTATCCACGACTCCATCCCCTTTATTCTCTTCCCTTCCCCAATAATCTCTCCTCCTGGTTCTCCTAAATTAAACAACCACATCAGATAGAGTACAAAGTCCCTCTCGATCAAACACAACTTCTACCATTATCCATAGCCGTTAAAAAAAAGAGTGCCTATGCTTATGCTTCACAGTAAATCACCTTCATATCTCCAACATATAATCTCAGAGATTACAAATTAAGAGGAGTAAGAGTTCCAAAGGTAGATTGCACAATTACCCATCCCATTAACAGTAATCATTATTCTTAGAGGAAGGTTTCTGAAGCAAGTTGAGTATGCATCATTGTGCTAACAAGAGGGAAACAAGTTGCTAAAATTTGGAAGGTTTAAAGCTGCAAAGGATCCTTATCCACCACTCTTTGTTCCTATTTCTCCCAAATCAGGCAAGTGCATTTATCTGTGATTATAATATGATTTTTGAGTAACCCAGGTTGTTATTATGTTTCCATAAGGTGCATTCATCTTCAAACTTTATTCCTCTATAATTCATGAGCTTTGAGTATGTCCCTCAGTTCCTAGTTATGATGCAATTACTCTTTTCCCTTCTCATATGGCATGATTGGAGTAATGTTTTACACCTGTAAAGATTATACCTTTAGTTTACTTATTTCTAAAATCATGTATACTATCTTATTCTGTTATTAATGCTCATGCTCTATAGTTACTTATTCTTCTGTTCTTGACTCCTGATCTCAACTCTTGACATTTATTGCTTTAAGGTTTAGGCATATCTCTGACATGTTCTTGATTCCTAATAGGTTCATGTTAAGTGACTTTTAGTATAGATGTTTGGGAACTATATCTTTGACTAACTTTATAGTTGAGTCTCCTTGTAGTAATATGTTTTCCAATTATGCAATCTTTAGATAGTAACACATCATCATAAGCATGACTAGTTCTTATTTAATAATATTCATAATCATTCTTTTATGTGGGCTATATATGTTTGATCTCTGACTCCAAATTAAAGGATTATTTTTGAAATTAGGTTTAATATTTTATCTGGATCGTAATGGGTTTCTACATAGAATTCTTATCAAGTGTATATCATGGATTTTTATAATTTGTAAAGTTATATATAGAGTGTGAATATATTGGCTGGTGATGAGTACTCCTTAAACTAAAGGGCAATAGAGAGATCTAAGTCATATGGGCATATGATAACTTAGTTTTGGCAATAACTTATACAAGTATTTACCTATGAGTCTTGAGTTTAAGAATATATGATATTGGAAATGGTTGGACATGTGTGGTCTAATATTAAAGGTATGTTAGCATAAGAACATTAAGAGATACTAGTTATATCTACTTAGGATAATGAAGCCAGGTGATAGGCATTATTCATTGGGAGGTGTGAGTGGAGTAAGCGGGTTCCTTATATTAATTGGACAATTGGGCGAGTCCATTATTCTAGAACTTAGATGATTCCTTGGTATTTCTTCCATGATAGTTAAACATAACTATAAATTTTTCACAAGTCGATAGGTCGTGACTTAGATTCGTTCTCAAGTTCTTTCATTCAATATAGTCGTATAGACATATAGATCATTGGATGTTGGAGCTTTACTTCATTTGATAGAATCCCCACTTGTTATTAAAGTGGGGGTATATATATCATCTAGTTGTAAGAGCGGTAGGTCTTTTAGAATAGTCCCAGATGCTGATTAGGTAGGGGCAGACAGATCATTTAATTCATCTAGGATTTAAACCTCTTCATTTCTATTTTATTGGGTGACTATGAGTTAATGTACACAGTACGGCTATGTTGTTACTGTCCTTGGGTTCGATTCCCTAAACAAAAGATTTGGTTACTGCTAGTCAGTATTCCAGGGTTGCAAGCCCCTAAATTATACCTTATTTACTTATCAGTCTTGATATTCTTTGTGAATACTCCCCGTGGGCATAGATCCCTAAAAGTAAAAAAATTGAGCTTTAGACTTGTAGGATGAAACTCCTTGAACATCTGATCAGGTGCATTACCCGCCAATTCATGGCTCAATCAA
Source organism: Kingdonia uniflora (assembly GCA_014058105.1). NCBI lineage: Eukaryota > Viridiplantae > Streptophyta > Magnoliopsida > Ranunculales > Circaeasteraceae > Kingdonia > Kingdonia uniflora. The sequence goes on along the minus strand of JACGCM010001844.1, from coordinate 3,328,239 downwards.
AGGGAATCCACCAATCCCTGGCTCGACAATAAGAGATACATTTCTGTTAAATACAGAAGGGTGCGAGAGTGTGGTCCTACTAAATTAAAAGTGACCCTGTGTACTTAACTCCTAATTTTCTTTATACATCTAATGTACCTCTTAGGTCATAGTAGTTAAATCTAAGTATAGGTTATCGTTGCTATCGTATTAGAATTTCTAGTTTTAGTTAGACTGCCTTCTTTCGGATTCATAACTTGGTTGATTGTCTCATATAATTATGTTGGGTTCTTCATGTCTTTTTTCAATGATTATCTTGGTCTACCATATTTTATGCCGTTGGATATTTGTACTTACTGGGCATTGCTTGCTGACGCCTTGCACATATATTTTTCTGGTGAATCATTGTAGTAGCGATGGTTATGAGTTGGAGCAAGCTGGACTTGCCAATTATGGAGTTCTAGTTACCAATGTGGTAATCATTTCTAATTATATATCTCTTTTAGATTTTCCTTCGTTACGCAGTTTCATAGTGTTGTAGATATATTTAAGATTTGTCTTAAATTGTAGTACATCTTTTTGAATTCATCTTCGGGATGCCCAACGTTACACCTCAGAATTTGCATTCTTAATATATTATTAAGAAGCAAATTTTGGGGGCGTGACAAAGCTACGGCTAAGCAAGTACGCAATGCTTATAATTCATCATAATATATAAGGGTATATGGGCAATGGTAATGATACAATATATAGAAAGGATTGCCTAATCGTAAGCGAAGTATGTACGATACATAACAAATCAAGTACCAGTAGTTATAGCAATTTGTAATCATATTATGTGTCGCTACATAAGCACTACATCTACATGAATAATAATATCATATCAGTAAATTTGATGCAGGGTTTGCTCATATGGCTTAACCATACTCAAGAAATCTTCTATACTCTGCTCGGAAAGTAATGCAGAATTTATCCAGATTATCATCTCTTTTACGGCTTAAAGCCCTTGGAAATGCCCAAGGTTCTACGGAATCCAAGGACCTGGCCAATGCACTTTTAGGGATTAAAACCCATGGAAATGTCAGGATTTATCGAAGACCTGACCGATGAAACCCTGCTGTATACATTTACTGCTGAGATATCATGTTAGAGTTTTGAGAATTATTCTACTCTTAAATATCTAGTGTATCACTAACCTATTATACAACTGCTGAGGTACTCCAATTGACATGGGATAAGGTCTCCTCCTAGGTAAACCCTAAGTAGTAATAAGGTCATATACTTGGAAATTCCTCCTCCATTAGTGTAAAAGCTAGTAAATAACAATTCCAGTAATCATAGGTAGAAAAATTGATCATATATAGTAGTAGTGTGTGTTAACAACAAACACAACTTAGTAATAACGATAATCTACATAGTTCTATCTGACCATATGTAATTCAACCATCAGTCATAGTAGCGTTTATTAATTAAACACGAAGTAACTTATATTACCCTATGAATATTATACATATATAAGTCCTTGGTGTTCCTACAGTAGCTATGACCCTTTATCATAACCAAATCTCTTATCACTAAGCTCCAAAAATATGGTATTTGAGACTATTTATCTATGGTCTAACTAGGGTTTGAAGCTGCACAACAATCATGGGTTAGTTGATTGATTTTAAGGAAGCTAAGGCTAAGTGCTATAACCATAAGCATGTAGGTCACCACAAGGTTTTAATCAGTGATATGAGTAATTCTCTAAAAGCTATTATTATTTCTTTAAACCAAATCTGATTATAGTGAAGATTAAGAATAGTTCACATTCCTGGCTTAAAGTTAGACGAAGTAACCCCCTAGATCTAACCGACAAAACCTCTTCGATCAATGCGCGGAAGCCTGTCTTTTTCTTCTCTTCACCAACGCAGTAATGGATTGAACTTTTTCCCATAACTTTGTATGGTGATAAGGATTTGAGATGGGAGTTTATATTTTCCTATACTTTCTTCTCTCTCTAGATTGTGATATAGGTCTATGTGGAGGAAAGTAAACACATCTCTTGCTTTATGGTGGGGACTGATTGTACTCTTAAGGGAAACCCTAAATTATGATTTGTGCCAAACATGGAGATTTCTATATATCTTCCTATTTTAATTCAACTTCAATAAGGTTTCACCAACAATACTCCTAGAAATAGTAAACTCCTAAGGAAGGATTCTATATACCTTAAAATATAACGAATATTGTACAAAGATTGAAAAATCTGGTATTAGCATTTGGTCATACTTGATTAGGTATAATTTAATGGATTATGTTTATTCCTATTTTCTCTCATCTAAACATTGCCCAAAGTTCATCATCAACTCTTAGAATCGCGGCCTAATATTTCAATGTTACTGTTAGAAGTTCTTAAAGTATGATTTGGTGATTTAAATATCTTTCTTAGGCAACTGATAGTAAAAGGTTGAGTCTGTAGAAATGAATGATGTGTTGTTACGTGGATATTTAGGTTATTTTAAAACACGACCCAACACTTAAGGTAGGTTTTTGACGATTGCTTTCTCTCATTTTCTCTTCCTACCTTGTGGCCCTTCTTTAAGGGCTTCTCTACGCAATGGTTAAACATTATATCCATCCCAATCCTATCTTTTTGAAAAAAAATTCCTTCATATCTCTTGCCTGTTCCTGTAATGATAAAATCAAGTGACTAAACATTTTGAATTGAAGTTTATCGCATTGATAAAACTATTTTGTCAATCTTTATAATAAGTTTCTATTCTTTTTGTGGATTTTCAAATAAAGAATTGTAGGGGGGGAGTTGGAGCAAATTAGATATTTATATTCGAAGTTCAGGAAAACTTCAATTCCTATTAGGATTATTACTGGAACATTTTATGATGGAATTCGATTGCAGTTTGTTTGATTCTTGATTTTTCATTCAGAGAATACTATTCCAAGTGTCATTTTGCATAGGTACAATTTATGTTCTCGTATTTTTTCCAATGAAAATGATTTCATTGTCTTTTTTTTTGGATTTTTAATTACTAAATTTTGCAAAATCATTTGGTAAGAAATCAACAAAGATTTACTATTTGATGTGTATTGAGGCAGGTGTTGCTCTTGTTGAATAATAATAGATACTCTTATCAGTAATCAAGAATAAGATGATTGAGAGAAGAGTAAGGATATTTTATTGATTGAATAATATCTCTCTGTACGTACTACCAAAGGGATAACCCAATATGAGGTTATCTATCTTTACTTAAACTCTCCCCATAAATCCTAAAGGCCTATGGACTTGCAAGGAGTCCTGTGGGACACCCCAACCCAGTTGGGGTCCCACCTTGGGTTGGACCCAACTTCTAACACTCCCCCTTGTGGTATTCTATACCAGGATGACTAGCCTCATTAAATCCTCTGCTTAGCAAAATCCCTTGGGAAAAAAGTTGTGCGAGGAAAGAGTACAATCCTATGCCCCATATGGGTTATGGATGTATATACATTGCATCATTAAAACCTCTTATCCGTAAAGCCTCCTTGGATAAAAGCAGCACAATCAGAAAAATAGTACAATACGCATGTGTCCACGTCAAGATAGGATTACTCCCCCTGACATTAATCTCCCTGAGATAAATAAATTATGAAAACTTTACATTCCTTTTCCCTGTACCAATCTCTTGAATGTAGGATATGCAAGAGCCTTCGTGAATAGATCAACTAAGTTATCTTCTAAACGGACATGAACAATGTCAATCTCATTCGTCTCTGGAGCTCGTGTATGTAGAAGAACTTGGATGAAATGTGCTTTGTTCTGTCACCTTTAATAAATTCGCTCTTGACTTGAATGATGCAGGCTACGTTGTCTTCATAAAGATTCGTCGGCTTATCTTGGATAGAACTCTGACCGCAACTTCTGTTGATGTGATTGATTATGGACCGCAACCAGAAGCATTCTCTGCCAGCTTTATGAAATGCAAGAATCTCTACATGGTTCGAGGATGTAGCATCCATCGTTTGCTTCATCGATCTCCATGTAAGAACACATAACCCGATTGTGATCGGCCTTTATGTGGATTTGACAAATATATCGCATCGATGTATCCTATAATTTATCATTTGCTAATTCTTGGATAGAATAAACCCCAGTCTTTCGTGTTGATGAGATATCTCAGAATGTGCTTAATCCCATTCAAGTGCCTTTGGGTTGGTGTAGAACTATGGCGTGCCAAATAGTTCACTATGAATGAGACGTCAGGTCGAGTACACCCTGCTAAGTATAGTAAAGCATCGATAGTTTCTAAATATGGCATCTCATGCCCTAGGAGTTTCTCCCCCTAGTCTGGAGGACGATGAATGTCCTTGTTCACATCTAATGAACGGATATGCATAGGCGTTTTGGCATTATGTGTTGTATCCATACCGAAACATTTTATGATTCTTTTGGTATACGTCACCTGATGTACAATTATGCTGCAACCAAGATTTTTGATCTACAAACCGAGACAACATTTGGTCTTCCCAAGGTCTTTTATTTTGAATTCCTTCCCAAGGTATTCGGTAGCATTCAGGATCTCCCCCGGAGTTTTAATAATATTCAAATCATCTACATAAACTGCAATGATGGCGAAACCAGTATTTTTTTCTTGATATAAATGCATGAACAAGCAAGGCTATTTGCAAAACCCCCAGCCTTTAAATATTTAGTCAACCTGTTGTGCCAAATGAGCCCTGATTGTTTCAGATAATACAGTGACTTGTCAAGTTTTTTAATGTAGGTACCCTGCGTGCCTGACATTATTGCTTCTGATAACTTAAACCCTTCTTGTAACTTCATGCAGATCTCCATATCTAATTTCTCATATAGATACGCAGTAACTATATCCATAAGATGCATGTCCATCTCATTCTCAACAACTGACAGACTGATCATGTAACGGAACGTTATAACATCCATATCGTAATCAATACCAGGTCTTTGAGAAAAGCCCTAGGCAACTAGTCTTGCCTTGTACCTTACTATATTTTCAAGTTTATTACATTTTCGTACGAATACTCATTTATGACCGACAGGCCTAATGGTATTTTGCCTAAGGACTATTGGTTCAAACACTTTGCGCTTATCTAATGAGTTGAGCTCTGTATTGATCACAACCTCCAACTGTGGCTAATATGTACAACTTTCACATTCGTGTACAGTGAGTGGTTATGGATCATCATCCTCGAAGGTGAACGCATGAGAAAAAGAGAATACTTCATCGACTACTACTTTTGAATGATCCCACGTGGTGCCATTAGAAACTAAATTAATTGAGATATCTTGATTATCATGTACATGTGCCTTGTCGGGCATATCTCATAATGCTTCACGTGGATACGTAGTACCTATAACCCTGTCTAAAGGAGATTCCATCCCTGATGAACCGACTACACCATTAGTCTTTTCTTTTCTCGTACGCTATTTCTTAGCCCTTAGCTTAGCATCCTTCTTTATAGCGGGGTATCTTCTCGTGACGTGTGGCTTGGATTCATTTGCGGGTTGCATACCAGTTCCCTGAACATCCAGTCGTATAGGTACATTACTTACAGGTTTATGCGCCTTAGTTACTTTAGCAGCATCATTAAATGCATCTATTATAAATATAGAATCCGTTGCACTTTCTTGTCACTGTGATTGGTTAGGGGATCTAGATGAGACAACGATATTATTTTCCATTAAATCTTGAAAGCATTCTTTGTATTGACTGTCATATCTCCCCCCAATACTGGGAATAACGTCTCACTAAAGTGATAATCTGTGAATTTTTCATTAAATACATCGCTCGTAGTGGGTTTCAAGTATCAAATGATAGATGGTAAATCGTAACCTACATAAATACCGGGCCGACGTTGGGTCCCCATCTTCGTACATTGTGGTGGTGTAATTGGCACCTGTACATAATATCTAAATATTCATAGATGGGTAACACCGGGCTCTGACTCAGTTACTAGTTGTAATGGGGAATATTGATTATTGGTTGTTAGACGAATTCTGATCAGGGTGGCAGTAAGCAGAATTGCATAGCCCCACATAATGGCTGGAAGCTGAGATCATAATAATAGTGGCCTAACGATTAACTGCAATTGCTTGATTAGATTATCTGACATCCATTTTGGGTATGGACATGGGGTATTGGATGTTCGACATCTATCCCATTTGCCATACAATAATCAAAGAAAGCCTTTGAGGTAAACTCGTCAGCGTCGTCAAATCTCGTAGATTTGATCGGGTGATCTGAGAAATGAGCCCACAATTGGATAATCTATGCAAGCAGCAGTAGAAATGCCATATTCCTAGATAATAATTGGCAAACGTCTGACCATCTCAAAGATTCGTCGATTAAGCCCATATAGTATTTGAACGGACCACTATGTGGATATATACGTCCACATGTGTCTCCATGGATACATTAAGAGAAAGGCTGAAGACTCCAATTCTACCTTGGTCTTACTAGGTTGGACTATAAGTTTCCCTGAGAGCAGGCATTATACGGGCAATCTTACAAAATTCTTATCTTTTCTCCTGTGAGTGAATGTCCAAAGGTTCTATTGATAATTTTTCTCATCATTCTTTGTCGAGGATGTCCAAAACGATCATGCCAAATCTTAAATGTTTTCTCTCGTAACAGAGAAAAATTAGTAATTATATATGTTTTGACATAATTACTATTTATCATGAATAGTAAATTACAATTCAAATCGAGCAACATGGACAACCAAACTTTGAATCTGCTTCAACTGATCTTAAGCAATGGGATTAAATCTTTGGGATGGAATATCAAGCAAGGATTGGAGATTTATACGCCAAATTTGTAAGACAAGATACTAATAATCTACGAGCCAATTCTAGAATTAGGGCACGCAGTTGGGGCTACTCCGGCGATGATCGGAGACATCAATACAAATTAGGTTAAGGGAACTTGATACCCTAGTAAAATCCCTGAGCAATTTGTACCACCGGCAGCAAGGGAATAGAGAGAACCAACACTGAATTAAGAGCAGTATATCCATAGGGATTCCTTAAAAAAGTTACGTCAAATCCCTACTCAAAAGGGGAGGAAAACATAGTAATAAAGAGAGCACGCAATGGGGATACGGCTGAAACAAAATTGGCTTAGAAGGAAGATCTGCAAACAACATTACCTTTGACATTCACAGATAAATTAAGAGACAAGAGGAAGCAATCGCCAGAGACGGGAGAGCTGCTACCGGTGAGCAAGAGAGGAGACACACCAGTAATCACCATCCCGACAGTCAAATTAGAAGCAGGTATATCACAATACCAATTTAGCCTGATAGGCAGGCTAGACCTCAAGAAGATTAAATTCACAGTAGTTCAAGAATTTGCTCGCACGCACTGGAAAACAAAAGGATATTCTAAGCTAATACCAATCGGTAAAGGCTTCTTTATCATCAAACTAAAGAATGAGGAGGATAAGATTTTGATATGGAGTTAGGAACCTTGGATGGTCGACAGAATGCCAATAAGAATATTGTCGTGGAGTCCATTTTTCTCAGTGGACAGATACAACAACTCCAATGCGCTCATATGGTACAAATTTCCAGGTCTCCCTATAAGATATGGAGCTCCAAAATTCTCATTTCCTTGGGTAAAATGCTTAGAACGCCTATCCAGCTGGACCAATCGACAAGAATCCAAGACTATGGTTATCGCGCAAATGTACTAGTACACATTGACATGTATAAACTAATCCTCGATCCCATTCTCCTAGACATAGAAGGGCGCATAGTAAAATAGAAGATACTGCTTCAACGAGTCCCTAAATACTACAAACATTGTAATAATATTAGGCATATTATTGTGGAATGCAAGATAATACAAAGGGCCAGCAGATAGAGCGGCATGGAACCGGGCAAGAATACAAAGAGGACCTCCAGAGAAGGGAACCAGAATAATAGAACCAGCAAAATAATTCCAATTCCAAGTCAGGAAGGCAAGAAGTCAAACAAGGAAAACAATAAGGAAAAAACCCAAGCACAACCGCAACCACCCAAATAACACACATATTTTTAGGAAACCCCTACTCCCTCCGCCAGCAGCATATCACCAATCATTTACTTCTCAGTGATGCCAAAACCAATAAGGCAGATAAAGCAAGTAGAGATAATTGGAAATAAGGAAGTATGGTTAATAGCAAAGGGGAACACAAATAGTAGCACACCACAAAAAGAGGCCGAAATCGCCAAGAATAACCCATTTGATGTATTAGTAGGAGACACTTTCGAACATCTGAAAGACAGCAGATCTGAGGAGGATATCTGAAATCATAGTGCAGATGCAGAAAGCAAGGCTGACACGATCCTAGTCACAGAGAACTCTTTAGAAGATCAAAATATAACAGAAACAAGAGTAGAACAGGGGGAAACACTTAGCTAAAAAGAAGCGGACTTCAAAGAAATATGAGAGATGTTAAATCCGGCAAGCTGGGTGGATGAAATGGAAATTGAAGAACAAACAATTGCGAGGAAGCAAGGGCCAAACTAGGTCTATAAAGGTGGAACAGTGTACACGCTGGACCCTCGGGTCACCAAGTCCAATAATAGACAATAAGAGTATTCTTCTGGAATGCAAGAGGAGTAGGAAATTGCAAACTTCATGCCTACCTGAGGAAAAAAGTGGAGGAACTACAACCGGATATTATGTGTATAGTGGAACCTAAAATTTTTGTTGCAAAATTTCGACTACAGGGTTTTGCAAGGAAAATAATCACAAATGAAGAAGGGGAGAATAAAGGAAATATTTGGATACTATGGAGAGATGGGTTGGACATTTCAGAACCTAAAACCTTGAACACTTCTAACCAGCAAATCACGATCTGATACATGAGCTGTAATTTTTCTTTCATCTACGCCAGCTACCTCTCTCTCTCTACAGAACAACACTATGGAATGAGCTACTATCAGTTGCCCCAAAAAAAATGAGCTGTGAATTTGTGTAGGGGATTTCAACTACATTCTCAGGACTGAGAAGAGGAGGGGCAGAAGACAACCACTATCAAGAGCCATGCAAGACTTTTGGAACTTTATCGACAAGGCTAATCTTACAAAGAGTAACACAATGGATATAAGCTATACATGGAGTAACGCACATAAAGGGGCCAACAAAACACTTAGCTATCTGGACAGATGCTTTCACAACTCACTTTGGGCTGACAAATTTTGGGGATGGAGAATCAAGAATTACCCACATACAGTATCAGACCATTCCTAATTTTTAAAGATTGCCAGGCCGTTCCTAAACCTTTCAACATCCCCTTCAGATACCTTTAAGCATGGAACACTTAAGCAAACTTTGGGGAAGTGGTTCACAGCAGCTGGAACACTGGACTTCATACTCAAACTCTGGTGACTAAAGAATGATATCAAACAGTGGAAACAAATAGGCCTGGACATGGCGTGAGGAACCAAAAAAGTTCTAGAGGAAGACCTGTTATAATTACAACTTAATCAAGAAACCAACTGGCAAAGTGATGCTCTCAACTAGGACATCATTGCAAAAGCTACACAAATATTTCATATTATAGAGCGTGAGGAAATTCAATGGTGTTAAAAATCTCAGATTAAATGGCTCATAGAAGGTGACCGCAATACCCAATTCTTTCACAACATGACTAGAGCTAGAAATGAAAAAAACTTCATCACAGAGATCACGACGGAGGAAGGAATTATCTTGACAAACTAATCCCAGATAAAGGAGTTCATACTCCAGTTCTACACACACAAAATCGCAGAGAGCCCAGTAAACCTGAACAACAACATTTTGAATGTATCAATGGCCAGAGTGGAACAAACTAAAAATGTTATGCTGATAGCACTCCCAAACAAGGAAGAGATTAAACTCGCGATGTTTAATCTCAGCAAGGATAGTTCTCCAGGACAAAATAGATTACCAGGGGCCTTCCTCACAACATTCTGGGAGGTGATTAAATAGGATTTCTATAGAGGAATCTCCTATTTTTTCATTAACAGATGGCTTTCAGCCAACTTTAACTCCAATATCACAGTGCTCATACCCAATATCAAGAAACTGAAGGTGAACCACTATAGACTGATTTGCCTGAGCAACTTTGTAGTTAAAATAATTGTGAAGATACTAATTACCCGACTATCACTAATAACAGAGAGAGTGGTATCCCAGGCGCAGAGTGCCTTCATCAGGGTTGGAGTATACACAACAATATATGGATGACATCCGAACTGGTAAACGAGATGAAGGGCAAGAGGAAAGGAGGCAATGTGGGACTCAAGCTAGATATAACTTAAGCCTATGATACACTAAGCTGGAAGTTTCTTATGGCAGCTCTCTAGGTCTTTGGTTTCTCCCACAACTTTTGTGAGTTGATTATGACCATTATCAATTGTAGGAAGATTTCAATGGCGATTAACGGAAGTCCCACAGGGTTCTTCAACCCTGGAAGAGGTCTTAAACAAGGAGACCTTCTCTCTCCACTACTGTTTGCACTTACAGAAGATATTTTGGGTATTAACCTGCAGAAACTGAGGGATTAAGGAAAAATCTACACTATGGCTAGTAACAGGCAAATGCAAGCTCCAACACACCTTTTCTTCGTAGGTGACATATTCATATTCATCAATGGAGATACTAGAGACCTCAAACACCTGAAAATACTCTTTTTTCAATTCCAAGAAGCTTCTGGTCAAGTTGTAAGCTTAGAAAAAAACAAGATTTATGGGGGGAGTTCCACTCGATCACCAGGAGAAGGGTGATTCGCGACGTATTTGGATTCCTAGAAGGACGACTGCCAGAAACTTACTTGGGAATACCCCTCTTCCAGGGAAGGGCTACATAGAATATCCTGTGACCGTTGGTAGAAGAAATCATAAAGCGGACGAAAGGTTGGGTAGGATAACTTTTGTCGTTCCAAGGAAGAGTGGTCTTGGCTAGATTAGTCCTAAACAAAAGACCTATATACAAATTACAGTCTACAAATGGCCTCAGACTCTGATCAAGGAGAGCGAAGCTATTGGTCCGGGGATCCGTCAAAAAGAAAGGACATTACCCTTAAATGGGAATAGGTGTGTAAACCCATACGGGAGGAAGGAATTGGCATTCGCAAACTGGGAAAGTTAACAATGCGATTCTTTGCAAACTTTACTGGATATTTACCCAACAAAGTGAAAAATGGGCATGTTTCGTGAACGCAAAATACAAAAATAGAAACGGAGAGGTAATCACATATTACAAGAAATTGTCAATTTAGGGGGGGATAAAAGTAGCGAAACATCTGGCAGGTCAGCACATGGGTTGAGTGATCGGCAATGGTAAAAAAGTTGACTTCTAGAGAGATTGTTGGGCAATGGATATCCCCTTGAGAGTGTGCATTAACCTTCCAGCGTACCTATGAAGGAACTATACTGCGAAGCTGAGCAGCTTTATCAGTAACGAAGGATGGGAGATACCCTATGACATTCTACTGCTATTTATGGTGCTGGGGATCAACCTTGAGAGACTTGGCTGTGATCCCCAAGCTCAGAACCAACAAATTTGGAAACTGGACATTCACGGGAAATTTGCAGTTAAGAACGCTTTTAATGGTATTCGCAAAACCTAAGACAACGCATAGTGGTAAAGAGTGGTTTGGAGCAACATCTTACACCCCCGGTTAAGCTCGTTTGCATGGAAACTACTTAACCATACCTTCTCTTTCGACAATAGAGTAGCGAACAAAGGCATCTGCCTCCCCTTCGTCTGCTCCCTTTGCCAACACCATGCCAAAACCGAGTAACATTTCTTTTTCTAATGCGAATACTCTCTAGAAATCTGGAACTGGATATGTAATATGTTCAAAATACCACCGATAAATGAAGAGGGCAACTGGCAAGCAGTCCTTGCCAGAAACAGTCATGCAAGCTCTTATGTTAAGGATCTGTGGTTCCCGGCAGCTTTCGCTACTTGTATTGGACTTTGGAAAAAGCGTAACATCCTCAGATACGATGAACGAAGAACAACCAACCAATAGCTCCAACAAGACATACTGTGAGACATCATGGACACATGCCAACTCTCTAAATATAGCATGTAGAAAAACTGAACCGACCTATAAATTATCAAAGCCTTGAACGTCCAGTGCCGACAAAGATACATAGCGCCGATAAAGAGCTGCTGGTGAGAACTACCGAACCCAGGGGAGATCAAGGAATGTGGTGATGGTTGTGCGTTGGGTAACCCTGGACCAGCAGGCATTGGGATAGTATACAGGAATATGGATAGGGAGGTATTGGGTACTTTGTGCAAAACACTAGGCAATACCAACAACTATATCGCAGAGATTCAAGCCATTATGCAAAGCGCTAAGCAAGCAATAGAGAAAGGTTGAAATAAATTGTGGATGGTCTCAGATTCCCAGGCCACGGTTCAAGCATTCATGAATGACATGCTCTCATGGACTATGGTCACTGAATAGAATCAAATCAAACGGAAACTCGACACGTTCCGAATTACCCAAATATGGAGAAAAGTAAATTTTTCAGCGGATACAACGGCCAAACGAGGGTCCACAAATGCAAAACCCTTTAAAGAATGTTGTCCGGGAAGGCTAGATTTTCTTACCCGCATAGAGAACCCATATATAGAATACTTTTGATTCCCCAAATAGCACCTGAAGGCAAAATACCATAAAGTCGTCTGAATGACATTGGCAGTTGTTCGAACGAACTTGGAAGGCTTTTTCAACATGTTGATTCAGACAACAAATTGAAGCCTATTTTTAACATGTTAATTCAGATGAAAATTCAAAGGCTATTTTCAATATGTCATTCGAACGAACTTGGAAGTCGTTCGAACAAATCGCACGCTATTTTCAATAACGGATTTTTCAACACTTCGTTCGAATAACATCGGAGGTCGTTCGAATGAGATAGCACTCCTGAAGTTCAAAGGCAATGTTCAACTGTTATTTAAACGATACTAGACTCGTTTGAACAATTTTGCACAGATGCATGCCTCTTACCTGTATTAGGGGTTCCTGGTTTATTTCCTTCTTTACTTTTTTACTTTTTGTAGAGATCCCCATTTGTATATGCACTAGTGACATGTAGTAGTTTGTGGCATGGCTAGATCTCCCTCCTCTTATAATTATACTTTTGGATATATTTTACTAAACCTTTTGCCAAAAAAGACATGCCTGAAGGCAGTAGAATAAAACCTTGAGGAATACATTAGACACCGTTCCAATTTAAGTTCTTGACCATTAGGCAAATAGGTGGTGCATAGAATTTGATTCTCATCATTTCTTATCATCTTGACTTGATAACTGTTATCATGTATGTCCCTAAAGCTTAGTAAATTCTTGGGAGATTTAATAGAAAACAACACGGTCTGGATACTCTGTAACGTACCATTAGGGAGTAATAGTATGGCATTCCCTAAGCCCTCTATGATACTGGCTGACCCAGTAATAATGTGAATATCCTCGACATACGCGGTCAAGTAAGAGAAATACCATTTACCTCGAAGGATCGAGTGAATGGTAACACTATCTACTAGACATGCGTCACGACTCGTCCTATTATCAATTAGTGCCCTATAGGCAGAAAGATCCATGGCTGACCTATATATATAACAGATTAAAGTCTATATATGACAAATTAACTACTATCTCAAACAATAATTTGAATAATCAGTATTTAGAATGAAATAAAAATCTGATGTATGCCACGAGCACTTTATTGAAACATAAATGATTTGTTCCTAGCACAATAAAAAATACAGATAAAAAGTAAATCAAATCTTTTACGAAAAAAAAAAAAAACTACTAGTGCTCTCTACTGTAACATCACATGTCTACTGAGATATCGTTACGGATAACTTCGTATGTTGATCCATACCGGTATCAGTGTCGCCGATGAAGTCTGACGCTGCGAACTCCACAGGGGCAGATTTAGTGTTAACAACTTTGTGGTGGCTTTGAACTCTATTATCTCTAGCCACCCGTGGTGCCAGACATTCTTGTGCCCAGTATCCTATGTCACTACTGTTAAAGCAAGGAGATCCCTAATATGGCTTCTTTTTCTTCTTCACATTTGCTAGTTTGCCAGATTTCTGAAATCATTTACCTTTCCTAGGGCCAAAAGGTTTCTGGTTCCCGTCGTTCCTGTTTCCCTTGAATCCTCCCCTGCCCCTTCCATATTTGCATCCCTAACTTATATAGTTGTTTCCCTAAAATTGAACATTATGTGAAGCAAGTAACGGCGTACTCCCAAAAGGCCGCATTACATGAATTAAAACTTCGTGAGTCACAATGTTCTCTCGCCGATATTGCCTCTGAAGTGTAATATTACTACCATGAAAAGTTGATTGAGTCTTATCTACCATTTCAGCATCATTAACTTTTTTCTTACAAAGCTCAAGTGAAGAAGTAATTTTGTGAACTGTTGAGTTATAATTAGTGACGGTCCTAAAATCTTGGAACTGAAGGTTGTTCCATTGATGCATCGCTTTTGGGAGCATAATGGTCTTTTGCTGACAATAACGCCTATTTATGCTTGACCTTAAGCCAGTTGGTTCAACCTTATTGAGGTATTCAGTCTTTAGGTCATCCTGAATATGATGACGAGGATAAACAAAGCCTTTTCTTTGTTGATGGGATCTTTGATGTTGTCAATGACAATGGTCTTCTATAGATCGAGAGATTATCAAAACAACTCAGCGTCAATGCACCAAGTGAGACAATTGGCTTCAATGAGCAGCAATGGTGGAAATTTATCAAAACAACTCAGCGTAATTAGTAACAATTCTTAATAAACATTTCAAATGCATTAAAGACAGATCACAGTACTTAGAGTAACAAAAAATAAATAATTCATAATCATATTATAGTTGAACCTTCTTTATATTCAAAAACTCATGAAATTATTTTATAATAAGTAAATCGTAATTTTACCTCGTAAAATGGCGATCTTAATCTTTGATGTGCATTTTAATAAAATCTTAGTCAAGATTGTTATTCAAAACCACTAGATATAAACGTTCCTTATTCTGACAACTAGGGTATTTTAAGTCCTAAAGTTTTATAAGGTATATATATTCAAGCTAAATAACCTTATTTGCTATGAATATGAGGAGTATTAGATATTTAGTTAACAAGTGGTCTAAACCCAAAGTCTGATGGGTTTACAAGATAGGTAGATTATACCTATCTTTGAACTAACATTCTAGGGTACTCTAGGTTGCTATCAGTACATATATATCTCTAAATGTTATCATATAACATCTAATTGCATCTAGATACAAAAAAATGGTTCCTCTGACACTAAATTTTTAGAAATAAGACTAAGTCAATTCCCAATTAAGCTCTAATTATTTGTCCTTAACAATTAACTATGATTTAGATATGACTCCTAGTCGTATTCTAAATTTGTTTTGGTTTCATATTATCTGTGATCCCTGATCATGATAATTAGTTTCCTAGGGGCATACCATTAATATCTTATTAGCTATTATAAGATACTTAAATAGGTATTAATCCATTTACTTATATCCCATATAAGTGACTCGGGTTTCCTATACAAGGTACCCGTTCTAAAGAAAAAATTAAAAAATATTTTTCATAAAAAAATGTAAAATTAGGTCCTCCATGGTGTAGGTCCAGTCAATAGAAAATTTTGACTCAATTTAACCAAAAATTAAGCTCTCTAGAGCCAACTAAGTATCTGAACTAGCTCAGGACCGGTCTAGCTTGTTCAGGGTTAAGGACTATACTAGGTTGACCAGTCTGGACTGGTCTGACCTCGGCCAAGCCATGTGCTATGTGTCCCTATAGTTGACTGTAATATATCACCATGTAAGACTGCCACGTGTCATCATGTTGGTTATCCACGTGTCTCATGCAATTAACTGCCGCGTGTTACCATGTATGTTTGCCATGTATCTCATATGAGATTGTCACGTATTACACACATGCCTGCCATGTGTCCTTAACATAAATCACTGCCATGTTAGCATAGTGGACCCCACCTACCATGTCAGCATGTCACGTATCCTAGACATGTATCACTGCCATGTCAGCATGGTGGACCCCACCATCCACGTCAGTAATGGATTAGGTTGATGACGTCATAAATAAGATTTAAATAATATATATTTTTAAATAATTAAAAATAAAATAAAAAATAACCCATTGACGTCAGCATGACCTAAAAGTACCGTTTTTTTGCCATGAACTACTCAGTTTGAACGCTAATTTTTCAGTGATTGGGACATCTCCTTGAGACGTGCCATATACCAATGTGATCATTGTGGAATAGGATACACAAAAAAATATATTATGGATCAATCCGATCTCCACAATGATCGCTATTTTGGTTTGAAAATAGCCATTTCACAAAGGTTAAAAATCACCAAAAAAATAGCCTTTTAATCTAAAAAATATATATAATAATAATATAATTCATATCTAGATATCCTATATCATATATCATGTAAAAATTATATAGAAAGTCGAAAATTGTAAAGATTACCTCTCCGCAATGTAATAAAATCTAGAAAAAATGTTGATTTTGAAAGTTATTTCCCCCTTTTGATCTACTAGCTCTACGTACTGATAACGTGTTGGATTATAATAGATACTCTTATCAGTAATCAAGAATAAGATGATTAAGAAAAGAGTGGATATATTTTATTGATTAAATAATATTTCCCTGTACGTACTGTCAAAGGGAAAACACAATATGAGGTTATCTATCTCTACTTAAACTCTCCCCATAAACACTAAAGGCCTATGGGCTTGTCAGGAGTCCAGTAGGACACCCCAACCCAGTTGGGCTCCCACCTTGGGTTGGACCCAACTCCTAATAGCTCTTTGTTTATTGGAATTGCAAGAAATAGTAATATGTTTTAAAGATGGTCATTGTATTTTATTCAAATAGCATTATTTCTTTATTTACTGTATCCTTCGTGAACTTCCATGGATTTTTTCATGAACGATGGCTAATATCATTATGTAGTACTCTATAAGAAGAAATTAACATTATATGTTGTGATTTATGTTGATGCGTTTTCCACTATGAATATACAGTAATTAAGATTCCAAAGAAGAAGAGAACAATGTCGTTTTCTTTTTTTATTTGAGTTTTTATTAATTAATGAGTAATTATGCTTATCGTTAAATCCACATTATGTTTTGGTTCTACTGGTACATAGTAGATCACAAATCTTGAGGACTTTCTTGGGGACTTTAGACTGCAATTTTGGGGTCATCACAATGAGCTTTTTGCACACATCTACCGTTGAATCTATCATCAACAATTCAATCTAATATGACTGCCATTAATGACAAAAAAAATTATCAATATGATGCTTTGCAGGTATTTTATCGAATATGTTAACCATGTTTTCGATGTTCTTTTTTTCACAAGTTAAGATTATAGTATTAAACACTATGCAAATAATAAAAGGAGAAAATAAAGTTTAACCCTAATGCACATAATGTGCTACCATCCTTGGATTAAAACATCATAAGCACCACTCTGACCTCGCCCCTAACCTGACCCATAAATAATGGCTTTAAGTACGAAGACACCCAAGTTATAGTTACTTTACAATATATAACATATTAAAGTTCATTTAACAATATTTATGGCTTACCCAAGCCGAGTTACCATCCCAAAATAAAAAATAAAAAATAAAAACTAAGTTGCATTTTTGAAATTCTACAGGACATATTGAAGAAGAATCATGATGAGTATTTTAAACTAATGGTCATAATAATGAGTATAATTACGGAAAGAAGAAAATTATGAGTTGCGGTTTGGTAAAAGCTTTTAATTCGGTTTGGTAAAAAATTTCATTCATATTTCATACTTGATACTCAATACAGCATGTAAGAAAAAAGTATAAATACAACGTTAACACTAAGTAATGATCATATGATTATGGAAATATGTAATTTAGGGTCTAATGATATGTCTTAAGGTCCATTAACTATAAGATATTATGAGTAATGGTGATCGCGATACTGCGATCTTAGCAACCATCTCAATATTTAAAATGGTGGTTGTTGGTGCTTTAAAGGGAAGCAACCATTAGGTATTTAAGGATTACACATTAACCATGTTAGAGGGTTGTCTTAGGTTACTGTAGGGGCCTATCCCTTGACCTTACCTAAATCGAGCTGCCTACAGTTTGAATTACCTCCATACCAGACTCACGCATTTTCCATATGACATCTGCGGTTAACATTACAACCTACTCCATGAACTAGTGAAGAATATGGGTCTAGCTCAAACTGAAAAACCTGAAAATGTCAAAGACACCTGTCTCTCACGAAATTAATAGTTACTTAGTCAATCGCCATTAACCACATTGTTCAGAGAACGTACTCCAGTACGATAAAGAATTTCGGGAAAGGTGTATATAAAGAAGAAGTTTTATAAGAGACAAGCACCAGAAAATTATACGAGAAATTACCAAGAAAACTACATTTTCTAGATTCTCAAAAACATCCAAACTTCTTATTCACAAGATTCAAGTATTTCTAAGTCAAGAGATCACTTGTAATAAGAAATCAGCCTCAAGCAATAAAAGTTACTATTACAAAAATCTTCCACTCGAGGTCATAGTTTTTTACCTATTCAAAAGTTTTCCACACTAAATTACCTGTGTCATCTTTCTTTTTAAAATTAGTTTTTGTCACAGGTACATTAGTGTAAGAGCTAATTCCAAGCCATCTCGAGCTTACGGAATTAGGCCATTATATTTGGTACCATCTGTGGGAAAGATTACATTTCCACGATATCCTAAGGCATACTTTCACTCTACTACAAATTTGAATCATGGTCACTTAATGACGACCAGCTATAGGAATCCAGCTCGATGTTTTAGTTGAGCCGAAACAACTTACAGAGCTACGGGCAAATCTCAACACCGGGGTAGAGAAACACAATGAGCTCGAACTTCAATTAAATCGTGACCAAGAGCTCTGGGAGAAGGAGCTCGACGCCGAGCAACAAGCTCATTTGACAGCGCTGAAGCGACATAAAGACTAGATGACAACAATGCAGACTGCCTTGCAGGCTCTCTAAAACACTCAGCAGGCTCCTCCAATAAGAGATCATGATCAGTTGCCATAAGCCTCCCGTGTTTCTGCAAGGGAGTGATTGGGACCTCGAGGAGCCACCAGTAATGCTATTTCCAATAATATTTAGTATGAACCTCAGCCTTCCATTCATTTAGGCAGTGAAGTTTAGCCTAAGATTAGCCAAGGTTACCGATTTTCCATACGTCATGAAGAAGAACAGCGACCTCAACCTCGAGTTCCAGCACGAGATCGTTTGAGTAAAGGTACCGGTACTCACAATCCGTAACCTCCTCGTTAAACAGTTCAGCCGATACATCATTACATCACAAAAGAGCATATGGATAAGCGTATCAAGGAGTTGATCAAAGCACAAGTTCTGGGCACTGCCGACGGCCTTACCAAGTTACAAGGAAGTTCGATTGCAAAAGAGCTATTCGATATGGAAATACCGAAAGGCTTCCATACTCTAAAAATTCACAGATATAATGGTACCGACCCAAAGGAGTACATTCAACAATACCGTGATTCATTGGGGTTGTACTCCAATATCAACCACATTCTCAACCGTATGGTCGCCACAAGTCTATAAGTAGAACCACTCCGATGGTTCCACTCTCTCCCTGAAGACTCCATATATACATTTGACCAGCTGCAGAAACAATTCATCAAGACCTATGCTCACAACTGAGATAAAGAAGAAAATTTATATTCTCTTATCAATCTCAAACAGTCTCACAGAGAGAAGCTTAAGGCCTTGGCAATTTTTTTTTGGAACTCACGCAAAAAGTAGATAATCTCGATCAGAAAATAGTTGTTACAGCTTTTACCAATGCGCTCCAACTCGATTGCAAAGCTAAAGAACACCTCTTCCTTAACAAAACTGCGACCTTGGATGATATAATCACCAAGGTCAATAGTTACGTCAACCTGGAAAGGATGATGTCTGAAAGACATAAATCCACTAAATCCGTCCTTACCATGAAAGTTCCATCTGTATATCAAAGCACTGAACCAAAGGAAGATCAGGGTGACCAAAAGTAAGCCAAGGGAAACACTGGCAACCCTCAGAAAGGCGGTTCACAAATCAAACCCATCCTCCCATAGATAAATGTTCAAATCTCCATAATTTTTTAACTCCTCTTAAATGATAAGCTCTACGGTATCTCTCAACCACTGAAACCAATCGAGAACCGACCGTACTGCATGATATCATAAGGTAAACCATCATTCTACTGAAAATTGTTATACTTTATAAAGGTTACTAGAATATATTTTCAAGGAGGGATGGATGTTCGAATATATTGTCGACCTAAAATTTTACAAAGATGGCAACAATAAGAAACAGCTTGAAATTGTCCAGGTTGAAGGTCAAGCTGAGGAGAAGGATCTCTACCAGATGTGCCACAACAACATGATTAAAATTAGTCAGATCACCAACTCTAATTGATTCAAGCACAGAAGACTATCAGAATACTGCAATCTCACACCTCAAGATAAAGAAGCCAAGCTTCTACCTGAGTCGAGCAATCGCTGGCTTGGGATCTCATTCGAAGATTGTGATACTAGCCATGTCAAATTTCCACATTATGATGCATTTGTAATAATGCTCAAGATGAAGAAGTTTGTCATGCACACAATGGTGATCGATACTAGAAGCAGTATTGGGTTCGATTTCAGAGCACTATCGACCAAATAGGATTGGCCGATCAAGTTAATCAAAGCGGCACCGATATCAATGGATTCAATGGTTCTAAAGATGAGCAAGTAGGCAAGATCATTTTACCTATTATTGCAGGACTAACCACCATCGATGTCATTTTCTATGTCATCAATGCCAATTATCGTTATCTCAAGATTATGGGCCGCTGCTGGATTCACAACATGGAAGCAATCACTTCTACCTATTATCAAACACTCTGATTCAAATACACTAATGGTATCTATGAGATTAGGGGTTGTCAAAAGCTTTTTCGAGCTTAGGAAAATACTGTCTCTGCTATCCTAGTTACCTCTGACAAATTTGCTGCATAACAATTATACGAAGCTGGTCGCCTTGATGATCAGCCTTCCAAGGAGGAGCCCACAAAATATATCAACATTGATAGACCTAACAGATGTACATTCATCTGTACTAAACTGGTTCAGTACGAAAAAGACACTCTCATTTAGTTCTTGCAACTAAATCGAAACATTTTTGCTTGGTCTTTCGAAGAGATGCCAAGGCATGTCCCAAATTGGCCATCAACATCAACGCCATGGTGGTCAAACAGAAATAGCGACGACTATCAACGCAGCTTTGAGATGAAGTTAACATGGAGATCGAGAAATTTATCAAATCGAGAAATTTATCAAATATCGTTGCTATCCCGAAGAAGAATGGGAAAGTCCGAGTTTGCGTAGATTTCACTGATCTCAATAAAAATACTCCAAAGGAAAGTTTTCCTCTTCCCATCATTCATCAGATCCTTGATTCAATAGTAGGTCATGAACTCCTATCTATGATGGACGCTACTTCTGGATACAATCAGATTTCTTTCTTGGATGAAGATAAAGAAAAGACCACTTTCATCACTGAAAGAGGGGTTTACTGCTACAAAGTCGTACCCTTCGGACTCAAAAATACAGGTGCAACTTATCAACGATTGATGACAACTATGTTCAAAGCACATCATGTGAAAGTCGTGGAAGTCTACATCGACGATCTCTTGTGCAAGAGCATACAGTCCGCCAACTACATTTTAGATCTCAACAAAATATTCAACATTCTTCGTTCGTACAGGATGCGTCTCAATCCTGATAAGTGCCAATTCGGAGTACATTCAGGTCAATTTCTAGGCCACCTCATCAGTAAGAAAGGGATTGAGGCTGATCCAGATCAGATTTGGGCTCTCCTTAACATGTCATCTCCCAAAATAATGAAAGACGTTCAGAAACTTACTGGAAAAATTACCGCTGTCAACCGATTCATTTCTAAATCTTTAGACCGCTATCGTTAGTTGTTCCTATTATTCTTTGGTTGTACCAAACAAAGAAAAATTCAACCAAATGCAGAGGTCCAATGGACATCAGAATGCAAAATAGCTTTTCAGGATCTCAAAACCTATTTGGGGAGGTCTCCTATAATGAGCACCCCAGTAGATTATGAGGAACTGATTATCTACCAAGAAGTCTCTGATACTTCACTCAGCTCGGTTTTTATTCGACTTGAAGGGAAAATCAAGAAACCAGTCTACTTCATCACTAAAACCCTCACTCCAACAGAAACGAGGTACCCTAAAATTGAAAAGCTTCTTCTCACTCTTGTTTATACTTAACAAAAACTTAAGCACTACTTCCAAGCTAATTCAGTGAAAGTCATGATGAACTACCCACTTCGGGAGGCTTTATCCAAAAAAGAAAAATCTAGAAGAGTGCAACAATGGTCAGTCAGTTTGGGAGAACATGATATCAAGTTCGAACAACATCATTCTGAAAAGGGTAAGACCGCTGCTGATTTTCTCACGGATTTTCCAGTAGAAGATCTTAAATGGGAGGAACACGATCCTGACCTTATAGAGAAAATTTAAGAAGATTCACCCCCTAAAGTATTTGACGAGCGAGCTAAATGGATTACAAGAAAAGGGTGGAGACTTCTTACCGATGGATCAGTAGGACCCGCAGGGTCCGGAATTAGAATCGTATTGATTACCCCTTCCAACGACAGAATTAAAAAATCAATCCTCTTAGATTTTGAGGGCTCAAACAATGTCATCAAATACGAAGCTCTCGTTCATAGACTCGACCTCATTCTTGAGCTCGGTGTCCCAGAACTCTTAATTTACACAAATTTACTATTCCTCATCCACCAATACTTTGAAAAATACAAGTAGAATGGAAAGATGGTCGAATATGCACCCCTCGCTGCAGATAAGATGAGTATGTTCGCAAAAGAAACTCTCGATTATCTTCCTCGAGGAGAAAATAGACATGCTGATTCCTTGGCATATCTAGCCGGGGTCTTGGGTACAAAAGCTTGATATCTCCAGATCGAAGTAATTTCAACCCAAGCATTGATCGCATTTCTGTATGCACGATCAACTCTGGGGATGATAAAAGGGGAGACGGCGATTGGCGAAAGCCTTTCTTAGCCTATCTAGGTATCGATAACAAATGTAAAGGATCACTTCCAGCATATCCGAGGGAGCGTCGATAGCTGATCAACAACTCAAAGTGCTACACAAATCAAAGCGGTATCTTATACTGTCATTCGTTTACACAGCCTTACCTCAAGAAGGAGCTCGTGGTATGAAGGAACTTGTGGCTCCCATGCCGCCGATCGATCACTAGCAAATAGAACCATTACACAAAGAGTATTCTGACCCGACATGTACAAGCAAGCAGAAGAGTATTCACGCAAATGTGATGCATGTCAACAACATTGACATATGATACGCACTCCTATGCTCAAACTCCATGCAAGCAAGGTATTTTGGCCGTTCAAAAGATGGACACTCGATCTCGTCGGCGAATTTCCTAATTCTCTAGATAACCGCCACCACCTACTCGTAGCTACGGATTAGTTTTCAAAATTGGCAGAGGC
The DNA here is from genome assembly GCA_014058105.1 of Kingdonia uniflora. Taxonomy (NCBI): domain Eukaryota; kingdom Viridiplantae; phylum Streptophyta; class Magnoliopsida; order Ranunculales; family Circaeasteraceae; genus Kingdonia; species Kingdonia uniflora. Next base: position 3,304,602 of record JACGCM010001844.1, on the reverse strand, counting down.
ACTTCCACTCTGTCGAACCAAAGATGAAGAGGTCATCTCTTTTATCTTAGAACACATCATCACTCGATTTGGATGCTCCCACCTAATTCGTATTGATAACGGGCCCCAATTTGTTGGAGAAAAAATTATAACTTTCCTCAACCAACATAATATCATTCACTCACCATCCAATCCTTATTACCCTCAAGGCAATAGCCAAGCCGAAATCACCAACAAAATCATTGTGGATAGACTCAAAAAAAGGCTTTACTCACAGAAAATGGGAATTGGGTTCGAGAACTATCTCATGTACTATGGGTATATCGTACCACTCTCCAAAAATTAATAGGCTATGCCCCATTCCTCCATGTTTATGCGCTGAAGCCATCATTCCCTCATAATACCCTCATCCAGTCAGCGATCACAAGCTCACTGACGAGGAAAATGAGTTCGAATTGGCTTACAACTTCAATTGGATTGATGAAACCAGGGAACGCGCCATCGCTAACCTAGATTGATATCACCATATGCTAGCCAGTTCGTACAACAGCCGAGTCAAAAGCCGTACTTTCTAAATTAATGATCTCGTCCCTAGAGAAATTCCTTAACACTGCAAAGAGCCTTATGCTGGGATACTAGCAGACAGTTGAGAGGGTCCATTCCTTAATACAGGTTTCTCAGGCCTGGGATCATATTATCTCATGACAGAAGAGGGAATCTACATATCAAACCTTTAGAACACTAGGCGACTGAAATGATACTATCGTTAAGTGCCTAACTATTTCATTTCCATTTCTCATTTTTGTTATTTCAATTCCAAAAATGAGAATTTCATCTCCATCTAATGTAAATTTTGATCTATTCAATGAAACTTATAAATTTTTACCCAACATCTCTCTACTTCATAAATAATGCATAGATTAAAGCATAGATAATACAAACTTTCAATCGATCTCTATACCAGTTAAATCAAGTATAACACTTGTTTTGGCTGACTCTACTAAATCTCTACGATTAGAACAAAGGTAAAACTTGTTTTACATCAAAGACTCTACCATCCATAAGATAAAGCATAGGTAAAACTAGTTTTCACCCCTTTCAATATGGCTACGACATCATACCAGTTAAATCAAGGATAATACTTGGTTTGGCTAACTCTACTAAATCTCTATGATTAGAGTAAAGGTTAAAGTTGTTTTACATCAAAGACTCTACCAGCCATAAGAAAAATCAAATGTAAAATTAGCTTTCATCTCTTTCAATGTGGCTACAACATCATACCAGTTAAATCAAGGATAACACTTGGTTTGGCTGACTCTACTAAATATCTGTGATTAAAATATAGGTAAAACATGTTTTACATCAAAGACTCTACCAGATATAAGATAGAGCAAAGGTAAAACTATCTTTCATCTCTTTCAATATGTCTTCGACAGATACTTTTTATTTTAAGTTACATATACAGCCACTACAATGGATTCTTTTCTGCTGTTGAGATATCATCTACGCTTTCCCCTACAACAGAAGGTAAACCAGCCATAAATTCTTGAGCTCGAGCAGTCATAGCAGCCCTGCCCTGCTCTATCGATTCAGAAGGTCGAGGGACTAAATCTATTTCCATGGAGCCCATATAGTTTCCTCAATCCATATCAACTCTGCATATACATTCCCTATCTGACAAAATACTGAACAAGGTTTCTCTTTTTAACACAACTCTTTTTTCCTCCTCTACAAAATAGGCCAATACCACCCTCAACAAAACTGAATGTGTTACATCAGAAATAACTGTCTTAGAAAACTCGATCTCACCCACTAAAGCCGATCCTCCAACATTGTCAACCATCCTTTTTGTCATACCATTTCCCTTTCTATCCTAGAATTGAATGCAATACTCTCCTTCAATTTCTCTTTAGCTTTGGTTGATTCAGCCTGATTAATTACCTTCAAATCCGCCACCTGAGGACAAAGTCTCTCGATTTCCATGTTTAAGTCTTCCCTAGCTGAAGTATGCTTTAACAGGTCATCTTTCTTCTTTATCAGAATCTCCTTCCCTCTGATGACCCGCTCTAAACCTTTTTCCCTGGAAAATGAAATGTCCAACTTAATCTGGCACTCTTTTAACCGCTCAACTCCTTGCTGCACATGATCTTGAATGTGGGCTACATCCTCTTCCAACTCTCTAATTCGAGCTGATAGGCTAACTGCGTCCCCTTGAACGAGGGAAACCTTGGCATTATTTTTATTCTTCCTCAAGTGTTATCCAGCCTCGGCGTTCCTAACACGCGCATTGGCTTGCGCCAATTCGGTTTCTAATCATGCCACCATCTCATTTAACTCGTCAAACTTTCATTGTACTATCTAAAACTCCAAATCTTTGGCAGGTAAGGTTGTATACAAATGTTCAGCAACAGGTTTCGAAGCCGATAAATCTTCTTGAGTTGTCTCCAACTCGCTATCTTTTTCAATCATTTTCTTCTACAGTCGCTCCAGCTCGATTTTACAATTATGTAAATCAGTTTGAAATTGTTCTTGATTGTTTATTTTCCTGATCAATTCACCCTTCAGACTGACCATAGAATTATTTAGTTCTTCCTCCGATCTTTCTAGCGTCTGAATACGGTATCGAGCCATGTCAGCATCCCTACTATTTGCCATCAGTGCGTCGATCTGACTTTTGAGCTTCCCTACGTGTTCTTTTATCTCTGCAAGCTCTTTTTTCCCTTTATCAATTTCGACATCCTTCTCCTCAATCTTCCAAGTGAGCTCGACAGTAATTTGGGTTACCTCAACATACTTGAAGTGCACATTTACATGTTGATCTTCTCTGTTATCCTATTGAACTCCTCTGTAAATTCATGGCTACATTGGTGTGCCTCATCTTCACGCAAACGGGCTAACTCCAATTTAACCTGCACTTTACAGATATATTATATCAAGTTCAATTTATAACATTCATTTCACCACCTATATTGTATTTCTAACGAGATACATCATTTCTAACATCTACTGTGTACAACTACTTCAAAACTTAAGGTCAAAGTACAATCTCAGATGGATACTCCGTAACATATATTTCCAAGTCTAAAGTTCACATTCTCTATATTCTAATTTGTCAAAAACTTTGATATTTCTTGTGTACCATTTGAGTGCCATTGCCCTAAAACTGATAGCAGGTTTTTGGTTTGCTCCTACACAGTATATTATGTCTGTTACTTGGTAGCTCTATATTAATGAAATATACAAGTCAAATATTTCCTGCTCTATTCTAACCTACAGCTCTATTTACGAAAACAATAGGGACACAGAGGTCTCTCTCTCCTTACTAAGCTCAGTCCTTAAATCTTATATTCTGAGGTGCATTTCTTTAAATTCTTACAACAAGATTTACAAAACAGAACTTACCCTACATAATTCTATCCAGCACACAATATCCAATCAATTTACAAAAACATTCCCATAATATTCGTATAACTACAAAATCATAATTCTACCCTTCCTTCTCATTTTCCACCTCTGGGAGTTCATTGACATCCTCTTGGTTATCTCGCACCTTTTGCGGAGAGATACCATCCAGCCTGTCAGCAACTCTAACAGCAACCTCTTCCGCCTCTTCATCTTCTTCCTCTTCAACATTGGTGTCCACCCTAATGGCATCTACCCCATCTTCTGAATACCCCTTTGACATAAAGTGGCACCCGAGTCTGCCGCGCCCAGCTACCACCTCCTTTAAGTTTACTCTCGTCTCCACTTGTAGATTGTTGATCTCTGCCACTTGGGAAGCCTTCAGAGCCTTCAGTCTTTTTCCATCCTTAAGCGAGTCAGTTTTTAATCGAGCTACCTTCATTTCGAGCACGACCTTCCCTTTCTTTAACTCGGCTTTCTCCCCTTCAACCCCGAGGCATATCCCCCTCACCAAACGAGCGACCTACAAAACAAACAAAATTTGACCTCATTGTTAGGCCGAAACGCAATACAAAAAAATCCATCACATAATCGAGCATATGGACCCACCATTTTGCACATCTCCTCTTCCCTATGGAGAGCAGCCAGCCAGGCCCTTTCCTCCACCTCTTTTAAATCATCCTCAACAACAGGTCGATCTTCCATAACCTTCTTCCCCAAAATTCCTGAAGGTTCGATCCTTCTCTTTTTTCCCTTCCCTTCGACCTCACCACTTCCTGTGGTTCTGGAGGCCGAAGGACGCTTCAGCATCTGTTTCTTTGGAAACGTACGAGCTAGCTTGCTCGACGTAGTAGACTCTGGTAAAACCATGTTGTCCACTCCAAGGGCCTTGGGAAAGTTTGTTTGCCTTTTCACACCAGTTCCTTTCTTCTTGCTGTCATCAACACCCGTCATTAGCCTCGTCGTTTGAGACTTTTGAATTTTCTCGGATCGGGTTTTAACACGTTTCTTTCTGCTGATGTCGAGTTCTTCCAACACAGCTTCAAGCTCTACCCCTTCATGACCAAATGTATCTAAAAGTAACTCTTTTCTCATCACCTGGGATTTTGGATCTGTCATTTAAAATAATTTATCATCAACAAGAGATCATAAAGTTTTAACATATCAATATTGTATGTTATACATTGTTATACTTACTTTGTTTTGCAGTTCCAAACATATCAATATTGTACGTTATCATCTCTCTAAAGGCAATCACCCTTCACCCATATTACGTTATCATTCTAAGCTTGACCTGCTAAGTTCAGATAGAAGAAACGAGGTCGGGTCGCGTTCGCACATAAATATGCCCCTCCACTTGCAGAATAATTTTTACCCCATAAAACTATAAAACATCCTCAGGGGATATCCTCCACATTTTTCCATCCCCTTCCCACCATTTATTCAGACGGCCGCAAATACTTATCACCTCCCACATGTTCTCGTACAACTGAACAGGATATGCCCCGATAATATTCATAATCCCTTTCGCCAGATTGGTAAGGGGAAGGCTCAACCCGTACTCCAATTGAGACAAGTAACACAAAAAACCTCCTAAAGCTCACTCTGAACACTCCCATCGAAGTACTCCAAAGAGATCGATTCGTTTATACCCTAATCTCGTTTCTTCTTCTTAAAATCAGCCAACAAATAAAAATATTTGTCCCCCGTCACTGTAGTACAACCCCAAAATTGCTTACCAGTGTATTCTATATAGTTACCCCATGTACCTCCTACAACAGCATTGGTTTTGCAAAACTCTTTAAATACATTAGAACATGGAGGATAGGTCACTAATCTTCTAAGAAAATCTAGAAATTGTTCAACCCCTACTTCTACCTTGCTATCAGACATTTCAATCTCAGACTCTGCCATTTGACCAGAGGTCGACACCTTATTAACAGGTGAACAATCCATATCAACTATAAACTCTACTGTAAGTACTCCTCATGATCGACCTACATACAGGTCCTGGTATCTATCATTATCTTTTACACGTCCATCATTCGCATACAAGAATCTTTCATATATCCTATATATATTTCAAATTTTCATAGATTTCTATAAATAGTAATTTTTAAAGATTATGATCTTCAAAAAAATAGCACATACATGCATCACAAATCTCTACAAACCTTCTATGTCAGAATGAGAATCCGAGGCAACACCAAATACTTCCCTCATAACTCTGCTGTATAACCACATTCGCGACTCAGTCTCCGCAACTTTCTCTTGCTTTGACTGTTGATCGCTCTCGATTAAATCTTTACAAGATTCTCTACAATTTTTTCTCGCTACTCTTTCTTTGTTCTCCAAGTATTTAGATGTTGAAAAACGTTTGAATGATGAAGATGAAGCACTATTTATCTTTTCTCTCTCTAACAGTTATTGAGCCTCGCATGAGCCGTTCTCAGTTTTGGAATCGAGCCATCCCTTTCACTATCCATGTCAGACGTCATGCACCTTTTCGCTAAAAATGTTTTCCCGTCATTGCTTTTTCACTTATATTTTAATCTATTTTTATCTCTCATTTCCACATCTTTCTTTGACCATCCCACACTCATGATGACTCACACTTATACGATATCAGACTTGTGTAGCTTTTACATAAGAAACAAAATCGGAAGCTCCTGTTTTTCTCTATTCTTGCTTCTTCTACTTATAGTACTTGTGACGTCATTTCCAAAGATTACAAAATTTTCAAATATATTCAAATTTGATTATCACAATAGTCACAAACGCTATTCGTAATAATAGAGGATCGATTCAACTTTTATGTTCTTTCCTTTTATTTGAAGTCATTTAAATTCATAGAATTACATAAATTTATGCTACTATTATCCATATTTATCTTCATCACCCTCACATATAATTACATCTAAAACAACCTTGATGACCTGGACAACAACATCCAATCAGATATCCTCCAGCAATCCTCACATCTTCTAATTCGATCTCCTTTATAGTAAGCGATCTCACTGCTTCCTTTCGAGGTTCAGGATCCGCCACTATTTCTCGAAACATCTCTTAATAGAAATGACGTTCATACTCGCATTCACTCCCAATCCCATCCAAACCTCCAATATGAACCTCTCTCCCTGGCAATTCAGCATCATAATCCAACAGCCTAAAAATGCGTTCCCACACTTCAGTTATCTTAATTGTCAACTGCCCCTCGGCGGCATAACAAATTCTCTCAAAATGAGTCCACATAATTTTTCTTTACAACTACCTATTTTCAACTCGTTACCCCCCCCCCCTCATTTATATATTTTCTTACTGCAAAATTCCCCACAGCTCAGGATGTTATCCTTTTATATCGTAACAAAAACCATAGTATCTTGAAAAAAGTTATATTTGAACATATCTCTCCCTATCGAACTCGATAATTTAATCCTATTCCACATAGTGCAGATTCCTTCCTAATCTACTATCCTAGAACGACCTCTACAAGATCGATCTACCATTCCAAAATTTATACAATTTTCTCTCCCCCATTTTTATTTCCAGCCCCAGGTCGAACTTCGTATTTTACACATTTTCACATTACAAATGTGTTTCTAATAACTCGATTGTTATAAAAAATAATCTTATGCTCTAACCTCGTGCATTTCATTTTGTGAACATTTTTTTAACTCTTTGAATTATTCGTAGCTCGATTCTAGAGTTATTCTATTCTATATGAACACAAAGTTTGAATAACAAATTTTATTCATCTCGTAAATTACATTACAGGAACTTTACAGATAGTGCATCTTATAAATACTTTACAGATAACAAGTCTTTCAAGTACTCTAAAATTAGGTACTTTAAAGATAACAAGTTTTTCGAGTGTATTACAAATAACAGATCTTTCAGGCACTCCAAGATGTCAAATCCTTTAGTTCATTCTACTTCAATGATGTTTCACCCTGATGCAAAGCTGAAATTGGAAGCAACAAATATCTTCCCTCCCATGAGTTTGATCGAAGTCTAGTCTAACATCAAATAAAAACTATGAAAGCAAGAGATTTTGTGCGTGACCTAACACTTCAAACTGAAGGTCTTCTTAGTGCCAAAAGACGATGGAAGTGTAGAAGAAAATTTCTATTCTCCATTTTCCTCCTCCACTACCATCGCCGCCGCTTCTATAACCACCACCGTCGGAGACTTGGTAGAGATGAAGAGGGCCTGGCCTTAGAATCCATTCCAACATAAGACATCAGCATAACTGCCCCGCAGTTATACTTATCCCTCCATCTGTCTCACCAAGCTTGTCTTCCGCAAGAATACGGAGACAAACCCAACGTTGCTCGCCTGTTAGGATAACATAATGAAACCTCTATCTGCAGTAAAAATTCTCCTCGGCTTCAACCGCTTCGCCTTCCGACATACCTTGATACGTTAGGGGAAAGAAAGTGGAAGTAGACATCTCCATGGATTGATCACCGAAGTACTTTATCTTCAACCTCTGCATTTCAGTAGCAATTCTCTCTTCCAGAACCATCCTTTGGGTTTTCACCATCTTCCAACCTTTAAGAGAATTTGACAACAAACAAGCATACTTTGCTACAACCCTCAGTACAGGTACTATTTATATAACCCTACATTTATTGTGCTGGAATAATTTCCCAAGTGTCATCATTCAATATAGACCAAATTCTTCAAATCCTAGCCAACGCATACATCAGCATTCACATCATCATTTAATGTACGCCATTACCCCATAAATACGCGTAACTTCATTGCAGTTAAACACCATCATTACTCCATTCAATATTCAAAATTTCAAACCCGAATCCTGATTACCCATAAAATCTTTCTCAGCCAAAGCCATTCGTGACTTCGGTTGCGAGGGGGCAATTGTAAGGGCCTACCCCTCGACCTTACCTAAATCGGGCTGCCTACAGTTCAAATTACCACTATACCAGACTCACGCATTTTTCACAAAACATCTGCGGTTATCATTATAACCTACTCAACAAACTGGTAAAGAACGTGGGTCGAGCACAAACCAAAAAACCTAAACAAGTCAAAGTTACCTGTCTCTTATGAACTCAATAGTTACTTAGTCAACCGCCACTAACCACATTGTTCGAAGAACGTACTTCAACACGATGAGGAACTGCAGAGAAGGCCTATATAAATAAGAAGTTCTAGAAGAGACAAGCATCGGAAAATTATACGATAAATCACCAAGAAAATTACATTTTCTAGATTCTCAAAAACATCCAAACTTCTTATTCACAAGATTCAACTATTTCTAAATCAAGAGATCACTAGTAATAAGATATGAGCCTAATGCAATAAAAGATACTATTATAAAAATCTTCCCCTCGAGGTTATGGTTTTTTAACCAATTCAGATGTTTTCCACGCTAAAATCACCAGTGTCATTTCGTATTTTTCCATTAGATTATTATCACAAATATATTGGCATAAGAGTTAATTTTAAGCCATTTCGATCTTACAGAATTAGGCCATTGCAGTTATGGCTCAAAAAATAGGGGATGTCGTTCGAACGAGTAATGAAATCGTTTGAACGAGAAAGCTTTCGTTGAAGTCGTTCGAACGAACCTTATGTCGTTCGAACAAAAAATGCTCTGTTTATTTTCTTTTAAGTTCAATCTGAAGGGGATTTATTCCAAAGCGATGGTTTATCTCATGATGCGTACTTCCGAGATGACCTAATAAAAAGTCTATAAATATATAGTATAAGTTAAAGGCCTCAGTACAAGGAGAAAGAGTTAGAGAGAGAAAATGGAAAAATCTAGGGTTTTGCTCTTAGGATTATCTGTAAGGGTAGAGGTAAAGTTGAGTGATCTCTCTAACTTTTTATAACCCTAAGTGATAATATATTCGCCATGCTTGTCGGGGGTTATTTTGATCCTTTAGGGTTTCCACCTAATTTAAACCTTGTGTATATGATTAATTGCTTTGGATTGAATTCTCAGTTGTTAAAGTAAGATCTTAAGTTCTTGCTAATCGTATTGTGCTTCTGCATTGCAATTTACCCCCTCGGTTCTGAGCAATTGGTATCAGAGCGAGGTTTGGGGCAAGTATAGAAGAAAAATGAGAAGATTTAAGTACTCTAAAGCAATCAAGTTTAATGTGGAGAAGTTCGATGGGAAGATCAATTTTGGATTGTAAGAAATACAAGTCTAAGATATCTTAATTCAAAGCGAGTTATGCAAGGCACTGAAAGGGAAGCCTATACCTAAAACTTCAGTTGAAGGTATAGCGGCCCAAGAAGCGGACGACGATAAAGAAGAAGACTGGGATGATCTGGATCCAAGGGTAGCGAGTGGGATACGACTTTGTCTTGCAAAAAATTTTTTAGCAAACGTGGTTTGAGTGAAGACTGTAAAGGGTCTTTGGGAAAAACTTAAAAGTTTTACCAAACAAAGAGTCTTTTGAATCTCTTATATCTGAAGGAATGGTTTCATGCGCTTCGAATAGATGAGGGTGCGAGTATTGGTGATCACCTAGGTTCTTTGAACGGGTTCGATTCCAAATTGGAATCGATCGGAGTTAAAGTTGAGGATGAAGATAAGGTACTTTAACTTATATGGTATCTTACGTCTACCTTCAAGCATATTTAACCCATGTCGATGTATGGGAAGGAAACCTTGAGTTTTTCCAAAGCGATGGTTTATCTTGTGATGCATACTTCAGAGATGACCTAATTAAAAGTCTATAAATGAAGAGTGTAAGTTAAAGGCCTCAGTACAGGGAGAAAGAGCTAGATATAGAAAAGGGAAAAATCTAGGGTTTTACTCTAGAGATATTTCTTAGGTATTCTTTCTAGGGTTTCTTGCCATGGATTATCTGTAAGGGTAGAGGTGAGGTTGAGTACGAAACATCCATAGTTGGAGTTTGTTTCATTCCGTGTTTAGTTTAGATGTCAGCATTATCTCGTGGTTACTCGTCGTCAGAGATTGTACCTTGAGTGACTACAGTTGGACTGACACTGAACTGGTAAGTAGGTTTCTAACTCCTTGTTCTATAATATCATGCTCTATGTATTTTTACAGAGTATGGAAAAGGTAATAAGTATGTTTTTTAAGATAACAGAAATTCTATTCGAATAGATTCTATTTTCTATTCGAATAGAACTTGGAACATTTTAATTTAAATAGATTTTATTGTATTCGAATAAAATGCCACAGGCTATTTTTTATTCGAATAGATTGGCTCAGCCTATTTTCTTTGTTTTCTTTTTATTCGAATAGATTTCTTTTTATTCGAATAGATTGGCTCAGTCTAATTTTTATTCGAATACATTTAATTCTATTCAAACAGAAAACGTGATTTTTATTTTCCTATAAAAGACAACTTTCCTTTTTTTAGAACTCACCTCTTTCAAAAACCTAATTTTTAGAGCTTAATATTTAGAGAGAGGAGAGATTTTAACGAGCGATTAAACGCGAAGTAAAACTCAACTTGAATAATTCAGAGAGATTTAAAAACCCTAATCCTTAATTTGTAAAGTTTGAGCGATTCAAGCTTTATAGATTTGGTGCGCTATCTGAGGCGAGGCATTGCTTGAACGGAAGGGGGTTGCGAGAACTAGGAATTAACTGCGAGGAGTTCAATTAGAAGAGATGTAACCACGGGATGTGCTTATCGAGTCTGTAAGTAATTGAATAGTTGTAATTTGATTTCAATAGTGGACTGTTTAGTGTTCGAGTGATTCGACAGCGACCTGTGGATTTTTCTCCTGGGAAAGGTTTCCTACAGGGTTAAAATTGCTTGGCCGTATCTAAAATTTCCAATTGCTTGTTGATATTAGATAATTGAGTCGATTTGAACTAGGTTAAGCATAGACCATTAACTTAAAGGAATTCAGACCTATTAGTTTTAGATCTAATTTATTCGAAATTGACTAGTCTCAAGCGTCTAAGAATTTTAATTAGTATCAGAGCGGTCACGCTTCGAGGATTTACAACCTGGGCGTGGATCTTTACTCGATTGCTTGAGATTAACAGATTCTAGAAATTTTGGAGGTCCCATAAATCGTTCTCCCCTCTTCGATGGCAAAGACTATCCTTCTTGGAAAGCCCGAATGATTGTATTCTTACAATCACTCGGAGAAGATGTTTGGATTGCTATCGAAGATAGATGGATAAACCCTACCATGATGGGTGATGAATCTGAAGAGGTCCTTAAGCCTAGGAATAAATCGTCTAAGGATTAAAAGGATGTTGCTGGTTATAATAATAAAGGTCCTAATGTTATTTTTATGGCTGTGATCTCAAGTGAGTTTCGACACGTATCTGCTTGTTCTACTTCAAAAGTAGCTTGGGACATATTAGTTCGAACTCATGAAGGCGATGATACAGTCAAGGAAAGAAAATTGCAAATGCTCACCTCACAATTCGAGAATATTCGAATGGATAAGAATGAACCATTTGATGAGTTATATGCAAGACTAAGTGACATTGTTAATACTAGTGCCGTATTAGGTTCAGTTTACTCGGATGTTCAAATTATTCGTAAAGTACTAAGATCCCTTCCTAAGAGCTTTAGATCCAGACGTGATACTATAGAAGAAGCTTAGGATCTTTAGAAAACAAAGCCTGATACATTAACTGGTAAATTGTGAACTGTAAAACTTGAGATAAAAATGGAAAATCCTTGAGAAGAACAAGAGTGTTTCTTTTAAATCTTCATCTTACTCCTCTTCTATAAGGGTACCATAGAAGCTGACAACTCATCTGATTCAGATAATGATGATGGGTCCGATATGGATTAACAGATTGTCTCTACAAGTTACCAGCTTAAAAACCTTGTGAAACAATGCCAATTTCAAAAGCAAGGGCAATCGGTAAATTATAAGTCGTAAAATCATGATCAACATAAAGTGAATAACCGGCAGACCAATCTTTAAACAAACCTAAGTCAAATTGAATGCTATAAGTATCATAAGCTTGGTCATTATGCTCTCAGCTGTCCCAATAAGAAATCTAGGACCAATCACAAAGCTATGAATATCAACGTTACTTGGGATGACAGTGATGATGAGAATAATAACAATGAGAGTCATCCTCAAGTAGTTGATAACGGAAATTATCTTGCATATCCTGCTTTTCTTAACTGTGGCAATAATAACTTTGACATTTTTGAACTTGAAAATTTTGATGAAAATCAGAGTAATCAAGAACAAAATGAGTTTGAGGATCAGCATCTTGAGGACTTGTATGCTTAGACTCTCGCCAAGTGTATGAAACTAAGTAAACTTAACAAAGTCTTAAAAACCAAGTTAAAACACTTACGTGTAAACTTCAAAACAAAACTAAAAGTACAAGTCGCGAGATAGTGGTACTTGAGAATGAGAAATAAGGCTTTCATGACAAAGTTGTGTTTTCAGAAAAAGAAGTTAATGATGCAAAGGAGAAAATGAAACCAACTTTGGACGAACTTCATTCGGCCAAGCTTGATGTAGTTCTATCTCAGCAGAAACTTGAGAAGTTTTGTCATGGGGCCAAGAACATTGATGAAATATTATGTATGGGAAAGGCAAATAGTGACAAAAGGGGTCTAGAATATGAGGAACCTCTTCCTAATGCCAAGATTCCTCAAATTACTAAGTTTGTGAAAGCAACTGCTTCTACTTCGGTTCCCAAACATAACATGATTTTTTCTACTCATAATCACGCCAAACGGGTCTCTTACTCCCAGAATTATTAGTGTAGTATATGTGGTCGAAAGGGACATCTTGCGTCTTATTGTAGATGTGTTGGACCCTATCAACCATATGCTCGACCTTTTAATGGACAAAAATATAAGTCATATGTGAGTTTTTCTAATGTGAAAATTGAGAATTTGAGTAGGTGGGTAGCTTTAGAAACATCACCTCGAAAGGTGATTCGTGGAGTTTGAGTATGAAAGGATGACTTGTCGCCACAAATAAGGTAATGAATCAAAACTAAGATGGGTTATCAGTATGCTCCAGTGTTTAGGTACGTTTCTTATCCTATCTCAATTGGGTTTTGTTTTTTTGTTTTTTTGAGGATAGTAGGATATTGTTCTGGTTTTTTATCTGTACTTTGCACTTTAGAACTTTTGTCTCTAGAATATTCTTGCTAGACTTTGACTATGCATTTTTTTAATATTCATTCATGAGATAATTATTTGGTAAAATCTCAACTCACAATAGTTAGTGATTCTCTTGTTTAAACTAAAAGCTCATCGTGAGTAGAACCACGGGAGGATAACTGTAGAGATTTTGAACCTAATGTTATGTGAGGATCTGACCTTATTTATAAGCTTCGAGTGTTATGATATTTACTCTTCTGTAGATCTTGTTGTTTTTTATATCTTATCGTTTCCTTACTTAATTGTCCAATAGAAACATCAAAGTCAAGTTATACTAGTAATACTTTCCTATTTTTATTTTTTTTAACTTGCAGCCCTTTGTGCCTTAAAATATGCCTTTCATTTTTCTTCCCAAATTCTTAATTCTTATTATCTCAATCAGTGTCATGAAAAAAAAAGGAAAAAAAAAGGAAATGAAGGGGTATTTTTGTTGTGTGTACTCAAGAAGATAGAGTGACAGAAGGTGAAGTTATTTTAAAGTAAGATGGAGCTAGTATAACTGTAGTCTCAGAATGCCAACAAAATACCTACTCTTTCATAAGCCTACCCATGCCTACATTATAACCTATTCAAAGACCTATTTGATCTTGAATTAGGCGCTGCCAGTATTAGTGGAGATTAGAGATAAGGAGTTTATATTAGTTTTAACTTGACACCATTAATGACAAATGAGGTTCCTTTCCATGAGATCTTCTAGCTCACAGTGCACCATTTTTTATGAGATATGATTCTTTACTTGCCTTTTATTCATATTCATATCTCACACAGAGTGCTTGTTAGTCAATTATCTGTGATTTTGAGTAACCATCATGAGAGACCTAAGTTGAAACAACTTTCCAATATAGTACTCTATCTGGGACTGAGTAATACATTGAACATTGGGTATCTAATTGACTATGAACACACACACACCAAGTAATTCATTTAGTGATTGTTTTATAACACATTGGCTATGTTCACTTTTTATTGAATATTTTAGATTCATTGTCTAACTATCATGCCTTGTGTTTAGGGAGAGTATTTTCTTTATTTGCTTATTTTATTCAGAGATACTCCCCATGTGTGTTTTTCTACAGGGGTTACCATGATTTTGAGGGGGAGATGCACATTGTTTTTGGGGTTTGGTGGTTTAGTGTTTTCCAAACTACATATTAGTTTTGTTTAGCTTGACTTTTTTAGTATGCTATCAGTCTATCTTTTCAGTGTTAACTCATTCTGTGACTGTTCTACATTTTATTCTATTAATTTGCTTCTCCTTTGATTAGATATTTACCCTTTGTTCATCTGTACCAAAAAGGGGGAGAGATGATCCTGACAGGTAAGTCGGGTAAGTTTTGCTCTTTTTTCTGGATCCCTTATTTTAAATGAACAGTTGCGTGATGTATCTTGTTTAGTGTACAGGGATTCCAGAGTATATGCTATATAAGATGAAAGTGGAGCTTAGACGATGGATGTTCAGTGATTGAGTCGGTCCATCGAGTTGTATTTTTACTTCTTATAGTTAGTTCTAGTTTTGACATGAAATAAACCAAAGGGGGAGATTGAAACATCCATAATTAGAGTTTGTTTCATTCCATGTCTAGCTTAGATGTTAGCATTATCTCGTGGTTACTCATCGTCAGAGATTGTACCTTGAGCGACTACAGCTGGACTGACACTGAACAGGTAAGTGGGTTTCTAACTCCTTGTTCTATAATATCAAGCCCTATGTATTTTTACAGAGTATGGAAAAGGTAATAAGTATGTTTTTTAAGATAATAGAAATTCTATTCAAATAGATTCCATTTTCAATTCGAATAGAACTGGGAAAATTTTTATTCAAATATATTTTATTGTATTCGAATAAAATGCCTCAGGCTATTTTTTATTCGAATAGATTATTTTTTATTCGAATAGATTGGCTCCGTCTGATTTTTATTTAAATACATTTAATTTTATTTGAACAGAGAACGTGATTTCTGTTTTCTTATATAAAATAACTTTCCTTTTTTAAGAACTTACCTCTTCGAAAAACCTATTTTTCAAAGTTTGATATTTAGAGAGAGAAGAGATTTTAACGAGCAATTCAGCGTGAAGTAAATCTCAACTTGAATCATTCAGAGAGATTTAGAAAACCTAATCCTTGATTTGTAAAGTTTGAATGATTTAAGCTTTGTAGTTTGGTGCATTATCCGGGATGAGCCATTGCGAGAATGGAAGGGCGTTGCGAAAATGAGGAATCGACTGCGTGGAGTTCAATTAGAAAAGTGGTAATCATGGAATGTGTTTATCGAGTCTGTAAGTAATTGAATACTTGTAGTTTGATTTCAATATTAGATTATTTAGCTGTCGGGTGATTCGACAGCGACCTGTGGGTTTTTTTCCTGAGAAAGGTTTCCTACAAGGATAAAATTGTTTGGCCTTGTCTTTAATTTCTAATTGCTTGTTGACATTAGATAATTGAATCTATTTGAACTCGGTTAAGCGCAGACCATTAACTCAAAGGAATTCGGACCTATCAATTTTAGATCTAATTTATTTGAAATCGACTAGTCTCAAACGTCTAGGAATTTCATAGTAATATTTGTAACTTCTTGTAACCCTTAGTGATAATATATTCGTCATGCTTGACGGGGGTGGTTTTGATCCTTTGGGGTTTCCACCTAATTTAAACCTTGTGTATGTTATTAATTGTCTTGGATTGAATTCTCAGTTGTTAGAATAAGATCTTAAGTTCTTGCTAATCGTATTGTGCTTCTGCATTGCGATTTGCCCCCTCGGTTTCCCAACAGGTTGATGCTAAACAAAGCCCAACCTAGAGGACCCATTGCTTACGGTTATATGAAGTTAGAAATGCTTATGGATTTTTATATTGTTTTTTTTTAGGATATTGATCGATTTCACCTATGTTTCATTATCAAATGAAATACCTCATATAAATCACAAATATCACATCATATAATTAAAAGTATGAGTTTTTAAAGCAGTATCATTCTAATATATATATATATATACTAGTACTACCCGTGGCTCGCCACGATGAACAATGTCGACACGCCTTCGGCGCTACATAATTGCTTATTAACGTGCCTTCGACACTCCCCTCATCCCACGTGTTGATACGTCGTAATGCAAGCAACATGGAAAATGATCTATAGAGTATAAAGATTAAATCAAGTACCCCAATGACGTCACAAAATCAAGATGCAAAAGGCCGAAGAACTATACCACAGGCCGAATAAGTTGATGCGCCTTCGAAGCTATCCATATTATCAAACACATGCCATCGGCACTATAATTTGAAGAAATAAATTATTGTGTTCTATGATGGATCGCCAACATCACCACTTTTTGATGGCATAAATTAAAACCCTAAGCACCGTTTGAGAATGCCCATTAGCCAAATAAATTATAGAGTATGGAATAGAAATAAAGTGTACAGGAATTAATAAAGAAAACTGATTCTTGCTAGACACTTTCAATTAAAATTGCTCAATATTGAATTTTATGGTAATTGTATATCAAAAGTTTTCTAGACACTTTCAATCAAAATGTAGTAGCCTACTCATAGCCTTCTACGTCTAGTCGAACACTTGAAGGCTACCTCGAAGCCTACGCGAATACCTTGAAGCCCACTCAATCCATAAATAAGCTTTCCAAGAATACGCGAAGATGAAGCCTCAAAGACGACACCTCAACTCTGAACAAGCCTCGAAGATGAACTCCACTTCAGCATCAGAAACCCTTCAACCTCTTTCATATGTGGTCAAAGGCAGACATGTCTGACAGCCAGCTAACCAGATAGGAATGGCAACGTTGTTGGTCCTTATAGCTACAGTGACAGACATAACAACTGCTACAGAGCACAGTGCCAGACCCGATATTTCCAGTGTCAACACCAACTCTGGGATACCCGCCTGATACCCAGAGGGTACACATGTAATTTAACCTCCTATGATGATTCAGCCCTTTCTATGTTCTATAAATAGTGGGATGGGAAATCATAGAGGGGTTACAAAATCTCTCCCCTGAGCCCTTACAGTTTACCTTCGATCATTCTATAAAATACACAGTACTCGAACCCTCGACTACTCGACAGTTATACAAACTTTCTTAAAAATCCTCATCAGAGGTCGTGGAGCGTCACATTCTAGGCCTCCACGCAGGTATATCGTCAGTAGATTATTTATGTTATAGATTATATGCTTGAATCCCCTGATAGAAGATAAACCCCATGGTGTAAGAGCCAAATTCCCCTCCGCATTAAGTTAGGCCCCTATATTTGGCACCGTCTGTGCTTGTACACCCTACTAATCTCCCTTACTCATTTACTCCCTTTACCAACTCTTACAGATTATCCTCAATGACCCCCACCCCCCATTCTACATCCACCCATGCTGGCAACTCTGTCAATGGAGTGGCCACCCAGCTCGCCCAACTTTCCCAGCAATTTGCTCAAGCTGAGGAGCGACACCAAATACAACTGTACCAGGAACATGAAAAGTACCGGCAGAAGTTTGAAGCCGGACGGCATCACTATTTGGATGATGGTGATAGAAAAAACTACGCCATCGATGATTTCTACAGTACAGTCTGAGAGCTACAACGTCTACAGCCTCTAGACGCTCCTCTACCGTCCTGAGCACCCGCTCCATCATGCGTCTCTGCTAGAGATCGATTGGGAGCCCTATAGCATATCCAAGAACCTCCGGCCCACCTTGGTGTAGAAGATGCTGCCCCCAATATTCCCCCTACTGGCTTTATCCATCTTGGCATCTATCCCATGGAGGATTCCTCCGACTCCACCCTTCGCTCTTCCAGATACCCTAAACTCTGCGCTGCTCAAGAACATCTCGGGGAACGTAGCGCTCAAAACATGCCAAAATCTCGGCCTCATAATCCTCAAACCCATTGATCCCCCCCCTCATCTTGGCTATTGTGCACAGAAGGACTTCGACTATTATATCCAACCTGTCATTCGCATCAGCTTGAACCCAACTCCAAACTCATGGAGTCGGTTGAATAACCCCCTCTGCCCCAAACTCCTTGCTATCGAGGTGCCTCCAAATTTTTGTACTCCCAAACTCATCAAATATCACAGCACCGATCCCCAATCATACATACTCGAATTCTAAAATGCTCTGAGCCTTTACCCTATAGCTAACCATCTGATGTGTCGCCTTTTCCTACAAGCCTCAGAGATAGCCCTCTTCGATGGTACCATAACCTCCCCAGTGGCTCTATTCGAAGCTTCGAGCAACTATCCTATCTTTTCATTGCCCAATTTTACTTCAACAAAGACAGAGAGGTCAGAGTCAATGCCCTCTTTAATTTTAGAAAATCCAACGGGGAAACCCTTGAAGCCTTCACCAAGAGATTTCTCGACGAGTCGCAAAAAGTCAAAAACCTCGACTGCGCGAATGGAGTACTTGCATATTCAAATGTTTTACTAGATCACAGCTGTGTCAAAGAGTACCTGGTCCTCTACAAACCTCGAAACCATGAGGAGATGTTCAACAAAGTCAATGGGTATATCGACCATGAGTGCCTCCGCAAATCACATCAATGGGGGAAACCTTTGACATCTGTCATCAATAAACCTCGACAAGGCCCACCCACTACTCCTATACCCATGATCGTTCCCGTCTCACAGGAGACTGAGGGCCATAAATTCCCTTACACTGATAACAATGCCGAATCTCACAGGAAGCGACCAAAGTCGGTCCTATCCATGCTCACTGCCCCCCTCAGCACCCTTTAATCACAGATCTAGGTAGACCCTATATGGCGTATCCCTTTCCCCATCGAGGTCAAACCAGGAGAACCTTACTGCGCCAACCACAAGTGTAACTGTCACCATACCAGCAAATGTACTACCTTGTAGTGCTCTCTCAGAATAATACTCAAGGTAGGTCGCCTACATCACTATGTTGCTGACCTTCCCAGCTACCTTGACGGGTCGTACCTCAAACCTCAACGCACCGCTGCTGTCGACCCGGCCGAGGTACACATCTACCAACTGCATTTCATCAAAGTCAATAATATCGATAGCGGCCATTCCAACAGCAAGCACAAGCTTGTCGAAGAATGCTATAAGCACACCTACTAGGAGATGTTGTCCGCCCTCCTGCCGGAATCAAGCCTTTGTCCTCGACCCGAAGGCATTTCTTTCATCGACTGCAACACATCACATGTTCATTTTCTCCATTCCGACCCTTTAGTCATCATGATCAAGGTCAAACACCTCGTCCTCCACACCATGCTTATCGATATAGGAAGTGTAGCCAATCTACTTTTCCTTCAGACTGTCTAAGCCATGAAAAAAATAAACTTCATCACTACTGCCAATGTCGAACTGAAAGGCTTTAATGGGGAATGCATTGGCGGTGAACATGTCTTACTTTACTGTGGCTCAGGCCTTCGAAGTCTAGTGAATTTCTTGGTTTGCCCTAGGTATCATGTCAACCCTTCGAACCGACTGATACTTGGGGGCAACCTTGTAAATTTTCAAGCTTCCAACATTCGAGCAAACTCGAGAGGCACGAATGGTCGAGAGACCGGACCCTTGGGAATGCGTTGGCGGTGAACACGTCTTACTTCGCTGTGGCTCAGGCCATCAAATTCTAGTGAATTTCATTGTTTAGCCTAAGTATTATGTTAACCCTTCGACCCGACTGATACTTGGAGGTGACCTTAAAAATTTTCAAGCCTCTATCATTCGAGTAAACTTTAGGAGCACGAATGGTCGAGAGACCAGACCCTCGGGAATGCATTGGGGGTGACCACGTCTTACTTCGTTGTGGCTTAGGCCTTCGATGTCAAGTAAATCTCTAACTTCCACCCAAATGCCACAACCATCTCGAAGTTCTTCAAGGCTCGATCACTCTACAATCATTCTACACATACAACATATGCAGATACAAGTATACAAGAATATCAACACTTTTTCTACATGTAAGACACTTCAGTACAACATATATCAGCGAATCAAGTTTAGAGTGCAAATTCAAATCAAGTTCAGTTTAGAGCATACATCAAGAATCTAGCACAGCAATTCAATATAAATTAAGATAACACAAATCTGTTTTAGAACAGTCGACAACTGAACAGAATTAGTATAGTACAAGTCAGTTTCAGCACAGCAATTTAAAGAAATCACAAGTTCAAAGATCAAGTGCAAAGAAAGCTCAACATTGTTCAAATATTACAACCCAACAGAAAAATTAGAAAAAATGGTATGGCACTCCAGTACAATACCTTATATCGGAGTGGTCGCACCTTCCCCCCCCCCCAACAGGTTCTTCAGTGCCAAAACCTCCAGTACCTCCAGTAGAAGATTTTGACCCTGCACCACTGACGATCACATCAGTTATAGTTCAAGCGGCGGTACCTTCGATCACAGGAGCCTTTATGCCACCTCTAACACCTCTATCAGTAGCATCTACCTCTATCCCCTCTGTCTGCAAAGCATCTTCAGCAATAAGATCTTGGGTAACATAGAAGCATTGTAAAGTCTCAGGATCATACCCCAAATCCTCTATGAACTCCTTCAGCCTGACATTATCCGCACATTCATAATCAAATTGCCCTTGAAAACTCTCCTTCTATTCTTTCTTTTCCTTCTCCTTCTCAGCAAGCTTCGACTTCAACACCTGCTCATGATTATAACATTGAGCCTCGAATCTCTTCTCGAATACATCATTAATAGCCGCCAGATCTCGCTTCAAATTTTTATTCTCAGACACCAGCGGGGACTCAGGCCCTCGAGCTATCTCCAGATTATCAAGTACCTATCTCAGCTGTCATGATGTTACCTTTTAGGCCCTGATGAAGGCCTATGAGCAAGCATCTGTCTGCTAGAATAGTCAAGCCATCAGTATCTCCCGAAGTATGATGTACTCAAGTAAAATTTTAGCATTTCAAAAATAAAATAGTTACCTGGTTCATTGTCTTATGCATTCTCCTCCCCGCCTTGTCTGGGTCATTGGCGTAGAGTGCTGCCATCAAAGCAACCATGGCTAGAGCCTGGCCCTCTCGCTCAGCCTTGGCCATATCTTCGCCCGCATCCTCCGCATTATCTTCCCCCAGTGCCCTATGCCTTTTGTGCTGCGTAACCTTCTTGTGTTGTGCCCTCAGAGACTAGGGAAAGACCTTGTCCTTCCTTTCCTCAGCCTGTGTTAATGTCTGCTTTAGCCTCTGTCTCGAAGCATCATAAGGTACTTTGAGCATTGTCGCTGCCTGCTTCAATGCCCATTGCACCTTCGGAATATACTTTACCTTCCTTGCCAAACTCTCCGCCCCCATTCCTTCGACCACTTTTGAAGCACCTTCGCCTCCCCTCATCTTTGATGGCTTTGATGGCCGTTGTACCTTTGGAACATACATTACTTTCCTTGCCAAACTCTCCCCCTCCATTCCTTCTACAACTTTCGAAGCACCTTCGCCTCCCCTCTTCTTTGGTGGCTTCAACCTAATGGGTACGTTTCGAAGCAGGGAATCTATCTTCTTCTGCCGTTTCCAATTGATACCAAGCTTCTTGAAAATAAAATTCACCTACTCCTCGTCTGAGTCAATTAAGGCATCAATATAATCCCTTAGATTCGCCCAAGTCTAGCTATTAGGACCTACTAAACAAATATAAATACGATCATAGTTTATTCGAGCAATATATCAAAAAAAATCTTCGACAGAAAACTTACTCAGATTATAGACTTTATGATGTAACCTATAAGGGTCCTCCCCTTCGACATTCTCATAATTACTCCGTACTACAACTAAATCTTTATCCCACCCTCGACCTGTCGAGCACAGATCAAACAACCAGGGCATATCTGTACGACCTTAGATGTGATAGGTGTCAACCTTCTGGTTTGCTTTCTTGGAGTAGAACGAGGCAATGTCGTATCACTCAATTAAACTCCTCCCCTCACCTCGCAGTTTTACATTCATACCCTCAATTACCTTCATCATTTCATAAAAATTCATGTTCATTTGATACGGGGCCACTTCCCAAAAGTTCAACACCTCCTTCACCAGCCTTCAAAGGGGTAATTGCATCCCTAGTCGAATTTGGCCTCTGAACGCCATAATACCTTCTCGAGGTTTTGACTGGAAACTGTACCCTGATCCCGCGGTATATAATATCACCCCTACCTTTGACAGACCAAATTTAGCCACAAATCGATCTAGTTTCTACCTCTCTTTAGCTGAGGCAGAACCAATGGCCTCATCCGACTCAGTCGAATCCTCACATTGGTTACTTTTCTCCCCCTTACCCATTTTATCACCCGAAGGCTCAACCCAACCTTCGCATCTCTCTTTTTCACCTTCCTCCATCTCTTCCTCATCACTATCCTCAGTCACTACTGTCTTTCGATGTCTACTACATGAACCCCCAGTTTTGGGAACCACCATGGCCAATGGAACATCTTTTGAAATATCTAGTTCTTCTACATCGCTGCCCTCATCCATCGGAGCACGACCAGACACACTAGCCTCATTCTATTCGATCTCTATGTCTATTAGCCTCAGTATTGAAGCTCGACGGGTACGCATCTTATCCTACAGAAGAAGAGGCATGCAATTAGATTAATACATTCGACTATTACATGTCAATAACTCATTTTCATCTACCTTCTCCAACTGATATAAACACAGCCGAAAACTTGACCCCAATCCCAGTCCCACCATCAATACCCTCAGAATCACAAATGGGCTAGACCCCACACATATGGTTTCCCCCTGTCCTTGATCATATCCTCACAACTACAAACCCAGAAGACTCTACATATAGATACAGAAGGCAAAGCTAAGCAAAAATAGACAAAGATCAATCGACATACCTGTATTAACGGAAGCACACTCGAAACAGCATGTCAGTCGGTCCCTCAACAACAGCCTGGTAGCTTCTCTCAAGCTTCACGAAACAATGGCATACGTTCCCTTCCTCTCACTCTCTGGTTTTTCTGTGAACAATACCTTTGTTATTTCCTCTACATATATACCTCCCCGAAATACCAAAAAGGCTGCCTCGATTTCCAAAACCGCTATCATTACCACTACCCTACTACCCCTACTTTTCGACTGATATGGGCTTTGACAACTTTACCCCCCATTACCCTCACGTGCGAGTTGCACACTCACGTCGACATAATTTTAAACATAAAATAGCTCGAACATTCTGATCCTCAATCGAAGCTATTAAATTAGATCCCTACATCAAATCATCCTTTTTCTGTAAATCAAGGAAACATCATGATGACTTGCACAACATTCTACCCCAGGAATAGTATCGTTATGACAGGCCAACTGTTTAGTTGTCAGTATGTCCAGTCGAAGCTAAAAGACCTTCGACATACCTTCTTCTCATACACGAGTAATCGTTTATATCGTGTCTCAAACATTCATCTGCAGATAACCTGACATTCAATTTCAAAATATGCCAAGCGTTCGATTTCATGCATATTCAACATTCGACAAGATGATCGCACCTAAATTACCTCCATATTTTATGTCTTTCCCACCTACATACAGTTCAGAATCTTACTTCGACAGTTATCTTATAAACTTCTAATTTCATTCGGGCAGACACTTTTACACAAAATGCAGGTCAAAACATTTAAAATCAACATAAAAACACAAATCCCCCCTATACAAATACTTTTACCATGATATAGAAGCCCCTATTTATCGAAGGGAGATTTCTACTCGCACTCAGCCTCCGCATCTTTCTTGTCCACTATCTCCTCAGCAAAAGACTCCAGCAAGGCCAACCGGTGGCTGGGAAATGAGCCCATCATTTGTTGTACCCCCCACTAGTGCGTAAAAGGTATTCCAGTAATGGGTTCCCCTGGCTCCAATTCATATAAATCTGGCATCTCCGAGTCTAGGTCTCAGTCACCGAGAAACCACTATTTCAACTCTAGGGTCTTCTCCCATACACGATGGACCTTTACTGCCACCCTGTCCTGGTATTTAGTATTGGAAGCATTTTCGTTGCTTTGAGACGAAGACTCAGACATTCTTCTAGGAGAAGAAGGAGCAATTGTATGATGTTCTCTTCAAAACACTCCATTTATACTTAAAGGTACATTTAAACCTTCCCTAATCCCAAGTCGCATTTATTACAGTCTTCAATTCTTCTCCCTCGAAACCTCAGCAGTCAAAACTATGTAACTTCCCAGGCATAGCTATTTTATCAGTATGCGTATTCAACCCCCATTACCGAGGCCTTGCAGTCGGCACATTACCAATCTCAAGCAATCGACCCCTTTTATACATCGTTTCACACCTCCTTCATCTAGTTTTGACTAATACAGGGTCAACTATTCCGTTAAGGCCGAATATTGACCAAAATCTTCGACCACCCCATTATACTTTGAAGTTAATTTTTCCCCGAAGGAAACCGTTTCTACATGTATCATTCAAAGAGATATATTGGATACCATACCTATAAATCTATTCACCTACCATGCCTACCAGATATAAAAACACAAAATTGTAGCAAAGTGTTGTTTCATTCCATTTCACAGATTACAACAACAAAAGCAGAATCTTCCAAGTTCAGACATACATAAAAATAACATACAATAACAGAAACCTTCAAATACAGTCCTACAAAAAAAATCCATCACCACCACATTGTCACCGCTTTAAGAAGAACCTGCCCTATTTTCAGACAGGACAGATCCTCCAGCCAAACCCTGCTCCCCCACCAACTGATCATCTGCCTGCACAAGATATTTGGCCAAGCTCGACAGATAGAGATAACGTTCCTCAACAGCCGTAAATTAAAACTTTATCTGCCCCCACAAGTAAGCATAAGACACCCTGTTGATGGGTTCCCTAGCCTCTAACTCAACCAGGTCGGGCATGTTCCAGTCAAGCTCATGGTCATCAAAGAACTTCAACTTCAGTTCAGCAGTCTTCCGCCCTATACTACAGTCTCAGGCAAACCCCATCCTTTTCTGGTAGCGGGTGTTGGGTGTGGTGTCCATTACGTTTTTAGGAAATGCAAAGAAAGGAGAAGAAAGTACAGCAGAAAAAGAGTATACAGTGTTACTGCCTCAATAACCCATACTTATAGCCGCATTAACCTCATTTATTACTCCGTAATCACCAATATTTCATTAATACCCTCTTTTATTATCTCCGTCAAAAACCAACGGTCAACCATTCAACTTCCAACAACCAACGACTTTTTTCATCAAATGCCTCTACACCTATTTTCAAGACCCTTGCTGTGAGGGGGCGAATGTAGTAGCCTACTCGCAGCCTTCTACCTCCAGCCGAACAGTTGAAGGCCACCTCGAAGCCTACGAGAATACCTTGAATCCAACTCAATCCATAAATAAGCTTTCCAAGAATACACGAGGATGAAGCCTCAAAGACGAAGCCTCGACTCTGAACAAGCCTCGAAGATGAACTCCATATCAGCATCAAAAATACTTTGACCACTTTTATACGTGGTCGAAGGCAGACGTGTCAGACAACCAGCTCACCAGATAGGAATGGTGACATTGTTGGTCCTTACAGCAACAGTGACAGACCCAACAACTGCTACAGGGTTAGAGCATAGTGCTAGACCTGACATTTTTAGTATTAACGCCAACTCCGGGATACCCGCCTGATTCCCGGAGGGTACACATGTAATTTAATCTCCTACGATGACTCAGCCCTTTCTATGTTATATAAATAGGAGGGATGGGGAACCATAGAGGGGTAAAAAAATCTCTCCCCTGAGCCCTTATAGTTTACCTTCGATCACTCTATAAAACACACAGTGCTCGAATCCTCGACTACTCGACAGATATACAAACTCTTTTAAAAATTCTCATCAGAGGTCGTGGGGCGTCACATTCTAGGCCTCTACATAAGTATATCGCCAGTAGATTATTTATGTTGTAGATTATATGCTTGAGTCCCCTGATATAAGATAAACCCCATGGTGTAAGATCCAACTTCCCTCCGTACAAAGTTAGACCCCTACACAAAATATAACTAATAAATACCAAACAGATAAGTCTATTAAATTGAATCGGCAGAAATTTTTGCGTGTGTGTGTAAACAAAATTAACTGAAGAGTCGATGTTGAATATACTCATTCGGACCAGGTTATCTTCACACTCCTTGTTCCATTTAGTTCTTGCGCCTGTTTTAGATCTTCACAAGTAGCAGAACATCCATGGAACTTGCATATCTCCATCTTTAGACAGTTGGTTTCTTCAAGCTATCCTTGTTATATTTAGGTGGGTTTGTTTTGGCAACATCAACTACTATCATCCACCCATTAATGATCTGCAAACACAAAAGCACGGGAATGGTTAAAGAATTTTAAAAGTAAAACAGAGTAAAAAAAAGGTTATATTGAGGAGTTTCTTTTCTTATATTACCTTGTCATCTTGTCATTTATCTCTTTCAGATTTGCGTCTGCGGCTTCCTCTGTAGTATACTCCAGAAATGCATAGCCCTTGGACCTGTATGTATTTCACGTTTTCCATTTAAGAGAAATAACGAATCCTCTCACATCATAGCAATCCACTACTCCCAAGATTTAATCATACCCTCTTGACGGTGTCGCCATGAAAAATAACAAATTCCTCAGTCGTAAGAGTTCCAAAAGCATTTTGTAGCTGAACAATCATGAAATATAAAAGTTACTTATTGTTCATATTGAAGAAGTATTTGCTATAGTTCATCCAACTGATTAAACCAAAGAGGACACGATGGTGAGACAGTTTTAACTTACATCATGAAAATGGATTTCCGTTGAGCTTTGCTTCTTAAGCTCTTCAAGTAACTGCATGACAGTGTAATACATTGGAATAATTTAGGAACTATAGACAGTTGGGCTGCATTTGCTTTATGAAAATAACACAAAAGGCAACTGTTTGATGGAATGATTGGAATCAGAGAGTATATTATCCTAAGTACATGACAATAGAAAATCACTATCATGTTTTTTTATCGAGAAATTGGAAATATATCATCGCATAAGTTGGTAAGTTTAAAACAAATGCCTTTTTCATCATTATCGGAAAAGGTCCTCTAAATGCTTAATGGACTTTTATAAGATTATGTAGATAAATTTATCAAAGTTATGAGCGTAAGTGGCTTTTAGATATTCTGTCCATTATAATCTTAACTGCGAAAGAAAATAATGTATAATCATATTACATTCAGGACGAATTTAGGCACATAGCTTGAAAGGGTTGAGAAAAGTAGAAATACCTTCTACGAGCTCACCAAAGCCTTCGAATGCCATATGGAAGGTTTTCTCTGATGTATAAAAGGATAGTCCTACACAAATGCGTTAACTTGATTGCTATTAAGAAAAGAAAAAGGTGTTCGTTTTGAGAACTGGGGGATGCATATTATGAATAAGATATGTTCAATCAAGTATATTAATCCTCTGTTTTGTTTTTAATAAATTCCAACAGCCATTGTTGTAATATTTATGGAATATATTTGTAGGGTAGAAAGATGGTAGAAATATATTGGAAAGGAAAGTAGCAAGTATTGTACTAGTAACAAAGAGCCTTTTTGTTTTAACGTTGAGAGTTTGAGCTTTATCTGAAGAATAAAGTGTAATGTCCCAGAATTTTTTTTGTTTTTTTCTTCTTTATTTAAATAAATAAATTATGCATCCATATTTTTACTTGACATCATGCATTGTGTTCCATCATTTTATATCAGGACTCTTTGTATGGTATATAGGCTTACTGTGAATGTGAACATTAGAGTACCGTTTTACCCATATGAGATAGGCTTCGTTGTAGCTATCGTAGTACCATTACATTGGATCACCACACACATCTATTTTAGGGATTTGATTTTTAGAATTTTAACATAGATTTGAGAGATTGGAGAGTAGAGAGTAAGGGTTGAAGAGGGGCTGTTGTTTGAGGAAGAAGAGAGGGAGTAGAGGCGATTGTTCTCCGATCGGTTATTGCCGCCATTGTTGCAGTTGCAGTTCAGTTGCTACCCCCTTTATTTCTACTATTCTAAAGTGTAGAGAGAAGCTATTTTAACCATCTTCAATCGCCGACTTATCGTCATCCATTTCCAATCACAACTGCCCTTTTCATGTAAGTTATTCCCTGTTGCTTTTCCACCTAATAATTAGATTTTCAATTTGGTAAAACCCTCTTGCTTACTTGGTAATTGATTAGAGAAGATTTTAAGAGTAATTATTACTATAAGTCATTGGTGTTTGATTCCTGAAAATTTGTTTATTGATTGGGTTTAGAGAGACGATTATGGAGATCCTAGTTGTGTTCAGGAGTTCTGAAATCAGTTTGCGTCACCTAACTGTTTTTCCTCCCGTGATAATCTAATTTTTATTTTAGTAGAGCCCTTATGTGATGGATTAGATATAGATTATGTTGGGCTAGTTTGATTATTAGGTTCTGGTTATGATTGGTTGAGTTGTACTTGCTCTAAATCGTCTTTGCTAGGATTGTAGCGGTGTAGTGTTGCTGATTCGGGAGTGGTGCTGATTTGAATTCAGTTTCGAGTAAGAATCCCTTGTTAGATTTATGATTGGGTTCTGGTTCTTAGTAGTGGTTGATGGTGTGGTGTTCCTGTTACTTTCAGTGGCTCATTCGGGTTCCGGAAGTCGATTCGTGGAGCACATTACCGTTGGGGTGCTGTTTGGATATTTTCTGTCGGGTTCGTTATTATCAAACTTGGTATATCAAGGCGAGTGTCCCTTCATGTCTAAATTCCTTACTAATATTACCTATTACCTATGCTGATTTAGAGAGATACTAAAGACATAGATGTTGTTTTTCATAGTATATAGTCTAGATTACATTCTCTTTGAAGTTAGTTATTATCTATGTTGGATATGTTTGTGTAGTTATTTAATCATGCATATTTGGACTTCAAGAATGGGTTAGGAGTTGTTAAGCTAGTTCTCGCGGCTACGTCCTTGAACACTAATGGCATAATTATTCTTGACTTGTTCTAGGAGTTGTTTATCATCAGGGCTTTGTATCCTAAGGCATGTAAAGTTGAATTTCTCTATTATCGTTTAGGGAGTCGTGCATTTTTTGTATTCTCGTGGCTTTGTCCATGAATACCGTTTTGTCTCTTAGAGACTGATGTTGCTTTGATGTTATGACGGGTTAGTTACTGTTCATCTGTTGTTTTGATGTTGTGACGGGTTAGTCACTGTTCATCTATTATGTTGACATGTGACAGGTAAGTCGTTGGCCATCTAGTTAGATGTTGTAACTGGTTAGTTATTGTTGTTCTATGTGTAGATGTGCAACAGGGTCACTGTTCGTCTATGTTAGGATTGTTTGCCACTCGCTCATGTAGGTGGTTATCCTATGTGCGCTTGCCGTATTAGCGGCTGCAGTGTTTTGATCTCTGGTGGATCTGTTTGGATCAGTAGATCATATGATCATTTCTTCTTATATTGTTGATATCGAATACATAAATTCACTCCAAATCGGCTGACCCCCGATAGGTTAGGAGGATTCCAAGCTCAGGTTAAAATAGTATGGTGAGTTCTGGCTGAGACACTATCATACCTGAATACGCATCCTGGAGTATGGGATGGTATGAGATAGTTCCCTTCTGGTGCCAGCACTATCATGAGAGGTTGAAATAACTTAGAATTCGAATAGTATGAGGACGATGGCTCCTCGGGTCGAAACACCTATTCACTCTGATCAAGTGGTAATATCCTAGCCTGGTCGAGCTTGAAACAAATCGAACCCCTTATATCCAACAACGATCTCTCATATGTCTGAGTCTTTACGCTAGCGGTTGATCAACCAATTATAATAAGATTGAGTCCATCAGTTTAACTTCATACATCATTCCAGCATTGAGCATCTACATCATCATATCATTTCCTCGCATATTATATTAATCTTCGCTTGGTAAGACTGTATTTACTTCATTTCTTGCTACTTAAATATGCTATATTTTTACTATGCTTCACCGTGTTCATCATTTCTTATTCTTGTTAGCATTAGTTATATTAGTACAGTTTTAGCCTTGTTGAGTATAGTGAGTTGTGGTTTGCTCACTCTCGCTATTTAACATTTCAGAGGTGGAGTAGCTGCAGAGTAGTTGTTGTGGACTACAGCGGAGCTCAGAGTATAGATTATTTATTACTCAAGGTCTTTAGTTGTATATTATCGTTTAGTTATATTCAGACTATGTTGTTGTATAGTTCTGAGATATTGTATCATATTTTAGCTTTGATATGTATATTTATGTCATTTGTTTCCGCTATTTTATTCTTTTTTCTTTGATGAATTGCTATAAGTGAATGACTGAGCCTGAACTTGTCTATGGCTCGGTCGTTTGTGGGGGAGATTCTTAGGATTACCCGACCTGTACGCCCTATAACTCTTGTTATTGATTTAGTTTTAAATCATTGTAAATTTGGGACATGACATAAAGCAACTCCCCTGTATTACCTGTAAAATATACCAAACATTATTATAGGATGTTGCATAAGATGTTAACCTTGATATTAAGATGCTAATGTTGAAAGTTTGATATTAAGATGTTAACCTTGTTTATGGCTACAAAACAAAGGATAACACCAAGCTTATCTATATAAATGACCCTTCCTTGTATGAGTTTCAGCATCCAACCATAGAAAGATAAGACCCAGTTCTCTTCTGATAGAAGCCACCTGTTCCCCCTCTCTTTTAACTTCCACTTCCATCAAAGCTAAAGATTCTAATTTATATACTCAGTTCTCAAAATTTAACCAAAATCAATGACACGGAGACATGATACTCTTACAGTGGATATTCAAGTACCTTGATTATACCTCAAAGCAACCCCAAACAAACCAAGTACCACCAAAAGAGTTCAAGCAAACAAAATAAGCAATATAAGAGATAATCCCCTTTACAACTAATTCAGTCATATCGGCAATTCAAAATCAAAAGTAACATAAGAGGATCTAAAAGCTATTTTGGTTTGGATCCTCTATCAAAATTAAAGTTAACATAACACCTACTAAGTTCAACATATCAAGTAAA
Source organism: Kingdonia uniflora (assembly GCA_014058105.1). NCBI lineage: Eukaryota > Viridiplantae > Streptophyta > Magnoliopsida > Ranunculales > Circaeasteraceae > Kingdonia > Kingdonia uniflora. The sequence goes on along the minus strand of JACGCM010001844.1, from coordinate 3,273,113 downwards.
TAGGCCTATATGACATTATTCTTAGCATATGGTATTATTTGATTACTCATCACATTTGAAGACAACTTTTATCCACTCCGGTTGATACTCAAGCAAACAATATGTCTTGATATCCAATTGAAGCAGCTCCTAGGCCTACAATTCCTTTGGTAAAGCTCAACCCATTTCTGTTGAATTAATAAATTTTATAATGAGAACCTATGAGATGAACTGATGAAATTGATTCAATATTTTGGGCGGAAGTTTCTTACCGGTTCGATATTCATCATTTGTTTCAACTGAGTTAATTTTTTCTCAACCTTGAACAAATCACAAAGAACCTATAGCAAGTAATATATTTTAATTAGCATCATGTAACTATACGCCAAAAATAAGATTTATGAAAGCGGCTTAGAGATACATACTTAAATTACAATAAGACTTCAGGGTAAACATTATTTCTTATACAACGTAAAGCATTTGGTGGCAATAGTGTGGTGAATCTATTTGTAGAAGTGCATCTTGACAATGCAACATATAATTCTCCATGAGAGAATACTTCTGTCCATAAATCTACCCCTACATACTTGACTGACTGTCCTTGTGATTTGCTAATTGTCATTGCGAATGTTAATCGAACTGGGAACTGTCATCGCATTATTTCAAAAGTCATTTCAGTTGTTGAAGGTGTTAATAAAATCCTTGGAATAAAGCCCAAATTCCCAAAATGTTCACCGGTCAAGATCTTAGCCTCAATAATGCGCGTCGCACATCGGACTGCCATTAAGCGAGTTCCATTGTAGAGCTATCTTTTGGAGCAAGATTTCTAAGTAACATAATTGGACATCCAACTTTGAGTTTTAGCTTGAATGGTGGCAGTCTATGAGGGTCAAGGTTGTTCAAGTACTGACTTGGATAACGATTATTATAAGTATGATCAGCGGATTCATGTTCCTCAATTTTATCTGCTGCTAAATAAACTATTGGTTCTCCCGAAAACATGTTTAAAGCATCATCATTAATTGCGCTCACATCATCGTTTATCGCAGACAAAATTGTTCTCTCAGTTAGAAAGCATTGTTCTCTTTCGCAAGAAATATTCATGTTCGGGTAGACGAAAAGTATTAGGTCTTGAACAGTTTCAAAATTATGAATTGTTGATGGAAATTGAATAGTTTATAAAGGATTGCTTCCAATCTATGCATTTTAGAACATAAGAATGTAGAAGTTAGTATTAGACTTGTGGACAAAATAAAAACTGAAAAAATGTTTGTAATGAATTACATAAATTATTACCTCCATCAAAAAATCGGTGAATTGTGCATTAGTTGGCATAGAATAATCAAGGTGCATACTTTCAAATAATGTTAAAACAAGTACGCGCCCCCATAACGACAATCGTTTCAATGATGCGACAATAATTTGTTCTCGGGCCCCTTTTGGCACAACAGGCAGTATTTGATGAAAATCCCCACCAAAGGCAACTGTAATCCCATCAAATGGTCAATTATCACTCTTCATATCTCATAATGTACATTTGACTACCTCTACACAGTGTTTGTGCTACATTAGAACCTCATCCCATATAATAACTTGTGTTTCTCTAAACAACTCTGCTTGAATAGATTGCTTAGTAAAACCACATTTTGAATTCTCCAACACATTTATTAGTATCTTGAATCTTAAATGTGCAGTTCTACCTCCATTAAGTAGTAACGATGAAATACCTGAGCTAGCTACCATAATAACAATATCCCTCTCTTTTCGGCAAGTAGCGGCAATAGCATTATAAACAAAAGTCTTACCAGTACCAGCTGGTCCATTCAAGAAGAAAAGATGTCTGTGGTTGTTAGCCACAGAATCCACAACCACGTTATAAGCTTGCGCCTATACATTATTTAACCGATTCACATTTGAAGCGGCATGTGTGATTTGCTTATCATACTAGAATTATCTTTATTCCCATATGAGTCTATTCCCATTTACGGTATGCCAAATTCCTCTTGGTAATGGCATTTTTGGGTAATCTTTGAGAGTTCTACCTAACTGAAATAACAATTCATCTAATAGATACAAACCATAATCTTTAATCTAAACTTTTGTCAGAATTTCAATGTGAAATTGGGTTTGAATTTTGTAGGCGAGATCATCATAAATATTTTTCGAAAACTTGTTCCATAACTCCTCTGGCTGTATTGGACTGCATACGGATAAAATAATGCTGAACAGTCTTCTCAGCTGATATCCAATTTTCATGACTGCAGCTTCCTCTAAACAATTAAACCATTCTTTATCATCTTCAAGTAGTCCCATCGTAGCACATGTTACTTTGAATGTGCAATACAAAATGCCGATGTAAGTACGCAAACATTCAAAATATGTTGGTCCTTTAACAATAGTTAGAAGTTACCGCAAGTAGTATTTCTCCCCAGAGTTTGGGCTTGCAAAGTATATTCAACCAATTACAAACTTATGTTATTGCTTTCTTTTTGTCCAAACTTTATGACCATCATTTCCATGCCATACATAGTATTGAGGAAATTGTTGGTATGTAAATGCTCGGGCGTCATCATGTTCAACACAATATTCAAAAAATGTAGTTAGAGATGTTTTCTCATCAGATGCTCGAGTACGAATAGAGGCCATAGATTCTCGTGCATTAAAAACAACATGATGCATCCCTAGAAATGCAATGCAAATCGTACTACATTAGGTTTTTCTTGATGTAAATGAAAATTAAAAAGTCACCAAGCCCCTTCTGGAGGCTCGATATATCGAGAATCGAGATACTGTTGTATTTCGTTCACAACGATTACCATAGTTGCCTGATCATGACCTTTGTAGATGTACTTGTGAATGTATTTGACACATTGAAGACCCGCACAAATTTCACATTGATATGACAATCAAATAGCTCAGACTGGTAAGGATTATATGGTACAACATCTCTGTTATCAACCTCTTTCCCTTTAATGATATACGTTTTATCTGGTGATGGTGATCGTCTATAAACAGGATAATCGTTGCAACCCATGGTCATTTCTTTGGCATATTGTCTAGGATATTGCTTTGTGTACTGACCATTATCCATACACGGGGAGTTCGTGTTAGCAAGGCCACATGGTCCATGAATCATATACTTCATTACGGTCTTAAAGAGCGCGAGATTCGTCATTTCATCAGGAATTTTGGCACTTACAATTTGATCAACCTGCAATATCATCTGAATTTTATCCTCATGACTCAGAAAAAATAATGCATGCATATGTGGTAAACCGTGTTTTTGGAACTCAATGGTCCAAACATGTGCAACACATGTTCCAAGAACATGATTCTTTGTAACTTCCTTTAACAAAGCCTTCTTTTTTAGCTCGAAAACACGGGCCACTAAATTCGGTCGATCGTAGACATATTGGTTAGGTAAGAGTGCGTTTGTAATCTCAGGCCAATTCGGATTAGAAGTCATTATAAGAAAGATATCCGGGTGGTTATTGTAACGGGTGATCGCCAATGAATCCAGATATATTCCATACATATTCCTTGCACTGCCAGTATGCGATGAGGGTAAAATAGCACGTTGCCCAACTTGATCAGGTTTTAATCCGTCTGTCACAATATCAGTTAGTCCACCGTACAGGCCAGAACGAAGATCACCTTGGTTATCATTGACATATCAAAGTTGATTTTGCTCTGTTGATGCCCATGCATCTCCTATAAATTGTTAAAATAATTTCCCCGCTCTAAGGATTGGTGAATATTCCTTCGTTGGACGATCAAATAGGCGATAACAATAGTATTCTATTTATGTAATGCCCTCCCCAGAGGAATACCATGTGTTACGCGCCACATTCCAATGCTTTAAGTGGATTGATCACCCAAGTTGTCCAGTAGGGAAAAGAAGAACATAATGCAAAGGAAGGTAAGCTGGATGAGATTCACTAATACGCATCAAACCTTGCTATGTCTTAAGATAAACAATAATGTCCCTCACGCTACTTATTTTTTAGCCATCTCCTGGTAATATAACTGCAATTTCATCATTTGATGGTAAAATATATCTACGATGATCTATCGAAGCACTGTAATGTAAATACGCTGGCACATTAAAAATTTCATCTTCACCTGCCGCGTCTTCTAATACATCATATACGCAATTATATCACTCACAGAATGGGTTACTTTGGAGTAAAGTATCTTCAATAATTTTTAGTACATTTCTTCTTAAATGTGGACTTCTTCTCTGGCGGATATGAAGAGTTGCACTAGGGTTCTAGATGTATAGTTGTGCATACATCGCTTCTTGAGCCTGATTTGGAAGTAGTACACCTATTCGGTGGTATAACTCTTCGTGGATAATAAAGGAAGATGGTCCTCTCCCGGGAATTACTCAATCATCCATTATAACCCCAACACTCGTAAATGCGTTAGCTGCATTATATTCTCGAATGTACTTCTGAAATGACCTTGAACGCGGTTCATTTCCATCATACAATTCTTGTAACTCATTTGGCAATTGATCGAGGATTGGAACCCTAATTTTATCCTGTAGACAACATTGTCCAATTGATCAAAGAGACCGTTAGTCGTTCATCCCTCCAATGAAGTGCAGAGCAATGTATACATAATATGTCCATTTGACCAAGAAAATGGCATCCCAATTGTAGATCAGCTTCATTAACATTAACGTATTCATCTTCATCAGCTTCACTTAAATTATATTGCTCCTCCACGTAATAATGAGTCCTACTATAGTACAAAGTTTAAAATTTTAATCAGTATGGTTTTTATGTTTTTTTTGTAATTTTATAAAATAATTGAGTTAATATACATACACGTTCTCGTGAGCAGTCGAAGATTCTCCAATTTCAAATATACTCGATGGAAAATTAGAATTCGTACGCATTGTTAGATTCAGAAGGTTAGGCGCCTCCGTCGTGTGATACAATTGTTCTCTAAATGTGTCATTCACAGTTGTTACAGGTATAGGCATTTCAGTTTTAACGATGCTATCCATAGCTTGAGACATTGGTGATTCAGTATGCATAGGTACTCTATTAATCCCAACATTTAAGGCATTAGTATGTAAGGTATCGTTTGACTGTTCTTGGTTAAATAATTCAAAAATAGTTGTAGATTCCCAAAGTTGCCTTTCTCGTTCTCTTCTTGCACGTTGTGCAATCGCTCGTTTAGATAGCACATAATTTGTGTGGCCTACTGGACTTAATAGGTTAGTCACCTCCGTCGTTCGATGTGGTTCTTCCAAAGTTGTCGTACTGTCAGGTGGTAAAGGCAGGGGAAATTTGGTTTCTGTTATCTTTTTCAGGAGCATGAGAAGGGGTGGACGTTTGTTCTTTAAATGTTTCATTCACAATTACAGGTGCGGGCACTTCAGTTTCTGCGATGCTTTCAAAAGCTTGAGACATTGGTGATTCACTGTGCATAGGTACTCCATTAATCCCAGTATTTAAGGCATTAGTATATAAGGTATAGTTTGAGGGTTCTTGGATAAATAGCTTAGAAATAGTTAAAGATTCCTTAAGTTGCATCTCTCATTCTCTTCTTTTACGTTGTACAATCACTTATTTAGATAACACATATTTGGTGTGCCCTGCTGGATTCAATAGATTAGTTACCTCTGTCATTCAATGTGACTCTTCTAAAGTTGTCACACTGTCAAGTGGTAAAGGCAGGGGAAATTTGGTTCCTATTATGTTTTCAGGAGCATGAGGAGGGGTGGACATTTGTTCTCTAAATGTGTCATTCACAGTTATAGGTGTAGGTATAGTAACATATTCCCCAGATTCGACAAAGAGTAAGCCAACAAAGTGTAGTCGAGGACATATCATAGTCGAAGATAGCTCAGCACCTATAAGCCAACACAGTGTAGTCGAAGACATATCATAGTCGTAGACAGCTCAGCATTCAAAAAGATACTATAAGTCTTCGACCTACCAAAAGTAGCCATTGAAGCCTGGTCAAGAAAGAGTTGTTAGAGATCCGCGAAGTTCGCCCACCCCACCCCCCCCCCCCCCCTCCCCCGGAATAGAAGACTTTTTTGTTTTTGTAAAACTGCATGTATCCACTATAAATATAGGCAGAGAATAGATTATTTAAGATAGATAAATCCTCACACGTTACCAATTATATCCTCATAATCCTACTATCATTCAAAAACATTATAATAACTAGCATCATATTGGATTTTATATCAAAATACTCCTCGAGGTCGTAGTTTTTCTCAATTTCTACTGAGTTTTCCATGTAAAATCTTGTCTATCTAGTTTTATTGCAATCTTTACAAATAAGTATTGGCAAAGACTTTCCTCCTGGAAAACCTACCGCTACAATTAGCGCCATCTGTGGGAATTCCTCACTTTTTTCTACTATTTTTTATTTGAGCACCATCCGATGACAAACATGAACTTGAGAAGCCATTCCAGTACCGTAAGAGATCAGGAAATTCAAGGATCTATTGGTCTACACAGTGCAGTACTCGAGCTTCGAAAACAAATGGCCGTAGAAAAAACCTAGAGACTGGAAGATCAGTGTGTCCACGCCCAAGCTCTTCAAACGGAGAGAGATGAACGAAGGAAAGCCCTGGATCAACAAAGTCAAATATATCAGAAAGAGATGGAGAGATTATGGAGGGCACAAGATCGATTCACTTCCCACCATGAATCATCACCACTCGCGCGAAGTGAACATCGATCAAGAGCGATTCAATGTGATTCTCAGCCGAGAGAGAACGACCAACGAATTTCTCGTTCCAGATCAAGAAATCTAAACAAAACCTCTCGATATTTTTCTTTAACTTCTTCAGCCTCGACAACCCAAAAGAGTCGACGCACACGTCATCAAACCCCTCCTCCAGAAAGAATGCCCATCAGAGATCGATTGGGACCAGAAGGACATGGCAATTTTGTTCCTCAAATAGTAGCTTTGCCTCTTCCCCCGCAACAGTTCATCACCTTAGACGACCTTAATAATAGAATCTAGGCCATTAACTCTAGCATCCCACGCCGACGATCTGCGCTTGATAGAATCAAAATGAACCCTATCTCCCCATATCTCAAAAACATGCCCATCCCAGAAATTTTCCATATGCCCAAGTTTATTCAATATGCAGACCGTTTACACATATTTGATATTTTAAAGCCACAGTTGGATTATATTCCAAACTCGACCATATGCTATGTAGGCTATTCTACATGAGCTTAAAGGAAGAACTACTCAGATAGTTTCATACTATCCAAGAAGCCTCCATCGCCACTTTCAGCCAGTTGCAACATCTTTTCGAATCCAATTACGCTCATGTCAGAGAACGAGAAATCACTGTCGACTCCTTGTTTATTTTGAGCAAGGTGCTTAAAAGACCCTAACAAACATTTATAAATGCTTCCTGCATGAAATAAGGAAAATGGGGAACTCATACCCTAAGATCGTCATTCCAGTATTCACCTCCGCCCTGCATATTGACTCAAAAGTTCGAGAAGAACTTACCTTACACAAGCCACGTACAGTCACTGAGATGATTGATGTGGTTAATAACTACATCGAACTGGAGTGGTCAAAGAAAGATGAGATGAAAAGCTCATCTGCAATCCATTCTCGAGAATCTTCGACTCCAGCTTAATGAACAGTCACTCTTGAAGCGCCTAAAAAATGTGACAAAAATACCGACAACAATAGAAGAATGGATGGCAAACCAGATAGACCTGTCCTAACTTTATCGCCAATGATAACAACTTTCTCTGCTATCTTGCCTATGATAAAGGAAGATGAGTGTTATCGCACACTATATACAATTCTTGATCTTCCCAACATACCCTTATGTCAGTATCATAATATACATAGTCACGAAACTGACAGCTGTTACTCCCTCATCCAAATCTTTCATCATATCCTATTTGCAGGAAGACTCCACAATTATGTCATCGACATTCAAAAGTTTCTTGAGGATCAAGTAAAAAACAAAGAAATCGAACAAAATCAGGACTAGGGACAAGCTTGCCACTTGTATATGATCAAGATTGAAAAGGGAAGAAAGAAAACAAGACTATCGCATTACATCTTGCCGCAAAATGACCTCTACAGAAAAATCAGCAAAACATCCTCCGAGCACAAGCAAGTCAAAGTGTCCTTACCAAATAACCTTTGATGACTGTGATACCAGCCATGTTAAATACCCTCATGATGACCCTCTTGTTATTATGCTCAAAATTGGACAAGATTACCTCCATACACTTCTCATCGATACCGGAAGCGCCACGGATGTCTTGCTCCGAAGAGCAATTAAAGTCCTCGGCCTTACAGATTTGGTCAAAGCTTCGACAACAACAATCACGGCTTCAATGGTTCAAAAGAACTAACCACCAGATAAATCTCTTTGCCAGTTCAGGCAGGTTCAGAAACTACATTCGTTAAATTTACTTGGGAATTATGGGTCGAAGTTGGCTATATTCTTTCAAGATAGTACCATCAACTTATCATCTAGCACTACGTTTTCCATCAGATCACGGAGTCTATGAAATCAAAGACAGCCAAGCAGTAGCACGAATGTGCGAAAATACCACAACCAACCCTTATACAATTAAACTTCACAAAACATAGCAACTACAGCATAAAGAGTCAATGACATTCAAACAACATGACACTGATATGGTCGAATCTATTGAACTCAATGGTCCAGGACACACCACCTTCAACGGCTCCAAATTGTCAATCGACGAAAAAGAGGCCATGATACAGCTACTTTGGAAAAATATCGACATCTTCGCCTTGACTTTCCAATAAATGCCTGGCATTGATCCTTCTATCGATTGCCACCGACTCAACTTCCTTCCCGATAGTAAAGCTGTCATTCAAAAATGACAGAATCTAGCTCCCCGACTCTGAGATGCAGTCAATGGAGAAATTGATAAACTCTTTCATGTAGGATTTATTCGGGAAGCCAAATATCTGAAGTGGGTTTATAATATTGTCGCTGTACCAAAGAAAATTGGCAAAATTAGGGTTTGTATCGACTTCACAGAACCCAACAAGTTCACACCCAATGACAGTTTTTCGCTACCATTAATTCTGCCTCTTCTCAATTCAATCGCAGGACACAAAATTCTTTCTATGATGGACGCCGTCTCGGGATACAACCAAGTACCACTCGCCAAAAAAGATCAGGAAAAACAACCTTCATAACTGAAAGAGGTATCTACTGTTACTTCCCGACGACTTGTAACCCAAATATTTAAAAATCACCTCGGAAAAATCATGGAAGTTTATATCGATGATATGATCTGTAAAATCCTGAAGAGAGCAGATAATCCAAACAACCTTCAAGCTATCTTTGATATCCTTCACAAATACCAGATGAAACTCAACCCAAAAAAATGTTAATTTAGCGTCGCATCTGGAAAATTCCTGGGACGTCTCGTTAGAAAAAGAGGGATAGAAATTGATCCAGCTTAAATCAAAGTACTCATGGCAATGCCATCTCCTTGAACAAAAAAAGATGTTCAAAAATTTACCGGCAAGATAGCCACTCTTCACAAATTCATCTCAAAGTCATCTGATCGATGCAAACTCCTCTACCCCCTTCTTCGTGGGAGCCTCACTCCTCTTTTTGAACAAATAGTAAAAGGCAGTCATTTGGACTCCTGAATGTGAGATGGCTTTCCAAGATCTTAAATGATACTTGGGGTATCCTCCTATAATGAGTACTCTAATTGATGATGAATCTTTTACCATATACTTATCCACACCTGACGATTCGATCAGTTCCATCCTTATTCGGGAAGATGGCGGAGTCGAAAAACCAATTTATTTCATCAAAAAAATACTTATGCCTACTGAAAAAAGATACACAACAGCAAAAAAATAACTACTCGCTCTGGTCTACAGCTTTTAAAAACTTTGTCCCTACTTTTAAGCTCATCCTATCAAGGTCATTACCAAGTACCCTCACAAACTGGTATTCTCCAAAAAAGAAAAGTCTCGCAGAATTCGGCAATGGTCTATTTTTCTTGGAAAATATGATATTTCTATCGAACCTCAAATATCTATCAAAGGACAAGCAGTGGCCGACTTTTTGGCAGATTTTCCCTTCGGAGACCCTGATTGGGAAGAACTCGAATAAATCTTCACATATGACTCAATTGTAGAACCAGACCCATGCTCCAAGAGCTCAGGTTGGCGACTTTTTAAAGATGAATCAGTAGGACCACAAGGATCCGGAATTGGCATAGTCCTTGTTACACCTTCCAACCATCGCATCGAGAAAGCTATCAAACTCAATTTCTATGTTATCAATAATGAGACCGAATACGAAGAATCTTACACGGTCTCGATCTTGCACTTACTTTCAGAGCTGAAGAATTAACAGTATATGTTGACTCTTTACACGTGGCAAATCATTATTACAAAACTTTCAAGACAACAGGTAAAATGGTTGATTACGCAGCTTTGGTCAAAGAGAAGATGAACAAATTCAAGCATGCAATAATTACTTATTTACCTCGACAAGAAAATTGTCATGCCGATCCGTTAGCTTACATCGCTGCGATGCTGGGTGACAGTAAAAAAAGATCTTTGGAAATCGAGATCATTGAATATTCTAGCCCCGATATCCTATCAACACTCCAGGTAACCATTACAGAAGATAACGACCCTGAAGACTGAAAATGACCATTTTATGCTTACCTCAACTCCAACATCCTCACCAGTAACAAAGAAGAAGCTCGATCACTGTTGGCCAAGTGCCCCAGGTTCACCGTCAAAAATAAAATCTAATAACGAATTGTTGGAGGAGGACCACTTATTGAATGTATCTCATAGAAATAGGCTCATATCAAAATCAAAAAGTCTCACGAGGGTATCTGTGGCGCACATGTTTTAGGTAGATCGCTAGCCCAACGAGCATTCACATAAGGATTATACTATCCTTAGATGAGACAGGACTGCGATGAATTTGTGCGTAAATGCTACAAATGCCAAATCCACGCTCAGGATATCAAAAGTCTAGCCCTCGACTTGCATGTTAGCATGGGGCATCGACATCATTGGCCTATTCCATCCAGCATCGGGAAACAGAAGGTTCATTTTAGTCACCACTGACTACTTCACCAAATGGGTCGAAGCAATTCCTCTCTGCCATACTGATGAGAATGAAGTCATCAAGTTCCTTTGGGAGCACATCATCACCAGTTCGATTGTCCACATATGATACGCTTTGATAATGGCAAGCTGTTCACCAGTGCTAAAGTAATTGCTTTCCTCCATAAATACAAGATTCATTTAACAACATCCATACCTTGTTATCCCCAAGGTAACGGATAGGCTGAAGCAATCAACAAGAAGATCAAATCTGGTTTACGCAAGTGCCTCGACGACAAGAAAGGCAGATGGGTAGACGGGCTAGTCAACGTCCTATGGGCCTACCGTACCACTCCTTTGACTTTCAACCAGCTGCACTTTGCTCATGATGGCCTTTAGTACCAAAGTAGTCATACCCTCAGACCTCGATCTCCCTAGTACCTGATAAAAAATCTCAAATGAGAACAATAAACTTGGTCTGCTTTGCAACCTCAATTGGATCGAGGGAACCCGAAATAAAGCCATTGCCAATTTGGGATACTATCATGACACATTGAAAAAGGCATACAACAAAAACGTTTGAAAGCAGAAATTTGGCATTGGTGACCTTGTCCTATGACAGATCCAAGATAATACTTGACCTAAAATTTCTGGAAAGTTATCAGAAAACTGGGAAGGGCCCTACATTGTCAAAAACAAAGCAGATAGTAGAACTTATTAGTTGATGACTGAAGATGAAGTCCAGATTGAGTATCCCTGGAATACTGCTCAGCTGAAACAATTTTACAGATGAAACACTGTAACTGTTTTACTCAAATCCAATAAAACAACTTTTGATCATCATTTTCTTCCTTACTATTTTGATTTGATATCGATCTATAATTTTTAAATATACATCAGACAAACGATATCTTTACTATTTTGATTTGATCTCGATCTATACTTGTCAAGTATACACCAGACGAATGATATCCTTACTATTTTGATTTGATATCGATCTATACTTGTCAAGTATACATCCGACAAACGACATCCTTAATATTTTTGTTTTGATCTTGATCAATACTTATCAAGTATGCGTGAGACAAACAAATTCCTTACTATCTTAATTTGTTTTTAGGTACTTACTTCCACAAGTATACCTGGCACATATCATTTAATTTTACGCGAACACATATCCAATGACAAGATTTTCTCTTTCGAGCTTATGACTTATAAAATAACCTCTTCTGAGTTCTTGTTCTCCTTACATCAAAATCCAGATAGACCTCTCAGGATATACATCAAGTATTCAATACATTCCATTTCTTGGCCATCTTTCTTATATCACACATCCTAGCATTCCTTACCTATCTGCTCAAATCTATAAACACATTTGATGCAATCACTTTATCAACTCTACTATAACATATTTACAAACCACATGCACAATAGTTATTTTTCAAAATATCATAACAAATAAATAAATATTCTTTGCACACACAAAATTCGAACTGTTTCGGTCCTACTGACCATTTGTTACATACTTTTACTTCGCATCACATCGCTTAAACAAGATTTAACATTTCAGAGGGAGATTTTTCTTCATTCCGGGAACCTAAGGGTACCTGCGCACCTGCTACCTCCCTAATAGGGGGATCCACAACCTCCATCGCCACTTCCCCTTTGATAATTTCAATTGTTCCACTCACATCCGGTGTCAGGGGTACATCATCTTCTGAACTGTCATCGCACACAAGACCCCCTGCTTTTACAAGTCTCTTGCAATATTTTTTCCTTTCTTCGGACTCCTCATACTATCCTCGAAAGTGCGTCCGTACTTCTATACACTTTTCAAATTTCTCTCTGTTCATCAGAGCTTTCACTTCATCGAGAAGTTTGCCCTGCTCTCGCTGCATTGCTTTCTGAGCATCGACAACTTGCTTCCTCACATCCCTTTCATAAGTGGCTTTCTACAACACCAAGGCCTCCTTTTTCTCTTTCTCTGATACTTTTTTTACTTCCAACAGCGCAACCTCCTTCGTCTTCCTTGCTTCCAGCTTGAATTTATTCAGCGTCACATTCAGATTAGCATTTTCCACGCTCAACTCATTCTCTATATTTTTGTAGGCAACAACCTTATTTGCCAACTTACTACTACCCAAAACGTGATCCATGGCTTCACCCATCAACTTCATAATCTGCATGTAAGTCATATAATGAGTATTTGAGTGACCTACCAATTTTTTCATTCGAACCAAAGCATTAAAATTTCTTACCTTTGCCAAATTCCTCTGTCCCTCGCCATCTCTTTCTTCAGCTCATCAGTCCTAGACGTATAAGACTCTATAGTCTTCTGCACTTCCGTCTCAGACTCCTCAACAAATTTCTTCTTCGATGTACCACCACCGGCAGTCTTCTTGGGGAGTACCTGCTCAAACCCCGTAGAGGTAACCCACCAACCACAACAGCTGGCATGGCGGCAACGTCGACCCCCTCTGTTGATTACTGTCGAGTAGTCCTCTTATGGTAAAGCAACGGAGGAACTTCAGAGCTCGCCACCCTCTTTTTCTTAATCTTTCCAAAAGACTCCCTGAGCATAGCATCTATCTCAGTGTCAGTATTGTACCCCGCCAAAGAAGGATTTTCTAATGGAAAATTTCCATCTGCGGCTCTCTTATTCTTTAAAGACATTTTTCCAACAATAACCGGCACCTCCGAACCTTTAGTTCTCAACCTTTTAAGCCCTACTTCTTAAAATAGTGTACTTAAACAATCTTGATCAATAGCTAAGTTATAGTTCCTGCGATAAAATCCACTCCTTATCTTATACAATTCTTCGTCCACTTCAGCTTTCTTCCCGGCTTCCTTCAAGGCTGTAAGACATAAAAACATTAACAGATTAAAATTATTGCCTTACTCAAATTTCTATCTACACTTAACCATTTAGGTTACCTAACCACAGACCTAGATGAAACGCTTTTCTTTTTAATGACTCCTAGGATATTTTTTATCAAACTCATAATTCTCAGACACCCGTAGACGTTTATCGGTGTATCGATCCCTGGTTGGCACCATGTCATTAAACATCGGCCTCTTCAAGAACCTTGCCAAGTAATGATACCCTTTTACTTTGGGTTTGTTTTCAACGTATAGTACATAAACAAATCGTCTACTGTTATTAACTTCTCCCCTTATCCTTAAGTCAACCATTTATTGCACCACATACCCTAAATAAATTATATACATTCGGGTTGAATTGCCTAGGAGCTACATCAAAAAAGTTCATTAACTTCTTCTGATCTGCCCTGAGGGGAAGTTTCAATCCCTTCTTTATTTGTTCTCGATGAACCAGAATACCATTCAAAGGTATTTCCTGGTCGATCATCTCATATTAATACTCTTTCAACCTTATATCCCCAAGAATACCGTATTTTTTCTTGAAGCTTAAAATCTTTTTGGTATCTGGACCCTCTCAATGGCATGATTTTTCGCCCTCCTCCACATTTTCTTCAACATCCCCACTACCTTCCCGATCACTAGCTTGAGGCTCATGATCCACATCCATTTTCATGACTGCCTCCTCAGATAATTCAATAACACTAGGTGCCACCCTAAGCTGTTCTACACTCTCTTTATCTGCACTACTCGACCTTACTCTATACCTCCCTCCCAATTGTTGCACATAGGTCCTTATGTCAATCATCAAGGGGTCTACATCTTTGAGATTCGCATATATGTCTTTCTCATCACTTAGAATTGGTTCAGCCATTTAAAAGAACCTGTCAATCAGATTCCATAATTTTACCACAGTTAGTATCTATCATATGTGATACGTATATAAGTTCATATGTTCATATATTCATAATCATATCGTTGTCAAGATTCCTCTCCAACACATCATTCACTTTACTATCTTCTACTATCATTCTATATTTTTTACTACAGTTCTCGATGCAATATTATTAATTTATATATATATCTTCGTTAAAACATCCGCATTACTCAGTACTCGATAAATTTTATTTTACCATTTAATCTTTGATAAACATTTTAATCCATTTACATTCTGCTCAAATTTTAGGAATCCTAATAGCTTCTCGAAGACGCTTAACCTTTTTCCTGCAAAAACACCATCATTCAAAAATTATGGATTCCCCTTCTCCGGCACAAAATCCGGTCCAATCCCAACAAATAAGAAAATATCCAACATTCTCGCCGTCTCACAACAACAATTTCTACAATCGCGCCGTAACTACAATACTACTAACCATTCCCTCTCTCTACTCAACTCCACAAATTTTCGCACAACCCATACCAGAACCCCTCTATATAATCCCTATGACTCCATTTCTTCTACCTTCACGCCCTTATGAATCGCACGAACATAGTATTTCCTTCACCACTCCGTCAAACCCTAACGCTATTATTTAACCTCCTATGTAGCATTATTCATTTCACATTCCATTCCACACACAACAAAATTCACTTATCTTCATATTCTTCATCTATAACATCAATCAATCAAAATCACAAACCATCCAACAAGAATCATTAACCTTGTTTCTGCGCTGCTTTTGTGTCCCTCTCCTTTGCTCGCTTGGCTCTTTCAATCAGCACGTTAATCTCCTCCTTCGCAATCGTATCTAACCACTCCAACGACGAGCAACAGCAATCCACTCCATAAAAAAAACTATTTTCAAAAAATATGAACAGTCGCCTACCTTTGCCCTATCTATAGACCCTACGTGACTGTTCGTCGCACCACTTCGCGACTGTTGAGTTCCTCGAACGTAACGATTCATGCGTTGTTTCTCGATTTCTTTTACTCTTAGCCTTCTCACCATTAATAAACCTCTACATTCGTGCTTCAATCCTTCAATATCTCGAAGAGTTTCTTAGGATACATTACTACCCACCAGAGCATGACCTATCTTATTAAGCAAATTATTTACATCATTTTCCTTATATTTTATACCATCACCTAAAGGAACATATTTTTCCATACTCATTTTTCATGTTAGTTCCCTTATTTCTTATTGTACCTATAAATTCCTATATTTTTGGGATTGTATTGGACAAAATCTCAATATTATTATATTCAACAGCAATTCATTTAAGCACATTTTTCCATTCCCAAAAGTTAACAAGTACAAATTCCATTCGATGACTATTATACATTAATTCATTCGACTAAATATCCATAACAAAGTTACATTTCATTCACCATCAACAACTCATTACAGCAGACCTCCTTCCACAATTTTATAACATCATAAACCCCTTGCTGCAGCTTCATCTTACTTCTTCACCAGCAACTTTGTTCGAGTCCACATTCCACCACAACGTTTTGGAAGACACCAAAACTACAATTTAACACAAAATTCAAAGTCCTCCTTAACCTCCTTCACCTCTGCCTCGCTCATTCCTTCATAATCAGGCTCCTCCGGATCTTTCATGAGCATGTCACAGTTTCGAGAACCAAAATATTGCGCATATAACACCCAATACATTGCCTGCACACATCTGTACACCCCATTATGGGCCAGAGCTCTCATCTTTACCATATTACATGAATGCCTCACCTCTGCGGCCAAAGAGCTACTTATAATCCTTCCAGTCAAACTCTAACTCACCTACATTTACTCTGCTTTGGAACTCTACACGGTTAGAGTCAAATCAATCAACCTCGAAATCAATCATTGGCCCTACACAATCAACTACCTTCAACTTACATACGGTATATATTCGACAAGATTATATCCAAATGTTTTTATAATACAAAATCCTCGATGCAATACACAGATACAAACAATTTGGATAAACACATCATTATTTATTTCATAACTTGTTTATTACATTCGATCTCTCTTTCTCATTCGATTACATTCTAAATTCTTACATTTGATTACATTTCATTTTTGATACTTGATACTTACTCTATTACAATTATTCACCTACGATCACCATCTTTTCACAATACTTGCTTTGACATGTGACTAATTTTGATGTTTCAGTTCAGCAGAATCTAACATTAAACCCTCCTTCTAGTCCTCAAAACTTAATGAATCTCAAGTCACTAAACTTCTAAGAGATGCTTTAGTATAAAAGAGACAGCCAAAAGTAGTAAGCAACCTCAAGCGTTCGGCAAGATCCCTAGGCGCCCATCTCAGCTTCCAATCTTCATCATTAACACAAACAGTTATCCCTTCTCCCCCAAATTGATCCAATCCATTACCTTCACCACCGTATGATGATACAATTGTATCCAGCAGATACACAACACCTCTTTTTTGATTTTGTTCCCACCCCAGCGATATGCTATGATCACATGTCGGTTTCACATCAATCGGTTTGCGCCAGATTTTTCCATCCAAATGATCACCGTCTTCAATCCCAGAATATGCCATAGACCACACTTAGAACGGCATCTCTCCACAAACCACCATCGTCCCCCCTTCCATAAATACCCTATTTATACCCATTATCCATCCACCAAATTTAGTATACCGCATTTATTGTGCCTCAGGAATATATTGACCAGATATAGTTCTTTTGACCTCGAAAATGATACAGACGATTAATCAATTCATTCGGCAACCTTTTCAAATTCCAAAAGTCTTCTCGACACAACCACCAGTACTTCTGTCGAGAATGGGGCGATTGCAGTAGCATAATCCCCAGATTCAATAAAGAGTAAGCCAACAAAGTGTAGTCGAAGACATATCATAGTCGAAGCCAGCACAGTGTAGTCAAAGATAGCTCAGCATTCTAGAAGATATTATAAGTCCTTAACCAACCAAAAGTAGCCGTTAAAGCCTGTTTAAGAAAGAACTGTTAGAGAACCGCGAAGTTCGCCCACTCTTGTTTAATTTTTACTCTACTCTT
This sequence comes from Kingdonia uniflora, assembly GCA_014058105.1. Lineage (NCBI taxonomy): Eukaryota > Viridiplantae > Streptophyta > Magnoliopsida > Ranunculales > Circaeasteraceae > Kingdonia > Kingdonia uniflora. The sequence goes on along the minus strand of JACGCM010001844.1, from coordinate 3,255,182 downwards.
GTTTAATTTTGAATTTTAAATTATTAATTTATGTTCGAAGATTTTGAATAGTGATAGGATTTTCAGTTTCCATTTGCTGGAGGATTTCTAGAGATTTATCAGATATGTCCAAAAGTGACAGTTCTGAACCAGATATTTGATTATCCTGGAGCATTTGTTGGAAGTAGATACTTAGGATTTTAGTTCTATTTTCAAGATTAGGAATTGTATCCACGATAGATATAATTTCATTTTGGGTAGTAGTATGAGTATTCAATTGTGAGCCATTTATGTTATTAATGACTTTCCAAATAAAATTTAAATAGATTCTGAATATTCATCACTAGGTGGTTTTGTAATAGAAGGATGATAGTGGTCAATTTGATTGACTAATGTTGTTTGGTCATAAAAATTGGGTAATAGTTTTCTGAACTTAAGTTTGTACAGTTTATGCAGGTTAAAAGAACTGTTATACAGATTATCTTTATACTTATTATATTTCTATGTCTATTGTCACGCCCAAAAATCCAATAATTGGTAGCTAGACCAATTACTATCATTCGGGATGTGCAGGTCGGGGAATCCAACTGATTCCCCCCAACAAACGACCGAGACATAGACAAGTTCAGGCTCACTCATTGACTATAGCAATATCATCAAAGTAAAAGATAAAAGCGGAAGCAAAAGAAATATATACATCAGCTGAAAACGTAAATACAATATCTCGAATACTATACATCGTCAAAAGCTGAGAACATACAAGAAAATACTAAAACCGGAGCAGAAACAGCAACTGCAACACCGGAACCAACAACTAAAACTCTCAGCCAAACCCTACAACTAATCCACCTCTAAAAGGGGGGAACAAAGCGAGAGTGAGAAAAACCACAGCTCACTAATGCCCAACCAGGGTAAACAACAAACTAATCAAACAAGTGAAAGAAAGAGGAGAGATGAATGAGATATAAGATGATAGCAAGGACTATAATATATAAGTGCAGAAGTAAAGGGAAAGGGAAACGAATAGGAGTATGTAGAAAGGAGATATGAGGGATATGCTGAGATGATGTGATGATATGATAAGATATGGAGTGATTCTAGAATTTCCCTAAAATGAATGTTTTATGATGATATGAAAATCAAGAGCTAGACCTCAAAATCAATGTATTGGGCTGATCAGCCGCTAATGCATAATAATCTTAACGAGGATTTCAGTTGGATATAATGGTACGATTTCTTGTTCAAGCTTAACCAGTTTAAAGGATATTATCACTTGATCAGAGTGTTCTGGGCTTTGCAACCCACAGAGCCAACGTCCAAACTTTATTTTACTTAATTCTAAGGAATTTCAACCTCACGGAGGATGGAGCCCGGTACCTGAGGACTGTCTCATACCATCCCACACTCCCGGATGGGAAATAGATATGATAGTACCTGTCGCAAAAGAATCACCCTACTATTTCAACCCGATGTAGGAATCCTGGCAATCTATCGAGGGTAAGCCGACGTAGAGTTGGTTTATGTATCTGATCCCGTTAAGTTAAAAGAATTAAAGAAACCCACACTAAAACCAAATCCCAAGGATCAAAACACCACAGCCGCCCCCACGGCCCACACACAGGATAACCCTTGCCTGAGAGAAAGGCAAACAATCATAACCCAACAGCCACAACCTGGCCAACACACACAGGATAACCACCTGCCTTAGAAGATGGTAACAATCCGAATACAAATGAGAACAGTGACTAATTGACCAGTCACAACATCCAAACACATATGAACAGTGACTAATTGACCAGTTACAACATCCAACAATATCAGTATCTACAAGACTGGAACACACCAGTCATGGATAACCCATGACAATGCTACACAATACACCACCTCCTAAAAGAGAAAAAGGGAACACATCCTACATGCCTAACCATAGGAACCCACAACTCTGAATCAACAGCCACAACATAAGGAACAATATAGTTTAAACCAATCACAACCACCTCAATGCCAAATGCATACTCTAACTAGCACAGGTTAAACTAGTAAAGGAATTTAGCAATGAAGGGACACTCGCCTGATAAAAGATAACCCGTAAATCCGCCAATCAACAGGTTAACCCATCCTCAACCTCCACAACCAACAATAATCACACCAACGCCAACAATCCAACAACTGCAAGAGATACAATCAACCTAACACCATAAACACTAAATCACAGGGTCTCACCAAAGCCACAAACGAATCAAACATAAGGAAAGGAATTAGAGAATTACTCACCGGAGAAATAGCGAGACCAATCCCATAACGAATCGCGAGCGAGGAGCGAGAGAGAGGAAGATTCAAATAGAAATATATTCAATTAGGTAGAAGTCTATTCGAACAAAAAGGATGTTGTTCGAATAAAATGGAACAGGTTGGAATCTATTCGAACATAAAAGATGTTGTTCGAATAAAACTCGAACTGGTGGAAATCCAAAATACAGACATCTAGTCAAACATAAGACATTTCTATTCGAACAGAAAGATACATAAAGGAATGTATTCAAACATAAAGGATGTGGTTCGAATAAAATGAACCAGATTGAAATATATTCGAACAAAAGGAATCCTGTTTGAACATAATGAAATAGGTAAGGAAGTATTCGAATAGAAGAAAGGTCTGTTCGAATAGAACAGGACAGAAAGTACCCAGAACACCCAAAAAGATTCCTTTCCAAGGAAAACTAACATAAACTCAAGAAAAGACCACGGATCCACCTCGAATCACACACCATGCCACAACCACAATAACAACAACAACAATCACAATGCCTCCACAACCAAATCACGGGCACCCAAGCACAATTTGCCTCCTCCACCAACAACTGCCGAAACCATCGAAATACAGAAAAGGAGAAAAACACAAAACCTGATAAGAGGAATGAAATGCGGAAGCAGAAAGTGGTGATGCATGATGAATAATGATATGAGTGGATGCATGATGAATAATGATAAATGAAATTAAATAAATTAAAATAAAAAATCTGGGACACTATATTCAGCCCTCCTAAATAGAAATTTCGCCCCAAAATTCCACAAAATTCACATACCTCAACCCGAGAATAAATACGAATAACGACCTCTCACGTCTGCCTCTAACTCCCTAGAAGCCTCACTAAAATCATGGTGAGTCCATTGAACCTTCACAAAGGGATTAACCTTGCTGCGATGAATCTTCTCTTCTCGGTCCATAATATACACCGGATGTTCAATATACGAGGCATCTTCCTGAATTTCTAGGTGCTCCCAATCAATCACATGAGTTGGATCCCGCTCACACTTCCTGAGCAACGAAACATGAAATACATTGTGAACACGACTCAGCTGCGGCGGCAATGCCAAATGATAAGCTAACTCTCCAACTCGAGCAAGAATCTCGAAAGGTCCTATAAATCTCTGAGCCAATTTCCCCTTCTTACTGATACGCATCACACCCTTCATCGGGGAAACCTTCAATAAAACATGATTGCCAATCTCAAACTCTAAAGGTCTCCTGCGAATGTCTGCATAACTTTTCTGTCGGCTCTGAGCTGTACGTAACCGATCTCTGATAATAGTAACTGTCTCAGTAGTCTCACAAACCAAGTCTGGCCCCAGTAAACTATGCTCACAAACCTCTGCCCAACTCAATGGTGATCTACACAGTCTACCATATAAAGCCTTATAAGGTGATATCCCGATGCTCAACTAAAATCTGTTGTTGTATGCAAACTCTGCCCAAGGTAAATACTAATCCCAACTACCCTTAAAGTTCAAAACACAAGCCCTAAGCATATCCTCAAGAATTTAGTTCACTCTCTCCGTCTGACCATCGGTCTGGTGGTGAAATATTGTGCTGAAATCTAATCTGGTATCCATAGCCCGCTGGAAACTCTTCCAAAAGTTACCGGTAAGTCTGGCATCTCGATCTGATACTATAGACACCGGAACCCCATGTAAACGCATTATCTCTCCCACATATAATCTACTCAGCTCGTCAACCATCAAAGTCTTACGAACCGGAATAAAATGTGCCGATTTGGCCAATCGATCCACAATTACCCAAATAGAATCGTGATTCCTCTTCATCCGTGGTAAGCCTGAATAGTATACCTTAAACCATGAGCCTCGCTCAAAATCTCGCGCTTAATACCTCTGAATCTCGCATACATAATCTACCCCTGTACCTGATAATGCCATCTGGAGTAACTGTCCAATCTGGACTACTAACATTTGAAACCCAAGACTGCAATCTAGCATCCTGCTGCTGAGCCTCTATCATCCGTGAAATCAATGAAGGCTGAACCCTCAGATTTGCAATAAAACTAACCGTTCCCCGTGAACAAAAACTCAGCCCAGAACTTGCCACATCGCGAAGCATCAACCACTCACGAATCATCAGACGTGGAAGAAATCCCCTTGGAAAATGGCTCAAAGCGTCAGCCACCACATTCGTCTTCCCTAGGTGATACTGCAAGTCGATGTCATAGTCCTTCGGGAACTCCATCCATCTGCGCTGCCTCATATTTAGCTTATTCTGCGAGAAAAGATACCGCAAACTCTTGTGATCAGAAAAGAGCTCGAACCTCTCTCGGTAAAGATGATGACACCAAATCTTTAATGCAAATACCATAGCTGCCAACTCAAGGTCATGAGTAGGATAGTTCCTCCCATGCATCATAAGTTTCCTTGAAGCATAAGCCACAGCCTTTCCCTCCTGCATCAGAACACAACCCAGCCCACTGAGCGAAGCGCCACTGTAAACCATATACTTCTGCCTACTAGAAGGAGCAATAAGAACTGGAGCTGTAGTCAATCTCTTTTACAACTCAGCAAAAGCTGAATCACATCTGTCATCCCAAATGAATCTAACATCCTTCTGTGTTAATCAAATAAAATGAGCTACAATCCAAGAAAAGCCCTCGATGAATTTGCGGTAATAACCGGCTAATCCCAAAAAGCTGTGAATCTCTGTAACATTAGTCGACTGCGCCCAATCTGTAACTACCACATCCTATAAAGGATCTACTACAATTTTATCCTTGGAGACAACATGCCCTAGGAATTTCACCTCTTTCTCCCAAAAATCATACTTCTCAAACTTTGCATATAACTCGTTCTCCCGCAAAGCTTGTAAAGCGATCCTCAAATGTTCCTCGTGTTTGGCCTCGGTCTTCGAATAAATCAATATGTCATCCACGAATACAATGACAAACCGGTCTAGAAAAGGTCGGAAAACCCGGTTCATCAAATCCATAAAAAGTTGCGGGCGTGTTTGTCAAACCAAACGGCATAACCTGAAACTTATAATGCCTGTAACGAGTCCAAAATGTTGTCTTCAAAACATCCTCCTTCTTGATCCTCAGCTGATGCTAACCCAATCTGAGATCAATCTTCGAAAAGAATTACGCTCCCTGAAGCTGGTCAAACAAGTCCTCGATCCTAGATAAGGGATACTTATTCTTGATCGTTACTTTGTTCAACTCGCGATAGTCAACACAAAGACGCATAGACTCGTCCATCTTCTTCACAAACAATACTGAAGCTCCCCACGGTGAAGTACTCGGTCGGATAAACTTTTGATCCATCAAATCAGATATCTGATCATACAACTCTTTCAGCTCAACTAGTGCCATACGATACGGAGCCTTCAAAATTGGAGTTGTACCAGGTAAAAGATTTATACTGAAATCAATCTCTCTCGTCGGCGGCAAACCGGGAATCTTCTGGAAAATACTAGAAAAGTCACACACCACTGGAATGGAACTAACATCAGCACCAGAGGACCCTAACTCTAAGAATACTAACAAACCGTCTTCTGACCGCGCTGGTTCCGAGCTAGTAAACACGAACTGCTTCTCACCAAGAATACTTAAAGTAGTTGTCCTTTCAAAATAGTCCAAGGTAACTCGATGTGTCGACAACCAATCCATACCCAGGATAATATCAAACTCCAGCATCGACAGTACCAATATGTCTGCTGAAAGAACGCGACCATAAACAACTATCAGGCAATCTCAACAAATACGAGAAATAGAGACCGAAGAATCGAGAGAAGTACCCGCAGAAATCTCATCATGCAACAAGGAAGACTCAAAACCAATAGTGCAAAGAAAAATGTATGATATGAATGAATGCGATACATTAGAATCGAAAAGAACTTTAGCAGGCGAATAAGAAATATGGATTGTACCTTCCACTGCAGGTGGAGCAGCGCGAGCACCTCGCCTCCCAACTGCTTACATCCTGCTCTTTCCTTGGCCTTGACCCTGGCCTTGCTGCTGACCCGGATGCTGCTGTCTCTGTCCACCCTGAGGGCCTGGAACTATCTATCTGCCCTGCGGACCCTGAAACCGTCGCTGTTGAATTTGCTAAAACGGCTATGGTCCCGGCTGGTGACCAATAGGACCTTGAAACTATCGCAAATGTTGGGGACCCCGGTCTAGTTTAGGACAAATCTTCTTAACATGCCCCATCTCCCCGCAGTTCCAACAATAACAGGAAGCAAGTTGTGGTCCATCTAAATATTATCCTCCCATAAATCTAGCCGGTGCACCATCAGTAACTCCCAACTTTTGCCTTTTTGGACCCAAGCTCTCATACTGCGTCTGAACAGCCTTGCCCTTATCGGCCCTCTGATCCTGTCTCTGCTGGCTCCTCAAGTCCTTGGACTTTCGCTCCTCAAGATTGTTTTGTTCAATCGCCAATGATTTAGACAAAACCTCTCTATATGAACTAGCCCCCGAAGCAATCAAGAACTTGCTAATGTACGGACAAAGACCCTTCCGAAATTTCATCTTGCACTGCTCTTCGTCCTGGACAATAAACGAAACGTACCGAGAGAGCTCATTGAATCGCTGAATGTACTGAGAGATACTCATATCACCCTGCTCAAGCATATAGAACTCTGAGATACACGTATCCCTATAACTCTACAGGAAATACTGCTCAAAGAATCGGTCCTGAAAGGATGTCCAAAGCATCAGAGCCCTCCTATCGTCCTCTTGGCTGTATCCCACCAGTGATCTGCCTCGCCACCCTGCAATAGATACGCGCTAATGTCACTCGCTGATCCTCAGGATACTTCATCGCGTTTAGTGTTTTCTCAATAGACTTGAACCATGTCTCTGCCTCAGACGATACCGTCATACCAGAAAAAGTTAGAAGCTTATACTTTTGAAGCTGCTCGAGGTAACTGTACTCTCTAACCGGTAGGCTCTTAGCCTGCTAAAAATAAGTTGTGAAACTTTCCATAAACTGTCTCATCTCCACCGAAATACTGGGAACAGCTGGGGTAGGTAAAGTAACGGCTGCTCTAGGACTACTGGAGCTGGAGGAACACCCTGATCACTCGGGATAGAGCCCAAACTCTCCTGACTGAACACTGGCTCCTCGGCAAGTACACCGCTACGCAAGCCTCTACGACCACGACCAATTGCGCGGCATCTGCCTCTGCCACCTCTAGCCATCTATACGAAACAAAGGCACACCTTAGGAAAGGGGGAAAGGAAACGGAAGGAATAAGATAAAATATGTAAAACCAAAAGGATTCGATCATAACTCCATCTAGAAAGAATTATTCATCATATGATTGCTAGAACAGAGATAGAAATTAAACTATAGCTCTGATACCAAGTCTGTGATGCCCCAAAATCCAATAATCGGTAACTAGACTAATTACTATTATTCGGGATGTACAGGTCGGGGAATCCAATCGATATGCCCCCATAAATGGCTGAGCCATCGACAAGTTCAGGCTCAGTCATTGATTATAGCAATATCATCAGAGTAAAAGATACAAGTCGAAGCAAAAGATATATATGCATCAACTGAAAATGTAAATAAAATGTCTCGAATACTATACAGCGTCAAAAGCTGAGAACGTACAAAAGAATACTAAAATTATAGTAAAAACAGCAACTGTAACACCAGAACTAGCAGCTGAGACTCTCAGCCAAACCCTGCAACAACTCCACCTCTTAAAGGGGGGAACAAAGTGAGAGTGAGAAAAACCACAGCTCACTAATACCCAAAAAGGCAAAATAACAAACTAATATAACAAGTGCAAGAAAGAGAAGAGATGAATGAGATATAAGATAATAACAAGGACCGTAATATATAAGTGCAGAAGTAAAGGGAAAGGGAAAGGAATATGAGTATGCGAAAAGGAGATATGGGGGATATGCTGAGATGATGTGATAATATGATAAGATATGGAGTGAATCTAGAATTGCCCTAAAATGAATGTTTTATGATCTTATGAAAATCAACAGCTAGACCCTAAAATCAATGTATTGGGCTGATCAGCCGCAAATGCATAATAACCTTAAAGAGAATCTTAGTTGGATACAATGGTACGATATCTTGTCTAAGCTCGACCAGTCTAAAAGATATATTATCACTTGATCAGAGTGTTCCGAGCTTTGCAACCCACGAAGCCAACGTCTGAACTTTATTTTACTTAATTCCAAGGAATTTCAACCTCACGGAGGATGAATCCCGATACCTGAGGACTGTCTCATACCATCCCACACTCCTAGATGGGTAATAGATATGATAGTATGTGTCGCCAAAGAATCACCCTACTATTTCAACCCGATATAGAAATCCTGGTAACCTATCGAGGGTCAGCCGACGTAGATTTGGTTTATGTATCCGATCTCGTTAAGTAAAAAGAATAAAAGAATCCCACACTAAAACTAGATCCCAAGGATCAAAACACCACAGCTGCCCTCACAGCCCACACACATGATTCCCCTTGCCTGAGAGAAGGGCAAACAATCCTAACCCAACAGCCACAACCTGGCCAACACACATAGGATAACCACCTACCTTAAAAGATGGTAACAATCTAAATACAGATGCAAACTGTGACTAATTGACCAGTCACAACAACCAAGCAGAGATGAACAACGACTACTTGGTCAGTCACAATATCCAACAATATCAGTCTCTACAAGATTGGAACACAGCAGTCAAGGATAACCCATGAGAATGCTACACAATGCACCACCTTAATAGGATAACCCATGAGAATGCTACATGCCTAACCATAGGAACCCATAACTCTGAATTAACAGCCACAACATAAGGAACAATATAGTTTAAACCAATCACAACCACCTCAATGCCAAATGCATACTCTAACTAGCACAGGTTAAACTAGTAAAGGAATTTAGCAATGAAGGGACACTCGCCTGATAAAAGATAACCCGTAAATCTGCCAATTAATAGGTTAACCCATCCTCAACCTCCATAACCGACAATAATCACACCAACGCCAACAATCCAACAACTGCAAGAGATACAATCAACCTAACACCATAAACACTAAATCACAGGGTTTCACCAAAGCCATAAACGAATCAAACACAAGGAAAGGAATAGGATAATTACTCACCGGAGAAGCAGGGAGACCAATCCCACAACGAATTGCGAGCGAGGAGCGAGAGAGAGGAAGATTCAAATTTGGTGAGTGAGAGAGTGAGTGATGAGTGAGAGAGAGAATAAAATGAATGGAATGAAAATGGGTAATTTAAACCCTAAGAACCCATACTCCACTCGAGGCAATCCCATGGCCAAGAATTGTGATGAAAAACCCAACCTAGCGTTCATACACGCCTCTGTTCGAATAGAATATATTTCTATTCAAACAAAAAGAATCAGGTAGAAGTCTATTCGAAAAAAAAGGATGTTGCTCGAATAAAATAGAACAGGTAGGAATCTATTCGAACAGAAAAGATATTGATCGAATAGAACTGGAACTGGTGGAAATCAAAAGAACAGACATCTATTCGAACATAAGACATTTCTATTCGAACAGAAAGAAACAGGAAGGAATGTATTCGAACATAAAGGATGTTGTTCGAATAAAATGGACAAAATTGAAGTATATTCAAACAGAAGGAATCCTGTTCGAACATAATAAAATAGGTAAGGACGTATTCGAACAGAAGCAAGGTCTGTTCAAATAGAATGGGGCAGAAAGTACCCAGAACACCCAAAAAGAATCCTTTCCATGGAAAAATGATGAAAACTCTAGAAAATACCACGGATCCAACCCGGATCACATACCACACCACAACCACAACAACAACGACAATCACAATACCTCCACCAACCCAATCACGAGCACTCAAACACAACTCACCTCTTCCGCCAGCAACCACCGAAACCACTGAAGCACAGAAAATGAGAAAAGCGCAAAACCTGATAAGTGGAATGAAATACGGATGCAGAAAGTGGTGATGCATGATGAATAATGATATGAGTGGATGCATGATGAATAATGATAAATGAAATTAAATAAATTAAAATAAAAAATCTGGGACACTACATATGGGGTAAAAAGGAAACTGGTGATAACGTTCTCTATTTTTCTTTCCTTTTAAATTCTATTTTTTAAAGGGATGCTTAGATAATTCATCTAATTCATTTTTAGGCCACTGATAACTGGTTTTCCTATTAGAGGAATTGTTATTCTGAAAAGATCCTTAGTGTCAGATCTTTTAGAAGTATCTTTATAAGATGGTTCGATTGCATCAAGGCTAGGCTCAATCGATTGGATGTAATTTTCTTCAGATTTATTATAATTAACTTCTGATGTAGGGATTTTATTAAGATTGTCAACATTAATATTGTCGTCCTGAGGGTCAACATTTTCAGAGTGCTTAATGTCAACTTCCTGGAAATCTAAGGACGTTATATTAACGGTATTTTGTTTGGTAAAGGGAACCAATACTTTAGCTTCATAAGGGGTAGAGCAGATATTCTCTACATTCAGATGGAGAGATTCCGGGGGAGAACAAACAGATTCTTCTATTTGATTCTGATTGTTATTAGAATCTTCTATAGAACTGATAATTTTTTGAGGACAAATACACCATGTTTCGAACCAGTCACAAAAGAGTGTGATCTCTTGGCTTTGTACCATTTCATGGTAGTAAATGTCTTCAATAAATTGTAATGTTTCAATTGGAAAAGTTTTCCAATACCATTTTCTGAAGTCATCATGACTGGAGGTCATGAATTCGTTACTGATAAACTGGCGAATTAAAGAGCCAGGGCTAAAATCTATATGTGAAAGATGGATCACATAGATATATAAATCCCATATAGGAACGTCAGTATGGTTACTGCCAAACTTTGCTGCCTGATAAAAATATGTAAACAATATAATCTTAGTAAAAGATGTTAGCATAGTTACTATTGGTCTTTTCTCTATATCAAAGATGTTGAAATAGTATAGTCTTAGTAAAAGACTCAGGTACACGTCTATCAATGATTTATCGTCCAAACGTCCACTTCCGGGACAACAGCGCCGTACACGACTTGGATGATGTACCATACCTAATTGTCTCACCAGGCTAGACTGAGAAAACATCTCAAATAGAGATAGAAGATAAACAGGAAACATACCTACGTCTGTTACTAGATTAGACTGAGTAAACATTTTTTAACCAAGATCAATGATAAATAGTAACTCATACCTAAGTTCTCATATGAGACTTATCATACCTACGCGAACCATGTAATTAGCCATACATGGCTCTGATAACAATGAAAGGGGGTTGGATCTAATCAAAACGGCTAATAAACTAAAAACAAACAAGCTGTAATTTTAAACTATAAGCAGTTAATTTTAAATAGTAAAAATAGTTACTATTTAGATCATACAAACTTAAACAGTAAAAACAGTTGCTATTTAGATCATACAAAACTAAAATAAGAAAAACAAGTACTATTTAGATCAAAAAAAACTTAAACAAGAAAAATACTTACTATTTAGATCATAGAAGAACTTTGCTGCTCTCCTACAAGTATCTAGCCAGAGGCTACCCAACTGTTTTAAGATGGAGCAACAGATACCGTCTTTCCTCAAAGAGGAATACCTAAGTAGAGTTGAGTACTCAACAGTTATTGGCTAGATCGTCCCTCGGAGAAACGAGCACAAGAATACTTGGAACAGACTAATTAAGATGATCAAACTAAACATACAAATATGCTGAACTAGAACATAAATATACTAGAATGTAAACTTAAACTAAGGTTATGAGGTTGCCCTTTCAGGCTCTCTCACCTATGAAGACACCCTAAGGGGTGTGTGTGCACTTTGTAAATACTTATCAAATAATGAATATAAACAAACTTTCAAACTTTATTTAGATAATAATAGAAGACTTACAGAGGGTGGAAGATGTACAGTGGTAGCTTACAGAGTACAGTGGTAGCTTACCGATAGGAGTACAAATTTAGAGCCTAGAACTGAGAACTGAAGAACTTAGAAAACAAGAGTGGTATAAAAATATTTGCATAAAAAAAACTGAGTCTTCTAGCTCCTTATATAACCGAGGTAAGTGGTCGTCGGGTCCCACAAAGTAGTTGTTGGGTCCCACAAAATGGTTAGTGGATCCCACATACTGGTCGATCCTATATAGTGGCTGGTAGATCCTACATAGTGGTTGGTGGATCCCACAAAGTGGTGGCTTCTGACTTTCAAAAAAAGGTGATGACGGATGTATTCTTCGTATTTGATGAGTGCGTTCTGAGTGCTTGTTGAGTGCATTTCTTCGGCGAAGTGTTCTGCGGGTCCCACAAGATTAGGATACTACTAGTTTCTACTGAGTGCTGAAGTACTATTGTGAGCTGGCTGATAGTTACTGCTTGTGTTGGCATACTGATTGTTAAATTTCTATTGAGTGTTGAATTACTATTGTGCAAGAGATGAAGCTGTGATCAACTCTCTTGGTTGTCTGAAAATCTGAAAATTACTGCTGAAGAAGTGTCGATGCTCGTGGCTTTGGCGTTTCCTTTGACTTTAGTTTTGAGCTGCTATTCTTTGTCTTCTATCATGGCGTCCCAGTAATCATCCATAGTGGCTTCGAAAGATTTTACAGAGGTCATGTCTTCGTCTGTATTGGGATTTTAGCTTTCTCCTGGTTGGCAAAATTGCCGACTGGAGTTACCTTCGGGTAAATCGGATGCCTGTGATGTTGTAACCTCTTGTGATACCAGTGATGTTATGGCCTCTACAAACTGGTCATTTAAGGTTTGTAAGACCTTGACCTGGCATTTCTCTTTGGTTAGATTAGGATATTAATCCTTAATTGAATCCAGTAAAAGCTGGAATACATTAGTTAAAGAGACAAATGTACCAACTATTTTCTGATGTTCTGTTTTCAGAATAAGGGATTAAAATATCATTCATAATATTCTGAAAATAAAAGAATAATTATCAATAGCCTATAAATAAATTAGATGAATTATCTTAACATCCCTTTAAAAAATAAAATTTAAAAGGAAAGAAAAATAGAAAACGTTATCACCAGTTTCCTTTTTACAACAGACATAGAAAATGTAAGAAGTATAAAGATAAACTTTATAACAGTTCTTTTAACCAGCATAAATGATATTTTCAGAATATTATGAATGATATTTTCATCCCTTATTCTGATTTCTGTATTGTATATATTGATGATATTTTTTTAATTTCTAATACTATTGATCAGTACTTTAAACACCTTAAAATACTTAAGGACGTTATCCGTCGTAATGGTTTGGTCCTGTCTGCCCCTAAAATCAAACTGCTCCAATGAACAGTAAGATTCTTTGGGCATAACATTTCAAAAGGACAAATAATCCCTATCGACTAAAGTATTGGGTTTGCTTCCAAATATCCAAATGAAATTAAGAAGAAAACCTAAATACAACGATTTCTTGGCAGTCTCAATTATATTGCAGACTATTATCATAATCTTGCCCAGGATAGTGTATCTTATACAATAGACTCACTAAGACTCCTACCCCTGGACCTCTGAACATACCCAAGGTGTTCAACGTATCAAACTATATGTTAAACAGCACCCTTGCTTAGGTCTTGCTAATCCCCTCTGGCCTAAGATTGTAAAAACCGATGCCTCTGACTTAGATTTTGGTGGAATATTAAAATAACGAAATCCTTCTTCACAAAAAGAAGAATTACTTCGTTTTACATCGGGAAAGTGGAAGACATCTCAAAAGAACTATTCCACTATTAAAAAAAAAATGTTTGCTATTGTCAAAGGTATTTCTAAATTTCAGGATGATTTATTAAATCAAACATTTTTACTCATAATTGATTGTAGCTCTGCCAAAGACATCATTCAGAGAGATGCCAAAAATCTTGTATCTAAATAGATATTTTCCAGATGGAAATCTTAACTATTTGCCTTTAATTTCTCTATTGAGTATATTAAAGGCAATCAGAATTCTCTTCCTGATTTTCTTACCCGGAAATTTCTACAAGAAAAAGCTAAACATGAAACCTCATGAATGAGGCTGGGGTCAAAATAGTAGAAATAAGAATCCGAATAAGAATCTGAATCTGAAGCTTCCTACTAACAGTAATTTAGAGTCCAAGAAAACTGTTAGAGATGCTCTTAAACAGGACATTATTTATCATCAGAAAGCATTGGTTAAAGAAAGTATGTTAACCCTTTCTTTTGAAGACCTTAAACTCCATCAGGATGCTTGGGTCTCAAAGAATATTATTTTGCAAATCAGAATTATATGGTCCAAGAAGGCCGTTATCGGTATGTTTATAAGGCCATGTTGATCAAAACTGCCTCTGTTAAACTTGAACACCATCATTTAAATCCGAAAGATCTAAAAAGTTCTATAACACATTCTAAGTGTTATGTTACTAGGGTTTTGCACCTATCTGAATAGGGTCTTGATCCTACCAAATCAAGGACTCTTAAACAGAATGGCTAGCATTATAATTATTGGGATTATATTCAAGCCTAGCATTGTACTTTTTCTGCCTTAATCCGGATATTATCAAAAGATCTGGTTTCCCCACTTGGTTTCTCAATTGGTGGGAAAAATGGGACCAGACTTTGATGTTTTACCAAAAACACTTCAGAATCCCTTTACCCTTTGGTATGAATTTCATCCCAAGCTCAAGGGTAAAACTGTACTTAATCCACCTATCGGCAGAAATACCTTATGGTATTTTACTGAATTTCAAATCACATTGATCTGGAAATGGGACATCGAAACATGTTTCGATGATCTGAAACTACCCACTCTCCAACGCACCTTCTTTTATAGATGGTGGGATGGGTTTGAAGCAGAACGAGTTATTGCATTAGCCAACAAAACAACCGAAGAATATGTTTTGTCTTCCAAAACAAAACATCAGAAAATAGTTGGAACATTTGTCTCTTTGACTAATGTATTCCAGCTTTTACTAGATTATATTAAGGATCAATATACTAATCTAACCGAAGAGGAACGCCAGGCCAAGATCTTACAAACCATAAAGGACCAGTTTGTAGAAGTCACACCATCACAGGAATCACAAGCGGCTACAACATCACAGGCATCCGAATTACCCAAAGGTAACTCCAGTCAGCAATTTTGCCAACCAGAAGAAAGCCAAAACCCCTATGCAGACGAAGACATAACCTCTCTAAAATCTTTTGAAACCACTATGAAAGATTACTGGGACGCCATGATAGAAGTCAAAGAACAGCAGCTCAAAACTAAAGTCAAAGGAAGTGCCAAAGCCACGAGAATCGATACTTCTTCAGCAGTAATTTTTAGATTTTCAGACAACCAGGATAGTTGATCACAGCTTCTTCTCTTGCACAACAGTAATTCAGTACTCAACAGCAATTCAGCAATCAGTATGCCAATACAAGCAGTAACTATCAGCCAGCTCATAACAGCATTTCAGCACTCAGTAGAAACTAGCAGTATCCAAATCTTGTGGGACCCGCAGAACACTTCGTCAAAGAAACGCACACAGAAAGCACTAAGAATATCTCTGTCATTACCTTTTTCCAAAAGTCAAAAGCAACCACTATGTGGGATCCACCAACCATTATGTGGAACCCACCAACCACTTTATGGGACCAGAAGACCACTTTGTGAGACCCAACGACCACTTTCTAGGACCCGACGACCACTTACCTCAGCTATATAAGGAGCTAGAAGGCTCAGTTTTATTTACGCAAATATTTTCACTCCACTCTTATTTTTTAAGTTCTTCAGTTCTCAGTTCAAAGCTCTAAGTTTGTACTCATATCTGTAAGGTACCACTGTACTCTGTAAGCTACCACTGTACATCTTCCACCCTCTGTAAGTCTTTTGTTATTATCTGAATAAAGTTATAAAGTTTGTTTATATAGTTTGTTTATAAGTATTAAGTGTACACACACCCATAAGGGTGTCTTCATAGGCGAGAGGGCCTGAAAGGGTAACCTCATAACCTTAGTTTATGTTTTAGTTTATTTATTTGTATATTAAGCTTATTTGATCATCTGAATTAGTCTGTTCCAAGTATTCTAGCGCCCGTTTCTCTGAGGGACGATCTAGCCAACAATTGTTGAGTACTTAGCTCTACCTAGGTATTCCTCTTTGAGGAAAGATGGTATTTGTTGCTCCATCTTAAAATAGTTGGCCAGCCTCTGGCTACATACTTGTAGAAAGAACGGCAAAGTTCTTTTATGATCTGAACAGTAAGTATTTTTCTTGTTAAAGTTTTTAATAATCAGAATAGTACTTGTTTTTCTTGTTTTAGTTTTGCATGATCTAAATAATAACTGTTTTTACTATTTAAGTATTGTATGATCTGAATAGTAACTATTTTTACTATTTAAGTTTTGTATTATCTGAATAGTAACTATTTTTACTGTTTTTAGTTTAAAACCTCTGTTTGTTTGTTTTTAGTTTATTAACCGTTTTGATTATATCCAACCCCTATCAGAGCCATGTATGGCTAATCACATGGTTCGCGTAGGTATGATAAGTTTCATATGAGAACTTAGGTATCAGTTATTGTTTATCTTTATTCTTGGTTCAAAATGTTTACTTAGTCTAGTCTAGTAATAGCTGTAGGTATGTTTTCTGTTTATCTTCTATCTCTGGTTAAGATGTTTTCTTAGTCTAGCCTGATAAGAAAGTGAGGTATGGTACGTCACCCAAGTCGTGTACGGCGTTGTTATCCCGGAAGTGGATGTTTAGCCGATAAATCATTGACAGACGTGTACCTGAGTCTTTCACTAAGTCTATATTATTTCAACATCTTTGACAGAGAGAAATGACCAATAGTAACCATACTAGCATCTTTTATTAAGATTATACTGTTTACACATTTTTATCAGGTATCAAAGATTAGCAGTAACCATACTAGTATTCCCATATGGGATTTACATATCTATGTGATCCATCCTTCACATATGGATGAAATCAATAGGTCTCCTAAAGACCAATCATCTATAAAAAAAATACTGAACTAATTGGGTTTGAACAAACCCAGCAACTGAATTAGTAGACTATACCAGCTATTAAGTCCAAATTAATCTACAAAAAAGGTATGTTTAAATTTATTAGCAAAGCTAATATCAAGATTATGGAGCAATCCATAGCTCTTGACAGTGAATGTCATACATTGAAACTCCTTAATCTGTAGGATACCAAACGATATCTTAAAAAATATAATTATCTGCATGTTGGATGCATCCAAATAGTATTCAAACCATTGACTCTCCTAGGAATTAGCTCTAGTATTCTTGCTTATCTCAGAGATGACAGGAATTAAAAATTTAAGTCATCCCTTATGGGAATCGTTCATACTAGCCTCTGCCATGAACCTGCTTATTTTGATGTTTATCCCAACTTAACCTTGTCCTTTACAGATAGGTCTATATTCGATGCCATTAGCCTTGAATCCAGATACAGGGATATAACTTTATCCCTGGAGTAGAGGTTATAGCCGTTATATACCGAATCCACTATAAGGTCATGAACACCTTATGTCCTCGAGCCATTCTAAAAAATAAACCAGAAACACTGTAGCAGTTCATAGTAACTATTTAACTACAAATATTGCAGTTAACAAACTTATTAATTGGGATGAACTGAGTATCCTAACTGAATGGATTCTACCTAAAGTTGTAGTCCCCAGACCTAGGTTTAATAACCAAATCAACCAAATTACCTAAACCTCTGATGGAGGCGTAGAGGTAACCTTTGCATACCATCCCATCAGACTATCATTGTACAAGAGTAAGTCTTGTAGACAGTTAACAAATGAGGAAGATATTCCCTATCATGTTAACTGTCCTTCTACCTGACCTTCGGTTTCTAGGCATTCCACATCTGAACTCATCATCAAGGGCATCAGACTCTCTGACCAACAGATTCCTCATGGAGTCTATCATGATCCCACTACCAGTACCAGGTCTAAAGTAGATCAACCTACCTCCCCTAAATCAGAAGTAAGCTTCTATCTTTAAAAATCTTTATGGATTTAAGCCCTAATTCTATTATTCGTCAGTTTATCTGGAATGAATTCATGACTTCCAGTCATGATATCTTCTGGAGATGGTATTATCTAAATTTTACTAAAGAAAAATTATAACTCATTGAAGATATTTACTACCATGAGATTGAACGAAGCCAAAAGATCACTTTCTTTTATGACTGGTTCATCACATGGTATTCTTGTCCTCAATACATTATCAGTAATATGGAAGTGGAAGATTTTACCAAGACATGGGTTAAAGCAGATGGCCTGGAAATCCAATCTATCCACCCTCCCCCTGAATCTCTCCATTTAAGCAAAGAAAATCCAAACTCCAAACCTTTGGAAGCTAATGCCTTTGCCTATCCTACCAATCCACTAACTGATGTTAATCTTATCATAAAATAGAACGATTTGACTAACGTTACTCTCCAAACGATTGGAAATCAACTAAATCGCATAAAAGATCACATCCAACGTCCTAGTAATATCGACATTGATGAAACTAGCACATCATCAAGTCTACATTATGCTGATATTAAACCTATATGTAAGGTCAAAGACTTTAAGCTTTTAGATTCCCAGGATTCTGAGTTTGTTAACCATTTGATTGAAAGACTTAAAAAGCTTAGTGTTAATACACCAGATCAAACCTCTGCATCAAAAACAACCTCTGATAACCATTCCAAAAGTTTCATTCAAACAGCTGAAGCCAGTCTTCATAAAATTGAATATGAACCATCCCAGTTAAGAACATATTATAAAAGACCTTCTCCTCATGATCTTTTATTTGAAGATGATTTTCTTCAAAATTAGATGTCTTATAATGGACGTACCATTTATAAATTGAATATTGATGGTTTCTCAGAATATCAAATTTATGAAATTATCCATAAAATGTTTATGTTTGCCAGTATCTGTAAAACTGTTGGCAATGAAGATGACAGTGTTGCCAAATATATTACCAACGGTTTCAGAAGAGCCATTAAGGGCAAGTGGGATAATGTTCTCAATGAGAGTCAGAGAGCAGTAAGTTTTGGAGCTGTAAAAAGGGAAGACACTAGTACTACTTCTGTCAAAGATGTTGTTTATACCTTTGTCCAGGCTATTCACCTACATTTTGTAGGATTTCCCCGCAGAGACATGAACGGAATAGAGAACTCTTGCAAAATCTTAGATGTCCTTCTCTAACCCATTTCAAGTGGCATAAGGATGCTTATATGCAAGGTTATGCAGCGTAGTGATGTTAATGCAAAACATTTGAAAGCTAGATTCATTGATAGTCTTCCACCATTATTCACTGCTAAAGTTTGTCAGAAACACAAAGACCAGTATGATGGTAATTTTATACCTTACCATAACCATGCATATGGTCAACTTATTAATATCTGTACCCAAGTAGGTCTGAGCATTTGTAACGACCTCAAACTCCAGTATCAGCTTAAAAAATAGAATTTAACAGGGAAAAAAGAGATTGATGAATTTTGTCGCCAATTTGCCTATGACCTTCCTGTTACTTATCCTAGTAAGCATCGCAAACAGCAATCTCACCATCTGAGAAAAAACTGCCACATAAAATATAAGGATCGTGAGGAACCTTATTACCACAGACATAGAAAACATAAACGGCATTTACCTCATGCCACTTCTTCCAGACAAACTGAAACTTGCACTTGTTATAAGTGTGGTAAACAAGGACATTTGGCAAAAAAATGTTTCACCAAACGGAAATTACAAGAGCTTCAACTAGATGAAGGATTAAAACATCAGCTAAGTAAACTCTTGCTCAATACAACTTCTGAAGAAGATTCTTTAGTTAACTCCAAAGCAATCAACCACATTGATCACAGTGTTTCCTCTTCAACATAAGCAACACCATGTGATAAATGTTCTGGCACAAATCCTCCAGATTACTGGAAAGCTATTGTGGAAATGAATTATTTACAACTTAATACCTTAACCACAAATCAAAGCCAACTATTATCAGTTATTGATAAGATAACTGATCCAAAAATCAGAACTCAAATTTTAGATCTCTGTATCCAACAGCTGACCCAAGATAATCCAAAACCCAGTACAACATATAATCCCCCTGTAAATAATTATTATAATTTCCAGGATATTCTCTAAAGACTAGAAAATTCTAAACCTGTTACCATTCAAGAATTGCATCAGGAGATTAATCATTTAAAAACTAAAGTTAGAAGTATCAAACTTTCTCTCCAAAAATATGATATAAAACAGCAAAACCAGTAAGCCATCAAGATAGATGCCTCTGCTAGTCAACAAGTTAACGAAACAGATGATTCCCATCAGGGGCGAAGCTAGGGGGACCAGTGGGGTCAAATGACCTCACTGGATTTGTCATAAATCTCTTACCAGATAGCTAAAAATGATACCTATATGTATAATTTGTACATATTTTACCCCACTCAGTTTTAATGATATAATTCTTATTGGTCCAGTAGACAAATATGTTGGCTTTGACTTCATAAACAAGGGTTCAAGTCCCCACAACCTCATTTTTAAATTATCATTTAACTTTACTTTTAGATTGGCTAGGACTTTTCTTATTTTTTATAAGTTGGCATGAGTTCTAATATAAGCGATACTAAAATACCCTAATATGCTTCTTCATCTTTTTTTCTCGGAGGCGATGCCCCTGAACCCCCTCGTTTGGTTTTTTTTACCCCAGTGGACTCAAGTCCTGGCTTCGCCCCTGACTCCCATTTGTATCATATTCATAAGATGTCATCCCCCAAATGGTATATTCAAATTACCCTTGTTATTCAACATGAATACACCATTCAGGTTTTTGCTCTTATAGATAGTGGAGCTGATTTAAACTGTATATAGGAAGGCTTAGTCCCTACCAAGTATTTTGAAAAAGCTACTCAATCTCTTACCTCTTCTACTGGTGCTAGAATGAATAGCCAGTATAAAATCTTGAATGTTTATATCTGTAATAACCAGAATATTCCTTCTATATTTCTTTGCATCAGAAATTTACAGCAGCAAGTTATATTAGGTGCTCATTTTTAAAATCTACGTATGCCTTTACATAGTATTACACCAACTGGCATAACTGGTACTTTTCAGGACCATCATATTTCTTTTAACTTTACCAGTACTTATAATCACTTGCAGTCTTTTTTAGGAACAAAGCTTCTTTAACTAAGTACCAGCCCTATCAGAATTATGGTAAAAAATCTACCTACTATAAATTCCATGCAGTTTAACTGCATGGGTCCCAACTGAATAATAACTGAATTGTTACTACAAAATCTATTGTGCATAACAAGGCAGTTTTAGCCCATTTTATCCAAAATTCTAGAAAAGATTTGGCACATTCACTCAGAAATCTAGCAAACCCTCTATATCACTTTAGAGGTATCCGTCACTCTGGGAATTCTCACACGACTACTAGAACTCCTCCGAGTAAACTGTATATTCTACCCGAAAATATTAAAGAGGCATCGTCTGGCTTATAATACATCTCAATCCAACACTAAGTTGGACTTAACCAATCTTACTCGGGGAAATAATAAGACTAGTCCAGAGCAAACAGCTCCTGGTAAAGACAAATCAAATCTGTTGACACCTGTCCGTTTGGTAAAAACTGAATGTTTGATTAAACAATCTGATATTATTCACCACCCTGAATTATCAGCCATTCCCAAATTTGAATTAACCTTGGCCAACTGGGATGTTCGCAGTAAAATTTTTACTCTACTGCTCCCCCTCTTGGTTCTGCCTTAAAATCTATTAACTTTTACGGTAGTCCAGGATATCTAATCCGAAGTACCCATCATCAGCCTGATAAACTTTGGCTTTTTGAGAATGGCTTTATCACAGTATTAGAAGTCACTTGCCCCTAGGACCTTCAAGGTTTTCCCCCTCTTCTCTATCATACTATTGCCAACCTTCAAACCATTCTATTTTCTCGCAACAGTATCTACCTGGATATTAACACCATTCCTCCAGAATGGGTTCATTTACCCAGTAAGATATGTTATTACCCCAGCCTCCACTAGATTAATATTATCACCCATCCTCCTGATTTCTCTCACCACTATCCTGAATCTTTGCTCAATCGGTATCCTGCTTCCCGCAGATGCTGGGATAATCCAACCAGCCGAGCCTATGCTCTGGCCACCTTTAAAATGTTCCAGCCTTGGAATACCCATCACCAGATTTATGTTGAAAGAAACTATTTATGTATTATTGTCCCATTATTCAGACCCTTTAATGGCCAATTTCTACAAAACATTACTCCGCAACAAGTGCCCCTCAGTCTGGCTAGTACCAAATAGGATGAAGAAGCCAAAATATTAGCTCAGCAAAAACCTCCCCATTTTGTCTACTATCAAACCCATCAGGAATTGACACCAGGGAGATATCCAGATCCTTTTCCTCATCTTGAGCAAAAATGGTGGAATAGACTGGATCACGAAGGCTGAATACTATTTATAAGCCAATTCTCAGCAGTTGCACACAGTATGCCGATACAATCAGTAAATATCAGTGTCCTTACTTTGTGAGACCCACAGAACACTTCGTCGAAGTATCGCACTCATAAAGTACTAAGAATACCTCCGTCATCATTTTTCAAAAGTCAAAAGCAACCATTATATGGGATCCACCAACCACTGTGTGGGACCGACCACTTTGTGGGACCAGAAGACCACTTTTTGGAACTCGACGACCACTTACCTCGTCTATATAAGGAGCTAGAAGACTCGGTTTTATGGACGCAAATATTTTCACTCTACTCTTATTTTCTAACTTCTCCAGTTCTCAGTTCTAAGGTCTAAGTTTGTACTCCTATCTGTAAGCTACCACTATACATCTTCCACCCTCTGTAAGTCTTCTATTATTATCTAAATAAAGTTTGAGAGTTTTTTTATATTCATTATTTGATGAGTATTCACAAAGTGCACACACACCCCTGAGGGTATTTTCATAAGTGAGAGAGCCTGGAAGGGCAACCTCATAACCTTAGTTTAAGTTTACGTTCTAGTATATTTATGTTCTAGTTCAGCATATTTGTATGTTTAGTTTGATCATCTTAATTAGTCTGTTCCAAGTATTCTTGTGCTCGTTTCTCCGAGGGACGATCTAGCCAATAACTGTTGAGTACTCAACTTTACCTAGGTATTCATCTTTGAGGAAAGACGGTATCTGTTGCTCCATCTTAAAACAGTTGGGTAGCCTCTGGCTACATACTTGTAGAAAGAGCAGCAAAGTTCTTCTATGATCTGAATAGTAAGTGGTTTTCCTGTTTAATTTTTTTATGATCTAAATAGTACTTGTTTTTCTTGTTACAGTTTTGTATGATCTAAATAGCAACTATTTTTACTGTTTAAGTTTGTATGATCTGAATAGTAATTGTTTTTACTGTTTAAAATTAATTGTTAATAGTTTAAAATCACAGCTTGTTTGTTTTTAGTTTATTAGCCGTTTTGATTAGATCCAACCCCCTTTCATTGATATATATTTTTTTATTTATTTTTTATTTATTTTTTATTTTTTATTATTTTGGTAAGCAACCAAGAAAGTGCACTTCTTAACAGAAATTTATGAAGTTTGACGTTGTGACCTGAGTTTTATGGTCTTGGGTGATGATCGTGAGTTTTTACCCTCTGGATCATGTTCACTTCCTTGCATAAATTTGTGGAGTTTGACCAAGTAACCTGAGTTAAATAGGAAAATTCTTCTTAAATAATCATACAAGAATATTTAAAATACATCATATATTGTGCTTTATTTGAGGGTTGGTTCTTATTTTTTGCGGGTCGTGCATTTAAAGGGGGGTGGATGAGTATGTAAAGGAGAGATTGATGAGCAGTTGGCATGTAAAGAATTTGTTAATGCATTGTAGATGCTATAATGTTTGTTTTTCATATCTGTAACAATAGTAAATTTTTGTAAATTGGTTTTTATTGATGCTATAATGTATGCTTTAAAGGTTAAGTATTCTATAAAATTTGGAAAATAATTGCTAATTTGTTGGACGTAAAAACTACAGGTTGGAGGCCCAATTTATACTATCTTGTAACAATAGTGAAAGCAAAGAATAGTTGACAAGAAGAAAGACATACTATGATGGGAAGAGACCCAAAGTCAAACTACTCTAAATCATTTTCTTATCGGAAAGTAATTCTGAATCCCGAAGGGATGACTATTCTAAACCTTCTTAAAATTCTTTATGTTGTTCTTATGATACAATGGTAATGTTATCCTCTTTTACATCCTAATGTATAATGGAATTAAAAGAAGTCGATCTACCCATTGATTACCACAAGCATCATCCCATACGCCTCATATTATGTTTGCTACATATTATTTTACCCATGCAAGCACGGACTTATTGTTGCCAGTTACCTATACATGTCAAGGTAAAAGAGAAGATTCACATAGTATGTAAGGGCTTTAAGATACTCCTATATATGAGCACGTGCTACGCACGACTGCTTAAGCTCATAATGATAGATAGATACATAATAAGAAAAATGATAACTTCTCAAGTGTCTTATGGTCAAACTTCATAATGAACAATCTATCAAAAACAACCACAACATGGATATGTTCATTTATATTATGAATACCTTAATTTAGTTTTACTTCAAAGCACATGATTACTAATTGTAATGAGCTTGTTAAAAATATCTAGGGATTAATTACATGATAATGTCAAAAGCTTTAGAAGTTTTAACCACCAAAGAGAGAAAAAGAAATCAGATTGGTTACATTATTATCAACATAGGTACGCATGATTTCCTCAAATTTATACACCTTCTTCTGCCCATACAAATTTTAGGCACCATCGAACTCTTTACCCTAGAATCACCTTTATATCACACGATTTTTGCTTCACATATAGATGACGTCAATTTTGGACATAAATATAAGGCTCACTTTGTATTCAAGCACCGAAATTTTTCATCCCTAATTCAAAAGGACCCTTCATCAATAGTTTTGCTTTACACTTATTGGACATATCCTATTTGCATCTCTCAAAGCTTGTAACTATTACACGGAAAAGTAATTAGAAAAACATTAATTACTACCATTATTATCACATACATTTAGGACTAAACAGTAATATATACTAAAGCCATTAGACTATGGTCCATCTCCAATAGGATCTTCTTTCTATGCATGTCTTAGTTAAAAAAATATCGATTTAAAGCTGAATTAGAGCGAATTAGACCATGTTCTATGTCGTAATTGTGTATATAGCAGGTTGTCCTCCTGGTGTGAAAATAGGTGGCATTTCTTAGTGTCTTAGTAAGCAAGTATTGAGCCTGTTATGCTTATTTCTAGTTTTTCACTCAGAATTTGATATTGTCATGGTAACTACTACATTTGTTTGATTTATGTTGAAAGGGTCTAGAACATGAACTATTAAGAAAGTGATTAATGATAAATTATTTCCTTCAAAGGCAAACTCAACCCCGGAAATTATGAGAATAAATACTAATTTTTGTCATCTTTACAAAATCGATACTTTGGCAAGCCTCTTCCAAAATTGATACTAAAATTAACAAATCGATAATGGTCCTACCTACTACCCCGTAGCTGCTATCCTATTCTCTAATATTAAATGTTGATGGGTAGTCTAATCTGCTACAGTAATAAATCTACCAACTCCCAATCACTTAACAAATGACAAAGTTATACCAAACCAATTATAAAGATATACACATCAAATGACAAAGTTCTCGCATAACAAATGATAAATAATACAGAAAAAAATGAGAAACTATCCCACTAGAGTTGTTGAGTAGTCTAATCTGCTACAGTAATAAGAGGGAAGATTCCCCCCTAAATACACTACCAACCTTAAAAATCAAAGCTTCTTCTTCTTCTTCAACAACAAAGTTTCTTACAAAATCAAAGCAGATTCTCCTTAATGTACAGTTTGCCTCCTTCATATGCCAAGTCTTCCAACTATCGTTCTGCATTCGCAAAAGTCCTCACACAGAGGTCATTGAGAAGGAAAATATCGTTGTTATCATAGGTTATTCTCATTGCCAAAGACCGTTGTTTTCCTTCTTTTCAACCGTTAAAGTAACCATTGCAGTAAATATCATCTCTAACTCTGTATCCACCATCTCTCACTGTGTATCCGCATCATAATTTGAAGCCTTTTTTCATAAGAAAAATATTATGGAAGACGATAAAATTTGTGCATAATTATTTTTCTTTGATGTTTTAATCATTTATCTTTAGCTACTCTATCATTTTTCATTTTTCTTGTGTTATTATTAGCATTTATTATCTTCTACTATATCACCAGAATTGTTCGTTGATCTCATTTATTTTGAAATTCTTATCAATTGTTTTAGGGATTGCTGAAGTCGAGTTTTATATTATTTTTCTCCTTTTTTCTACTTTATCACCAGAATTGTTTATATAATCTGTTTCAAGGATGAATGAAGTTTGGCTTTATACCATTGTTCATTTTGGTAGAGATATCTTACGTCCAAAGATTGGATCAATCGTTAGTTATGTTGGAGGAAGTACAAAACTTACCTCACTAAAAGCGTACTCGTCATACAAAGATTTCGTTACACTCCTTGAAGAAACAAGCGAAATCCACAGTGAGGACTGCAGGTTGTACAATTTTGTCATTGGTTGTGCATGCGCAATTTCATCGGTCCAGGACTTTACCGTAATAATCAATATGCATAAAACCAATCCTGATACACCCTTTCACATATGGATTGCTAATGAGCTTAGGGTACCTTCCCAGAACTCCCATAACTTTATTTCAGATTTTTGTTTTTGGGTACAGGGTTGTCCACCACCAAAGATACTGGATCAGATAGAGGCTTGTCTACCACCAAAGCAGGGGGACCTTTGCTGCATAACTCATTTCTTAATCCTGAACCTGAATATAGGGGTTACCCTAAAACAAACGGCAGAGGGTTTGATCCACGCAGGTTTGGACCTTTTGTAGATGATGATGATGTTCCTCAATTAAATGATTCTTTCAAAGCTATCCGTACTGATGTACCTCCCTCAAATGAACCTAGTATTCCTCAATCAAATGTTCATATCTCAATTGAACTTGTGTTAACTAATGTTTCTCAATCAAATGAACCTTTTTAAACTATCCCTACCAATGTTTATCTCTCAAATGAACCTTTTATTTCTCAATCAAATATTCATCTCTCAAGTAAACCTGTGTTAACTAATGTTCCTCCTTCAAATGAACCTATGTTAACTAATGTTCCTCTTTCAAATGAACCCAAACTTATCATTGGACAAACTGAAACTTCAGGTAAGTTCGCAAAAAAAATTATTTGTATGCTGTGTTTTAACATTTCTTATCCAATTTCTATCATGCTAAGTAAAATATTTCTTATTTATTCAGCTAAATTTCGGTTTGAGCCACAACCCGAACAGGTGAAAAATCCCCTGGATTTTTGGCTCAAATTTGTTACCTACACGGAGGATCCCTATGACTTCAATAAAGAGTTTAACATTGGTGATCTATATCAAGATAGGATTGAACTCAAGAATCACATAAGAGCTTATGCAGTTGTAAACAAGTTCAATCTCAAACACGTTCTGAGCAACGAATATAAAATCGTGGTACGTTACAAAGGTCATAAATGCTCTTGGCGGATTTATGTGACAAGGTTGCTCGGTTCTGCTCTATTTATAGTAAATACTTATTGCTCTACTCATACATACATCCGAGTAGAAACTGAAGCTTGGAACGCATATAAGGCAGTATCTAGTTGATGGGTTGCCTCTATAATCAAGCAAAAATTATGAAAAAATCCAAACTACAAACCTTCCAGAATTATTGATGATATGCAAATTCATCACAATATTGATGCAACATATAATCTTGCTTGGCGTGCGAAAGAAAAAGCCCACTCAAAGGTATCATCACTTTATATGTCATTTGTTCCCCCATACAAGTCATTTGTACAACAATGTTTATCATTTAATCTCATGTTATTTTTTTGACAGACTGTGTCATTTGTACTGTGGTGTTTATCATTTGTTTGTTACACAATGTCATTTGATCTACGTAATTATTTAAGATGCGAGGCAGCTTTGAGTACGCATACCAACTACTTACGAGCTACTTTGCGGAAGTGAGCTTGGTTGACCCAGATTTTGTATTTGACATACAAACTACAAGTTAAAAGGATAAGGGATTCACAAGATATTTTTGGTGTTTTAGTCCCCAAAAAAAAACTTATAAGCTATTGAGACCAGTTGTTGTGATTGACAAAACTTTTTTGAAAGAGAGATATCGTAGGACTCTACTAAAAGCCATCGCCATTTACCCAAGAAATCATATTTTTCCACTTGCATTTTTGATAATAGACTAAGAGACCACTGAAAGTTGGACATACTTCCTGAAGATGTTTGGGTCTAATTTTCAAAGTTATGACACTAGATTTATTATCATCTCTGACAAGAACCCCATAATTATTAATATTGTACCCAAGGTGTTTTCATTTGCAATCCATACGTTTTGCACCTTCTACATATCAAATAAAATTAAAACTACCCTCGAAAGCGCGAGGATCGCATTTAGGATGGCAGCAGAGGACCTAACCAGCATTGATTTCGATAAACATATGAATGCTATCTGGAATACAGATCCAGTGGGTCTCCAATACATACTAGGTATTCCCAAGGAAATATGGTCAAATCTATACATTCCAATGAGTAGGTACGTTGTCACTCTGTATTACTCAACTTATCATTTGTGATATGAAAAATAGTCATTATAACTCCAATTACATTCTTATTTTTCATTTTTTTGCCATTATTTCTCATCAATTCTTTATTATTTCTTTTACAGTTGTATGATCCCATTTGTCATCTGTTTATACTCATATGGCATTTGATTTCTATGGTTTGTCATTTGTTCAGATACGGAGTCGCTTGCACAAATCATGTTGAGAGTTGGAATAACGTTATTTTAAAAGTAAAAGATCTCCCTATCCATGTGTTTATTGAGGAATTGCATAGAATCCGTTCGGAAATGTCTTATACATATAGGGAGGAGGCTGAGAAGAGTCAAGCTCGCTTAAAGCCATGGGCTACGGATTACTGTAAGAGCAGAAAGTTTGTGACAGATTCACAAACATGCAGGGTTCGTACATCATGTCACCATTTTTAGATGATTAGTTATGGCAGAACCGATTCCGTAAATATTGAAGATGGTACTTGTTCTTGTCGTTGGTGGCAAACGATGGGTATATCTTGTGAACACGGAGTACGCATTTTGGGTCTTGCTAATGTTGATCTAACTACACGTGTATCTGAGTACTTCACAAATAATACATACAAGGCTGTTTATGAACCTATATGGATTCCTATAAGAGGAATTAAGCAGTCAAAAATTTTAAAAACTGATCCACATGTTCGTGCTCTTATTACAACAGCTCAAGCCAGTTGTCCTCGCACACAAAAGAAGAGAAGGGAAAAAATGTCCGGTCTTGTTTCCAAACTAAGATTTTACAGTAGGTATCAAAAAATTGGATACAATCGTCATTCTTGTAAGCTTCTGCCAATCTCATCCGACGACAATACACATCTGACAATGGCACCATCTTTTACGATGAGTACTGACCTACCTGTCATCCCAGATGAAGATATTGCAATCTATTTACACTTATGATTTTGGTACTCTATGTATCATTTATTTGTATGATATTTATCGTCAGTGTTGTGAAAATTCATCATTTGTCTAAATGTAACTGTCATTTCTTAAAAAAGAATTTCTCATTTGTCTGTTTCCATCATATAATTATTTAGCACCAAACAGTCATTTGTTTCCATTGTAGAAAAAAGAATTTCTCATTTGTTTATTTGCATGATATCATTATTTGCTTCTGAAGTGTCATTTGTGGACGAATACTTTCTCATTTGTTTGTTTCCATGATATCATTGTTTGGCTATGAAGTATCATTTGTGCACTAAGACTTTCTCATTTGTTTGTTTCCATGATATCATTATTTTCTTCAGAACTGTCATTTGTTCTCAAAGAATTTCGCATTTGTTAGTTTCTATTATATCATTGCACGCCAAGAATTTTTCATTGTCTGTTGAATTTTTATCTTTAGTTTTGTTAAGTTCATCATTAAACTTGTCCCCTCTATATCATCATTATTTACTTACAGAACTGTGATTGTTTTGTTTGCCACATATCAAACGAAAACCACTACTTAGCAGCAAAAGGCAAAAAAAATAGTACCAAACAAAACATATTTTCATTCATACAAAGGCAAAGTACTAGTTACCACAAAAAACAAACAAATGAAACAATAAAAAAAAACAAAGTTCACAACTCTTGATCACGTTTTGCGCATTCCAGATCGAGCTCCAAAGCCTGGATTTCTGCTCGAGACAGCTAATCTTAGAAGCTGACTCTTCCTACAGTTTCTTTTGCTCATCCCGGTCTAACTTTACAGCGCAGAGCTGATCTTCCAAGAAGCGTATATGGAACTTAAACTCTTCAAAATGTTGATCTCTCTTTGCTATAACTTGATACAGTTCATCCTGGATTACATCGAATGCTCCTAATTTCTCCCTGAAGTCTTCACAATGCTCTTTCAGTATTTGTGCCTTCTCACCGGAGATATCCTTCTCCCTTAGGTATAATCTATTTAGTTTGTAAAGACGTTGGTCACGCTGATCTTCCTGCATCCCTACCGACTAAAACCAATCGTATGGAGTATTTGAAGAGACATGGCTAACTCGAGTGGAGTGCGATATTTTTATTTAGAAGTTAAAAAGAGTTTAGGGTTTAGGGTTTGAATAGTTAAAGAGTAGAGAATAGTTTATTTGAGATTAGGGCATTTATAAGGGGAACTTAATGCATTGGGAAGGGACGCGTGTCAGGGATTACCCAATGTTTAGGGTAAAAGTTATTATTACTTTTGTTCAGCGCCATTGTTTCTTGTTGTACACGTAAGTAATATGAGTATTTAAATTAAGTTATCTAATCAATTATCATTACTTGTCACATTGATTTGTCATATGTTGAAGATAAGTTTGCATTTGGTTTTATGCTATATATCATTATCCCTTTCCTGAACTATCATTATTTATCGATAATTTATTATTTGTCTGTTGAAATGTTATCACCAGTTTTGTTAAGTTCAGCATTAATCTACCATTGTTCATGGAGTTTTTATTATTGGTTTGGTTCCCTTATATAATTTATTTCTTATGGAACTTCTCAACAGTTTATTTCCCTCATATTAGACAAAAATCACTATTTGAAAGCAAAAAAGCGAAACGAAACAAAATAAATGTTCATACAAGGGAAACAATAATAACAACAACAATAAAAAAACAACACAAATGTTCACAACTCCTCACTTGAGGAATTCTGATCACGTTCCATAACCAAGATCTTCTGCTCGAGACAGCTAATTTTACAGGCCGACTTCACCCATAGTTTCTTGTGCTCATCCTAGTCCAACTTAGAGCACGGAGTTGATCTTCCAAGAAGCAGATATGGAGCTTGAACCCTTCAGAACGCTATCTTTTCTTTTTTATAATTTTATCTAGTTTTTCATCCATTTCATCGAGCTCTCCTAATTTCTCATTTAACTCTTCGTAATGCCCTTTTAGCAGTTAAGCCTTCTCACCAGTGATATCCTTCTCCATTAGGCAAATTTTATTCAACGTGAATAGACGTTCGTCAGCCTGATCTTCCTCAATCTCTACCACCTCAAACCAATCTTGAGGGGTACTAGGAGAGGCACGGCTAAATCGAGTAGAGTGGGAGTACGACATTTCATGAGAGGTTTTAAAGAGTTGAGGGTTAGAGCTTTAGTTTGGGGTTTTTTTATACTTGAGAGAATTATGACTTTGAATCACGCGTGGCAGGGTTTAGGGCAAACTGTTTAGAGTGGTGGGAACCACGTGGATATTTTGATTAGATAACTTATTATAAACGTAATCAAAGTTAACTTTAAGAATGACTTGTCACATCGTCTGTAAAGGCAAGAATCCATCAGCTTTAAAACGGGGGATATGACATTTGTTGTGACCAAGGGTATCATCGTAATGTGTTAATATTCATTTCTTTATAAATAGCTTGTCATAACCTTATACTACATAACCAGTATACTTGCTTCTAATTCTCAATCATTACATACTTCCCTACCAGTGATGCATTTCCTTATTTGCTGGTGTGGTAAAAATTGTAATCTTTGTCTCTCACGCACAAGTCTCAACCCTAACCGCAGATTTTGTCAATACGCTTGTAAAATTTGTGGGTGTGCTTTATGGGCGTGGGTAGATGAGGTGAAAAGGTACGATTGAGGTCTCATTTGCAGAGTCTCTAAACCGCCCGGTAAGAGATTCTACCATTGCCCACAATACCATGGTCAGTTCAAAACTTTACTTCGAGAATCCTCTACGCCCGATGATTCTAGAAGGCCACAATCGTCAACGGCGGAAGACATCATAAATTCTGGCTAAGGGAGCATTCAGATCCTCGATACTATTGCATCTAAAACTTATACTCAACTAAGGATCTTGGAGGTCAAAACGGAGATGCTGCAAGATTATTTGTCTAAGTTAAAATCTCGAGATCTTAACAAGTAGAGAAATATGTAGGAGTGAAGTGTAATATTCCTTATCTTTAGTGACGTTAATTTCTGGCATTAAAATATTAAACTCTTAAGGATCAAATGCTAAATCATATATAGCAAATGACAACATTTTAATAATCATATAATTTATGGATTTTAAATGACAAATACCTTAAAGTAAATGCCAAATCGCTTATTATTGGATGACATATATTTTATTAAATAACAAATACATTTCCAATGCTCCTTCATTTTTAATGGGTTTGGTCAGCATTAAATACTACTGTATTTAAATTAATTCTGACATTGGGATTTGGAACTCAACATTAAATACTGTTGTGGTTTGCAGTGCTATGGTATAAATACTGATATGGTTTATTCGGCAAGTACTTCTTTTTTTCTTACTTAATCTTGTACAACTATTGTGTATATGCCCTGTAAAGAAGATGGTGACCACCAGACGTAAAGCGTACGAGGCTAGAGTTCTTGCCAAGATGTAAGAGCTGCAGCTTCGATACTCTAGGACCCAATCCCTTGAACTTTCTACTCTCATTCCAGTATGCCCTACCTTCCATGGGATGACGTATAAACAGGTGGAAGAGGCGGATGATGATTATTATCAAATGCTCCACTTTCACTATATGGTAACGTCGGAACAGGGGTGAGGAATTGGTCACCATCTTCTGGCAGAGGATGTTGTTATAGCGGTAGATGAAGTGGCTGGTATACGTCTGATGATGTCTGCTCGTTACCCTAAATAGAATTAGAGGAAGAGATGGTGGTGGTGGTAGTAGGGGGGTTACAGAGGAGGAGACGGTGGTGGTAGGGGAGACCGACCACCACCACCACCTTCGAGTGCATAAACTGATGTAAATTGATGTAATGTAAATTGTGATCTATAACAATATATTCGAGCTACTGAAATTTTTTTTTTTTTGTGCCCAATGAATAATCGTATTTTTAAGAACAAATAGACTATTGACTTATGTAAAGTTATAAAGAGTTAATATCATTTATTTATAAGATCATTCTCATTTGTTATATCTTCTTTGTCATTCATATACTACATATTTGTTAGAATGGAATCAGAATCTAGTCTGTATAATTGGATTTTTATTATTTTATTATTTCTGGCATTTGTTATCATAGATTTGTCATTCTTTTAATATGATTTGGCATTTGTTATCTTAGATTTGTCATTTATTTTTTATGATTTGGCATTTGTAATTTAAGATTTATCATTTGTTATAAAAAATTTATCATTCCTCATATATTAGTTGTCATTCGTCGTCTATGACTTGTCATTCATTATATATGATTTGTCATTTGATTTTTATTATTTTATTATTTCTGGCATTTGTTATCATAGATTTGTCATTCTTTTAATATGATTTGGCATTTGTTATCTTAGATTTGTCATTTATTTTTTATGATTTGGCATTTGTAATTTAAGATTTATCATTTGTTACAAAAAATTTATCATTCCTCATATATTAGTTGTCATTCGTCGTCTATGATTTGTCATTCGTTATATATGTTGTATATCTATTTGTTTTGTAGATATACAACATTTGATATAAATCAATGGTCTATTTGGTTATTTGATATAATGAATTATATTTGTTTGTTAGTAAACATCATTTGAACTTAAAAAAATTAGTTATCTATCAATGGTCTATTTGGTTATTTAATATAATAAATTGTGTTTGCTTGTTAGTAGACATCATTTGAACTTAAAAAAATTAGTTATCTATAATTTGTCATTTGTTAACTATTAGTGGTCTATTTGGTTATTAGATATAATGAATTGTGTTTGTTTAACAATAGACAACATTTGAAATTAATAAAATTAGTTATCTATAATTTGTCATTTGTTGACAATGATTTGTCATTTGTTATCAATAATTTGTTATTTGTTAACTACCAGTGGTCTATTTGGTTATTTAATATAATAAATTGTGTTTGTTTGTTAGTAGATATCATTTGAACTTAAAAAAATAGTTATCTATAATTTGCCATTTGTTGATAATGATTTATCATTTGTAAACTATTAGTGATCTATTTAGTTATTTGATATAATGAATTGTGTTTGCTTGTCAGTAGACATCATTTGAACTTAATAAAATTAGTTATCTATAATTTGTCATTTGTTACCAATAATTTGTTATTTGTTAACAACCAGTGGTCTATTTGGTTATTTAATATAATAAATTGTGTTTGTTTGCTAGTAGACATTATTTGAACTTAAAAAAATTAGTTCTCTATAATTTATCATTTGTTGACTATGATTTGTCATTTGTTACAAATAATTAGAGATTAAGGCTTTCAATTGGATCAGTGGGACATGATCAAATTGTTCATCAGTGAAAGCTTCTTTCTTTGTACCTACAACCTTATCTTCAGGGGAACATCAGCTTCTTCTACCTTCTTGTTCTTCTTGTTGGCATTCGTCTTCTTCTGCCATTCTCTCTTACATTTTTTCTTCTCTTCAATTTTTTGATTTTTTTGTTGAAGGTCTCTTTATCAGGTTCTCGGATCCACCTTCTTCCTTTTCCCATCATCTTTTTTATTACCTCCTTCTCCCTTTGTTTTACGGTTTTCTCAGGAGTAGAGAACTGGTACTGCCCAAAGAGTGGAGTATCTCCAAGTGGTAGAGTAATGTCTCCCACTGTAGACAATGAAATTCGTTCTAACATTTTACCATGGTTATGCAAAATTTATCCATGTTCCTTCAACTGAGAGTATACCTTAACAACTTCAGCTTTGATCTCGGTGGTAGAAGAACTACTACCTATTGCAAGTATAGTGATTGCAGGTACAACGACTGTAGGTACACCGATTATAAGTACAGCGCCGATTGCAGGTGCTTCAATTTGATTTCCTTGAAATATTCAAACAGATGACGATAACAAAGGGAAACTTAGAAATGACAAAAAATACTCTAACAATGATAATAGGCATACAACAAATGACAAAAAAGGACTTCATAATGACAGAAAAATCAAACAAATGAGGAAAAGAGAATAAAAAATGTCAAATCTAAACAAATAAAATGATACAAAACATAAATTAAATAACAAGGAAGCATTAAAATTAATCAATCATACAAAGATAGGAAGATTACCATGGCCTCTTGCACAAAACCTTGCTGCATGTCAGTCTTAGATGGCTTCATAACTATTACCAGCAATTTGGGGTTAGCAAAAAACATTTTAAGCGTTATAATTTGGTGACGTTTAAAGGAGGTCATCCTCCATCCTTGTAGCTTAGGGAACAAATGTATGGATTCCTTTATTAGTGGAAACTTCAGGCTATAAATAGAAAAAAAAATTCATATCATTAACACCTAGGTACATCCGTACAGTGATAAAGTTTTATCGGATTTGTTACCAGCGGCCAATCGATAATAGTCAAACTCCACTATTTAACTTCACAATAAATTATAGATTTGCTCACCCAAGGGGAATCTGTTGAACTGATCTAGATCATCTACCAGATCAACATACTTCACCTAAACATGTTTCCCCTTGTTCGGGAAGAGAAAGAATAGTATAATTTTTAACAAATTTAATCGAAGAACATCTTTTGTAAAATGAAATAATACAATGAAATGAAAAGAACCATAGAATATAATGAGCCAAAAATGGCAAATACAATTCAAATATTGGAGGGGTGAGAAATACAATGAAGAACAATGATAAAGAAGATAAAACAAATGACAAATTAGAGCCTTACCCTGATGTCTTTCTAATTTTACTAATTTTAAAGCATCATCAATTTCCTTTAACCCATATGTATTCTTCTTCTTAGGGAATCTCCTCATTCTAAAATTTATCATATGCGCAAGATCAACAAATAAGAACTCATTTGTAATAGGAGAGACACGTAGCCCTAAAATTAGGCAAACATGAATGGGTTTCATCTGAATTATTGTCCCCCTAAATTAGAACTTCATATCACCGAGATGACGATAAAATATTTTTACAACCAACGTCGATATCATCGTTATTGGATCAATCAACAGTAATGGTGCAAAGCATGTATTACGAAGAGCATCCTTCTCCTCTTCAGGCAGAGCTGCAAATATTTTGTGAAGTCCCAAACCTGTACACCGAGAGATATAATTTTAAGCATTCAAGGTGTCCTTCTTGGCTCCACCTCCTGTGTTTGCTTCTCCCCATCAACTTGTTCATTCACTTCTTTATCATAATATATTGTGGAAGAAGAAGAAAAAATAGACTTTGATCAAACACCAAGTAGGTAGTAGTCACACAGATGATTTTCCATGGATATAACACTAAAATCACACACACACACACAATGGGTAGAACCACGCCAATTTTTGAGAAAGTAGTTTATGAGATTGGGACGGCTTTTACGGTTGTCAATCATAAACACAATTTGCAGAAACAAGACAGTTTTTACGGTCTTTGCAGTGGTCATGTAAGAAGAAAGTATTTGAGGAATGGGAATGGTTTTTGGCGCCAAAAGGCAGACAAACTCGTATGAATCGCACGTATTACCTAAGCTTAAAGAACATTAAGCAAATGCCAAATAATAAAACTGATGGTGACAGAGTCTGTATGAGCCAATATAAATGATGTTTAAACGCATGACAAATTGGTTTCAACAAATAACAACAAATGCATGTAATGGTGACAAGTTCTGCCTTACATGTCTCAAAATAGTAAGGACACATAGATTGAGGATCGATTAAAATTAGGCACCTGGCGTGATAATAATATTTTTAACTGATTTGAATTTTATTATTATTAACTATGACGTGACATTCAAACTAGTGGATCCCATGGCCTTACCTGTTACCTTACTTGTGGAGCCCAAGGCCTAGAAACCTACTTTAATATTCAAGCAGTTGATATTTTCAGAACAAATAGCAAAGTTGTATAAAACAAATGACAAAGAAGACTGAACAAATGGGAAAGTTATATAACACAAATGACAACAAACTGTTACCAAATGACATAAATGTCTAAAAGAATGCCAGAGTTAAACTAAATAAATGACATATTTTGGTTTGTAGCATATTCGCAGACGATTTGCCATCGTTTGTTCTACGAGTTGAGTAAAGTAGAGTACCATCTACAGGTGAAAGAGTCTGCCTTCTTATAAATAATAAATATGTTTAAAGGTAGGATAAAATATACTAAAACAAATGATAAGTAGTTCATGAGATGGTTACAATGTCAGCCTTTATCGTACACGTGGCTTGATATAATAGTTTTAAATAAGTTAAATATTTTTTTATAATTTTTTATTAGGCCGAATGTGACATTTGTACTTGTGGAGCCCAAAAATAGGTGGTTATTTGTTGTAATATTACAACTTTAGTAGGGGTAAATATGGTTTTTCCTCTTGCCATTATCAATTTTGGAATTTATTGTTCCCTGGGTCTGATTTTGTAAAGATGGCAAAAGCTAGTATTTATTATCATAATTTCTGTTATCTAATAACATATTCAAACTACAAAAAATCACCAAATCTTAAGAGGTCAACAACTAATATCCAACAGTAGTTACTTGCCCCTCAAAAGATGGTTTAGAATCGTAAAGAACATGAGCATCTAATATTATTACATAATTTAGAAGAGGAAATGACGAAGAGATTTGTGCTCATAGCAATATTGAGTCGCCAACGATAGTAACGACGTAGTTAAGGAACAAATCCAAGCAAAACTCTTCAAGAAATATTGGAAGAAGAACACTAATGCATAAATGGCATTTGTAGGTGATTAAACTTTTAAGAATTCTTAAGAATAAATGAAGGCAAATAAAGATGATAAAGGAGATATAAGATTTCTTACCTGGAAACTTAATGAGAAAAAAAATTAGATCTTTGACTATAATGGCCTAATTTTGTAGCTCGAAATAGCTCGAAAATATATCGGCCCAAATATATCTTACACCAAATGTACCTGTGAAAATAATTAGTATAATTCAAGAAATGACATAGGTAATTTAGCATGAAAAACCTTTGAATAGGTAAAATACCACGACCTCGACTTGAGGATTTAGTAATTGTAACTTTTATTGCTTGAGGCTGATATCTTATTATAAATAATATCTTGAGCTAGAAAATACTTAATCTTTGGACATGAAAATTCTTACTCTTTAGAGATAAAAATTCTTGGTCTTTTCTCCTTTGAAACTCATCCATTTTATAGACCTCACTCTAAGTTTAATATCGTATAGAAGCATGTTCTCCTAAAAATGGGTTGAGTGGTAGTTGAATGTGTAACTGCTAGTTCGTGGGTGACAGGTGTCTTTGAATTGTTCATATTTTCTATAGTGTTTGATCCACGTTCTTTATTAGTTTGTGGTCTAGGTACCAATGCTAATTGTATATGTAAATTATATAATGCGTGAGTCTGGCATTGAGTAGTTTGAGTTTGGACTAGGTCGAGGGATAGGTCCCTACAATTGCCCCCACGCAACTGAAGGCATAGGTGGCTTTAGTTGAGAAAAAAATTTGTGAATGCCTGTGTTAAAATTTGGAAAAGTATACTGAGGAATTTGACTGGCTAGGGACTTGCCCTTTCTTTATTGAAGACAGTATTGTGACATTTATTGTGTGGGAAAGGATTGATATAAGTGGCTTTTAGTTTCCCAATAAATGATGGCTTTGAATAATGACTACATTGAAAATCCTTCCTTGTATTGAATGTGGCTCTGATATAAATATTGACGGTATGGTATCATCTGTTATCCTTGTAAAAGTACTCTGCTTTTGAAAAATCTTATGGTTCTTCTTGTCTTAAGAATTGTGACAACTAAGTGCCAAGTATATGAAGCCAGTGTGCTTGCTGAAGAGCAAAAGCTTCAACTGCGTTATTTTGGTAACCAAACTTTGGATATGCACACTCCAAAACTGGTACCACTAATATACCATGGGATAACAGAGAAGGAAGCAGCGGAGGCTGAGGATGACTACTAATATGGCGGTTCCACCATCCGATTTAGCTAGGTGAGCAGCACCGGGTATGTCTTCGTTTGCTGGTAGAGGATAAAATTTAGGAGGCGGATTAGGAAGCCGGTGTACATACTAGGAATATTACCGTTATCCTGCAAAGAATTGGATTCTATAAAAGTATAATCATTTTTCATTATCTACCTTTCTGAGGTGGTGGAGGTTACGGAGGAAGAGACTGTGGTGGTGAAGACGGAGATTGGAAATATGCATCAAGTCTTCAAATTAGAATTTGGGACCTGTTACAACCATCTCCTAATTTTTCTTGAAGAAGTGCTTCATTTTTGAAGTGTATGTGCCTTGATACGAAGTACGGATAAAAACTTATATGTAATGTAACCTATAGATCGATCTGTAGGAAAGTTCTGAAAAAGTATTCTGTAAAGTATTCTGTAAAGTATTCTATAAGTAATAAATCGAACTAAAAATGTGTATTAATTTAAACTGTTTATATATCAATTTGTGTGTAATAGAAAGTGGATATTGATAACATGTAACTGAAAAGAATGGGGTAGATCGAGCTAAAAATGAATAAAAATGTGCATAATGTAATTCAACCTATTGATAGATATGTTAAATGTAGCTGGAATTGTGTCAAACTGAACGAAATCTCTTGGATTGAGCTACAAGACATCAATCTATTGTAGAAGTAGTGAAACCAAAAATCGAGTTATGGAGAAATTTTGGATGTGTGTAAAACAGTTGAGAGATTTTTGGAATTTAGTTCGAAAAAGATATGGTCAAAATGCAATGAGGTCACTTGGGAAAGATAAACTCAAATAACTATTTAGCATGATCTTAGGGTTATTAATTATGGATAATATGAATGGATACGTATTTATTCTATATACAAAATATGGGGGATCTTATGTTATCGTAATTTGTGTATATAAATAATGTTTAAAATGTAAGGTAGAAAGGAGGAAGAAATAAAAATGGTGAGGACTCGTTCTCAAAGAGCTCAGCATGTGTCGGAGGGCCACTTAGCAATAAAGATTGCAGAAGTTCGGGAGAGGATCTTTGGGCATTTAGATTATGATGCTAACTAACCAGAATCTTCAATACAGTTTGATGGGTTAACTGTGAGGACGAGGGAGAACGAGGTTGGGCGTCACGTGTATTGTGAGATATTTTGTAAATTGGTTTGGGAGCCTGAAGCAAGAAAAGTTGTGGTGAGGGAAATTACTCTAAAGGAAGATGAAAGGATTGCTCGGCGTGAACTGATTAGGTGTGGCGCTCTAGGGCATCTTAGATATTTTATATGTGATTACTTGTGAGAGAGCAAACTTTATTAGGTCGAATAACTGTAATTTGAATAGAAAAAGAATACATCCTTCTAAATTTGTTCCTATTTTGTGGTGAATGTTGTTTGAAAATAAAAATTTAAAATTTAAAATGTTGTAGCATTAGAAATGACGTCAGCAGTTCTATAAGTAACAAAAATATGAGTAGAGAAATTAGATCATTTGTACTATTTTTGTTTTTGGGGTAGAGAAAGTTCTATTACGTGTGAGTAGAGTATCATAATGAGTGTGGGAAGGTCTGAGAGGGATTTGGGTAGGAGAGAGAAAAATATATTTAAATATAGGACGTAGGATAATAATGGAAAGGAATTTTCCCCCAAAATGTACAAAATGTCTGACATTAATAGTGGAAGGGATGCCGCGGTTCCAAAATTGGTGGCGGCTTGTGTGACCCAATAACTACCAATAGTTATAGAGAAAAAGTATAAATAACTTTTCTTCTTCTTCATTCAAACATTTGCAAAATACAGATAAACAAAAAACAAGAAATAGAGATAAGAAATTGATTTGCAGAGAGTCTAGAGAGAGAGTTAATGAAAGTAAGCATCGCAACCGGTGTGAAAATGGGGCTGCTATTGTGAAGGCAGATCAAAAATCCATGTTGCTGAGTGTCACAGTAAAAGAGAGGTTGAGTGACATCCTCGATTCTTATTTAGACATTGAAGGTTAGTGGTTTTGGGTGAGTTTACTGATTTGTGATTGTGATTTAGAGTAATCGTTTGATGTTTGATGTGCAGTTTACTATATTTGTGGTTATTCAAAATTTTAAAAGTTTACAATTTTTAGTAAACTTGTGAAAATTTTGTTTTGCATGGAAAAGTATATATGTATGATATATGTATGTATATGATAGATGTATGTGTAAAAATATTGATAAAAAATAATTATAAAGATTGATTGTAATACCTGGACCTATATGTAGGTAGAGGCGAGAGAAGGCTCTCTTATAGAAATAAGCCTCATCCTCAAGCCTATTCTTGATATAAAGACTTCGACTTCTGGTCGCTCAGTCGAAGTAGTATTTGTTGAAACTGATAATATAGATTGCTAGGGGGCGACCTAAGAATGAAGGGCCCTGACGTTATAGAGGTAGATGGTGAGGAAAAGGAGGAATTAGAGTTTCCAGATTTCTCTGATAATCTTATATCCTACCCTATAGATTCAGATGTATTTAAGAAGTTTTGTAAAA
The DNA here is from genome assembly GCA_014058105.1 of Kingdonia uniflora. Taxonomy (NCBI): domain Eukaryota; kingdom Viridiplantae; phylum Streptophyta; class Magnoliopsida; order Ranunculales; family Circaeasteraceae; genus Kingdonia; species Kingdonia uniflora. The sequence goes on along the minus strand of JACGCM010001844.1, from coordinate 3,212,834 downwards.
TTAAAGGTAGTTTAGGTGGTGCCTAGGATGATGTGCTAGAATGCATTGGGAGATTGTTTAGAGGTGTACTGTTAAAAATGGGGAAGAATACTTTTTCTTACTGCCTGATTTAGAGTAGGAGAAAGCTTAGAGGTTAGAGGAGTTTATCTCCTTTGAGTACTTCAATGGGGGTGTCAAAAGTGATCTGGACCAGGGATTCTTGTGTAATCTTGCTAAAGGTATTTTGAATACCATAGAGGCCTGTCTTGCCCAACTGAATAGGAATATGTGGGAAGTGATAAATGTATGTGATAATCTGAATAGAATGTGGGTTGAAAAGGGAGCAGAGAGGAAAATAACTCCAATAGATGTTTTGTAGTATTATACTGTAAAATATTATGCAGCGACTGGGGTGTGTACTTCTCTTCTAGTTCGTCTCGACCTCAGTTCTTCGACCTGAAATCAACAGGGCGAGTATGGAATAATAATTTGATATGGGTGAAAGGTGATTATCTCCAAAGAATGGACGAGGAACCTATGAACCTTATATATAAAACTCTGATGAAAAGTAACTAATAGTTTGTGATATCGAAATGTTGTAGTTGTGGCAGCGTTCTATCTATATGTAACAATGTGTTGTGTGTTTTGCAGATCCTTGATCTCAAGTGGCGAGAAAAAAATTGCTAATTGATATTGCAGCTCGAGAAGGTTCCGAGCTTGAGATTGTTTTGGGAGAGCTCGAAATATGCAGATTTAAAAGGATTAACAGTAGGTCAGAGAAAGTGCAGAAGTCTCAAGCAAAGAGACAAATGACAGGAATTGGAGATGGAAGGAGGGCAGCAGTAAATGGTGAAGAACGTCCAATATTAGTGAAGGCTGCACCAATGTCTTTAAAATCAGGTCTTGTAGGGGCTACGTCGAGCAAATTCATTCAAAGGCACCCAAAAAGGAAAACTGTTAAGGGTGGCTCGAACTCGGCGACCACAGAGAGTGGAGAGGTTGTTATAAGTTCGAAAAAGAGTAAGGTGGATGCTTCTGCTGTAGTGAGCAAGGTAAAGGAGGCGGAGAGTAGTCCTTATGTGGAGGACGAGCTGCTAGCTGTGGAGAATAAGTTGAGGGCGGCAGCTCGAGTAGGTGCTGAGGAGCTGAATACGTTTGCACAGTTGGAGCTGTGTAGGGTAAGTTTAAATATTTCGTGCCGTTTAAATTTTGTGTAACCTGTGAAATGAAAAGTTATCTTTTTTTGTGTTTGTTTTTTAGCTTAAATGTGTCATTTTTCTATTGTAGGTTACTCGAGCATTAAAGGGCATCTGTCTTGGGCTTAAGGATTGAAGGGTTGAGCTCAAGAAGTGAGTTGTTCAACTCAAGGCCAATTTAGCTCTGGAAAAGGAGCGTTCGGCCTCTGCGAAAGATTCGCACCGGGTGATGATGATCTAACTCGTAGAAGAGGCAAAGAAGAATGTCGAGGAAGTTGCAGCTGCTCGCGGCAATCTTGGGTAGAAGCTCCTCAAAGTTGGATACTCTATGGCTGATATTGAAGCTATCATAGAGGGGCGTTATGTTAAAGAGGCCAAAGTTGAAGAGGAGCCTGATGTTGATGGTGGCTCTCCTCAAGGTGTTGTGAAAGGGTTGGATATAGTATCCTCTAGAATTGATATAGAGAACCGTGAAGGAGATAAAGAGAAGGTAGAGTAATAACTTTTGAAAAAAAAAATTGTGAGTTGAAAACTGTGATTGGATGGTATATATGTGGAGGATTAATTCGGAGTAGTCTAAGAGATGTTGCAAATATTGATTTGTACAATACTTGAATTAGCGTCAATGCCCACTGCTCTGGCCGTGGTTAATACCATTCACCACGGGTACACCCGTACCTAGGGTCGTGCCAACTAGTGGTGTGGCTAATGCTCAAGCACAAACTTGATCGGGGCTAATGAATCAATGAATCATATATAGCCATAGATAGTACCGTGGCTATTAATACACATAGGATACATTATAACCCATGGAAAATGGCTCCATTGGCTACGAACTTTCCCACGTAATTTCCCGTGGCTAATACCTGTCAATCACCACCATAATATATGTGGCCAATGCTTGTTAATTACAACTGTTTTGTTTGTGGCTAATACTCGTTATTTACTACAAAACTAGCCGTGGCTAAAGTCATTTTACAATATATATATATATATATCACATTTGTACAATCACTACAAACTGGTAGTACCACCTTTTATTTGCATTTAGCAATACAGTATAAAATGAGGACATTTCTACAGAAGAGCTGGATGGCCACGTACAACAGGAGCAACTCGTCAGTTTACATTTACAACAGAAGCAGGATAGGCATGTAGATGAAAACCCCCTCATTTTTCCCAGAGACCCCTCCAAAGCATGATGATGAAAACAAAACAAAAATTGAGCCATCATCATTAAAGTAAAAAAATATAACATAAATGAATCTGAAAAACAGACACAAATAGTAAGATGAAGGAAAACTAACCAAAGGTGGTAGAGAAAGGAAAACAAAACAAAACTTACTTGTTCAATGTGTCCCTGACGGAAATAAAACACTCTCTCGTTTAATAGCTCTCAAGATTTGATGAACGAGGAATTCTTCAAGTGAACTAGAGAAAGCGTGCTGCAAGAGAAGACTGTGTAATAGCTCGAAGCAGTTCTGATTAATATGCCCGACTAACCTCTGTGATGGTAATAATGTAGTACCACTCTCAGCTTCCGATAAACAGGCTTGACAATTCAGAATGGATAGCAGAAAATGGATACGGCTCTCACTATGCTTATCACAGGCATTCTTATATATCGAAGATGGACATTCCGGAGAAAATATGCATTGCTTTAGAAAACTTAACAATTCACTCAATTGAAGAAAGTAGCTCAAGTACATCAGTAGACCCAGCTGTGCGACCAGCTTCAGAAAATGGATTTCCAAAAAGGGCTTCCTCATCATTGCTTATAGCGCTTTCTAAGTCCGAGTGGCCATAGGTTTTTGAACAACTGGAATGTGATCTCTCAAATTTTGGCTTAAACTTACTCCTGCATGACGGAAAAAAGTGAGATGCACAAAAGTGTCCACCCAATGACTTGAAGATGGAAACATTATCTTCATTTGCTCTTCACATGTGTATTGTTTGAGCAAAAAGATCTTCTTAAAACGAACATGACATGAAGCAATTACGTTCATCTCAGAAACAACACTGGAGTCAAAAGGATCCACGTCCATCTTTTCCTTCCAAATAAGATACTGGGATTTTGGCAATATATTATCTCGTATGATCTTCAACAGGTATAACACAGTTTGAGGGAAGTAAACCAGTGGGGGACTTACTTCTGTATCAGATATGCTATACAGTGTTGGCTATGAATGCATAAGGGAAGGGTACAAACCATATGCTAAAAACCTGGAAATTAAAAAGGGTTTTCTTAGTATGATAAATGAAGGACCAATTATCCGACAACTTCGATCGAGAGTCATATCTGCACACACACACACACACATATATATATATATAGCGAGGAGAGGGAATTAGCTTCGGGAATTAGGAAATGCCATTGAGTAAACAAAGAGGAGGAACAACCACATAATAGATAACAGGGAAGGAGTTGGAAGTCCATAAGCTGTAAACACAATATCCCATTTAAAGGCCTAACCTTATATTCCCATACCCATATGTGAATGGGCAGTAACTTGAAAATGCAATCTGAAACATTCCTTCAGACCATCTCTTATGTTGCACCGGAGATTAATCCAATGTTATTGGAGCACCCCCAAGAGCCCTCTTCTATCTGGGTTGTAATAAACGAATTTCCAGCCTCTACATTGAATCGCTAAACCATATATGATATCCTCTACAGGATACCCATACTTCAAGCCCATCTGCAAAACCAAGCATATTAAACTGATTAGAGGCAAAGCGAGAACGAACAAAAAATAGGACTACCATATTACACGTTAGTTTGAGTATACTTACCTTATTACCTACAGTTAATCGATTGTCGTAAATATCATTTGGTGTGAGGTTATTGAAATTTTGCGGGAATTGCACGAAGGCAATCTTATGGCCGCTCTCTTCATCCATTACGAAAAATAAAGCATCTTTCAGAGATTTTGGATCATTTGAGTACATGCCGCAATCTACATTTAGAATCACTTGCCCGTTGCTTATCTCTGATGAGACCCTTATCTGCGCAATGATCATGTTTCTTTTAGATAAGGTACTCTTGCCTTGACACTTTTTTAGCTCATTCTCCTCCTTTTTTCAGGTGGGTAGTCATGCGCCATTACGGATAATACTGTATTAATCACCAAATTGTAGATCTCTCTTTTCGGGAATAAAGACTGAAGAACATGGCAAGCAGCAAATTGTAGCATGGGTTTTCTGTCGGAAACCAACCATGCAGCCAAAAACCAACCATGACTATGTAGATGTTTGAATTAGACACAGTTATCTGCAAAATTTATAATCAAACACCATTCAATTACAAAAGCAGAAAATTAACTTTTTCATATACCATATAACCACAGTCGCTTGAAGCATTAGTACACAAGCTCTAGTATTTCTGCTGTACTAAACAGCAAGCAAATAATACAGAAAGACTGCAAGAAATTGAGAAAAGTAACTATGTTTATAAAGAAGAAAGTGAGCAGCACACGATAAGAAATGAACTCTTCATATGAAAATTCATTTGGTTTAGAGGAAAAGGAGACAGAAAGGTAATAGTACCTTAAATCCTGCAGAGTTGGGGCTCTCTAGAAACCCATCATCAGATGCCAAACTTTGTTTAGTTCCCTCAGAGTCACTATTTCTGATGGCATCACCACTCAACTTCACATCAGCTGTGATCCAAACCCTCCTGGCATCCACCCAATAAGCTGCTAAAAATATCTTCACATCGTCCATGAATGCACTAAAAGATCCTATCGGACTTAACAATCATTAGTGAATCAACAAGCTGACGAACTACCTCAGGCTCTAATATAAATTCATACCCACATCTTTTATCTTGATTAATGCATCAAGAGTGTAAACAAGCTTCTGTGCCATGAGAACACAAGAAACAAGAGCTCCACTTAAAGTTGTTGAATGAGATGGAAAACCATGCAGCAAACAACTCAGAAACATCTGATTCATGTTTGCCAAACTACTTGTACGAACAATCCCTTCCAGCTTTGACAATAAACTATATACAGACTCCAACTGACAAGAATCTGGTCCACTAATCTGAAGAAGCCTATTTTGAGCAGTTTTGTCAAATTCTATATGTTTGGCAAGGAGCAGGGGTGAAACTTTATCTGAATGGAAATTAGTATAATTAAGGGTACATAGAAAAGCTTCTTAAAGAGCCTGCAAATATCTCCTTAGCAAGGATGAAAGAACCTGGAAGATCCAAGCAGCGCAATTATCCTCGATCACAGTGGCAACTGTGCTTTCAGCATAAGCTAGATAGGCTCTTCCCTTAGAAGCATCTCCAGTCCGGAGTAGTTCCACCCCAGGGATTTCATTTTTTACACAATATCCACATACCTCATCATAAAGCAACGAAAGTATTAGAGAAATCCACGCCCCATTTCTATTTAGGAACATACCATATAATAGTCAAAGAAGTACCTTGGGCTGTAGAAGATGTGAAACATGCTCTTGGTTGATATTGCATTTGACACTGGAGAAAATATGTTGGGATGCATATTTTGATCAGTAAGAACTGAATTAGGGAGACTATTTCTAGGTCGAACAGCTCGTCTGATTCCTAGTCGCAGTTCTCCATCTTTACCCCTACATAACCACCCTCCATTCATTCAAAATGAGAGCAACACTCGAAAGAATTTTAAACAGGCAAATATACCTCAGAAAGAGCACTGCATCTCCTGAAACAAGATTCTTCTGGCTAACAAAAATACTCCATCCTGTAGTAGATGACCACATGGCTGAGTTGAAAAATATATTGCGAAATTACTTATCAGAAACAACCAAATTGAGAATACATCAGCAAGGAAATAAAAACAACAATCACTCAATTAAGCACAAGGATCTACATTTTAACCTCCAATAAACAGGGAAAAGTCGCAGGATAAATCAGTCAAGGTTTTCACTGTGAAGTAAATAAAAAAATTATTAAGTTTATGATTTCCTCACTTTCACAAGAAAGAAAAGGTATATTTAAGGACCCCCCCCCCCCCCCCCCCACACACACACACACACACACACACACAAACAAAACATAAAAAACCTCCCACAAACAATTTTGTCGGCTTTAGAGTAATCGTGAGTAATGTACCTCCTCAGTAGCCTACTCGCAGCCCTCTAGCTCCAGCCGAACACTCGAAGGCTACCTCAAAGCCTACTCAAATACCTCGAAGCCCATTCAATCCGCAAACAAGTCTTCCAAAGACTACATGAAGAGGAAGCCTCGACTACGAACAAACCTCGAAGACGAAAACTCCACATCAGCATCAAAAACACTTCGACCATATTCGTACATGGTCGAAGGCGGACATGACAGACAGCCAGCTCACCAGATAAGACGGTGGCGTTGTTGGTCCTTACAGCTATAGTGACAGAACCAACAACTACTACAGTGCCAGAGCACAGTGCCAGATCCGATAATTACGGAGTCAACACCAACTCTGGGATACCCGCCTGATACCCGGAGGGAACCCGGAGAGTACAAATGTAATTTGACCTCCTATGGTGACTCACCCCTTCATGTGTTCTATAAAGAGGAGGGAAGGGAACCATAGAGAGGTTACAAAATTTCTCCCCTGAACCCTTGCAGTTTACCTTTGATCATCCTGTAAAATACTCAGTATTCGAACCTTCAACTACTTGACAGTAATATCAAATCTCTTAAAAATCCTCATCAGAGGTCGTGGAGCGTCACATTCTAGGCCTCCACGCAAGTATATTGTCATTAGATTTTCTATATCGTTGATTATATGCTTACACCCCTTTGATAAAAGAGAAACCCCTTGGTGTAAGAGCCAGCTTCCCCTCCTCGCGAAGTTAGGCCCCTACATTTGGCACCGTTTGTGCTTTCCCACCCTACTAGTCTCCCCCTACCTCGTATTTTCTTTTTCCAATTCCTGCAAACTACTTCCAAATGGCCCCCACCCTCTGCTCAACTTCCACCCATGCCGGCAACTACGCCGACGGAGTGGCTGCCCAGCTAGCCCTTCTTACTCAGCAATTCGCTCAGGCTGAGGAGCATCACCGAGCGCAACTGCGTGAGGAACGCGAAGAACACAGGCAAGAGTTTGAAGCCGAACGGCACCGCCGTTTCGATGACGCCGATAGACAAAACTGCGTCATCGACGATTTGTGCATAACAGTCGGTGAGCTGCAGCGACTACATCCTCTAAATGCTCCTCCCTTGTCCTGAGCACCCGCCCCATCACGCGTCTCTGCTCGAGACCGATTGGGGCCCCTACAGCAACTCCAAGTACCCCCGATCCATCTTGGTGTCGAGGGTGCTACCCCTACTGTCCCCCCCTACTGGCTCCATCTACCTTGGCATCCACCCCACGGAGGATTCCTCTAACTCTACCCTTCGCTCCTCCAAACGCCGCCCTACACGAGAACATCTCGGAGAGCGCAGCGTCGAACACGGGCCGAGCACTCGGCCTCATCAACCTCGAACCCATCGATCCCCCCCCCTCATCCTGCCTATTGTGCACAGCAAGATCTTGAGTGACCATCATGAGAGGCCTAAGTTGAAGCAACTTTCCAATATAGCATTCTATCTGCGACTGAGTAATACGTTGAAAACTGGGTATTGAAGGAGTACGCTCCCGCTAGTGACGAAGTGGGAGTAGTCTAACAGGCAAGCTCTCTCAACGACCCCAACCTTGCATAATTAGAGTAAGGAAACAATAGGTCGATCAACGAGCATACTCGTCGGTCGTCCCACACGAGTAAGGATGCCCTGACGAAGCTACTTTTAAGTACCTCTAAACAACGAGTAATTATTAGCAACCGTAGAATAAAAATGAGGAGCACCCAATCCCACGACTCTGAAGGGGTAGTCTAGGAATTTCCCAGGACACGTGAGAAAGGATGCTCCTAGGTCAAACCCTCCTTATAAATAAAGAGGAGGGGATAGACAAAAGGGATCTTCTTCTTCTTCCTTCTTCAAGCAAACTACTATTCCTCAGTGATCTTGAAATGCGACCAAAGAGAGAGAGAGAGAGAGAGGAACCCAGAGAGAGTTGAGCGGTGCCCTTCTCTGGTTCAGTATTGAACCCAATAGCAACAAACATACGGACACCAGAACATTTAGCAGTATGTGAGATGATATTGGGCGACCTCAACCAAGCACCTTCGAGGCATTCAATCTCCAATTCAACGAGGCAATGTTACCACCAAACCGAGAACCAGCCAACCGCTCACGGCATTGAAGCAACCACTCACCATCCACCAGAACAAGCCATCTACTTCACCGATCAGGACCTTGGCACAGTTTCTCGCCCTCACGACGACGCCCTCGTTATTTGGATCGTCGCAAGTGGTGTCCTCGTCAAGAGATTGTTGGTCGACTCCGATAGTGGAGCTAACATCCTTTACTATGATGCCCTTCGCAACATGAACATGCAGGACTGCCTTGCACCCTCCAAAATAGAGATTTTTGTTTTAACGGTTCCACCGAACGCGCCATGGGAGAGCTCGTCACTCAGGTACAGGCAGTCCCGGTCGTAGTACCTACAACTTTCATCATCATCAGCAGTCCCACAGTGCACTACAATGTAATTCTAGGACGAGACTGGATTTATGCCATGAAGGTCATCTCCTCATCCTACCACCAGGTAATACGCTTCCCAACAAAGTTTGGCCCCTACCAGATACGAGGTTGTCAGGTCGCATCCCGTGTCTGCTACGCCAACTCACTACAAAATTTAATCACTCAAGAGAATACAAAAAAGAAAGGAAACCATATCGATCAAGAAGACTAACAACGAACAAGGTACGAGCCCATAGCGGTGGACTCGTCCCCCGTTCCTCATGACCATAACGATGTCATTATAAGTACGTTCAGTAAACCATGGACCCCGCCCCTCGTGGAGTCAGTCATTCCGATTGACATTGATGGCCCCACGAGAATAACATATATTGGTTCCTTCTTGACAGGTGACGAGCGAGTGGACCTCATCATACTCCTTCGGCAGTTCAAAGATATCTTTGCATGGTCCTTTGACGAATGCCAGGCATAGACCCCGCGTTGGCCTGTTATCATTTACATGTTCATAAAAAGGCCAGCCCCATCAATCAGAAACCTCGCCGAACAGCACCACGGCTATGCGGAGCTATCTACGACGAGATCCAAAAGTTGTTGCACGCAGGATTTATACGACCCGTTGACTGCCCACGCTGGGTAGCAAACGTGGTCGCGGTACCAAAGAAGAATGGGAAAACCCGAGTGTGCATCGATTTTATCGACCTCAACTGACACTGCCCAAAAGATAGTTTTCCTATACCCCTCATTACCAGACTAGTCGATTCCACGGCCGGCCACGAGCGGTTATCATTCATGGACGGCTACTCAGGATACAACCAAATACCATTAGCAGTGGAAGATCAGGAATGCACATCCTTCACCACCGAACAGAACCTATACTGCTACACCGTCATGCCCTTTGGCCTGAAAAATGTAGGATCCACTTACTAACGCCTCATAACTACCATGTTTGAAGAACAGCTGGCCAAATCAGTAGAGGTCTATATCGATGACATGCTAGTCAATAGCAGACTGAGCAACGAACACCTTAACGACCTCGAGACAGTCTTCACAAAGATATGGTATTATAAGATGCGTCTTAACCCAGAGAAATGCAGCTTTGGGGTTTCCTAGGTTAAGTTCCTCAGACACCTCGTCACCTAACGAGGAATCGAGGCCGACCCTGATCAAATTTGTGCTCTCGCATGTATGTCATCACTACGGACGTTAAAGCAAGTACAAGCCCTCGTTGGAAAAATTGCAGCTCTTGGACGTTTCATTTATAAAGCTTTCTACAAATACCACCCGTTATTTCAATGCATTCGGGAAAATAAAAAATGCCAATGGAACGATGAATGCGAGACGGCCTTTCAAAACATGTTGCATTACTTAGCCACTCTACCCATTCTCAGCGCCCCAATCGAGCACGAGTTACTGGGTTTGTACCTTTGCAATACAAATAAATCCATCAGCGCGGTCCTCGCGCGTACAGCACACAAAGCGGAAAAGCCAGTATATTTTATCAGTAAAACCCTTACGGGAGCAAAACTACAGTACTCCACTATGGAGAAATAGTCCCTTGCTTTGGTATATGCCTCACAGAAACTATGACCATATTTCCAGGCACACAAAATCAAGGTCATCACCACCCAACCACTGCGAGAGATTTTTGCGAAGAAAGATAAAACACACCGGTTTACAAAATGAGCAATTACATTAGGAGAGTTTAACATCCGATATGAACCACGAGTCTCAATCAAAGGACAGGCAGTGGCCGATCTCCTCGCATACCTCCCCATTGAGGATGACAAGTAGTATAACGATGATGAGGATGACCTTAACATCCATATTGGTATAGATGAGCCAGTGTATACTAAAGGATGGTGGCTGTACACCAATGGGTTCGTCAACGCTGGCAGCTCTGGTCTTGGCATAGTGTTAGTTACTCCCACCAATGAGAAAATTGAGAAAGCCATACGAGTTAATTTCCCCCTCAATAACAACGAGGTTGAATACGAGTCATTGTTATGTAGAGTAGAAACAGCGTTAGCCCTGGGCATGGAAGAACTCTCCATCTTTACTGACTCGTAGCTAGTTGTTAACCAGCATAGCGGGACATTCTAGGCCAACGACAGGATGGCCGACTACATGGAAATCCTAAAATAATGACTACGCAAGTTCTGCAAGGTCAACCTCGAACACATCCACCGTGGTGAGAATATACACTCGAGCGCCCTTGTGTACCTTGCAGGAATCATCAGCGACAAGCTCCGCATCATCCAGATTGATATCCTTGATAAACCGAGTATTACCTTAAACACAATACTAGCCATGCAAACTGACCTACTCGTTCCCCCCGACTGGCGCAAACCTATCCTTGACTTCCTTGGGGAACACCACATCCTTCCTGATGACTGATCAGCAGCCGAAAGCATCTGCAACAGGGCCCGCAAATATACGATGGTAAATGGCGAACTCTTACGATCAAGCCTATATGCTCCACACCTCACGTGCATCGCATAGAGAGAATCAATACAGTTATCACAGAGATTCATGATGGTGTCTGTGGCGCCCACACAGGGGGTCGTTTCATGGCTGATCGTGTTCATACCCAAGGACTATACTGGCCAACAATGCGACAATATTTTATAACATACGCCCAAAAATGTGACAAATTTCAAGTTCACGGGCACATTTCAAGTTAGGGAGGAAGAGGTCATCACGTTCCTATGGAAACACATTATCATACGGTTTGGCGTCCCCACAGTACTGATAACCGATAACGAAACACAATTCGTGGGAAGAAAAGTCGTAGATTTTGTACGCCCTTATAATATAAAAATCCCCCCCTCGGGCCCCAGATACCCCCAAGGAAATGGACAAGCCGAGGCCACTAACAAAACCATCATCGAGGGAATCAGTAAACGACTGGGCACGGCCAAAGGTTGCTGGGTGGATGAGCTGCCCCGCGTTCTGTGGTCCTACCGAACGACCCCCCGAAAAAGTACGAGCTTCACACCGTTTATGCTCACTTACGGATCTGAAGTAGTACTCCCTACTGAAGTCATCACTAATGCGACGAGATCCCTGATTGTTGATAGTACAATCAATGACCGATTACTCGCTAAGAACCTCGACTTCATAGATAAAACCAGGGAAGAAGCCTCTTCCCGGATCCTACGGTATCAAGAGACACTGAAAAGAAGCTATCACAAGCGAGTAATCCCTCGGCAGTTCTGTGAAGACGACTACGTCATGAAAAAAGTCTTCCCAACAGCTCACAATCACAACAAGGGAAAATTGTAGCCTAACTGGGAAGGCCATTATCTCATATCTCGCGCCGCCAGCGGTAACACATACTAGCTACTCAACCACGATGAAGAGGAACTCAAATCCCCCTGGAATTCCATGAACCTCCGCAAATAGGTTCATTAGAAATACATCACATATACATAATCACTCGTCATCAATATAAGTTCAGTTTCAGAATCACAATCCTAACCGTAGATCCCAATTCTTTGATCACTCGTCTTCAACAAGATAAAAATTGTTTTATAAAACAAAATTATGTAACTAGGGGCGTCCTTGACGTAGGTCGTCCTCGCAGAGCACGAAAGTCGAGGTGTCCTTGATGTAGGCCACCCTCGCAAAATATGAAAATCATTTTTTGACGTAAAAATGAAATCACTTAACTGAGGGCGTCCTTGACGTAGGTCGTCCTTGCAAAGCATGAAAACTGAAGTGCCCTTGACGTAGGCCATCCTCACAAAGTACGAAAGTCGAGGTGTCATTGAAGTAGGCCGCCCTCGCAAAACACGAAAGTCATTTTTTGACGTAAAAACTAAACCACTTAACTGGGGGCGTCCTTGACGTAGGCCATCCTTTCAAAGAACGAAAGTCGAGGGGCCCTTGATGTAGGCCGCCCTCGCAAAATATGAAAGTTGTTTTCTAACGTGAAAACGAAATTACGTTACTAGAGGCATCCTTGACGTAGGCCATCCTCGCAGAACACGAAAGTCGAGGTATCCTTGACGTAGGCCATCCTCGCAAAATATGAACATCGCTTTTTGACGTGGAAAAAAAATTACATAACCAAGGATGTCCTTTACGTAGGATGTCCTTTACGTAGGTCGTCCCCACAAAGTACGACAGTCGAGGTGTCTTTTAAGTAGGCCGCCCTCACAAAATACGAAAGTTGTTTTTTGATGAAAAAATGAAATCATTTAACTGGGGGCGTCCTTGACATAGGTCATCCTCGCAAAGCACGAAAGTCGAGGTATTCTTGATATAGACCGCCCTTGCATATTATGAAAGTCGTTTTTGGACGTGAAAACGAAATTACGTAACTGGGGGCATCCTTGACGTAGGCCGTCCTCGCAGAGCACAAAAGTCAAGGTGTCCTTGAAGTAGTTCACCCTCGCGTAATATGAAATAGCATAACTAGGACAACCTTGAAGTAGGTCGCCCTCGTAATTACGTAAATCAAGTTTTCTCTTAATTAGGTCACCCTCACAGAATATGAAAATTTATCGGGCCCATCTCGCCTAATCTCTGCGGCCTGATCGCATAAACGACCAACGTAACCCAGTTCTATGAGGACTGCTTAAAAAGTTGTCGGATATTTCGTGCTTAGTTTTAACGAACTATTTAAAATGAGGTTGCTCATTAATAAACATAACGACTACGACAAATATTGCTGGTCACCGGATTTAATTTCAGAACCACCGATAATAAAATTCCATATAACTTTCTAGAAAGTTTACTGGTAGACAAGACTAAACACAGTAAAAAAAAAATTGATTCAGAGAAAATTTACCAAGAATAACAGGGACATGACCTCTCCCATTTCCTATAGCCCGGCCCTTCACAACTAGCCGCTTTGACGTCCTCCTCGGCCATCACGCGCAACACAATTTCACGGCTTACACAATTCTGCACTTGATCCTACAGAATAAGGTACCAGAACCACTGCTTTTCCTGCGTCTTCCTCTCGAGTATGGGGAGGGTTGACGGCTCGATATAGGTTCGATCTAATGGCTTCCCAGCAAGCCCACGCTTGCCAAAGTAGAACTTACTATAAAACTCCACCCAGATGCTTACCCGTGCTTCATACCTGGCCATCGACCGCGTCTGCATCTTTTTGCCCTAGATGTCTGAACTTCCGATCCCTAGCTTCAATGATAAAATAAAAGGGCTCCTCCCACAAGTTTGCTAAGGCGCGATGGCATCTCTCTCCCACAAGTCTATACTTATACAAGCCTCATTAACTGCCATGGGGAAATCCAAGAGCCATCCCCCTCAATAATTACGCCGCACACATCCCCCCAAATGGCCCCACTCACTGCCCCTTGGAACTCACAATCCTACGTTAATCCCTCACTACGTGACCAATACGAAGTCATCATAACGAGAACCCCCCAAGGTCATCGTTAACACGATAAAGCGTGCAAACTAAAAATACATCAGCATAAATATATCAAGCAAAAAGCAAGTTTAGCAAAAAGGTGTTACACAGGCTCCACGAGTTTCATAAGTTTACATACCAAAAATTTTAAGTCAAAAATATAAAGTCTTTTTTGTCTCATTCCGGACGAGCAGTACAAACGAGCAGTTAGGCAGGGGCTGCCCCTTCCTCCTTCGCAAGTTGCGCCTCCTCTTCAGGGGTAATATCCATCTTGCCCCTGGTGGGCAGAGGGCCTTGACGTCCGGAATACCCCAGATGACGCAACTCCGGTACGTCCTGCGTTTGATGCAACACTAGCAATGGTGGAGCCAACGTATCCACACACCACTTCGTAGATAAATGAAACTTCTCTTCTAAATGAGCATTGCCCAATACCAGCTCGGCAACACGACCCTACAAACTGTCTATTACTTGCCTCGCCCCTGCCAATTCCTTATGAAATCCCTGCTCTCTTGCTTCCCTCTCCAGCGACAGAGTTTATAGCCATCCATGGGTCACCTCCAGGTCACCATCGACTGCAAGCTTCGTGTCAATCAGTACTTTTAATTGATCTTCGAGCCCAGCGGTCCTGCTCGCAACGTGCTCTACTAGCTCGCGATGAAGAGCCTCCATTACAGGTTCCTTCTACGCTGACTTTATTTCTTCCGGCCACAATTCCAGCTCGGCATTACGGTTGGCGAGGGTATCGGCCCGGAGAAACGAGGCCTCGAGCGTAAGGGTACCCTACATTAAATAAACAAAACGATTCATTAACCATAAATCTGACAAAAATAGACATTTAACCAATAAAGTAATAACTTACTCGGATAGCGGCCATGACTGTTGTACGACGAGCCCGAGGATCGTCCAGCACCTGTGGGAGGAGCCTTAGCAAACCTGGGCGATCCATAGCAAACCATGTAAGGAGTACTTTGCACTTCCCCTTCTGGAAAACTGCCCCCGAAGAGTTTGTCGCTTCCTACCGAATGGGTCCCTTCCTCGACGTTGGAATGAGACAACGGCTCTTTTTCCTTGCCTCGCAGATGTCCCGGTTCTTCGTCCAAAAGACCGACAGTTACAGACCTTTGTCACTTTGCAACTGGGGCATCCTCTGTAAGGCCACTGACCCCTCGCAACCCAGGACTTTGCCCAGCGACAAGAGGTGCGGCAGCATTTGAGCCAGACACATCCTTTCCTCTCGCACTTAAGAACCTCGGCTTCATTCTAACGCTTTCCACGGACTTATAACTATGCACACTTTCCACAAAATAAGTACTGCTCGCGGGACGGATACGAGGCTCGCTATACTTGATCCCTGACCAGTATTTTTCAGAGTCAAGCTTCCCATCGAGGATGTTGGTCAGCACTTGGTTCTCTTTATTTTTATGACCGAGCACACGCGAACGAGATGAATTATAAGATACCTTCGCTAGCATCACACCTGTAAAATAAAGAGAAATCATTTAGTCAACGAATAACAACCACTCGCACACAACTTTTAAAAATTATACGAAGGAACGTACACTTAGTATTAAACACGTTATGATGTAAACGACGGTTAGGCCCATTGTCATAATCAAAAGCCCCCGTCACCAGAATTGGATGCCGATACCAATAATTCCCACTCGTCGGCAATTTAAAAATCTTCGACTCGCCTGATTTACGAGCTATATAATATCAGTGCCTCCACTCAGGCGCACAAGGATGCATGACTCTCTAACACCTTGGGCCTGCATCACCATCCTTACCCAGGGTTGCCTTACCTGTAACCTTTTTTGCCATGGCCGAAGTCCGAGTTTGTCGCTCCGCTCGCGCTCATGAATGAGTGACACGAGGAGACACCGGCTCTTCTAGCGTCTATTCCCCATCACGTTCGGTCTCCGTTCCCTCTGTAACATTATCCCATTAACGCAGACAGCATCCTATCTTGTAAGCGACCATTATGTCCCCACAACCTATGTTCCAACGAGGAGGCACTGACTGATTAATCAGCTGACATCCCGTCATCACCCGATAAAAGTTACCATTCATTTTCCCCAGGGCACGCCCAAACAAATTCAAACATTTTTGTGTTAAATCATCTAAGGGAAACCTCAGCCCCGCATCAAATTGCCCGAAGTAAACGATGCATTGGTTGGATGCTAATGTTTGGCAATCCGGCCATATCTACTTACTACCGCCTCGAGCTTTCTCCCGCTCGTTAACAACATCCAGAAACTCCATCGTGATCCCTGGACTCTCGTAATCAGCCAGCGTACCAGGCAACCTCCACTCACTTGGATAAAGCCAAAATGACACAGAAACTCCCTTCTCACGACCACTAATAATGTCTTCGTGGGCCAGATCTCCATGTACTCTCCCAAGTACCACGAAGTCCACCGGCAATTATACCCTCAAGTCACGAGGCACCGAAGTTCCTGCCTCGTGGTCATGACCGCCCGCCCACCCCACAGGTACGGCATATGATGGCCCAACCGTTGAGCCCTCTGTCGTTAGCTCACCCTCAGATACGGCCATATTTCAGCTCGCCTTTTCTCTATTCCTTCCCTCGTATCTATCTACTTATTAGTGCTCTGCACTCGTACGTCCCTGCACGAGCTAGGTACAAACGTCAGGCTCAACCCTAAGGGATCGAAGGGCATAATGGCCACCTAACTTACTAGGGTACCCTATAGCCAGGCCACCCCCTGGCATGGCCCTATAGACAGGTTACCTCCTAGCGTGGCCGCCGAAAGTTGATGCGACTCCGTAACGAATGACACGATTCGTCCCAGAGCCACGTTCACCGCAACTTTTCGGATAACCACCATTAGATGGTACACTCCCCGTTTAGCTCGGGCATTTCACATGATCCCAAAGCATATCAAAGAATTAAACTTCGGAAAATGATATAAGTTAAAAGGAAAAACTAACCTGAGAATCCCAACGCGAAAATACACAGCACCAAATATTTCCAGCTCCAACCCAAATGTAACAGTTTCGTTCTTCCAAAGAATTATTTTTTTCAAACCAGAGGAGAAGCTTTAAGCTTATAACTGTCAGTCCTATTATAGCGGAAGAGACGATCAAGTGAAAAGACAGTTTTCTTAAAAACTTCACCGGGCCCAGACACATCATTCGCCATGTTACCCACTGTGCCAGCAATCACACCGCACACTTTCTCATGAATTGAATATTCAGCCCCCCTCCCGAGACAGTGTCAGACAGACTGTCACGCCCTCCGCAGAATGACTAACTCCACATGCATCCAGAACTGCCTCAGATCTCCCTCCATGCGAGCCAGACCTGAGGGGGAGAGATTGTAGGAGCACGCTCCTGCTAGTGACAAAGTGGGAGTAATCTAACGAGAAAGCTTTCTCAATGACCCCAACCTCGCATAATTAGAGCAAGGAAACAACAGGCCGATCAACGAGCAAACTCCTCGGTCATCCCACACGAGTAAGGATGCTCTGACAAAACTACTTTTAAGTACCTCTAAACAACGAGCAATTATTAGCAGCCGTAGAACAAAAATGAGGAGAACCCAATCCCACGACTCTGAAGAGATAGTCAAGGAAATTCCCAGGACACGTGAGAAAGGATGCTCCTAGGTCAAACCCTCCTTATAAATAAAGAGGATGGGATAGACAAAAGGGATCTTCTTCTTCTTCCTTCTTCAAGCAAACTACTATTCCTCAGTAATCTCGAAACGCAACCAGAGAGAGGAACCTAAAGAGAGTTGAGCGGTGCCCTTCTCCAGTTCAGTATCAAGCCTGATCCATCAAACGATTATTGTTGTCCCCTAATAAAGCAAGGGGATTACAGGTATCTAATTGACTATGAACACACACACACCAAGTAATTCATTTAGTGATTGTTATATAATACATTGGCTATGTTTACTTTTTATTGAATATTTTAGATTCATTGTCTAACTATCATGCCTTGTGTTTAGGGCTAGTGTTGTCTTTATTTTCTTATTTCTTTCAGAGATAATCCCCATGTATGTTTTTTACAGGGGTTACCATGATTTTGAGGGGGAGATGCACATTATTTTGAGGGGGAGATGCATATTTTTTGGGGGGTTTGGTGGTTTAGTGTTTTCCAAACTACATGTTAGTTTTGTTTAGCTTGACTTTTTGAGTATGTTATCAGTCTATCTTTTCAGTGTTTAACTGATTTTGTGATTGTTCTACATTTTTTTTCTATTAGTTTGTTTATCCTTTGATTAGATATTTACCCTTTGTTCATCTGTGCCAAAAAGGAGGATAGATGATCCTGACAGGTAAGTCAAGTAAGTTATGTTCTTTTTTCTGGATCCCTTATTTTAAATAAACGTTATGTGATGTACCTTGTTTATTGTACAGGGATTCCAGAGTATATGTTATATAAGATGAAAGTGGAGCTTTGAGTATGGATGTTCAGTGATTGAGTCAGTCCATCGAGTTGTATTTTTATTTTTTATATTTAGTTCTGGTTTTGACATGAAATGAACCAAAGGGGGAGATATAAACATCCATAGTTGGAGTTTGTTTCATTCCATGTCTAGTTTAGATGTCAGAATTATCTCGTGGTTCCTCGTCGTCAGAGATTATACCTTGAGCGACTACAGCTGGACTGACATTGGGCAGGTAAGTGGGTTTCTAACTCCTTATTCTATAATATCAAGCCCTATGTACTTTTATAGAGTATAGAAAAGGTAATAAGTATGTTTTTAAAGATAGTAGAAATTCTATTTGATTAGATTCTATTTTCTATTTGAATAGAACTGGGAAAATTTTTATTCGAATAGATTCTTTTTTATTCAAATAGATTGGCTCAGCCTATTTTCTTTATTTTCTTTTTATTCGAATAGATTGACTCAGTCTAATTTTTATTTGAATACATTTAATTTTATTCAAATAGAGAACGTGATTTATGTTTTCCTATAAAAAACAACTTTCCTTTTTTCAGAACTCTCCTCTTCCAAAAACCTATTTTTCAAAGCTTGATATTTAGAGTGAGAAGAGATTTTAACGAGCGATTCAACGCGAAGTAAATCTCAACTTCAATCAATCGGAGAGATTTAGAAAACCTAATCCTTAATTTGCAAAGTTTGAGCGATTTAAGCTTTGTAGCTTTGGTGCGTTATCCGAGGTGAGGCGTTGCAAAAACGAGGAATCGACTACGAGGAGTTTAATTAGAAGTGAGGTAACTACGGGATGTGCTTATCGAGTCTGTAAGTAATTAAATACTTGTAGCTTGATTTCAATATTGGATTATTAAGCTGTCGGCTGATTCGACAGTGACCTATGGTTTTTTCTCCTGAGAAAGGTTTCTCACAGGGTTAAAATTGTTTGGCCTTGTCTTTAATTTCCAATTGCTTGTTGGCATTAGATAATTGAATCTATTTGAACTAGGTTAGGCATAGACCATTAACTCAAAGGAATTCAGACCTATTAATTTTAGATCTAATTTATTCGAAATCGACTAGTCTCAAGCGTCTAGGAATTTCAGAGTGATATCTGTAACTTCTTGTAACCCTTAGTGATAATATATTCGCCGTGCTTATCGGGGGTGGTTTTGATCCTTTGGGGTTTCCACCTAATTTAAACCTTGTGTATGTGATTAATTATTTTGGATTGAATTCTCAGTTGTTAGAGTAAGATCTTAAGTTCTTGCTAATCGCATTTTGCTTCCGCATTGCGATTTGCCCCATCGATTTCTTAACAGGTTGGTGCTAATCAAAGCCCAACCTAGAGGACCCATTGCTTAAGGTTATATGTAGTTAGAAATGTTTATGGATTTTTTATATTGTTCTTTTTTTAGGATATTGATTGATTTTACTTATGTTTCATTATTGAATGAAATACCTCATATTGATCTCGAATATCACATCATATAATTTAAAGTATGAGTTTTTAAAGCAGTATCATTCTTATATATATATACTATTACTACCCGTGGCTCGCCACGATGAACAATGTCGACACGCCTTCGGCGCTACATAATTGCTCATTAACGTGCCTTTGACACTCCCCTCATCCCACGTGTTGATACGTCGCAATGCAAGCAACATGGAAAATGATCAATAGAGTATAAAGATTAAATTAAGTGCCCCAATGACATCACAAAATTAGGATGCAAAAGGCCGAAAAACTATGCCACAGGCCGAATACACCGATGCACCTTCGGCACTATCCATATTATCAAACACATGCCATCGGCACTATAATTTGAAGAAATAAATTATTGTGTTCTATGATGGATCACCAACATCACCACTTTTTGATGACATAAATTAAAACCCTAAGCACCATTTGAGAATGCCCATTAACCAAATGAATTATAGAGTATGGAAAAGAAATAAAGTGTACAGTAATAAATAAAGAAAACTGATGTTTGCTAGATACTTTCAATCAAAATTACTCAATATTGAATTTTACATACCAAAATTGCTCAATATTGAATTTTATGGTAAATGTGTATCAAAAGTTTGCTAGACACCTTCAATCAAAATGTAATAGCCTACTCGCAGCCTTCTACCTCTAGTCGAACACTTGAAGGCTACCTCGAAGCCTATGCGAATACCTCGAAGCTCACTTAATCCATAAATATGCTTTCCAAAAATACACGAAGATGAAGCCCCAAAGACGAAGCCTCAACTCTGAAAATGCCTCGAAGATGAACTCCACATCAGTATCAGAAACCCTTCGACCACTTTCATACGTGGTCGAAGGCAGACGTGTTAGACAGCCAACCAGCTCACCAGACAGGAACGGCAACATTGTTGGTCCTTATAGCTACAGTGACAGACACAACAACTGCTACAGTGCTAGACCCGACATTTCCGGCGTCAACACCAACTCCGGGATACCCGCCTGATATCCGGAGGGTACACATATAATTTAACCTCCTATGATGACTCAGCCCTTTCTATGTTCTAAAAATAGGGGGGATGGGTAACCATAGAGGGGTTACAAAATCTCTCCCCTGAGCCCTTTCTGTTTACCTTCGATCACTCTGCAAAACACACAGTACTCGAACCCTCGACTACTCGATAGTAATACAAACTTTCTTAAAAATCCTCATCAGAGGTCGTGGAGCGTCACATTCTAGGCCTCCACGCAAGTATATCGTCAGTAGATTATTTATGCTATAGATTATATGCTTGAATCCCTTGATAGAAGATAAAACCTATGGTGTAAGAGCCAACTTCCCCTCCGCACGAAGTTAGGCCCCTATATTTGGCGTCGTCTGTGCTTGCCCACCCTACCAATCTCCCTTGCCCATTTTCTACCTTATCCAACTCCTACTGATTATCCTCAATGTCCCACACCCTCCGTTCTACTTCCACCCATACCAGCAACTCTGTTGATGGAGTGGCCGCCCAACTCGCCCTACTTTCCCAGTAATTCGCTCAAGCTGAGGAGCAACACCAAACACAGTTTTACTAGGAACGTGAAAAGCACTGGCAGGAGTTTGAAATCGGACGGCATCACTGCTTGGATGATGCTGACAGACAAAACCGCATCATCGATGATCTGCACAACACAGTCTGAGAGCTACAACGTCTACAGCCTCTATATGTTCCTCTACCATCCCGAGCACCCGCTCCGTCACGCGTCTCTGCTAGAGACCAATTGGGACCCCTACAACATATCCAAGCATCTTTAGTCCACCTTGGTGCTGAAGATGTTGCCCCCACTGTTCCCCTACTAGCTCTATTCATCTTGGCATCCACCCCACAAAGGATTCCTCCTACTCCACCCTTCGCTCCTGCAGGCACCCCAAATGCCGTGCTGCTCGAGAACGTCTCAGGGAATGCAGCGCTGAAAACATACCAAAATCTTGGCCTCGTCATCCTCAAACCCATCGATCCCCCCCTCATCCTGCCTATTGTGCATAGCAGGACTTCGACTATAAAATCCAACCTGTTATTCGCGTCAGCTCAATCCCAACACCAAACTCATAGAGTCGGTTGAATAACCCCCTCTATCCCAAGCTCCTCGTTATCGAGGTACCTCTAAATTTTCGAGCCCCAAAAATTAGTAAATATCGCAACACCGATCCTCAATCCTATATTCTTGAATTTCAAAATGCTCTAAGCCTTTACTCCATGGCTGATCACCTGATGTATCGACTTTTCCCCACCATCCTCACAGATAGTCCTCTTCGTTGGTATCATAACCTTCCTAATGGCTTGATTCGAAGCTTCGAGCAACTATTTAGCCTATTCATATCCCCATTTTCCTTCAACAAGAACCGTAAAGTCTGAGTCGATACCCTCTTCAATTTTAGTAAATCCCCTACTGAAACCCTTGAGGCCTTCACCAAGATATTCCTCGACGAGTCGCGAAAGTCGAAAACCTCGACTACACGAACGTCGTACTCACGTATTCGAACGTTTTACCAGATAACAGCCGTGTCAAAGAGTACCTGGTCCTCCACAAACCACAAACCCTCAAAGAGATGCTTTCAAAATTCAATGACTATATTGACCTTGAGCGCCTCCAGGAATCAATTAAACTGGGGCAGCCTTCGACCACCAACCCAAATAAACCTTGACAATCCCCTTCTTCTACTCCTACACCCCTGATCGCTCCCGTTTCATAGGAGACTGAAAGCCGTAAGCGTCCCCATACTGATAACACTAGATAAGGTCACAAAAAATGACTAAAGCCGGTTCTACCCAGACTTACTGCCCCTATCAGTACCCTTCTACCACAGATCCAGGTGGACCCCATATGGCATTCTATTTTCCCCATAGAAGTCAAACAAGGCGAACCTTACTGCGCCAACTATAAGTGTAATTGCCATCATACCAATAAATGCTTCGCCCTCCAACATTCTCTTGAGATAATCCTCAAGGCGGGTCATCTACATCAGTATGTCACTGACCTCCCTAGTTACCTCGATGGGTCGTAGCTCAAACCTCAACCTGTTGCTGCCAACCCAGCCAAAGTTCACATCTACCAAGTTCATTTCATCGAAGTAAACAATATCGACAACTTCCATTCCAAAAGCAAGCGCAAGTGTGTCGAAGAATGTTGCAAACTCACTTACCAGGAGAAGCTGCCAGCCCTCCTGCCAAAATCAAGCCTTTGTCCTCGTCTCGAGGGCATCTTATTCATCGACTGTGATACATCGCATGTTCATTTTTCCCATTCTGGCCCTTTAGTCATCATGATTAAGGTTGAACACCTCGTCCTCCACACCATGTTTATCGATACTGGAAGTGCATCCAATGTACTTTTCCTTCTAACCGTCAAAGCCATGAATAAAACAGACCTCATCATTTCTACCAACGTCGAACTAAAAGGTTTTAATGGGGCTACTGAAGTTGTCATTGGTCGAATTAGCCTTCCAGTTACTACTGGCCCAGTCACATTACAAACTAGTTTTCTTATCATCGATAAGAAATCTGAGTACCTCAGAGTCCATGGGCGCGACTGGCTCCATGCCATGCACGTCATACCTTTGACTTACCATCAGACCCTTCATTTTACTACCCCCTGTGGTATGTGGAACTTGAAAGGTTCCCAAGGCCTCGCCCATTCATGTAAGCATCCGAAGATCGATTAAACTTGAAAACTCGTCAAACTACCATAGCAATCACTGTCTCCCTCTATCCCCATACCTTAGACATCTGCCATCTCACCCATCGAACCCACTATCTATATTAAACTCGACGGTCCTGGTCGAGGTACGTTCATTGGAAGTTTTCTCGATGAGGCCGAACGCCTCTAACTAACAGACTTCCTTTGAATAAACAAAGACGTCTTCGCATGGACATTTTAGGAGATGCCCAGCGTTGACCCCAGTTTAACATGTCATTGCCTCGATCTCATCCCCCACTCTACAGCAGCAAAACAGAAGAAGCATATATTTGCACCGAGACTTCAAGAAGTTGTAAACCTCGAAGTCGGCAAACTCATAGATGCGGGATTCATGAGAGAAGTCAAGTATACTGATTGGATATCCAATATAGTTGCAGTTCCAAAAAATAACGGTAAGATCAGAATCTGCGTCGAATTTACATACCTCAACAAACACACACCAAAGGACAGCTACCCCCTCCAGATCATCTCAGTACTCCTTGATGCCACTGCTGGACATGAGCGCCTATCAATGATAGACGCGGTTTCGGGTTACAATCAGGTACCCCTCCTCCTTGTAGATCAACTTAAAACTTATTTTATTACTGAACAAGGCTTTTATTGTTTTAATGTTATGCTCTTCGGCCTTAAAAATGTGGGTGACACCTACCAATGCCTTGTCACAACCATGTTTAAGCCCTTGCTTCGTAAGTCAATCGAAGTTTACATCGACGACATGTTATGCAAGAGCCTCCAAAAACAGACCCACATCCAGGACCTAACCGAAGTCTTTTCGATACTTCGAACATACAACATGAAACTTAACCCAGAGAAATGCCAATTTGGTGTTTCGTCTGGTAAATTTTTGGGCCACCTTATCAGCAAATGAGGTATCGAGATTGACCCTAGCCATATCTGAGCCCTCATCGATATACCATTACTCCGAACTAAAAAAGATGTCCAAAAAGTGGCTGGTAAGATAGCAGCCCTCAACCGTTTCATTTCCAAATCCTCTGACCATTGTACTTGGCTCTTCGCTCTCTTACGTGACCAAGGTATCTACAAGCTTAAAAAGAAAAATAACCCTGTGATCAACTGGACACCCGACTGTGAACAGGCCTTCCACGAACTTAAAATATACCTTGGTCGACCACCCATCATCAGCACCCCTATCGAAGGCAAAACATTTTCCTTATACCTCGTGGCCACTAACACTTCCATTAGCTCAGTCCTCATTCGACTTGAATCAAACATCGAGAAACCTGTATACTTTATCAGCAAAACTCTGACACCTGCAAAACTTGATACACGAAACTTGAGCGTTTGCTCCTCATCCTCGTCTATACTTCCTGAAAACTCAAACCATATTTTTAGGTTCACCCTATCCAAGTCATAACAAGTTATCCCCTTCAAGAGGTACTCAG
The DNA here is from genome assembly GCA_014058105.1 of Kingdonia uniflora. Lineage (NCBI taxonomy): Eukaryota > Viridiplantae > Streptophyta > Magnoliopsida > Ranunculales > Circaeasteraceae > Kingdonia > Kingdonia uniflora. The sequence continues at coordinate 3,187,707 of JACGCM010001844.1, read as the reverse complement.
CAAGAAAGAAAAATCTAGATGAGTATAGCAGTAGTTCGTTTATCTTGGGGAACATGATATCACATTCGAGAAGCAAATATCCCAAAAAGGTCAAGCAGTTACCAATTTTCTTACAGACTTCCTAGTCGAAGATGTAAATTGGGAGGAACACAAAGACGACCTACCAGAAGACCACTCCGAACCGACAGATCCATGGAATCCTAACACAGGCTGGTATCTCTTCACAGACAGATCCGCTGGACCTAACGGTTTAGGGATCGGTATCGTCCTAGTCACACCAACCAATGATCGAATTGAAAAGGCAGTTAAGTTAAACTTCGAATGCTCCAACAATGAGGCTGAGTATGAAGCCTTGATCCATGGCCTAGACCTCGTACTCGACCTCGGTGTCCCTAGACTTGCAGTTTTCACAGATACCCAACTCGTCTAGAGATAATACTCTGATGAAAATCAAGTTAACGGTCGCGTAGCTAAATATGCTACTGTCGTTCGCCAACGCATGGATCGTGTCCCTGGAAAATTCTCTATTACTCACTATCCTCGAGGTAAAAATAGATACGCAGATACCCTCGCCTACATAGCAGCTATGTTAGGCCAATCAGAATCTTGAACTTTACATATCGACGTACTCGAAATGCCCAAATATCGACCAGATGGAAGTCATTGCCATCAATACTGGGGGTGAGAGTCTCGATCCAGATGACTGGCGAACACCATTCCTCGATTACTTCAATAATGTTATCCTCCCAGATGATCCCAAAGCCAAACGGTCGTTATTAGAAAACTGCTGCAGATACACCATCCTTAAACACGAGTTATATTGCAAATCGCCAAATGGTATCCTCCTTCAATACATTTCTCAAAATAAAGTCTCTTCAATCCTTGCCAAACTCCACGAAGGTACCTGCGGTGCTCATACTATTGGTCGATCTATGGCCCTTCGAGCCGTCTCCCACGGTTTATTCTGGCCGAACATGAAGAAGCAAGCCGAAGAGTACGCCAAACACTGTGACAAATGCCAATGTCATGCCCATAACATCCATAGACCTTCGCAAGACCTCCATTTTAGTCAAGCCTCCTGGTCATTCAAACGATGGGCCATCAATCTCATAGGTACCTTCCCCAAAGCATCAGGTAGCCGAGAGAATATCCATGTTACAACAAATTATTTTACCAAATGGGTCAAAGCCGTACCTTTTTGTCAAACCAGAGAAGAAGAAGTCATCAAATTTTTATGGGAAAACATCATAACACGCTTCGGATGCCCTCACATGATTCGATGTGACAATGGTCCACAATTATTTGGGAAGAAAGTCAAAAATTTCCTCAAGAACTACAACATCATTCTTTTACCCTTAACACCTTACTATCCTCAAGGGAATGGTCAAGTCAAAGCAATCAACAAAACCATAGTCGACGGTCTCAAGAAGCGTGTTGATGCAAAGAAAGGACGATGGGTTCAAGAATTACAGCATGTCCTCGGGCCTATCGAACAACACCAAAAAAAGCAACGGGTTCCACTCCTTTCCTTCTAGCCTATGGTACTGAAGCATCACTCCCTACTCAATTTGAAGTACCCACACAAGATCCCAACCTCCCAGATGAAGGTAACGAGTTTGAACTCGGGTGCCAAATGCTATGGATCGACGAAACCAGAGACCGAGCCATCGTCAATCTCGGTCGTTACCATCTATCCCTCCAGAAGTCATATAACAAGCGAGTTCGACCACGGAGTTTCAACATTGGATATCTTGTACTTCGACGCGTCACCCAATCTTTGAAGCCTCTAAATGCCGGTAAGCTATCTGAATCATTGGAAGGACCTTATGTCGCTTACGATAAAACCGACAAGGGATCATATTACCTGATAACAAAAGATGAAGGGCCTCTACCAAATCCATGGAATACAATGCAGTTAGTGTCATACAACAGGCCATGGCCTTCACCTTGTTCCACTGATGTAAATACACTACAAATCAATGAACATCTTTTCCTTTGAACTTTGTCTCCTGTATTCTTGTGATTATCTTGGTTTACCCTAAGTATCCTGTCAACCCTTTGCCCTGACTGATACTTGGGGGTGACCTTGAAATTTTTCAAACCTCCAACATTTGAGCAAACTCGAGGGGCACAAATGGTCGAGAGACCGGACCCTCAAGAATGCATTGAGGGCGACCACATTCTACTTCGATCAGGTTCAGGCCTTCGAAGTCCAGTGAAATTTTTGGTACGACCCAAGTGTCCTATCCATCTCTTAACTGATACTCGGGAACCATATTAAAGCTCTTCAAGGATTCGATAATTCAACAAGCATGCTACACTTACAATATATGCAAATACAAGTATACAAGAACATCAATAACTCAACGACACACAAGAAATATCAGTACAGTATATTTTAGACAATCAGGTTCAATACAAAGCAATAAAAAAATTCAAGTTCAACATCCATCAGCAAGTAAAATCAAGCACAAGTTCACAGCTCAAGTGCAGAGTAAGCTCAACATTGTTCAAATATTACAAATACAACATAAAGATCAAAAAAAATAGTTTGGCACGACCGGTATAATACCTCATATCAGAGTGGCTACACCATCTCCTCCTGCAGTTTTCTCTTTGCCAACAACTCTAGTTCCCTCAGTCAAAGGGTTTGACCCAGCAGCACCCACGACCCATTCGATTATAATATCTGAAGCAACTTTGTCTACCACAAGAGTCTCTGCGCCGCCTCCCACTCTTAGACCAACACTAGCAATATCTACTCCATTTATCAAAACTGTATCGTCAGCAACAGGATCATTGGTTCTGGGCAAGCGTTGCAAAGTTTCATGATCATACCCCAAATCTTTGATGAACTCCTTGAACTTGACATTAGTCTCACATTCATAATCGAACTGCCCTTGGAAGGTCTCCTTCTACTCTACAATAACTCTATCCTTCTCAGCCAATTTTGCCTTCAGAACTTTTGTATGGCTGTACAGTTAAGCTTCGAGCCTCCTCTCGTATTCATCTCAGATAGTCCCCTGATCTCGCTTCAAAATGCCAATTTCAGAAACTAATTATGCTTCGGTCCCTCGAGAAAGCACCAGATTGTCAAGTGCCTACTTCAACTGCTTTATTGCTACCTTCTGCGCCTTGTTGAAGCATGTGCTCAAGCATCTGTCTGCTAGAATATTTGAACCATCAGCATCTCTCGAAGCAGGGTACACTTAGAAAAATTACAGAATTTCACAAAAAGTAAACAATTACCTGGTACATACTCTTCTTCATCTGCCTTGCAACTTTATCCAGATCAGTACCACAGAGTATCGCCATCGAAGTTGTCGTAGCTCAAGCATGCTCCTCCAGTCCGAACACGACTAGTTTTTTATCCATATCTTCTACATCATCCTCCCTCAGTGCCCTATACCTCCTCCGTTGAGGTCCCTTTGGCTATTGTACATTTGGAGATTTAGGAAAGACCTTCCCTTTTCCTTTGTCAGCCTGCATCGATATCTGCTTCGACGCCTGCCTCGAAGAGTCACGAGCAACTTCAGGTACTTCCGCTGCCTGCTTCAGCACCTACTGCCCCTTGGGAACATAACTTACCTTACTCAACAATTTTACTTTCTCCATGCCTTTGACACCTATCTTTTTTGATGGCTTCGGCGTAACGGGTACGTTTTGAAGCAGGAAATCTGTCCTCTTTTGCCTTGTCCTCTTGATACCAAGCCCCTTAAACACAGAGTTCACCCACTCCTCATCCGAATTGATCAACGCGTCAATATAATCCCTCAAATTTGCCCAAGTCTGGGTATTAGGACCTGCAGAACAAACAAAAACACGATTATCAGTTTATTCGATCAATACGTCAAAAAATCTTCGACAGACAGCTTACTTGGATTATAGACCTTATGTTGTAACTTATAAGAATCCTCTCCTTCGACATTCTCATAGTTACTCTGTACTATAACCAAATCTTTATCCCACCCTCGACCTGTCGAGCACGGATCAAACAACTAGGGTTTATCCGCGTAACACTTGATGTGGTAGGTGTCCGCCTTCTGGTTTGCTTTTTTAGAGTAGAACGAGACAATATCATACCACCCAATTAAGCTTCTCCCCTCACCTCGCAGTTTTACATTCATACCATCAATTACCTTCATCATTTCATAAAAAATTTTATTCATCTGGCACAGGGCCACTTCCAAAAAAGTTCAACACCTCATTTACCAGCCTTCGAAGGGGTAGTTGCATTCCCAACCAAATTTGGCCTCTATACGCCATTATACCCTCGCGAGGCTTTGACTGGAAGGTGTACCCTCACCCCGCATTATATAATATCACTTCTACCTTCGACAACTCAAATTTGGCCACAAATCGATCTAGACTCAGCTTCACTCTGGCCGAGACAGAACCATCGGCTCCCTCTGAATCAATCGATTCTTTACTACGATCACTTTGCTTCCTCTCACCCCTTTTATCACCCGAAGGCTCAACAGAACCTTCGCGCCCCTCTCTCTTTCTCTCTCCTCCCTCTACCTCTTCCTCATCCCTCTCCTTAGTTACTCGTGCCTTACGACGTGTACTACTTGAAGCCCCAAATTAAGGAACAACTATCGCTAATGGGACATCCTTTGCAATATTTAAATCTTCTACATTGCTGCGCTCATCCATCAGAGCACGACCAGACACACTAGCCTCATTTTCTTCAATCTCCTCGTCTATTAGCCTCAGTCTCAAAGACCGACAGATACACATCTTATCCTATAGAAGAAGAGGCACGCAATTAGATCGATATATTCGACTATTACGTGTCAATAACTTATTTTTGCCAACCCTTTCCAACTCATACTATCATAGTTAAATGTTCGACCATAATCCCTGCTACATCGTCAATACCCTCAGAACCCAAAAAGGCTTGACCTACAGATACATGTTTTCCCTCCGTCCTCGGCCATATCATCACAACTATAAACCCTAGCAGCCTCTACCCTAACAAGTACTCCAAATACAAAAAAAGAAGACGAAGTAACAAGACAGAAGTAAAAAGGACATACCTATTTGAGTAAAGTATCTTTCCTTCCTGGCAGCAATTCAGACGATCCCACAGCAACTACCGAGCTCTATAGAATAATGGCATATGTATTCTTTCTCTCACACTCTAATTTTTCTATATGTGGGTAACCGGGAACAGTAACTATGCCCTTACCACTATATATACCTTCTCCAAATAGTAAAAAATTGCCTCCATTTCCAAAATCGCTATCATTACCACTACCCTTACTTTTCGGCTGAGATGTGTTTTGTCGAATTTACCCTCCATTTCGCCACGTGCGTGTCTCATGCACACATTTGCACAATTTTAAATACATAAAACAACTCGAACCTTCTAATCCCCACTCGAAGCTATCAAATCATACCCTTATATCAAATCAACCTTTTTTTGTAATCCAAGAAAACATCATGATGTCTACAGGGAACTCTGCCCTAGGCTCCATATAGTTTTTGACATAATAGTTGTTGGGACTGTCAGTTTTGATAGTCAAAGCCACTTGACCTTCGTAATACATTCCTCTCATCCACGAATAATCGTTCACATAACCTCTCGAACATTCGCCCTCAGATAACCTGATATTTAAATTCAAATTCAAAACATGCCAATAATGTGTGTCTCGAGCAAACTGCTTTCATGCCTAAATTACCTTCGAATATTATGTTTGTCCTACTTACACACAATTCAGTATTTTACTTCGACAGCTATCTCATAAATTTTCAATTTTATTTGGGCAGACGCCCTTAAACAAAACGCAGATCAAAACAATCAAGGTCAACAAAATAATATAAACACCCTTACATACCACCCTATACAAATACTTTTACCACGTTAAATAATCCCTTATTTATTAACGGGATACTTCTTCTCGAACCCACCCTTAGCATCTTCTCTGTCTACCACCTCCTCGGGTAGAGACTCCAAGAGAGCTAACCGGTCGCTAGGGAGGGGGCCAATCATTTGTAGAACCCCCCACCAGTACGCATAGGGCATCCCACTAATGGGTTCCCCTGGCTCCAGTTCAAATAAATCCGTCATAACCCAATCCAGGTCCCGATCGCCAAAGTACTTCTGCTTCAGTTCGAGGGTCTTTTCTCGTACACGAAGGACCCTTGTCGCCACACAGTTCTGGTACTTGGTATTAGGAGCATTTCCGTTGCTTTGGGATGAAGATGCAGACATTTTTCTCGGAGAAGAAGGAACAGATGTGTGAAGTTCTCCTTAAAACATCTACTTATACTTGAAGGCAGGTACATTTACACCCCCCCCCCTCAATCCCAACCCCCATTTAACACAGTCATTAATTCTTTTCCTTGGAATCTCAGCAGTCAAACCTTTTTAACTTCCAAAATCCAGCAGTTTTATCAGCATGCGCATTCAACACCTATTTCCAAGGTGGTACAGTCGACCCATCCCTAGTCTCGAATCCTCGACCCCTGTACATGTTTTTTCACACAACCCTATCGATATACACATCAAACTCCAAGAACTCCAAGTCAATTATTCATTCCAGGATGAATATTACCCAATGCCTTCGATAACTATGATAATTTGAAGTACTTTTCCCCTCAAAGATAGCCATTTTTACTATTTGCCCTTCAAAGTTGGATGTTCGATCCTGCGCCTATAATCTATTCATCTACCATATTTACCTGATACAAAAACACAAAATTGCAGTAAAGTGTTGTTCTCATTCCATTACGTAGATTACAAAAAGAGGACAGTAGGAAAAATTTACAAAAATCAGCAAAAACAACAACAAAAACTTTCAAATACAGCCCTACAAAAAAAATCAGACAATAATAGACAAACCCATCACCACCACCCTGCCACCACCTTAAAAAGAACCCGTCCTTTTTTCAGACGGGCCAGATCCTCCTGTAGATCCCTACTCTTCCATCAGACGATCATCTTCCTGCACAAGACGCTCGGCCAAACCCGATAGGAAGAGGTAACGTTCTTTAGTAGTTGCAAAGCTCCCTTGCATCATCTCTCACAAGTAAGCATAGTAGTGCCAATGGATTGGCTCCCCAAGTTCTAGCTTCACCAAGTCCAGCATCTCTCAGTCGAGCTCCTTGTCACCATAGAACTTCGGCTTCAGTTCAGCCATTTTTTGCTCTATTCGACAGTCTCTGGCGAACCCCATCCTCCTCTAGTAACGGGTGTTGGGCATGGTGTCCACGATTCTTTCAAAAATTACAGAAGAAGAGATTAAGGAAGAAGATGTACAGTATTCCCCCCCTCATAACCCATATTTATATCCTCATTAACCTCATTTATTACTCTGTAATCACCACAATTTCTTAATTACCCTCATTTATTACCTCCCTCAAAACATCAACATGTATCAGTCAACCGTTAGAATTTCAACAACTAACAGTTTTTCTCAGCAAATGCTTCTACACCTATTTCTGAGACCCTTGCTGAGAGGGGGAAAATGTGGTAGCCTACTCACAGCCTTCTAGCTCCATCCGAACACTCGGAGGTTGAGTTAAGATGATTCCAATAGAATATGATGTTGTAAAGTGGGCACGATTGGATTACAAAGCACTTGGAACCGTTAGGTTAGCGCTATCATCTCATATTCTATACATGATCTCCAAAGTTACGACAATGAAGGGTTTGATGCAGAGTTTGTTCGCTATGTAGTCAGAATCGTCCAGGGCAAACAAGGTATATCCTTTATGGTGCTTGCTAACTTTGAAGATGAAGGATAATAGTAGTGTACAAGATCATATCAGTGAGTTCAATACCATACATGCTCAAATGGAATCCACTAAAATACTTTTACCGTAGAGGTGAGAGTGTAGACTCTATAAGGACGGATGTCTGAGAGAGGGGAAGGGTTTATTACAGTTGTGAGCAACTCATTGAGGAAGGAAGATATCAAATTTAACATTATAGTCTCGTTGATTATGAGTAAAGATAATAGACATAAAACATCTGAACCCTCTTCCAGTTCAAACGGCAGTATGTTGAATGTCGAGGAAAGAGGAAGGTCTTAGAGAAAAGGCCCAAAATTTGGAAGGGGCCGATCACAGTCAAGAGGAAAGTCTAAGCCGCCCGGTGCATATTGGACTTGTGGAAAGAAGGGTCACTTCAGGCGAGATTATAACTTTTATTCTTCTAAGAAGTTGACGATGAAAAGAAAGATACAATGAACCTTACTGAGGAGATTAGTTCTGACGAGGCTCTACTAATATCGTATGACGATATTAACGAATCTTGGATTGCTGATTCGGGCGCCTCATTTTATGCTACTGCGAACGTAGGTTTTTGAATAATATTGTTAAAGGCAACATCGGTATAGTATTTCTTCTAGATAATAGTGTACTTAATATTACTGGTAAGGGAAACCGTATGTTGTTGCCTTCAGGGGGAACGTTGGTTTTACAGAATGTACGACTTGTACCTTAATTGGGGCATAACCTTATATCGGTTAGTAAATTGGCGGATAATGATGGATATGTGAGTACATTCTGTACAAACTTCTAGAAGGTTATAAAGGGAGCTATGCTAGTAGCTTGAGGCTTACGATAAGGAATATTGCATATAATGAAAAACACAATTTCCATCATTTCTGCAGCCACTCCGGGGATTTATACAAGTATGTGGTACAAACAGCTCGATCACATGAGTGAAAAGGGGATGAAGATAATGGTAAAAAAGGGAAAGCTAGAGGGTCTTGCTGAGGTTGATCACAAGTTTTACGAAGAGTGTGTTCTTGTGAAACAGAAGAAGGTCAACTTAGAATTATCTGGAAGATTAAGGAAACCAGGAAAGCAGGATCTTGTACACACAGATGTCTAGGGGCAAACCAAGGTATCTTCTCTAGATGGTTCTCATTATTATGTTACTTTTATCGATGATGCTACTCATAAACTGTGGGTCTACTTCGTGAAGAACAAGTCAGAGGTGTTCAAAAAATTTAAGAGGTGGAGGGCTCTAGTTGAAAATGAATCCGGTTTAAAACTAAAGTATCTCAAGTAGGATAACAGGGGCGAATACTCTAGTGACAAGTTTGAAGACTTTTGCGCATCAAATGGGATTAGGAGACAAAAGAATATTCCCGAAACACCGCAACAAAATAGTATTGCAGAACGCATGAACCGAATAATAAATGAAAGAGCGGGGAGTATGAAACTCAATGCTGGATTGCCAAAGTTTTTTTGAGCGGATGCGGTTAGTACGGCGGCGTACTTTCTTAATAGAGGGTCTTCATTGGCTTTGGATATTGGACTTCCTGAAGAAGCATGGACCAGTAAAGAGGTAAACCTAAATTACTTACGTATTTTTTGTTGTACCACATATGTGCTTGATAATTCAAATATAAGGACCAAGTTAGATGTAAAGTCGACAAAGTACATATTAATTGGATACGGTGGTAATGAGTTTGGGTACCAGTTTTGGGATGCGAAGAATTGGAAAGTTATCCGGAGCCGTAATGTTACATTCAATGGGAAAGTCTTATATAAAGACTTCAAAGTACCTGTGGAAATGATTCGAGGTGAAGTAGCAAAAAGTGTCAACATTAAAGATGATGAACCCTCTCGAGAGGTTGATGAAGAAGTCGTTGTTGAGTTCGATGCACAGGATCAAAATAAGGAACCTAATGATCTAGACATTCCAATAGCACTTCGAAAGGAGCCAAGAGTTGTAAGAATTTTGGCAAGGTACGTTAACTCCTTAAATCACTTGTTAGTTACAGATGGTAGTGAACCTGAAAGTTACAAGGAGGCTTTAGATGTGAAAGCCAAGAGTAAGTGGGAGCTTACTATGGATGATGAGATGCAGTCATTATCAGTTAATCTAACATGGGATTTAGTTCGGTCGCCGAAATGGAAGAGAGCATTGCACAACAAGTGGGTATACAAACTAAAGCAGGAATCTAACGGTTCAAGGAGATTCAGGCTAGACTTTTGCAAGATTTTTGGTGATGGGCTTCCAGTAGAAAGATGGCATTGATTTCGGCAAGATTTTTGTCCTGTTGTGAAGATGTCTACTATTTGAGTTTTGATGAATATAGTTGTTGTTGAAGATTTACATCTTGAACAACTAGATGTCAATACAACATATCTTCACGGTAACCTTGATGAAGAAATTTATATGAAGCAATCAGAAGGGTATTTGGTTAAAGGGAAAGAAGATCTTATGTGTAGGATCACGAAGAGCTTATATGGCTTAAAAAAAGTGCCAAGACAGTGGTATTTGAAGTTTAAATAGTTCGTGTCCAGAACACTATACCAAAATAGTCAATTTGCCACAGTTTTTTTTTTTTTTTTTTGCCACAGATTTTGTGTAGTTTATTAGAGATAGATTTTATCTATGGCAAATATAATTAGAGTCAGTGGGTTTTTTTCTAATTTTGCCTCTATTTTTTGAGTTTCCCTCCAATAATTTTGTTTTCTCTCTATTGAAGTCGCTAGGAAGGAAAACCAAATTGCTTACAACAGAGTTCAAACAGAGGGAAGAGAATTTGATTTGCAACACCGACTCAAAATCCCCAAATACTTGATCTCAAACCCTAAACCAAAAATTGAAACTCTAGTTTCCAAATCTCAACAATGGGTTAGTAAATTGCTTCTTAAATTCCTCATTGTATTTGCTCACTTGCCACTCTCAAATTTGTTGGTTTGCTTGTTCTTTAATCTTCCAGTAAATTTCATTTCAAACTCTAATTCTCTTGTAGATTGATGTGATTGAACTATATATAATAGATAGACTAAGCATTTTGAGTCTTCACTTTGATTACTTAATAATCGAAACTTTCTCTGCCTCTGTAACCGTATAGTAGTAGAGCAAGATTCATGTGTGATTGATTGTTTGTTTGTTGAGGTATTGGTGATCTTGGGTTTGAAAAGTTGGCGATCAATGGAGGAGGGCAGAGTGTGTTAGTGGAGTGTGATTTGGTCGCTTTTAGCTATATTGCAATGGTGGGGTTTCAATGTTACTGTGATTATCATGAACAAGTGGATCTTTCAAAAATTAGATTTTAAGTTCCCTCTGACAGTGTCTTGCATTCACTTCATACGCTCAGCCATTAGAGCATACATAGCAATCAAAGTGTTTAAAGTTAAGCCACTGATAACGGTTAACCCAGAAGACCGTTGGAGAAGGATATTTCCTATGTCCATTGTTTTTTGTATCAACATAGTGTTGGGGAATGTGAGCTGATGGTATATTCCAGTCTCCTTCGTATAGACGATAAAATAATGCACTCCTGCAACTATAGTAGTACTTCAGTGGCTAGTTTGGAGAAAATACTTTGACTGGCGCATCTGGACTTCTTTGGTGCCCATTGTAGGAGGGATTCTTCTCACTTCCGTTACTGAACTTAGTTTTAATATGCTTGGATTTTGTGTTGCCTTATTTGTTTGCCTAGCTACATCTACAAAGACTATCCTTGCAGAGTCTCTACTGCATGGATATAAGTTCGACCGCATAAACACAGTGTACTACATGACTCCTTTTGCGACCATGATATTGGCCCTGCCAATTTTATTCCTTAAAGGGCCTGGGGTTAGGGTATGGTTTCATACCCATGAGACTTTTTTATCATCCCTTATCTTAATCCTGACCTCAAGAGTATTGGCTTTCTGTCTCAACTTTTCCATCTTTTATGTCTTCCATTCCACAACAGCCGTGACATTCAATGTAGCGGGTAATATGAAGCTTGCAGTTGCTGTGATGGTTTCGTGGCTTATATTAAAAAATCCAATCCCTTCTTTGAATGTTTTTGGGTATGGAGTGACTCTCATTGGGTGTACATTTTATGGGTATGTGAGACATAAACTCTCACAACAAACACCAGGAATACCCAAGACTCTACGGACACCCCGTAACAGGATAGAGATGATCCCTCTTGTAAATGATAAATTAGATGACAAGGTTTAATTTATTTAATGTGATTTTAGCTAGTGAAGGAAGTGTAAGTAGGAAATGAGAGGAATTTTTATTGTTCTTGCACACTTTGTGCTCATTTTAACCTTACCTAAATTGAAATGGTCACTAATTTATAGTTTTTCTTTAAAAAAAAGTATTAATTTTGTGCCTTGTATTCTTTCAGTTTTCCAATACGAAAAAGTTACATCATTTTATCAAAATATATATATAATATACAGGTGTTGGAGATGATTCCAAAAATGACAATGGGTTTGAAGGAATTAGGGGAAAAAAGTTAGAGTTGAAGTTTAAACTAGGGGGTTTTGCTGAATTGGCTTTTTCTTAATAGTTTAGAGATGATTCCAAAAATAAACAATCTTTGGGAGTTTACTGCTATTAAATTGATGATGTTCATCTTTGCTAATTAACTTGATTTTCATATTCATACTTGTTGTTTGTTTCTTTTTCTCCATCACTATTAAACATACTACTTATGGAGACCTTTTATTTTCATATTATCTTATGCGTACCAAAATGGAAGTCGTCGCATTGGTTTTTGAAGCTACATCTTTGTTTGTTTTTATAGGTGATAACGTATAAGTTGTGACGTCAAGTTGAAAACTCTTTCAAGCCCCCAATGTAAGCAACAAAATTTAATCATTGTTTTTTCAATTATCCCCATTTTTGCAAATTTTATGGTGCGCATATGATTATTGTTGATATTCGTTTTTTTGTATTAATGTATATAGCATTTTATCTTGCTGTTAATTAGCCCCCAAAGTAGTGCCAATGATCTCTTGTTAAGTTGTACCATCTTTGACACTAGTTTATCCTTTCTCTTAAATATCATTGTCTAGGGCCACATCTTGTAGGGGTTTTGTGATTGGCAGTTTAGTGTGCTAGTCTGGTAGTATACTTAGGTGTTACCCACCCTTGTAGTCATGTTTTGTTCTGGATGATAACTAGCAGATGCTTGTTAGATAGGCGTTTGCCATTAAGAATATAAAAATAGATAGTAGTTTCACGACACTTCGCTAGGTTGAGAACCATACCATTCCCCGTATTTTTTCTTAAATGTGATTGGATTTGATTTTTTCATAGCTTGTCACCTATACTTGGTTTCAAAATGGGTTTGTATCTCTTCAGGATTAAAATGCAACTATGTGAAGGAATAGAAGATCAAACTATACTTGATTTTCTCACAGCCTGTCAACCTACTAAAAACGGTAAATATAAATAGGAAAGATGCAACTATGTGAAGGAATATAAGATCAAAATATACCTGCAAGCTCCAATTGACAAAATAATATAAAGTCTTACAGGACTTAAATATTACGTTTGTTCCTTGCATAACAAATTGACAAGAATCAAAACTACCAAAATTGCAAAAGAAACTACCAAGACATGAGAAGAATCGAAACAAAGGTTTAACTACAAGCAGGAGATCATTCCTCAAAAGATTTCCCAAGGGCTTCTAACTTGCAACACGACAGGCTTTTAGTTGTAGCTTTAGTCAATAGAAATGCTATTGCAATTAAAATGACTTTCACATCCATTTTCTTAACAAAAACAGAATCTGCTGGTATGCAGCTATTTTTTTTCTTCCTTCTGCCTCGATTTTGGATAGGATTGAAGCATCCTTATGTGATTATTGTTATAGCTTTGAGCTTATGTCATCCATAAGAGACATGCATCAGATGGGTTATATTCATCCCCATTCATTTTCAGAACTGAAAATGTCTTTTTCATCCATTTTCTAGGCAGTCTGTGTTGCTTCCTTTTGCTCCAATTTTGGTATGTTCTGAACATCCTTATGTGATCGATTATTACAGTTTTGAACTTCTGATCTCCCCTATCTTCCCAATCTTTGAGTATTTTTGAGGCTATCATTTCTATCCATTTTCTGGATAGTCTGGAAGAGGTTCTGAATCTGCTTTCTGTATTATCTTACGTCTTTTCTCGTTGTTGCTGTGAGGATCTTTAGCTCTATTTTTTTTAACCAAACCCTTTATTTTCGTGGATAAGGTAAAAACCTACTAGTGCAAGCAATTTTCCTTAGAAATAAAATAGATGATGGAAAAGAAGATCCTTCCAAAACACAACTTCTTCAACGACTTTTTTAACTCTGCTCAGAGCACGTTAGCGAATTCGACTTCAGAACCTACGAGGAAAATCTTACAAAGCCACGTTTAAACCCTGAGATAACCCCCCCCCCCCCCCCCCCACAAAAAAAAAAAAAAAAAAAAGGCAAAATCTTTCAAACCACTCATATCAAAACATTGTTCTAGGCCTGAGTGATTTTTTTTTAGTAGAGATCAAAAATTCATTTGATTGTATATCATGTTATCATTCATCAATACTAGAAACAGTTCTTATATCTATTACAGTGGGGGAAGGTACGAGGTAGACATCATACCTTCTTTACAGAGTCCACTTTATAAGTTTGGGAGTACCTTATGGACGCACAGAAGTTGGAGAGCGTAGCTTTCAAGCATCACCTGATACGATGAGTCTTCTTTACTTTTATGCATTTTTCTCCCAATATTTTTAATAATCAGTTCAAAGTTTTCTTTCTCTTTGCTCCTACTTTTAGATGGAAAAGGAACTTGGGATCCAAATTGATATCTATCATCGTTTATGTAGCTCTTGAGCTTGACAAGATCTTCCTCGGTAGATATGCCTTCTTCATGTTCAGAGCAAACTTGTGCTTCTGGTATCTCAATTAGAACCAAATTTTCATCTTTTGTTTCCATGCATTTGCCCGTATCTTTTACACTGATCTCAATGTCAAGCACATCCTTGGTAGGATTCTCTTCTTTATGTTCAACAGAAACTTGTGTTTCTTGCATTTCAATAAGCACTCAGTTTTCAACTTTCCTTTCCATGCATTGATTGCAATTGTCGTTAGAACCTGGGCTGGTCACAGTCTTTCCGCTATCTAATAGCAAATCATTGTTTCCAACGGAACCCTCTTTCCCAGGACCCTCTACAGATTTCTCACAACTTATTGCCTGATCTGATTGGCCTTTACCACTGTTTACAACTTTTTCTTGGAAATTGTGAGAACTTTTTACGACAACTTCTACATCTCATTTAGAACCTAACACTTCGGATGAATAGCTGGGTTTGTCTTCACTTCTGGAAGCTCGAAAGATATCTGGATTCCCTGGCCTGAATCTAATGTTTGAGACGATGGGGGAAACATAAGAATGCACAGGACTTAATGGGCACTTGAATGCAGACGGTTAATTGAAAAAGTTTTCAGATCGGGCATACTTGATAGGGGAGTCGAGTTTGGATCTCTTATAAGAGAAGTGTGTGTTAGGATATAAGTTGGGAGACGGAAATTCAGTAACAACATTGTCTGATTCTATAAAAGTTCTACAGGAAGAGCCAAGGCACATGTCTATATCAGTGGAATTATTACTTTTCTCGAATAACCAATTGTACTGTGTTTCTGAATTGTTCGAGTTTGTAGAAAGACCCTTTGAGTTATGGAGTGGTTAAGTCATAGAAGGACTAAACACTCTTGTCTTTATTTGATAACATTCATGCCTATCCTTATCCCTATCCTTTTACCCCGTTTCCTCTGCACATATGTTTCTGCTTGAGAAATTTTTTCCTTGTCCCCTGCAGCGGCCACTGACATTTTTTCTCGTGCTTTTTCCATGTTTCATAAAATTTGACGTTGTATAGTTAGCTTTCTCACACTGCAGTGGACGAGCGTGATTCTTCGCTTAGCATGCTTGTGTCATCCTTTGTATCCCTTTTTGTAAAATAAGACCAAGATAGTGGACTAAAATCCCAACTTCCCTCTTCTTTGAGATTCCTTGCTCCTGTCATAGCCATGAAATCTTGGTCTTTTCCTGATGTTTTGAAGTATGGAACAGCTAAAAAATCGAATTCATGTGGTGTTATCACTATACGCCTTTTGCTGTGTAGATATGAGTCCCCAAAAGCGAAGTTAGATGCGTTTTTCTTACATCTCCAGGAATCAGTGAAGTAACTGGTCTTATTATGCGGTCATCTCTCCCAAGCATTCAATGGCTTTTTGTTATCTTCAGCATTATCGTAAAGACGTGCTTCTTCGCTGAAAAAGTTATCAACCGCATAATCATCACCATACAGTGCCATGAAACCTATCAAAGTAGAATGTTTCATTTTTCCAGATTGATTGTTTGTGTCACAACGTGGAATATCGGTTCCATGTACCTTGGAATTCACCCTGATAAGCTCCCAGTCCTTGCAAACCTGCCTAGATTTCAGAGACGCTAGTCCTAGGATGACGATCAAGTATGAGATGCCACGAAACCCCTGCACCATCTTTCGATGTTGCTCGTGGGTGATTGCTATTCAAGTATTAGAGATTTGTATGAATGTCTTATTCTACTAATTAAATCCTAATAGATTGCTAGTACTTAACTTTCATTATCAATATATATGTGTTCTTGCAAAGACTTGGGGAGTTTGCTCACCCATGTTTACTATATTTTTTAGGATAAAAGAAACATAGCAGCTTAGCCTAGAGGGAGAATAGTACCCTTGTCAATTTAGTTCAAATGAGAGTAATGCAGCAATACTGTGATCCTTCTGGTGATATCATTTAATTATTGAGATTGTAGTCTCTTACTTTATTATTATCAGTAATGAATGCTTTTAATTATTGTATAATAACAAAATTACAATATTAATGTATCACATATTTCAATGGATGTCATGAAGATCAATGAAAGATTAGGATCCTTTGATGTGTCTTTGGGCATTGGAGAAAATTTTAATAAGCCCAGATGTTAGCTTTTATTGGATATTTTATTTTTTTGAGAAGTCTTTTACGCGTGTGCTTGTTGTGCACTTTGATGGCTAGGCTATTCTTGCCTAGCCAATAAGGGGTGTTACAAATGTTCAATCTGAAATGGAGAGATTTTCACGATTACACATAGTATAAGATTTGGAAATTCAGTGTTTTCTTAAGGGATTTATTAAAATCCTTTCACCATCCAAACAGCATATGGAGTGGAAGTTGAGGTGGAAAATAATCAATATCATCCCAGTCTAATGGTTTTCATGGACTACAGAGACTATATGAAGCAAAAAGTGCAAAGCTTGGATAATGAACCCCACCTTGTAAACTTCTTATCTATCGCTTCAGAGCCCCACCCTGGAATGCTCTCGCTTGCTTTTTAAAATACCATAACTCCTAGCCTGCACAGGATCTTGTCTTTTCTTTCTAAAAAAAACCCTCGGGGTGTCTAAGGCTTTATCTTGAGTTTGGGGGTTAGGGAAACTTGGGCTTGATTTTTTGTTGTTGTTGGTATTTAAAGGATTGTTGTTGTTGTTATTGGTGCAGGAGTACAGGGAAGCGGATAAGGAGTGCGTTGATGTGGGTTGTGACTACTAGTATTGTTTGCGGTCTTGTGCTCGGGATTTTATACGGCTAGTTTTAATGTACATCAAAGTTAGAGAATGCTTCAAACTGTAGTTGTGAAACCTATATGATTAAGACGGTGAGAGGGGTAAAACATTGATAAATTAGTTACCTTCATCCTAAGTAAACGAGCATACCATTGTGCATAGTGTTTATAGCTACTGGTACCTGCCATATTTGGCTTCGAATAGGTGAAATGTTGTACGCATTTTTTGTATAGAATATGTTTGGCATTTGCGGTAACTCTTGAGTGGAGTTATGACTCGATTGTGACCTTTTCCCTTTTATTTGAATGAAGAGCTAAATATTTTCTCCATATAGACTTAAATTATGTAGAGCAATGGATGAGAATTAGTTGCAAATGTTTGAATAAGTTAATTCCGGTTCATAAAAGTGATGCCCTTACAAGGAATATAATGACATTCTCTTAATGTATAATTACTATTTTCAAAGAGCACCTTGTGCTTCTAAAACTACTAAAGAAAGTAATAACAAAAGAAATTGCAAGTTTAAACCGGTGGCAAGAACCTAAGAAATGTTCTTGCAAAGAACTAAATATTGTGTAGATTTTCTTGTTTCACTTTCTACTTGTAATATAGAGAGTGTACCGCCCCTAGCTCCTTGCATACTTCCTGAACCTTGTAGGTAGAAGATGTATATTTATTTGTTCTTACTTTTTGTTGAAGTTGGCTGTACTCAAAGTCTTTGCTCAATCCCATAAAATAAGATCCAAATCTTCCAGAAAATGTGGGGGCTTGTTTTTTTTTTTTTTTTTAGTTAAAAGCTTAGAATTTTAAATTAATGAATGAGTAATTGACCTAGACAACATCACTTACTGTAATAGACAAAGACAACCCAACTAGGTTGGCTCCCCTAATACAGTTGATCATATGCAGTTCCATGAGAGCCCAAGTAAAGAAATAATGCGTATAATCAAAGGCCATGCCGTGAAAATTGGGGAGTCGTGAATTTTTATCCCCGTACAAGTCTTCATTGAATGTTACAGTTTCAAGCCTCATTCTTAAATTTTGTATTTTAGCCAATTTTTATTAGTAAGTTAACAAGTATGGAAAAACAGGGATAATCAAGCCATAGGCTATTAATCAAAAGAAGTTTTTTGCTTACAATAAATAATCAAAGGATGTTGCAATGTGAAATATTCGACGTGTCCTTTCATCGTCCCTTTAACTTTTCTCCCTCCAGTCTTCTAATTTTAGAAAAATATTTTTACTATACGTACTTATGTTACTAAAATGAAGAGACATGTTTCTAATAAGAACATTATTGAAGCACAACTTATCAAGTTCCTAAACATTCACTTTTTAGTAGAGCATAGTTTTTAGTTTTGTTGTGGATATGATTATTCACTAACAGTTCTTTTTCATGCTGTTGTATTATTAGGCGTAATTGGTAAGGTAGACTTTACAGTTAGGCATCTTTCTTCACCCACGACAACATTTCCCAGTACTTGGAGTGATTATTCAAGTAATCAACCATGTATTGACTCAACCTTTCACCAGGTTCTGTTCTTTTGCATTGTTCTATTTGCCTGTCTTTGGACCTATTCGTTTACTTTTGAATTTTGATATTTTAAGAGAGTGTGTGATGAGATATTTAACATTGTTTTGGACAGTAGAAACCACGTTTCAAAAAACTCTATACCGATTATGTTCCATGTGCTTGTCTTTTCTTTCTTATTTCATTTTTTCTGGAGCTCATTGTCTTTGCTTTTAGTTCGTATTAATCACTTCCATCAAATGTTTCAAATAAGATGTACCCCTTATATTATGTAACTTTAGACAGACCTAAGCATTTTGGCTGAAATACTCCTCAAATTTTCCACTCAAAATATAAGGTCAAAATAACTTATATTATTGCCAAACTGGTGACAGTAGGAGGTTGGTGCGGGTAAGTTTTATTTGAAGCAAGTTACAGCGTATGGGAGTTAGCTAAAATAACCATTAGTTGTGTACTTCTCTTTATCTGAAACATTCTACTTACTTTTTTCAATGCTCCGCATACTCTGCAAGTGCTACCTCAAAAAAAACTTGGACCCAGCGCACTACTTTTTCAGAATACGTCGTTGTTCTTGCTACAATAGTTGGATCCATGCTTTCCTCTGTATATTTTTCCTTTCATTATTTTAAGTTTTCTTATAACTCTTTATTTAGCTTAATAATAAGGACGTAAATGCAAATAGGGTGTCATACTCCACTTTATGTGTTCGTATTATGGATGTTATTTGCTAATTTGTACATTACAATCTGTTACCACATAAAGAAAGAGTCATCTCCTAATAATTTTTGAAAAAAAAACTCATTTGCTGAGATCTATATACAATGGTATATGTCTTAGTAACTTATTGATACGTGGGGTCCGTGAAAGTATTCTTTCAAATTTTTTGTTTACTTAACTCACATCCCTTGAAGTGTAGTTCTATCTCTTACTATTATCTTCAATACTTGTACAGATATTTGGTGGTGTCGGCATTGCTTGTTTGCCTTTAGGCCTTATATTTTCATTCTTCAGGCGTCCGAAGGCTGTTATAACTCGCTCTAAATATATCAAGGTTCTTGGCTCTTTTATTTTTTATTTTGCATTTTCGACTATGTAGATGAATGAGCTTAATATTATGTGCTTAGGGAAACTTTTGGAGTATGAAGTGGGTGGTCCATTAATTTCTGTCCAAACAGCGTATGGTGCGGAAGTTGAGGTGGAAAATAATCAATATCATCCCAACTTAATGGTTTTCATGGACTAAAGAGACTATATAAAGCAAAAGGTGCAAAGCTTGGATACTGAGCCCCCACCATGTAAACTTCTTATCTATCACTTTAGAGCCCCACCCTGGAACGTTCTCGCTTACTTTTTAAAATACCATAACTCCTAGCCTGCACAGGATCTTGCCTTTTCTTTCTAAAAAAACCCCCCCCGGGGTGTCTAAGGCTCTATCTTGAGTCCTGCTGTACGTCCTTTTCTTTTTTCAGAGCGGTTTTATAGCTATAGTAGTGCAAGTCCATTTTGAGTACCTAGGTGTGTTCCTGGATCGATTTTCTTTCGTAAAAGAAGCGTGAGTTAGATGAAGAGAGCGATGAGTTCTTTTTGTTGCTTTTCGCGTTCCATCTGTACGACAGGTATTAAAAAAAACTAGCCAAAATGCATCTTTTCTATTAGCCCAAAATGCATCTTTTCTATTTGAATTACATACTTGATGAAGGATTTTGCGTTCCATATATTTAAGGTGTTGCTGATGCCCAATAAACTCTTGCTATTTGATGGCAATGTTTGACAACATTAGAATGTTTGTGGTGTGGGAGTTCAAGGAAAAGATAAAAGATACCGCTGATTTTATTTTATGCAATCACATTAAGAAGAACACACTTACAGTTTTACTCACACTAGAAATTCTTTAAGAAACACATAGTGTTGATTATTTCATTGCATATGCATATGTTAATTATGTAAATCAACTATCAACTAATTTAGGTTATTGTTGATATAATTTTCGAGGAAAATTCTCCAGTCTTTGGTCAACGTAGGGTTTTCTTTGACGAACGTTTAATTGGCACGAAGATCAAGTACCCGAGAATTCTTTTGCGTTTTGCCTATTAGGTAAATGTTCTTATAAACTCTTGTACATTATTTGAAATTCCTCTTGTTATCCATTTAACAACTAAAAGTTCAATGGGGTTTGACCTTTATAATTTATTTGTTATGTTAATTTTCTTGCAAGGTGTTTCCCATCTTTTTGAAGGCTTTTATAATGGATTAATGGCGCTCCCTATTCTTGGATCCATTACTATTTTTGAGATTATGGCTTGAACACCGTTATATTAATCATTTGCTTTTGAAGCCACTGCGCTTCCTTTTTTGTTTCTCAATCCATGGTTTTTTTGGATTTAATATAGGAAATATGTATATAGCTTGTAACAAGTGTACCTGGATTTCTTGGGCCAATATTTATAAATGAAACAAGTTATTGAATTGTGTATTTTTGTTTATATATGAGTATACAACAGATGCAATTTGTTTTACTGAATTGTGTAGATTTTGGCTATTTTTTTGATTTTTTTAAAAACAAATAAAAATTAAATTACCACGAACTAAGCAGTCGAAAATATCCTAATTATACTACAGATATTATCCGTGGTAAAAAAATTTCTACGGATTTACTCCGTATCAATATAAATTAGATAACCACAGACAAACTCTGTGGCAAAAAAATTGTCACGGATTTATTCCGTATCAATATAAATTTGATAACCACAGACAAACTCCGTGGTAAAAAAATTGCCACAGATTTACTCCGTAGCAATATTAATTAGATAACCGCAGATACTCTGCTTAATACAGACCTTCACTAAGGACTTTATCCGTAGCAAAATGACTATTACCGCAGATAATGTTTGTGGTAATTTAGTAAAATTGGTATAGTGGAAATGTCTATTCGAAGAGCAATGCGGATCACTGTTGTTTTATAAATAATACGGGGAACTCATATGTTATTATACTTCTGTATGTAGATGATATGCTGGTAGCAAGTGCTGACATGGGAGAAATTGTCAAGTTGAAGAAACAGTTATCCCGGGAGTTTTCTATGAAGGACTTGGGTGTGGCAAAAATAAGTTCTTGGTATGCGTGCTACAAGAGAAAGAAAGCGGCGAGAATTGAAGTTATCTCAAGTTGAGTACATCGACAAAGTACTAAAGCGTTTTAATATGGATGGTTCTAAGGTTGTTAGTACACCATTGGGAGGTCACTTCAAATTATCAAAGGATTGTTGTTCGAAGATGAAGAAAGATTGCGAAGAGATGCAAAATGTTCCTTATCACTTCGCGGTTGGTAGCCTCATATACGTTATGATTTGTACAAGACCATATATTGCCCAAGTAGTGGGAGTTGTGAGTAGGTATATGAGTAATTTAGGCAAGGAGCATTAGAGAGCTGTGAAATGGATACTGAGGTATCTAAAAAGTACTCAAGATATGGCATTATGTTATGGGGGTAGATATCCTTACAGGGTTTTGTTGATTCTGATATGGTGGGTGACATGGATATGCGGAAGAGCGCTGGTGGATTTATTTTTACAGTGGGAAGCGGTGCAGTTGCATGGGTTTCAAGGCTACAAAAAGATTGTAGCTTTGTCTACGATGGAGACAGAATATGTTGTAGCTACAGAAGCGTGCAAAGATATGGTTTGGCTCAAATGGCTGATAAAAGAGCTTGGTAGAGAACAATTTTCTCCTAAGTTATATAATGATAGTCAAAGCGCTATACACTTGGCAAAAAATTCGGCTTTTTACTCTAGGACCAAGCATATTGATATTCGGTATCACTATATTCGCTCGCTCCTCGAGGATAGATTGTTGAAGCTTATAAAGATTCACACTGATGTGAATCTGGCCAATATGTTTACGAAGGTGGTGACTATTCAGAAGTTGACGACATGTACAACTTTTGTGGGTCTTCAAGATTGAAGGTCCAGGTAGTGCGAATAATTCATTTGGATATTTGAAGATAGGTTACGGGATTCGATTTCAAGTAGGAAATTGTTGGGTGTGAACTCGAACTAAGGATTGTTGAAGAAATTAGGAAATTGTCGAAGTCGTTCGAACGAAGAAGGAAGTCGTTCGAACGAGCTTCAAAGTCGTTCGAACGAAATTTCTATTTTTTACGATTTTGAATTTGGTTCATTAATCTCGCTCGAGTTCGAGCTTGGATGTCGTTCGAATGAGATGTTATGTTTCTAGGGCTGGAGACCAATTATCGAAAAGTCGTTCGAATGAGCTTGGAATCGTTCGAACGAGCTTGGTGTAGATTTGTTTTAGATGTTATTCTGAGACGTTGGGTTTGCCTCAAGATCCGTTCTACTTGTATTTTTTGGTTCCCTAGTATATAAAAGGGACTTAGGCTATTTTGTTAGTCTATCTTGGTGAGTTTAATTCTAGAGAGACCAAGAATTTAAGAGACTTCATTAAAGCTTGAGTAGCTTGTGGGAGATCATTGTAACCTATTTAATTAACATAGTGAATTGTTCAGGGAGTGGTTTTTTATCTGTAAGGGTTTTCCACTTCCCTCCTCTGGGAAAATCTTTGTGTCCTTTATATTCTTCTTTGTTGGCGATTTCCGCGCATTGTTTTTGTCAAGGATGAGAGAGTAGTTACCTCAATTCTCAATAATACGCCACATTATGCTAAAGTTAGAAACACGCCTAAGATCAAAGGTCAACTGAATATACAAGAAGAATATGTAAGAAAACATTAATAAATATTAAATATAATAAATATTAAATATAACAAATTAGTTCTAGCTCTGCTTCCATAATATGAATGAATTCATCAGGAACATTGGTAAATTTCTTGTAATTAATAGGGATGTGGTTACGAGTAAGAGTTCCAATAGTTGTTGAGTATGAGCTGACCCCTCGAATAGGTTGACCCAATGAATTAACTTCAACTTTCTTCTTCTTCCTATCAGGTAAAGGTTTGGATCCTCGAGATGGGCCCCTTCTCCTCGAAGAAGATAAAGAATGAGAAGGTATATTTCCTACACAAACAAAAGATTAATTAAACAATTATAGCAATAATATTAACTTTTATACAAATTTTGATATAACAAATTTTACCTGCGGTATCCGCCACAGCTAAATCGAAATCGAGTAAATGCATAGGATGATCCATGAAAGAAACTGATAACCAAAGCAACAAATGTATAAGTAGACAAAATAATTGTACTTCATATAAATTAAGGTAATATAAATAAAGCATAATTTGTAGCAAATACGAACAACATAATAGAAAGTTATAGAAAAGAGAAACCATACAAAACTACAAAGTAGCATTTTGCTATTTCCTTAAACTTTTACGTTTCTTCGGACTTTCTTCAACAATAATATCTTCGGGATGGTGAAATATTTGTTCCTCATTAATATAACTTTCCCTATTACTAGGACCAATATCAGAGTCAGATAAAACATGTTCGTCGGATAAAAGGCATCCCTCGTCATCAACATAAACCTTTGATGAAACCTGTAGAACTACGTGCCAATCTAGATCTTATTGATCCTGGGAATAGAATACTTGTGTGGCATGTTCAGTAAGAATAAATGGTTCATCAACCATATGATTGGATCTAATTAAGTTAGACAGATTAACCAATGTTAAATTTGCTTCTATATCCACTTTAGCACCATGGTGTATAATCTTAGCCCAAGCACACTTGAATAAGATAGCCTTATACCCTTCTCGATATTGAAGTTTGATGATGTTCGCTAGAACCCCGTAGTATACAATAGATTTGTCCTTTGTATTTTTATCACTACAACTAGATCTGTAGGTGGTCATAGTACTAGTGCTAACCCCACTGTTTTGATATTGTTTTGTTACTTCATAATCTTTGGTCATAAACAAGGCCCTGTAGACGCAATACTTTTTGTACCAATTAGCGTAATATGATGGCCCTTTTACAATATCAGTGAAATTGATATCAACATTTTTTGTAATTTGTAACTGCAAAGAAAATTACGCAATGCAAAATAATTAGGTGATCCAGTTTTTAAAACATTTGTTTGACATGATTATACTTTTATTTGCAGTACATAAATCTTACAACTTTTAAATGTACCAACTTTTTTAACCAAGGTATTAACTCTTCTTCACTAAGAATTTTGTACTGTCCTAACCTCTTTCCCATTGCTAACTTACGGAGCTTTATGAAGTTATCATGTTCTCTAAGTATCAAAATATAAAAATATAAAAATATTCTAAATAAAAGGAGAACTATTTATAAATATTCGTCTACGAATATATACCTTTTCCAAGTATCATAACAAGGATAACTCTTTAACACCCACATTCGAGCTTGTTCGTATTCAATACCTTCTATGATAAACTCTTGGCTGGAGCCAACTAGTCCGCCCTCATCATCATTTTCATTGTAGTCGATAACATTGAGTAGATCGGGAGGAGCGGAAAGAGAACCATTCAAAGACTTTTCCAATTTTATTAGGATGTTTAAATTTCTCAGACCTTTATACTCAATACAATATGTTAAAGTTTCTTGTAAAAGATATGTATGCGCAATACAGCCTTCGGGGTGGGCTTTATTCATGACATCATATTTGAATGCCTTCATTCGCCTTTTAAAAATATAAACAATTTTGGCACAATTTTTATTTATATGTAAACTTTTGTGCCTTCTTTATATCTAGAGGTACCACATGTCAGACAATTGGTCTTCAAAGCATTTTCTCTCCAGTATAAAATACAATCATTAGGACAAGCATCGATATTTTTAAAATTAAGACCGACTTAAGATATTATCTTACTAACAATATAGCTATTGGTCAGGGTTTTGCTTCTTGCTGGCAATACTTCTTGAAATAACTTAAGGAGATCTGTAAAACTGGTTGTAGACCGATTGTGTTTAACTTTCAACTTCTACAATTTTATGACGAAAATTAACACCGTAAAACCTTCACATCCAGAATATAATGCTATCATGACCTCTAATAACTTTTTTTAAGCTCTGCAGTGGAGTCGTCTTCACTTGGTTCTTGATATTCACTCGATACGTTGGCCGCCCCACTTTCTAAAATTAGATTTACCATATCACCACTGTCCGAAAGTACTGGTTACCTATATTATTACCCGAGTCATCTATGAATATCCCATTTTGGTGTTGCTCGAACAATTCTGCATACTCAATATCCTCATAAACTTCTTTTTCGCCGTGTGCATACCAAACCTTATAGGTTTCTGTGAATCCATCTCTGATTAAAATCTGAATCATTTTGTTTCTGCAGTACTTACATGGACAGATAATGGTTCTAGTATTAGGAAGGTGCTTCCGTGCAAAATCAATAAAGGTGTACATGCCTTTTATAAATCCCGCGTCAGGATGTCAAAGGTTTATCCAACTCTTATCCATGGAACGAGCTTTTAAAGTATATATTGTGTAACAAAAACACACAAGATTTTTCTGTGCATTTGCTTTCTTTTATAAAAGAAAGGGAAATAGTAAGAAGGTACATGATAAGAAGGGGAAAAGACAAAGAAACTAGAAACAAGCCAACATTAGCATTAGCAGTAAAAGAACTAACATAAACATTATAAACACTAGAGGGGGCAACTAGACTATTGTATGTGTTGTGATTTACGAAGTTGCTACAAGCCCCTGGTGAGCCTTTATAATACTTCATTGATATCAATCTTATAATTCTTGTTCAAAGAGGACTAGATCAAAGCTTCAACAGATTATTGCATTATCTCCAGATTCTCCTTGTACTAGGTGAATACACGTGAGTGAAAGATGGAGGATTTTGGGGCTGAGGGTTTTAGATACAAGATAGGCCTAAAATAAGGCTTTTTACATGCTCTAGTATATAGAAGATGGAGGATCTTGACATTTGCTGACCTGGTTGTCGAAGTAGGAGATGTATGGAAGAGGTTGCTGACCTGGTTGTCCAACGAACAATAACAATACTACTGGACATGTTCACAATCTATACAAATAGTATTTTGTCTCAAATGGTTAGTGTAGCTCAAATTTTTGTTGTGTTTAAGCTTTTTTAACCACATAATCATATACATGGAGAGGGTTTTTTCTGGTTCAAGTGGTTAAGCAAACAAATATATATTCTAGTACACATATTCCAACTTAAGTGGAGTATCTAATGTCTATTGAAAAATTAGAGTCCCAACTAAGCTCATAAAGCAAAACCAGCCTATTGTATATAATAGTTCAGACCATATAAGAATATAACAATACCATTGGCTACGTATTACATATTATTTTGACCAAACTGAAATTGTCAAGCCTTGGATGGAAGTCAGAAGCCTGACCTAAGTCAGGCAAAACCTGAATGTCAAATCTTATATTTTTTATAATTTTGGTGGGACTGATATACTGCCCTAAGAAAATATAGATATCAGGTTTTGTTTCAAAAAATTATTGAAATTTAAACTTTGAAATATCATGCTAAATACATTCTTTTTTGCTACCAATTACAAAATTTGAAAAAAGAACACATATATCATGTATATCGAATGATATTACTGTATTTACTGCTATGTAACAATACTAACATGTTTATACTTATATGAGGCATTGGTTTACCAATCTTGATATTTTGATATAAGGCCACTAGGCATGAGGTCTCTACCTCAGTAATCTTTAATAAAAAGTAAGTTAGACATTATAGATAGTGTCTTACATAATGGATTTGTTTGTTAGTCTTCAAATTAGAGTCATCCGAAACAGGTAAATTTATTTTACCATAAACATATTAAGGAACATTGTTCAATTATCTCTTAAGTCATAACCCTTTTCACAAATTAGGTAAGAAGTTACAACATAATTTATTTTCCATGTCTGAGAGCTTTCTAGGGTCTCCAAGCTCATTCAGATGCTGAAGTTTCCTCACATGCAACCCATTTCACCGCAGATCACTTCATATTGACGTAGCCAAGAACATTTATTGATGCTCTTCAGTCACATTCTGATGATTTTCATCCACTATTTTCAGGAACGTACCCGTATAAATTCAATTCAGCAGATAGTTGATCAAGCACTTCATAAATCTGTTCTGAGTAAATATGAGATGTATCTCCAGCTGCAAACTCATGAATGTTACAATTAATCTCAACAATACTAAATCTTAACTTCTTCGCTATCCCAAGGGCCTTCATCTTCATCCTAACTTTCTTTACACTATCCCACTTTTCATCTGCAGCATACATATTCGAACGAAGCACGTAATTTGAATCACAATTGGGATCAGTCTCAACTAGCCCATCAGCTTCTTAGCCAAACTCAAATTTCTACGAGTATTATATGCCGCGAGCAATGACCCCAAAATAACTTCATTTGGCTTCATGGGCATACTTCATATCACACGAAACGCATCCTCCAACCTCCTACCATGACTAAGAAGATCCACCAAACACCCGTAATACTCAATACTAGGACGTATTTTTTATTTTATTTTGTCATGGTATCATACAACTGGAACCCCTTTTCAACAAATCCGGCATGGCTGTAAGTTGTAAGATACCCTGTGAAACTAATGCCATTTGTATTAAACCCATCCTTCTGTATTGCAGAGAAGTGCTCAAGAGCTTCCTCTGCATGCCCGTTAATCGTGAAACCCACAATGATCAAATTCCACGATACCAAGCTTCATTTTTGCATACTACAAAATTCTTGACAAGCAAACTCTATACATCCACATCGGGAGTAGATATCAATCAAATAGTTACTCACGCGGATTTCCTTATTTAAACCCTTTTGTAACACATACCGATGCACCCAAATGTCAAGCCTAAGTGCTCCTAAATTAGCACATGCCGCAAGGACTGTAATCACGGCAATATAATTGGGTTCCACCACATAAATCTACATCTTTCTAAACTAATCCAAAGCTTCCTTGAAACAATCTCTCTTTACAAACCCACTAATCAATGCAGCCTAAGATACCTTGTCTCTCACTGGCATTCGATCAAACAAATCGATCCCTTCATCGACACCCCCATTTCTCATATACCCATCTATCATAGTATTCAACAACATTGAGTTCTTTACTACCACCTTATCAAAAATTACTCGGGCGACTTCAACATTACCACATTTCGTGTACATATCAATAAGGGCATAGAAAATGTGTACCTTGAAATATAATGAGACGTAGATATTATTGCCATTAGTGAGAGATAACTTCGTAACTTGAGGACAAAGTATAATCCCATCTTGTTTGCTTATGATAAGCAAAAATATGTTAGAATTGTGTAAAGCTAACTATAGTTTATTGATTGTATCTGTGAAGTATTGCTGGCTGACTCGAGCTTGTTTATGCAGATCGAGTTAGAAACTGTTCGCTCAAGTGAACAATATGCGTTTCAATGCAATTATGAGTTTGTAGCTGAATTTGATAGGATTAAAGACACAAATGAGGAGAGGGAGGATCAGTATGTTAAAGTTGAGATTCAGCTTGCTAAGGCAAAGAAAACTGTGAATGGTCTGACCCAGCAGATCGAAAGTAAAGATGCTGAGATAGTAAAAGTGTAGGGGGAGCTCGTGAGTGCGCAGAGCGAAGTAGCAAAGCTAAATAGTATAATAGACTTGTTAATGGTGAAAGGTAAAGAGGCTGATACCGCACAATATCGTATCAGATCATTAGAAGCGGAATATAAAGAGTTGCGGGATAATATGGCCAGTTTGAGGGGTCAAGTGACTATGAAGGAAAACAAACTTGTTAAGGCGTGAGTTGATTTAGTAAATTTTGAAAGTGTGGTGGAGCAGCTGAGCGAGACCATGTAAGGTAAAAATATTGACCTTCGAGTCACCCAAAATCAGTATGACAAACTGAATGAGCGAGTGGCAAAGTTAAAGGCGAACTTGGCTAGTTCGCATGGCAAGAAGGCTAAGGTTGGAGAGAGGTCAAAGA
This sequence comes from Kingdonia uniflora, assembly GCA_014058105.1. Lineage (NCBI taxonomy): Eukaryota > Viridiplantae > Streptophyta > Magnoliopsida > Ranunculales > Circaeasteraceae > Kingdonia > Kingdonia uniflora. The sequence goes on along the minus strand of JACGCM010001844.1, from coordinate 3,157,923 downwards.
AGAAAAAGAATGAGGCCGAGGTCTCGACTGTCAAGGGTGATATGGTTAATACATCAATTTGAATTAAAGAGTTGGAGGTAGATCTAGTTTTTGTTCGAGCTGCCGTAAGAAAAGCAAACGAACGAACTAAAGAGAGTGGTGATAAGTTAAAGGTTGCTTTTCGTAGAGAGCAAGAGTTAAAGGAAGCTATCAAGAGAAAGGATGAGCTGCTGAATAAAGCTTGGGGGGAGGAGGTGATGTAAATGGATTGGAGTTGGTGGCACTACATGGTAAAGTGGAGGAGTTAAGAACGAAAAATTGTGTTGAGAAGGAGAAGGCGACAGAGTTTTTTGTTTTTTTTTTGTGAGCAAATATGGGTCTTTATATATGAAGAGATATAAAAACAAGAGGGAGACATAAAGCCTGGCCTCATATCAATACATAAACATCAATGTCTAATAGCAGCAACCCTTAATTTTTTTAAGAAAATAAGAGGCTCTTATGTGTCTAGGTAAAGAGACAATAAACCAAAAGAGAATATATTGTTGTGTAATGCCCAACTTAGAAAATCCATCTGCCGAACCATTACCCTCCCTATATGTATGCACCATGATGATATACAGCTCCTAGCTGAGCTTTAAAACCATCTTCCATATTGCTTAAAACTTGCTAGGACACAAGCTTCTTTGTTTATACCAGTTGACTATTACCTCAGCATTCATTTCAACCACAAGGAACCCAGTGATTCTCTTTCCATAAGATTAGGCCATGAAGAAGCCCATATAACTCAGTTGTCATACTTGTACCATTGCCTAGAGCAATATTGTAACCCAACTTTATCTCTCTATGTGAATCTCTTATGATACCTCCAGCACCAGATAATCCTATACTCAATGAGAAGCCATCAGTATTTAATTTAAACCACCCAGGTGACGGTGCTTGCCATTTCACAACTATTCTCACTCTGTGCTTGATAGGTTTTTTATGTAATCTTAGAACTTGAAGAGACAGAGTATCACCAAAACTGCAGTTTTGTGTTACCTTTGTTTTAATCATAATATCTTGTAACCATCTGGATATTTTTGTAACAATGGATTGTGCATTCATAAGATCACCTTCAAACCTCTGCTTGCACCTAGCTTTCCATATTTCACACCTTATGACTGTAGCTAGAACTCTTTTAATGATGCCCATTTGAGTGCTCTTATTTGGTGCTAGCAACCATACCCCTTGTCTTGCCCAAAAACCTTTAGTTGGCACATTTCGTACTCCACAAGCATGAGCAAAGAACTGCTAGACTTGTTGAGCTATTTCTCCATTTACAAGCAAATAATCTAGAGTTTCAATGTTGCCTGACCTGTAATAGCCACATCTGGACACAAAAGGAATCTTTTGCTGTAAGAAGTCATCCACTGTTATGATCTTTTTCCACGTCTTCCAGCTGAAAACTTGAATTTTAGTGGAAACTATTATGTACCATATCCAGTTCATTCTACTTTGTACATCCTCATTACATCACCAGAATTGCCAAGCTGACTTCATAGTAAAATCTCCACTTTCAGATGGACCCCACAGTTGTGTATCTTGTCCCTCAAACTTGCTAACAAAGCTATCTTTCCATTGTGCAGGCAGTTCATGTTGCATTCTATTCCAATGCCAGTTCCCCCCATTTACAATTACTTCCTTCACACTGATCTCTTGATTACAATCTATGTCCATCAAGTCTGCTAGTCTACCCTCCCCGGTCCAGTCATCCATCCAAAAATTGCAGTTGCCTTCACCCAGTCTCCATTCAATGTTTGCTTGAATAGTTGTTATTAAACCTCTTATGTTTTTCTAGAAAGGAAAAGAGCTTATTCTTAGTTGAGTAAAATATCCATTGATAGCGTACTTACTTTTAAGAAACTAAGCCCATAATGAGTTTGTGTATAGCACATTCCAACATTTCTTGAGCAGCAAGCTATGTCTTACATCTTCAAGTTTTCTGATGCCTAGACCCCCTTCTTCTTTAGGCCAACATATGTCACCCCATGATACCCAATGTCTTTTGTTTCTATCTTCAAACTTTCCCCAAAAAAAGTTTGAGAACATACAATCAAGTTTCCTAATAACAGATTTAGGAACATTAATACAGGCTAGTATGTGAATAGGCAAGGAGTTCAAGACATGATTTATCATTATGAGTTTCCCCCCTTGATATAATAGCTTACCCTGCCAACCTTCTATTCTTTTTTATATCTTAGAAATGAGATTTTTCAAAGTGAAAGTATAGTACATTGCCATAGCTGATTGGAGCCCCCAAATAGATCATAGGAAAGAGCTTCAGATGGAACCCAATAGTGGTTTGAATAAAAAAAAATCTAGCTTCTGTAGTAGTATGATGAAAGTATACTCCACTTTTTCCTTATTGACTAGCTACCCAGAGAATGCTTCATATCTTTCCATAAACTTCATCAGACCTTTGAGAGAGTTTTGACTCCCATTAAGGAATACAAGAAAGTCATCTGCATACAGCAGATGTGTGATCAGAATACAACCTCTAGATGTTTGAAAGTACCCAATCTGACCATCTTTAAAACACTTTGTTAACCCTTTAGACAATACTTCTTCTGCAATGATAAATAACAATGGTGAGAGGGGGTCCCCTTGTCTAAGACCCCTTGTAGATTTGAAGTGACCCTTGAAGACTCCCTACATAACAACAGAGAACCATGGGGTCTCTACACATTGGGCAATGAGATCCACACATGTACTATTAAACCCAAATTATCCAAGAACCAGCCTGAGGAATCTCCAGTCCAACCTGTCATAAGCCTTAGCCATATCCACCTTTAACATGACATTATTACCCCTAACCTTCCTATGTATGTCCCCCATTATTTCTTGTGCCAGAGTGATAGTGTCACTTATGTCCATTCCTTATATATATGCACCCTGATTTCCTGAGATCATCTTATGTAGCATAGTACTCAACCTAGTAGCAATGATTTTTGAGAATATCTTATAAACCACATAACATAAATTGATTGGCCTATAATCTCTCAATGTTGTAGGTGTATCAACCTTTGAGACTAGGGTCAGAAAAGTGGAGGAATAGAATATGGATAAAGGGGCCCTGTTAAAGAATTCTTTGGATGTCCCATGTAAGTCTTCCATTATGATTTCCCAGCATGTAGTAAAGAAACTGGTAGTGGAGCCATCACTTCCGGGAGCACTATCAATAGGTATACTAAAAACACTATTTTATGACCATAGATGGTGCTTTAGTAATGTAGTTGTTTTCGTACGTCTTCTGTAATTACAGTTGGTATGCAATGCAACAGCTCCACGTCAATCTGGGTATTTGTTGCAGTTAACACGTCCTTGGAGTATATGATAGCTGCTTTATGAATTAGTCCAATGTCTTGAGTTTAAATGCCATCTGGTAAAGCAATAATCTATAGAAAGGATATTTTTCTATTGTTTTAGGTCACAGTGTGAAAAAACTGAGTATTTGCATCACCTGCTTGAATTTACTTTACTCTGGATTGCTCTCTCCAAAAAGCCTCCTCCTTGTATAACATTATAGCATGTTCTCTTTGCACATTGCTAAGATCTGCATTAACCTGTTCATCCCATCCACTTTGTAACAAGAAATCCAGTTCAGTTATCCTATCTTCAAGCAATTTGATGTTATGAGCAACATTACCAAAAACTGACATATTCCACTCTCGCAAAGCTAATTTCACTTTTATCAGTTTATATGAAAATGAAGAGAAACAGTTGCCATACACCCCCGTTGGTCAATTATCTTCTATTAGTTTATGAAAAGTGGCATGAGTAGTCCACATTTTCAAAAATATAAACTGTCTTGGACCTTGATAAACATTAGAAGCAAATGATAGAAGAAGTGGGGAGTAATCTGAACATATCCTTTTTAGATAATTAATATTATGTACCAGAAACCCAGTCATGAAAGCAGCATTGATGAGTGTTCTATCCAATCTTGCCCATTGCCTTGACCTGCCCTGATGATTGTTGCACCATGTGTATCCTGATCCAGAAAACATAGTATCCATTAACCCTGTAGCTTGTATCATATTTTAAAACTCTAAGACATCCCTGTTGAAAGATCTACCCCCCAATCTCTCATTATCATATCTGACTGTGCTAAAATCCCCCATTACACACCAAGGTAAAGTTACAGACTGAGCAAGCATGCAAATGTCGTCCCACAACGGTCTTCTTTCATGACTTTACATTTGGAAGATACAAGAGTCACTAGGGCACTCCATTGGTTATTAGAAGACATCTTGCAGTGAATAAATTGATTAGAAGAAGATATAAACTCCACATCATAGTCTTGCTTCCATAAAATCCAGATTTTGCCATTCTAATCTTGATTGGCAAGAAAAGAAGTACAATTTATTCTACTACAAATACTACCAATATGCGAGACATCTAGAAAATGTTCTAACAACACAACAATAAATACATTGTGTTGTTTGATGATCTTTTTAAGATGGTTTATTGTCTTGGCATTGCCAATACCCCTGTAATTCTAAACAAGTAAAGGTTCAACAACCATTGAAACTATTTGTTGGGTTTAAGAGCACTTTTGCTCCTTGTCACCACACTCAGGGGTAATTTCTATGGATTTGATCTCACCTTCTTCACTGGGGTCCAATCTTTGCAAATTGCCTCGCCATAGTACTCAATATCTGAATGAAAACCCCGTTCAAACTCTTTGTTGTAGGCTGCTTCGAGCTCCCCTTCAGACACAAGGCATTCATCCCTCAAACTATTGTGCTTGTTTGCAACCGCAGCTGCTGGTAGCTCTACCACATTCTGAATGCCCACTATTTCCATTTTACTACCTTTATTAGTCTCTGTTATAGTAGATTCCCTAGTGATCACTTCCTCAATGACTGTTGAGGCATCTTCCCCAGCTTTTGCGTCCACTGTGGGCTTAGCAGCAACTACCTTAATAATAACCCCAACCTGTTGTTGTCATTGAACTTTGCTCTGACTCTGAACCTATTTGTTGGCAACCTGAGTTTTGCTTTTCTTGAGGTCCTTCTTGTTATCATCATTCACAATAGGTTGCAGCCTAGTGCAATTAGTTTTCCTATGCCCCTGAAGGCTGCAGTGTGTACAAAACCTTGGCAGATTCTCATACAACACTTTTTGTTCTAAAGATATGGTTTTTGTGAGAGCTAACCCTACCTTATAAAGAAAATCTTTGGAGAGATCAACCTCTATACAGACCCTAGCTGTACTAGGCCTGCTTAATTTCAAAGTCGTTAAATATGTATCTAAGTACTTACCCATCAACCTAGCTAATTGCTTCAAGATGCCATTGTTCTGGAAGAACAGCTTCAACTCTGGAAACTAAATCCAAACTGGTGATATCGCAGTTAAACGCATTGATATCGAAGTTAGAGGAATGCTTAGGGCGGGTAGACTCCCATTACGCGAAGTTGAATAATCATTATATGACATTAAAAATGCAATTTGCGGAGCTAGCCATGCCGGACCGAAATAGGATTTCCCTGGATGAGGTGCACCTGAGGGAAATAATGGTGATCATCGCCAATTGGGTGGAAGAAATAAAGAGGCTTGAGCTCAAAAAGGATACTTTACATGACTGTTTGATATTCAAAGGTTGTATCTGTAAAGTTTAAATAGATCGAGGGAATTGCCTGAAGACCAAGCTAGGCTCCGAAACTGCGGAACAAGTAGAGAAAGGAAGGAATATTGTAACTGCTTGAGCTCCAGACTTTATGGCTGTACGACCTTCTACGTAGGGGAAAGCGTAAATGACCTCCCAAAAGCAAAACCCTTAAAAGTGATCTATGTATTGTAGACATGTAGAAAGATAAAAGCTAGTTTTACATTTGCTTTATCATGCGTCTTAGAGATAGTAGAGATTATTGATTGAAAACTAGTATTACCTTTATTTTAATCGTTGATATATCTATAGATGGATCGATTGAAAGCTAGTATTACCTTTGCTTTAATTTTGTATATGTGTATAGATAGATTGATTAAAAGCTAGTATTACATTTGCTTTAATCTATGAGATTTAGTATATTCTACATGTATGTAAAGAGTAATGTGAGGAAAATTTTAAAAGTTTTTATTTAGTAAAAAAGAAATATACACACTGCTGGAGATTAAAATCTCACTATTGGAGTTTTCATTTAGCAGGGGTACTTATATTGTTTGGTACCAATATAAGTACCCCTGTTAAGTCCATCAATGTTGATGTACTTTATAAGTTCTTCTGTTAAAGGCTGGTCATCGGTGTGGCCAGCTTTCAATAATTGTTATGCAGCAAATCTATCAGATGTATTGAGAATGACAGAGATTATATTTTCGCAAGCTCAAGAGAACTTTTGACTACCTTTGATTTCATAAATTTTATCGCTGTGCTTGAAGCGAAGTGCTTAATGATATCTGGAAGCGATTGCTTCCATGTTGTGAATCCAACAGCGGCCCATAACCCTTAAGTAACGAGATTTGACGTTGATGATGTAGAATACGACGTCGATTGTGGCAGGTCCAGCGGTGATGGGTAGGATGATCTTGCCTACTCTTTCTTCCTTAGAGCCATTAAATCCACTGATATCGATGTCGTTTGGAATAACTTGATCAGTCAGTCCCATTTGTTCTATTGTGCTTTGAAAGAGAATTTCAATACCGCTACCAGCAGCAATCATCATGGTATGCATTACAAATTTCTTCATCTTCAGCATAATAACCAAAGCATTATGATGAGAAAACTTGACGTGACTTATATCGCAATCCTCAAATGAAATCCCAAGTAGTTGATTGCTTAACTTAGGAAGGAGTTTAGCTTCTTTATCTTGAGCAATAAGATCGCAGCATTCTGATAATCGTCTTCGTTAAAATCTAGAAGATTTATTAATTTGATGGATCTCGATCATGTTATTGTGGTACATATGGTAAAAGTATTTTTCCTCGGCTTGATCTTCGACTTGAACTACTTCGACCTGCATCTTATAGCTTCCATTTTTGTATCCTTCTACGTTGATAATGCACTCGTGCATTTTCTCATCTTTGAAAATATATTCCAGCAACCTCTGTAAAGCATAGGGTTGCCAGTTTCATGATGATTTACCTTGTGATGCATCCAGTACGGTTTGATCCAAAGTACCTCTAACTTGGTCGATATAACTGGTAAAATATGATCCTTAAAGATTTGTCTCCAAATAAATATAAATTGGAACATACAAATTTCCGAAACTGTCATATTCCAACCATCTAATATAGGTTAATCTTATTAATTGTTACCTTACAATTTTATCACAAAGGAAGCTTGTAATTTGATAGAGAGGGGCACAAAAAAGGAGTTTTGGTAGACAAATACTGAGGAAACCCTTAAGAGAAAAATTTATTAGTAAGCAAATTCAGGAAACCAAAGTCAAAAGTATTCATAGAAACACAACTTGTCACAATAAAAGAACCTTGTGAAACAATCAGTGCAAATCCAAACCATACCTTACCAAATAAATAATAAAAAATGACGTTCTGTAAAAGAAGTTATGCATAGATAGACATGATCTTTAAGTCAGTACATCCACACCATAGTTTACCCATACAAAAATGGGATATGACATGTAATAATAGGTAAACCAATCAAAAATTAACATACCGACAAACAATCATTTCTCTAGCAGAAAACGTACTACGGAACCCCGAAGCCATTTCATATTACAAAAATCTCATTCATAATCTAAAGTCTTTATATTCACCAAAAACTCTCAATGCGAGATCGAAGACGTTCCACCATCATTTTTCTTCCATCACCGTCGTTAACAATAAACATTATCATATTCCTGTCATCTTCACCTATAATTTAAAATGCTGCATCCAAATACGACTTTTCAAATCCTTCCACACTCATTACTTCATTGTAAAACCTTTGGGTGGCAACAAGCAGATCCATAGCAGAAATATTAGATTGCGAGATTTGTTTAAGTTCTTCACTTACCCCTTTTATCATCTCTTTCACTGCATCCACGTTTTGCGTCTTCTTCCCATGTTGTTATTATTCTTTGTCGCACTATGGCCCTCTTTTTCCTAACAGAGTAGAAAAATTGTTAGAAACATCATCTTCATCTAAGTTTTGTACAAGAGTTGGATCCGCAACATGTACCCACTCTTCCGCATTTGCATTATCATACTCGTCAATGTTCATACAATTCATTCCACCCAAACGGTCAACTCCTGTTGCATTGTCTTTGCCAATTATGACTTCTAACTTCGCTTCATCTCATTCTAGTCCTTTGTCCTTAAACTTCGCCCACTTGTCTCGACACTTCTATATGACATTACAGAATACATCAAAAAATAATGGTGCAATATTTATTTTTAAGGTAAAAAAGATGGGAGAAGAAACTTACTGGAGTCTTTAAAATTGTAACCCACTTTGCATCTAAAAAAGTCACAGTCTTTCTAGTTGAATCTCATCCAATACCACTCTTCCTTTTTAGTTACATGAAACTATGGTACTTAGATTTCATAATTATAAATCGGCCCTCAATATGTCGCTTGTTAATAATTGGATTTTTCACTGAGAGAGCTGCAATTCTATTTTTCATGCTTGCGCAGACCAAAAATTACCATGTTTCCTCCCTTCATTGGCCTTTTTTTCAAACACATCTAGCAAAAGAATATTCAAGCTCATATCCCAACGTACTTGTCCTTTTTTCTCGTCATCTTTACGAATTGATTTTTGTGTGGGCTGACTCTCAAAGCGTGGCGATTTCTGAACTGAAGCCATTGATTTCTAACTTGAAAGAAACAAATACCATTATAAGTATAGCCAAATAAAATTTAATGAGGTAATGATCGAGAGTAAAGCATACATCAAGTACCATTAGTAGAATGCATATACATCAAAACATTACATTGACATGACGTGAAAGGGCAAGGAAAAGCCTCAATTCGATATCTCACATGAACCTGCTCATACAAAAAGAATTTATAAAGCAAACGCAGAACAAAGGCAGAATGAAACTCTCATCTTAAGTTGTGAAATATTTGAGGCAATATGTGTAAGATGGGGGGGGTCTATGCTGAGCCAGGTATCACTTTTTCTAGTCAAAGTAGAGAATTATAGCAGAGTTATATAACTATGTGAAGTAGCAATAAACCATAAATGTTTAGAAAAAGGATACACTTGTACATGTAGAACAAGTTTTTGTATACTGAAGCTTTATTAGCTTCTTCCAAATGAGATTCACGTGAAATCCTTGTAGAGCAATTAAATATCCTAGGTGGTTTCTCACTCTATCTTACACATTTGGCAATCTAAAAATGCCTCCATAAAAACTTCTATCTACAGATTTACAATCAACTACATTTAAGCTAACCTTTTGATCCACATTTGGCTTCCATTATATCCATTGTATCACTTTAGGCTGCTTTATGACAGAATTGAGCCCCCAGTCTCTGATGAAGGAGTATGTAGATGTCTTGAGTTTCTTTCAATCCATAGATGATATACTGTAACTGTGAATGCCACTTGAAGAATTTTACCTCATCTAGGATCTACGGTAGCTTTGCAAATGATCCATCTAAGTTCTTCATCCCAGCCCTGCATATTTTTAAAGTAACTAAGACTATCCAAAACCTTAGACCAGATCTGATTAGAGAAAGGACATTTGAAATACAAATGGTCCCTATTTTCCTCAAGAGCATCACACAAAGAACAATATAGCTGAGTTATATAACTTTGTTCTTAGAGCTTGCCATGTTGTTTTAGTAGAGAAGGTTCCATCCGGTGTCAGCTTCCAGATAACCTCGTCTTCATCATTTATAATAGGCTTATACATCATAGAAATTTGATGCCATATATCTCTCATCTGTTGATCTGAATCTGAAAGTAGGAGTAGCCCAATCTTCATCTTTGATAATATATTTGACTTCAGCTTTTTGGGGAATATTGGAGAGCAGCATATTAATTCTGCCATACCTAGAAGATAAAATTCCTTATCCAAGCCAGGGGTCATGCCAAAAACCTGTTCTTTGCCCATTCCAAATAATATGTTTGTAGTATTTAAAAGCTATACTAAAATAAGCGTTCATGGCCACTGTTCTGGTCATGGCTAATGCTATTAGCTACAGCTAGATTCATGCCAAAGGTCGTGTCAACTGGTGGTGTGGCCAATGCTTTGGCACGAACCAAACCGTGGCTATTGACTTACATTTTGCCACTGATCTATATGTCGCAGTTCCGTGGCTAAAACCTGTCAATGATCACAATCATAGCCGTGGCCAAAGAGTATTTACGAAGAAAAAAAAGAATTTATAATTGCTCTGTAACCAAACCACAACTGATGTTCCCAAAAAAAATCTCTTAAACAATACTAACATGCATCAATTCTTTATCATAATATTTTAAACATTTACATACATAAATCAACATAGATGAAAAAATATCAGCCATAGTTTATCTCCTAACCGCATCTCATCTTCTCCATCAAGAAATCTTCCAACTGTAATTGCAAAACAATAAAGAAAAACATAAGAATCTTGTAAACTAGCTTATACTACATAACTATTAAGTAAGAGTTACCATATAGTTTAAATAGTAAACATTATTGGGTTAAGATCTTACTATCATTCTCAATCTTTTCCGATTGCTTCATATAACATTCTGCAAGCATTAGAAAATAGTAGGAATATGTAAAACGAAATTATGAGAATATAAGACAGAATTACATCACATTCCAAGGGTTTACTAGAAATCCTATACAGGGTGAAAATATTACATATAAAGAAAAATGCCTACGATTTGGGCTATAGCTTTACAATGTCGATAAGAGATACATGACATAGACATTTCTAAGGCACCCTACTATCAATTATGTGTTTCTCAAAAAACAAATTGTCCTTTACTAATTAATTGATTGTACTAAAGTAAAGACAATTCAGCATTGTACCTGTACAAGCCTTTTGCACATAGCAAATCCAAGGCCTTCCTAATCTCCTCCACTACTATGTTTTCGACTAGTATTCTGTGATGATAAGGCTGAGCATTCAAACTCGGAGCGGCTACCATTAACTATGAATTATGAAAAGGAATAAATTAGTACAACAGTTTCGGGAAGTGATTTTATATTAGATATTAGGAATCAAATCAAACAAGCACCGGCAGGGACTGAGATAGTACATGTCTAGATCTCTTGCACCTCCTTCCTTGATCTTTGCTACACTTAAGCTCAATTCTATAACAAAGCCTTGCACTGTTAAAGTGTACGTAAACGAAGAAGTATTTTAAGTGAATTACTGAAACTAAAATTGTTACAGATTCATTAAAGTCTTTGTTTTCTGATTTAAATAGGGGCGAGGATACAAATCTTACTAGTAGGGGATCTAAATATATAGTCATTCGACAACGCAAATTCTTTGAGACATAAAAATGTTGTAACAAAGAATTAGACAAATCAGATACTCCTTCCACTCTTATCTTACTATGATAGTTAGGTATTTCTTGCAATATGATGAACTGAAAAACATATCTTACCAACCATAGATCTCTTATGCTAATACGTTTAGTAGAAAGAATCTCAATTTCCTCCATCCCACTGCTATTGGTTTCAACTTTCAAAGACAAACTTTTGTTCCGTAACACTGTTATTGGTTTCAAAAACAAACTTCTGTTCCATAACACAAGGGCCACCATACTCGTTGATAATGGCATTGTCCAAACTTGCATTCGACGAACCTCATGCTTATGAGAGAAGAAATATAGTTATCTTCGTTTAAACTTAGTCAAAATATAGAAGATCTAAAGAACAGTTCCTAAGAGAAAAGGGATGCGTAATTTTTAAGAAATATATACTTCAAGCCAGCTTGTGATATTAATTTTCTGCCTCAAACTCCTAATGGATCTGAGTAAATATCAATCACTTTATTGTTTTTGAGGATCTGCAAAGTATCTGTACAAGCAGATAGGATGTCACATCCAATGAGTAATGGAACCTGTCAAATTAGAATTACTAACAGTTGCAAGCATATAAAGAAGGGTAACCTATTTGCAGAATAGTCCATTGGGATCATTTAGATTTAGATGGAAGAAAAACTCCAGGAAAGATAATCAAATATTTAAACATCCTTTGGAATTTTCTAGACTGAGGAGGACAGTAACACTCACCTTTATAAGAGCCCATTTACTAAAACACAAACGACATTCCTCAAGACTCATCTCTCCACTTCCCACTTCCAACATATCAGGATCTATAAGTGATTAATTCATTCAAAAAGAAATCAGTAATAAAATTACTTGGTTAAGTAGCATTTTAAGATAGGAAAGGAACCATAAGATAACTAGATGATACGAGCTTTGGTTTACCATTCCATCTACCAGGTCAGTAAATCTCCCCCATGTGTTGTTTTCAGCTGCAAGTGATGTGTTGCTGAAACAGTAACGGCCATATTAACAAATGAAACGAAAAGAAAGCGGGTATAAAACACTTCTCTTTGCTGCCATAAGAGAAGTGTTTTATGTTAGAAGCTGCCATAAGAGGAGTGATTTATGCTCTAAAAATATTATTTCCAAATTTATTTCACTAATATTCAACTATGGTTTGAACTCAATAGTGAAAAGCTTATCTTACTTGCTCAAGATTGATGTTCTCCCTACTAGATTTAACATCATTGATTGCATTGTTCGAGCTTTGCGATGATTTGAAATCAACAGCTTAACCAATGTTCGAACTATGGATGGAACCTTCATTTAACACAAAAAAACCATCAACATAGTAAACCAAATCTGCCATTTCTATAACTTATAGCTAAAATCTTCAGAACTTTCATAAAATGCCCTTACCCATATCACCTAAATCACAAATTATAGGAAGAAATATGAGATTTAACAGCAAAAAAAAAAAAAAAATCAGGAAATACAGCCCCACACTTCAATTATACCACTACGCAATTCAATTTAACATACCAAAGAACAGTAATGTAAGACTACTTCGAAGACATGGATTTTAACATTCCCTTTAATTCCAAAACGAATCTACAATAATATTACAACAAAATTAATGGCAAGAACAAGAGATAAGGGGGATTAAGACTTTGAAATTAACCGAAGATGAGAGAATAAATAAAAAATACAAACCCATGAGTTGCTTTGATAAAAATTTGATCAATGTAACAATCAATTCACTGAAGAATAATTTGATTGGGGATTCTGGTACCCTAAAAATGAACATTGAAATAAGAAGATTTCCTATGAGATACCCTAGAAAAAGCTAAAGTCGGAAGAGAGAGAAACACTAAGCATGAAAAACTTAAGCGAGGGAGAATAAGATAAATCGAGTGGTTTAGTTAAGCTTTAGGCACTAATAGCCTAATTCCGGGATTCGAATTTAGCTTTTACACCAAATATAAACAGAACCCGATAACAACTAACACAGTTTAGCGTAGAAAACCTTTAAAATCACGACCTCCTTTGAGGATTTGTAAAAAGTGAGAGATAATACCATGTGGGGAACCGAATCACCCGACCTGTTTTAAATGTAACTACTTTGATATGTAAACAGGATTTCTCGAAATCGAAATAAAGGGACTTACAAAATTTAGCTATTTGTTAATTGTTGTCTTTTGATAAGTATGTAGGAATTTTTGTACTGAATGATAGAATGAATATGTATGCTATGTTATGTATAGGTCGGTTATGATGGGTGACAGCTGTGACGGATATCAATAGCTGTTTTTTGTAGTTTTGAACTTTAAATTTGTGCCATATATGGTGATGAGCGATGATATAGTACGAGTTGTTGGGTGAAAGCAGAGTGTGTACTCGTACAACTTTTCTTGGGAAGGAGGGATTGTATATTGTTTTTTAATGGCAAATGTGAGATAAAGACGTGATAACAGATCTCGTTATCTAAAAAGCAATGACGATACTGTACGGCGAAAATACATGCATGTGGAGGCGAGAGGGGTGACTGACACATGTCTAAGGGAGCCATAGTTTCAAAAACTGAGGGAGAGTATAAAAACTCGTATCTCTCTCCCTCATAAATTATTTACAGTTTTAGAGAGAGAAAAAGGGTTGGAAAATAGTACACCAAAGGAGAGGAAGCATTTAAGTTCTGATAATCATCCACCATTATTAACGAAACGTTTGTCTGGTGTTACCCCTGTGTTGGAAGAACAACATAAGCGAGGAATCTCATCAAAGGGTGTGGGAATAGCAGAAGATTGTGACTCTTCGAGTGCAGGTGAGTGGGTTTCTATGAATCTTTTTATTTTACTTAATTACATAGAGTTATGTTTGTTTTGTTGTTTATATATAGATTATGTATGTGGATAAAGTAGAATGTGGGGTGATCAGAGGGATGAATGGAAATTGTTTGTGATATTTGGTATGAAATTTAGGTAGTATTTTTGTTTGAAGTATGATTTCCTGCAACTTTGTTTTTGGGTTTGTTAGGAATAGTGTATTGTAACTGTTTGTAGGAGAGGGGGTGGGGTCTGACTAAATCTTTGGGTATAATTGGGTAAAAAGAAAGTAAGGGAGGCTATATTTTATGTGTTGTAGATCTATGTGTAATTGTGTAAGAAATAAATTTAGAGACGGACTGAGTAAACGAAAATTGTTTTGTTTGTAGGTCGTGTATGCGTTCTAAAAACTTAAACCCTATGAGTAAATTTATAGTATCGTCTAGCTCGGAGGAGACATCGTCGTCAGGTAGAGAGGATGATGGTAGTAGTATGGAGGGCGCCGAGGATAGTAGAGCAGTAGGAATGGGAATTATAGAAAATGTCCCCATCCAAGTCGAGAATGCAGGAACGGGGAATGCAGACACAGAGACAGAGGATGAGGATGAATATTGTATATATCCGGAGGGGTTAGATGTAGGAAAAAAATTAAAATATAAAAGGAAATTAACAGGGAGATGGGGGAATTACATAATGGAGGACGAGTTGTGGTTTAGATCATTTTTTTTCAGTTCGAGGGGACAAGGTGTACTACCAAGTCTCGTCTCTTGATCTCTTAAAGTTGGAAAGGGGGGTCCAGGACGATGTGGAGATATCGTATTATAATGGGTTTGTAGAGGTCAGCCCGAATGATGGGTTTCTGTGTTATTTAAACCAGTTCGTGTATGGTCTTAGGATACCACTAACGCATTTCTAGAAGGGGGTTATGAATATATTATATTGCTACCCTACGCAGTTCAATGGGAATGTGTATGAAATGATGAGGGTTTGTGAGATGTTAAATGAATTGTAGATAACGAACGGTACTGCGAGTTACTTCGTTGCAGAAGACTTGATAAAGTTTTATAAGATAAAGTGCCTGAAGGCTAGTAGGAGTTGCTATCTGTATAGTGATTCCGCGAGGCTAATTTTTTATTATTTTGACTTTGCTGGTTGACCGTGGAATGACTACCTCGTATTGGTTAGGGGCAACTGTATGCAGGTCCCAGATGAACCAACGCTCGAGCTGGAATTTAAATTTTTTAATCCGAGTAAGTGTCATATCAACAGCTGTTTTGTGTAGTTTTGAACTTTAAATTTGTGCTATATATGGTAATAAGTGATGATGAGGTACGAGTTGTTGGGTGAAAGTAGAGTGTATACTTGTACAACTTTTCTTAGGAAGGAGGGATTGTATATTTTTTTTAATGGCTGGTGTGAGAGAGAGAGACGTGATAACAGATCTCGTTATCTAAAAAGTAATTATGACATTGTACAGCGAAAAGGCATGCATGTGGAGCGAGGGGTGACTGATACGTGTCTAAGGGAGCCGTCGTTTCAAAAATCGAGGGAGAGTATAAAAACTCTTATCCCTCTCCCTCATAAATTATCTACAGTTTTAGAAAGAAAAAGGGTTGGAAAATAATGTACCGAAGGAGAGGAGGCGCATGAGTTATGACAATCGTCCGCCATTGTTAACGTAACATTTATCTGGTGTTACCCCTGTGTTGGAAGAACAACATAAGTGAGGAATCTCGTCAAAGGTATGGGCAAAGCAGAAGATTGTGATTCTTCGAGTACAGGTGAGTGGGTTTCTTTGAATCTTTTTGTTTTACTTAATTACATATAGTTCTGTTTGTCTTGTTTGTCTTGTTGTCTGTATATATATTATGTATATGGATAAAGTAGAATATGGGATGATCAGAGGGATGAATGGAATTTATCTTGATATTTGGTATAGAAATTGGGTAGTATTTTTGTTTGAAGTATGATTTCCTGTAACTTTATTTTTGGGTTTGTTAGGAATGGTGTATTGTAACTGTTTGTAGGAGAGGGGGTGGGTCTAACTGAACCTTTGGGTGTAATTAAGTAAAAAGAAAGTAAGGGGTGTTGTATTTTCTGTGCTGTAGATCTATGTAAAATTGTGTAAGAAATGAATGTAGAGACGGACTGAGTAAAAAAAAAAATTTGTTTGTAGGTCGAGTATGCGTTCTAAAAACTTAAACCCTATGAGTAAATTTGTAGCATCGTCTAGCTCGGAGGAAACATCGTCGTCAAGTAGAGAGGACAATAGTAGTAGTATGGAGGGCGTTGGGGATAGTAGAGAAGTAGGAATGGGAATTGTAGAAAATGTGCCCATCCAAGTCGAGGATGTGGGAACGGGGAATGTGGACACAGAGACAGAGGATGAGGATGAATATTGTATATATCTGGAGTGGTTATATAAAGGAAAATAATTTTTGAAATATAAAAGGAAAATAACAGGGAGATGGGGGAATTACATAATAAAGGGCGAGTTGTGGTTTAGATTGATTTTTCCAGTTCGAGGGGACAATGTGTACTACCAAGTCCCGTCTCTCGATCTCTTGAAGTTGGAGAGGGGGACCCAGGATGATGTGGAGATATCGTATTATAATAGGTTTGTAGAGGACGGCCCGGATAATGGGTTTCTGTATTATTTGAACCAGTTCGTGTATGGTCTTAGGGTACTATAGATGCATTTCTAGAAGGGGGTTATGAATATATTACATTGCTGCCCTGCACAGTTCAATGGGAATGTGTATACAATGATGAGGGTTTGTGAGATGTTAAATGAATTATGGAGAGCGAACAGTACTGCGAGGCAGTTCATTGTAGAAGACGTGATGAAGTTTTACAAGATGAAGTATGTGAAGGCTAGTAGGAGTTACTATCTGTATAACGATTCCGCGAGGCTAATTTTTTATTATTTTGACTCTGTTGGTTGGCCGTGGAACAACCACCTCGTATTGGTTAGAGGCAACTGTATGAAGATCCCAGATGAACCAGCGCTCGAGCTGGAATTTAAATTTTTTAATCCGAGTAAGTGTCTTTTGCTATCTTGGGTAAATGTCTGACATCTTTCGAGCTGCTAACTAAATTAGTATTCTTGGTTTGGCAGACCCTGCGGTGGATATGACACCTGATCCTTCGAGCTTATTTGACCGTATGGGTCGGGAACATAAAGAATTGAAGCAGGTGCTCGAGGATCTAAACATCTGTAGGATAAGAGGGTCAATTCAAAGATCCCCAAAGTTCAACAAGCAAACCAGAGGCGGGATATTACAACTCGAGTAGACTTGGTGGATGAAGACCTGCCGCCCATGCGCGATATGACTTGTATCCCTTCGCCAGCAAGTTTGAGTGACGGTCAAAAGCTTAAGAGATTGAGAAAAGCGACCCAAGAAATTTCTCGGTCGTCTACCGATGCTCCAATAGTTGGTGATCTTCCGGTGGAAGAAGTTTCTAGTGTTAAGATGTTAAAGATGCAAAAGGTTGGTGGTGTAAACTTATCTGAGAAGGAGGTCGTACTTTCGAAAAGAAAGTAGCATGAGCTGGAAGGTAGTGATCGATCTCGGTCAGAGACAGTAGCTAAGTTGAGGCTGGTAAAAAACTAGTGTTTTACTCTTGCTGAGAGCGATTCGATGAAGCTCAAAGAGCTTATCCCCTATAGCAGATGGGACAGGTAACTTGTAGTATGATAGTATGTTTATTATGGATAGTACTACATTCTGATTGATTTGGCTTTTGTCAGTTGTCTATGCTTGTGAAGGGATCGTCCAAGTTTTTGTTAAAAAAAAATAAAGAATACTCAGAGCTTTCCCAACAGGTCGCAATACAAAAGGGAGAAATTGTAGAGCTGAAGAAGCAGTTGAGTGAGCTAATTGCTCACTCTGAGAGAAAAAAAGATTGTAGCAGTGGAAGCTACGAAAGTTGCAGTACGCTCTGAGATACAGGCGTAATTTATTGAGCGACAACAAACTCTGGAAGAGGCCGTAGATACCGTGAAGGTTGGAAGGGACAAACTGATTAAGTCCTACCGCATTTTTAGTTTGACAGAGGATGATATTATGCTCGGCCTGGAAGGCAAGTATGAAGATATAAATTTTCCTGCAGACATGGAGGAGCGGATCAAGGTAGTGCGACCAGAGGATAATGTCGCTCCTGAGGATGTGGTGAATGTGTTTATTCCACTTATCGTTGAGCCCACTCAAAGCATTGCTGGTGAAGGCAAGTTGAATATAGAGGTAGAGCTTTGATACAAATTATTTAGTTTCGTTCTATATGTTTTAGACTGTATGAAATGTTCTTTTGGAGTTTTGTTTGGGTTTATGAAACTGTAACTTGTTTGGTGCTGAACTATAAGTTGTGATAGACACATAGAATTTCATATGAGGTTTTTGAATATTGTTGATAATAGAAAAGGTTGTAATTTGTGTAGGAGGTAGATCATTTGAGGGTATTTGTTACTACCATGGAGAGAGCATTGAGTGGAGCTAGGGACTCTGTGACTCACACTCAACATGTATTAAATAAAATTGAATATGAAAGGATGCATTTTAAATCTATATCAGAGAAGAATTTTAGTGAATTATATGTTCTCCAGGGTAGATATGCTAAAATGAAAATAGAGAGGGATGAGGTTAAGAGAAAAGAAGATGAGAGGTTTAGGCTATTAAAAAACTATAGCAGAGGTTCATTTTGCTAATAAGGGTGATAAAACCAGGTGTCAGAAAGCATTGTTATCTCTGACACTGTACTTTGAGGCCGAAGTCGATAGTGAACAAGGGTTAAAAGATGCTTATGTAGGTATTTTTAAAGAGAGGGGTTTGATACCAGATCCAGCTCGAGTACAACTTTTGGCGCTGGAAGCGCAAAATTGTCATAGCGTAAAGGCGAGAAGATGTTCAACTCGAGCTGGGGTATCTATTATATGGGGTAGTGTAGGTGTATTACCCGAGGCATGTGGTTTTGTGAAGGGTCTAAGGGAGAAGCGGATCTTATTCTTAATTATGAATAAAGAACAGCGGTCAATCCGGGCTAGTTTAGAGAGTGATTTAAACAAGTCGCAAGAAAAGTTGAAGTTGTGCACCGAACAAAATGTTCATCTTGCAACTCGAGTTACCGAAGAAATGGCCATGAGAAAGGAAGTTGAAAAGAAGTTGAGGGCTTTTGAAGTGGCTTTGAAGGAAAATCGTCATCATTTATTTAATGTGCATAAGGAGTTGAGGGGATTTTTACATCCAGGGCAAGTACAAATAGATGCTTAGACTGCCCATGAACGTCATCTAGAGCTGGTGATTAGTTTCTATGGCGGTGAGCTAGCTAGGGTGGAGAATAAATTCATAAAGTATATTACTGATTGTGAAAAAGATTTTGATGTGGAAAATGTGAAGGATGAAACCTAATGGTTTACGACGTATGAGAATGGGAAGGGTTTTGAAAAACTAGCTCCTGTACATGTAGAGAATTGGTCAGAGGACGAAGAGGATAAAACTGAAAATTTGGTTCCGCGATCTCGCCAGAAGCGTCATCAACATGAAATTGTGAGGTTTCGTGAGGCTGAAATCGAGCAGACGAGTAGTTCACGGAGAGGAGGAAAGAGTGTGTATTTGCGAAGTTCAAAAAAAAATTATCCATATGTTCTGTTCGACTGTTTGAATAACATGTGTGTTGATCTGTAGAGTAGATTGAAGTTTTCTGTAAAAAAATGTACAGTAGATGTAATGAATGTATTGAGTAGATGATAAATATGTATAGTCGAGGTGTAGGCGATCAAACAAAAGTATTTTATTAATGTAAGAACGTCATACACAAAGAAAAATTGCGAACATATAGTAGAAATAAGAAATTATAAGATGGCTTTATCTATGATAGAGCTTCGGCCTCCTTGTATTCCAAGGATTGGGGGCGCAATCTTCGTGTTCTGTTATTAGATCGTAAGACCCAAGATTATTTTTGTTGATCACGATAAAGGGGCATTACCAATTATCTACGAGTTTTTCAGCGTTTAGCTCTTTTCTGTGTTTTGGTACTTCTCGTAGCACTAGATCTTAGATATTGAATTGTTTATGTCGAACTCTTTTGTTGTAGGATTTCTCTAATGCCTGGTAATACCTTCCCAAGTTCGTAATTGCTTGATCTCTTGTTTCTTCTATCTAGTTCATATTGCATGTTAACTGAAATTTATTGTCCTCGTCTGTCATTTCACAATCACGTACCGAGTAATGATACTGTGTGGGATGACTACTTTTGTTCCATATATAGGTTAGAAAAAAAAGGTGTACATCCTATGGATACTCGCGGTGTTGTTCGATATTCCCACAGTACATGAGGTAACTCTTGGACCCAATTTCCCTTCTTCTTCTTCTTTTATTCTGTTAAACACTTTTTTATCCTGTCGACTATTATGCGGTGGGTGATTTCGGCCTGACCATTTCCCTATAGGTAGTATGAATTGGAAGGAGAGTGAATGATGTTATGTTTATTGAAAAACACAACCACTTTGGTACCCACGAATTGTGGTCCATTATCAATTCTGATAAGATGGGGGCAACCGAATCTGATGATAACATTCTCCCATATGAACATGATAACTTCATCCTCTCATGTTTGACATAAAGGGATTGCTTCGACTCATTTGATAAAGTAGTCAATTGCGACCAAGAGATGTCTCCGCTTACCCGGTAAATTTGGGAACTCTCCAACAAGATTAAGGGCCTATCTTTTAAATGGCCAACATACTCTGCTAGAATGGAGTTCCAAAGCTAGAGCTCAAATTTTAGGTCCATGTCTCTAACACGCAATGCATTTACTGGCGTACTAAATGGCTTGAGCTCTCATTTTTTGCAAAAAAACTCCTTGTGCAATAGTCTAATTTGCCAAGGAATGTCCTGCCACATATGACACGCATGTGCCCTCATGCAGGTCGTACAGAAAGTCGAGGGCTTCTTTTTTTAGACAAACATTTTAGATATGGTCCTATAACTGATTTTTTTGTTGAGGAAGTTGCCACTGACAGTATATCCTTTGGCATTGTCGATCAATCTTCGTCTTTCGTTGGGATCATCGGGGAGTGCACCATCAAACTTGTTGTTTGGTCCAATATACGTGAGAAAAAGTCATCTCCAATCAGTTTCTATTTTGTCATCGCCCCCAGTATTAATGACGTTCGACTGGATGATGTTAATGTTGGGGGTAAATACTACCTCAATCTGTAGATAACAGCGAGCTTCGGTGCAGAGGCCTGCAACGAGGTAAGCAAGGGAATCGCATCTCTATTTTTTCTTCGGGGTAAGTATTCGATAGTTATGATTTTGAATCTGCTCATTTTATCGGCTACTACTACGGTGTAGTTCACCATCCTACCATTTTTTTTATATTTCTTTGTATAATGGTTCACGATCAATAGGGAGTATGTGTAAATGGAGAGTCTGATCACTCTGGGCTCTAATTCCATGTCCATCCCATGGATTAGTACTTGTATTCGGCTTCATTATTGGTAGCCTCATAATCGAGTCAGATTGATTTCTCAATTCGGTCATTAGAGGGTGTGATAATAACGATGTCGATCCCAGAGCCTGCTGAACCCGCATACCCATTAGCTAAAAATCGTCAACCTTTTTTTGATATCCAGTCTGATTTTTCTTCAAATTGCTCTTCCATGAGATCGATGTCTTCTTCTTCCCAACTAGGGTCGTTAACGAGAAAATCTGCCAAGAAAACTACGACTGTTTGACCCTTTTCTGAATGTCTTGGTTCAAAATGAATATCGTGTTCTCCCAAACTGATTGACCATTATTGTACTCGTCAGGATTTTTCTTTTTTGGACAAGACCTCCCGCAGAGGGTAATTGGTCATTACACGAATTAAACGAGCTTAAAAATAGTGCTTTAGTTTCTGAAAATTATACACGAGGGTGAGGAGTAATTTCTTGATCTTGGTGTATCGCGTCTCTTCTGAGGGTGAGAGTCTTGCTGATAAAATATAATAGTTTTTCTGTTTATCATCGAGTCGAATGAGTACTGAACTTAATAAATTTTCTGTAACTGTGAGGTATACTGTAAACTCTTGACCTTTTGTAGGGGTGCTCATTATTGGTGGCTTGCCCAAGTAGTTTTTCAGTTCCTGAAATGTCGCTTCACATTCGGTGTCCCACTCGACCTTAGGATTCTTTTGGCTTTTCCCTTTCTTTGTTCCTTCTTGCAATAGGTCGAACAACCATCTACAATGGTCTGAAGATTTTGATACAAATCAATTTATTGTTGTTATTTTACCAGCTAACTTCTGTATGTCTTCCTTCGTCTTGGGTGAAGACATAGATAATAGGGAGCAAATGCGATCTGGATCAGCTTTAATTCCTTTCTTGCTAATCAAATGTCCCAAGATTTTTCTTGATTGGACCTCGAACTGACATTTCTCAAGGTTCAATTTCATCTTAGATAATAGAAGAATTTTGAAAGTAGTGTAAAGATCTGCGAAATGATTTTCTTTTTTTTAACTTTTACATAGCATGTCATCAATATATACTTCCATCATTTTTTAGAGAAGGTCTTTGAACATTTGCGTCATCAATCTTTGATAAGTTGCTCCTGGATTTGTGAGTCTGAACAAGATGACTTTGTAGCAGTATAGACCTTACTCTGTGATGAATGCAGTTTTTTTTAATCTTCGGGCAAAAAAGGTATTTGATTATATCCTGAAGCGACGTCCATCAGGGATAAGAGTTCGTGTCTAGCGGTTGAATTGAGCAGATGGTTAATAATGGGAAGGGGGAAGATATCTTTTGGCATGTGTTTATTTAAGTCAGTAAAATCTACACATACTCTGATCTTGTCATTTTTCTTTGGAACTGCCACGATGTTAAAGATCCAATCAGGGTAATTCGCCTTTCGGATGAAACCTACCTCGATAAGCTTGTCGATCTCCTTATTAACTTCCTCCCTGAGTCAAGGTGCTAGTGTTCTCTATTTTTGTTTGACTGCCTCAACCTTGTCTTTTAAGCAAAGTTTATGGAAAGCCAAATAGGGGTCAACCCCTGGCATTTTATGAAATGTCCATACAAACACGTCACTGTTGTCTGTCAGGAATTGAATAAGAGTATTACATTATGTAGTGGGAAGAAGAGTTCTAATATATGTGCATCTCTTATTCTCATTGATCTCGACGTATTCTAGAATATCTACGCTTGGTGTTTGGTCTACCGTGGGGGTAATGTTCTGTAATTGTTATGCGGCATTTTCTTCAAAAGATTCTACCGTGATAACAACTGTATTCTCGCAAGCACGAGCAAGCTTCCGGCTGCCTTTGATCTCATATATCCATCCTGCCATTCTATTTGAATCGTAATGTTAAGTGATAGGTCGATGGTATCGCCCTCATATTGTGCAGCCAACATCGTCCCATTATTCCTAAATACCGTGATTTTGCATTTATAACATAAAATGTTACGTCGATAGTTGTTGGTCCTGCTGTAATAAGGAGCACAATCTTACCTACACGTTCTTCCTTAGACCCATTGAAACCGGTGATGCCGATGTCACCAGCTTTGACTTTATCTATTAGGCCCAACTGGTTGATTATGCTTTAAAATAGTAACTCAATACTGCTCCCAGTATTTACCATCATCGTGTGTAAGACCACATTTCTCATTTTTAACATGACAACAAGTGTGTCATGATAAGGGAATCTCACATGGCCGGTATCGCAATCTTCAAAGGAGATCCCCATGTGTCTGTTACTGGACTTTGGAAGTAAATGAGCCTCCTTGTCGACTATAGACAGGTTATAACATTGGAGGAGGCAACATCTTTTGAAGCTTACCGAGCTGTTGACTTTGTGAGTCTCGATTAAATGGTTGAGGCGAACATGGTATAAATGTTTCTCCTCTGCTCCTTCGACCTGGATGACATTAGTAGTAAGTCTATAATTTTAGTTTTGGTAACTTTTCAGGTCGATGATAAACTCATGCAGTTTGTCGTCCTTAAGAATATACCCCAGAAGTTTCTGCAGAGCGAAACAATATTCGGTATCTTGGTGTTGAACTTTATGATGTATGCAGTACTACCTTCCTTCGATGGGCTGGAGAGGTTGGACGTTACGGAATAATTTTTCTTTTTGAAGCGTAGGGTATATGTTGGGCAGCGTAGTGATTAACTTTGAAAGACATGTTTTGGAAGGTCGTTGCCTTTTTGGGGGATCTCCATTAGGTTTAACTCATTTTTTGTCTCCTCCTGTATCTATTGTTCGTTCGAGTTCTCAATCTGTAATTTGTCATTTTGTCGTAAGGATTATCTTCTATGGTTTATGTCTTTCATGCATCATCCTTTCGAGGTCGATGTAATTGTTGACTTCGTTGAATATGTCTTCCAGAGTGACGGGTTTGTTCAGGATAAGGAATTCATTTGCTCGACTTTCCATAAGTAAAGCATAGGTAAAGGCTAAAACCGTAATTTTATGGTCGAGGTTATCCACCCTTCTTGCCAAATCTAAGAATTTCTTGGTGAATGTTTCCAGTTTTTCTCTCGGTATTTGTTTAAGGCTAAAAAGATAATAGAGATTCTCTTCTTCGTCTCTATTGTGTGAATAATTCTTGATAAAGAGTTTTCTTAGCTATTCAAAAGTATGAATTGATCCTTCCTTTAGTGAGTGGAACCATCGTAAAGGTTTGCCTTGGAGATTGGTTGGGAAGAGGCGATATAGGATGTGATTTGATGTAAAATGCAGACCTAACGCATCTTGAAATGTTTGAACGTGTTCTACGGGATCGGTTCCTTATACGTTCGGATTTTTGGTGTGTGAAAACTAGTTGGAACTTCTTTGTCCAACAAAACTTGTATGATCGGACTCTTTTATAATCTGCTGAAGATGTTCCTCCCTGTGTGTGTTTGGGCCTCCAGTAATTCTTTGATGCGTTTGTCTACGTGCTCTTGAGTGGCGAACTATCGAGCTGTAGTTGTTTGGCATTGGATTCGTCCTTCTTGGGGGTTGTGATCCCCACTTCCCTTGCTGAGGCATTCGCGCACGGGGATCTGAGTCCTTCCTCTTTGTGGATCCTCCAATTATCTGAGGTCAATAGGTATTTTGTCGACTTCATCTCGAGCGTTTTGTATTAGTATAACCTCATGCTAGCACTGGTTATGATCAGGTCGAATGTCAGCTCCATGGATGTTACCTCTGGGAGGTCCTAACCTGTCTAGAGATGAAACTCTCGATGTAGCTGACAACGCCTCCTTGTTTTTGTGTATCGTCATATGTTGTTCTTGGAGAATTCTCAATGCTTCCTGCACGCCCGCCAATTGCTATTCCAGAATAATTCTCGGAGTTCATAATGGCATGTAACTCTGCTATCATGTTTATGCCTCCGTTTTTGTCATTTGGAGGGTTCTGGCTTGGGCTCGGCATTTTGAAAAGTCCGTTATGAATTTCTGAGTGGCTAGTCGTTCGTATTCCCACAGACGATGCCAAATGTAAGAGCCTACTTTTGAATCTCGAACTTAGTATCTAACACCAAATGTGATCAGAACGTTAACAAGAAATAAGTAATCACTAACACAAGATTTAGCGTGGAAAATCTTTGAATAGGTTAAAAATGACGACCTCTCTTGAGGATTTAGAATTATAAATCTCTATTAATAGTGACTAGTTATTACAAAGAATGCTCTGAGTAGTTTTGTATAGAGTTTCTGAGTAGAAAATTCTCTGTCGATAGAATTTTCTCTCTCTCCTTAATATGTAGTTCTATGGTTTTATTTATAGATCTTATAATATGATTATTTTATGACCGTTATATCTTTTAATAATAAACGTTACAACAAGGTTTTGATGAGTCTTCATAATGATTTTGCAACGACATGAGTAACTCTTCTGCCTTGTAACGGCTTCCCTAAATGACGTCGTGGCTATGAGATCGAGCTATTTCTAAGGAGGTCGAAATCTTATTCTTGTGAGACTGATAGTGGGAATAAGCCCTTACACTAACAATTATACAGCTAACAACCAATCAACTAAAGATGTCAAAACTTAACTGTCAAAGTTCAGACTCATACATATATAAGCACCCCACAATCAACTATCTATATCTTAAAATATAAGTTACAACCAGTAGCTCAACGTATTACTACAATTAGTATCTGGTAATCTAGATTCATCAAAACATGATTTACACAAGTAATTGTTAATTGCATCCAAACAGACCCATATGGGAACTCTAGAGATTTCATACAATGATCCTTAGTTTGAAACCCCATTTCTATAACAAGTTTACCTCTTCTATAACAAGTTTACATCTTATATAACAAGTTTACATCTTCTGTAACAAATTCACCTCTTTTGTAACAAGTTTGAAACCCCATTCCAAACCCATCACCTTGAACCCTTAAATTCATTAGATTGATGTTCAAATCTACCCTTAGAAATGGGTTCCAACCCAAAGGTTTTTTTGAAATGGAGTTTCAAACTAAAATCAAATTAAGTTGAATTCATCTACATCAATTTTAATAAAAACAACTACTTGATAAATCATTATGAGTTAGAGATCATGGTATGAAATCACATAAACACAAACAATCGATGATAGTAGATTAACATCACTAGATAGGGAGAGACAGGGGTTTTACAGTCACCCCTCTCTCTGCAATCCAACTCAATCCCCAAAGATCAATCTAAATCAGAACCCCATTAGAGATTATAAATGAAATGAGACATTATTAGATAGCTAAAGAGAAACAGAAAGTACCTTGGAGATGGATCTATAAGTCGAAGTATTAAGAATCACAGCTTAGAATTGAAGAGATTTGCTTAAGATCCAGAGAGTGGAAAAGTTTTTTAAAAAAATTACAAAGAGTCTGGGACGAAAAGCTTCTGGTTTCGGATATGTTTGTGGAGCTTTTTGCTCCAAAGATACAAACAATAGATTTTTCGTGAGATCAGGGGTATTTGCGAGAATTTAAGTTTGTGGAGCCCAACCAAGCATGTGCGTATCTCAAATATCGAAAATAAAACTGAAAAGTGGATTCCCGATACAAAATACTAACTTACCAAGCATAGCCTAGAAGCATCAATCTTTGGCTTCACATGTACATATTATAAGCATTTTCTTTCAATCTTTCTCAATAACTAATAAGTATCCAAAACCTATTAACAATGAAGGGGATACATCAAATTTAGCTACTCCACAGTTCAATAACCTATTACAAATATAGAATCAGTGAAACCCACGTAAATAGTCAGGAAAATAAAATCTGCTAATATGTTTCAAAATTAACATAAAAAAGATGTTGCGAAGCTAATACTTCCCCATCTATTACGGTAATGGGACTAATTATATAAATCGAAAACAAAATTATGGAGAAGATAATTCCAATTTAGGATCCATACCTTTTTAATCTGCCTAGATGTCATTACTTGCAATAAGCTTCAAAAATGGATGAGAGTCTAATTTGCTATAATGCCAAATCGGAGTAAAAATGGAGAGAATGTCACCTACAAATTAAACAAAAAAGGCTCTGTTTATCTAAATTTTCAAATAACAAGGAAAAAAGTGAATTATAGAGAAATTTAGTCACCTCAATTAGTTGCCACTTCACGAAAACCGAAGGAGCGAAAACGAGCAACAGATCTTGCAAAAATTAAAGAGCAAAACCTGTTTTAGAGCTTACTTCCAAGCCTGAAACTATAATGTAGAGGGAAGAAAGGCAGATTTATGAAATTGTAACCTTTCCAATTACTCTTTTAATAGAGGAAGAACATTAAGACCCATAATTGGCATTATGGTTGCCATTTTGAGAAATTTTATAGGGGGAGAGAGAGTTCGTAAAGGAGAGATACGTTTGTGGAGAAGAATGGGAGTTGGGCATTTTAGGAGTTTTAATAACTATTATAAATTCTCTGAGAGTTAAGACCCCAAGGCCAAACGTCCTCGGAGACCAACTTTTTTCTGTGCCCATACGCATCACAAGAGCAAAAACCATCAATAGATCTTGCTAAAATTAAAGAGGAAAACCCGTTTCAGAGCTTACTTTCAAGCCTGGAACTATAATGTAAAGGGAAAAAAGAGAGATTTCTGAAATTGTAACCTTTCCAATAACTATTTTAATAGATCGATAAATTTTATAGGGGGAGAGAGAGTTCGTAAAGAGGAGATACATTTGTGAAGAAGAATGGGAGTTAAGTATTTTAGAAGTTTTAATAGCTATTATAAATTCTCTGAGTTTATACCAATTGTTAAGACCCCAAGGCTGAACGTCCTCAGATGCCAACTTTTTCTCTGAGTTTATACACAATGGCAATCCCCCAACATTTTTTTTCCTTGTTTGGTACCCTTTTTTTCTGTTAATGGCGAACGCCCAACCCTTTTTGGGGCCGGGATTCGAACCCTGGATGTAGTGGTTGGCTCTGATACCAATTGTTAAGACCCCAATACCACTACATTACATAAAACCTATGTATTAGTGGTGCGATATTTAATGGTCTTAACCCTTAGGATCCTAACATTGGTCATAACTACCCTTTTATTTTTAAAGAATAATAGATCTGTGATGTGCCACTTTCCATTAAAACGTATACGCCAGTTAAGATAATTGTCGCCACATAGACAAAACTGAGATTTATAAATATAGATTTTCAAAGAAAATTAAAAACTATGGCATTAGATCAAAATATTACAATATACATACTACAAAAGTCTTGAAATACATATAATTACAAGTATACATGTATTATTTTAGTACAGGGCTGACAGTTCTGGCACAAAACAAAAATTCACCGACTTAAAATAATTACAATCAAAACTACTTACCTAATCTCATGATTGGGCCATTCAAAAAATTCATAAAGTTCTTATATGGGGACGGATTCGGGGACCCTAAGTGAATTGACCCTAAGCAAACCCTAAAGGAGAGCCACTCATCTAATAGAGATGAGTGCCTAAGATAAATTGAGCTTTTCTTATAGAGGAAATGAGGTGACTTCCCCTATCCCTCTCTCTCATAACGTGTCACTATCTTCTCTCCTCTATTATTATTTTGAATTTAAAAAGGAAACACTCTTCACTCTCTCACCGTACCTCTTTCTTGTAGAACATGTATTCAGATGTATGTCGAAGATAAACAAAAAAGAAATGAAAGAACTAAAGATTGAGGCTTCCAGTCACTGCAATTTCCTTAAGAATGATTTCACTGTATGTATGGTGCTTCATAGTTTATCACGGTGCCTGTCTCCCAAGATACAATGATCAAATCGTATAGACTTGAAGCATTCACTCTCAAGAAAGAATAAAATGTAGAAGAAGAGTAATGATATTCGGGAATGTTTTCTATGTCTCAAACACATCAAGAATGATTATTTAAATAAAGGAGAAGGTGTCCTCTAGAAGCACCTGTAGACGGGGTTGCGTCCCAAGACATATCTCTAAGAAGAGTTGTGTCTTTTGAAGATAATTGTATGTTTTATTCGAATAGAATCTATTTCTGTTCGAATACATTTCTTACTGCCAAATTTATTCGAATAGAATCATAATCTATTCGAATACATTTCTTACTGCCAGATTTTATTCAAATATAATCATAATCTATTCGAATAGATTCTTCCTGCCAGATTTTATTCGAATAAAATATTATTCTATTCTATTCGAATAGAATAATATTCAAATAGACTTATTCGAATAGAATCTATAAAATAGTCTAAATGGGTCATGGGTTGGTTCGTGCGCAAGCCCATGGGCGTCCCTATTGCAAGCCTTCACACACTTGCCTCACACATTTATGAGAGCATCACTTACTTACACATATTATACATGTGTAACCCAATATAAAATGAAAATACTCTTTTCACTTATCCAATGTGGGACTAACAGTTATCACCAAGGTTTTATTTAAACCACAAAGAAAAGACATGCATTTTTTCCAACATCTCTCTCATTTGCCATTACCAACAAAATTAAAAATTCAAAACACAAAATCCTCCCAAATCCATTCCAAAAGAAATCAAATGCGGTTTGTGTTTTCTGGCTTGAAAGAGCCTGCAACTCTCACAAAATCACTAGCAATCGATCGAAAAAGGAGATTAGGGTTTGTAGATCAACTCAAAATGGGAAGCTACGATTTCGTTAGGCTTAAAGTTTGTTAATCATCTAAAAACATACTGATCTTGGAGATTAATTATGTTTGGTTCAGTTTCAGGTATTTCACCCACTAAACCCTTTTTTTTTTAGGTTTTGTGCTCAAATTATAGTTTGATGTTGATCCATAATTATTATAGTTTGATGTTGAATGTAAAGCCCTTAATTTGGTGTGCGATTTGATTTTATCCCAAAACGAGTATGAATTCATTGGTAAGTTTCATTGTTCCTAATCTGCAATGTAGTGTATCCCCAGAGCAGTTCCCCACTTGACTGATCCCCAAAAAAAGTACAGAGATAAATGGGGTAGTGTTTTCATTGTTGAACATTTAACCACAAATCCCATATGCAATTGTCGATGACTAGGGGTAGCCGACAATGTTGTAGATTGTTGTGAACCAATCATAATTATTTATTCTTTGTATGCTATTGTGCCCTCCTAGTGTGTGAACCTATGTTGTTGTTTATTGTAGTTCATTATCATTAGATTCCCATGTGAAATATCTACTTTTGTGGACTATATGCACCCTATATGCCATATTTTAGGTTGATAACTCATAGCTTCCAGTGTACAACATCTAATTTTGTCGACTACATGTCATGATCGACAATATGGTTTTTGTATATAGTACTTATGATCATCGAGATTGTCGTGCAATGCACGAATCCACAATTATTATACATTAATTGCACTGTTCACATAGTTTAGTTAACTCCTATACCTTTTACACAGTTAAACAATAAAAGAGAAGTTACCTCAATATTTTTTTTATTTTCAATGTTCCCTCCCAGTATGTGAACTGTGGTTATTTGCTGTAGTTCATAATACTTATCTTAAATGTAAACCATTTACTTTTGTGGACTATATGCTCTCTTATATGTCATGTTTTATGTTGATAACTCATATATTCCAATGTGAAACATTTGTTTTTGTCAAATACATGCCATGATTGACAATATGGTATTGGCTAATACAGTGCGTACGGAGATGCCAGATTGTCGTGTAATGAATTAATCGACAATTCTCACACTTTAATTATATTGTTCGCATCATTAAGTTCACATTTTTTTGACCTATAATATTTTTCAGAGATAAGCAATGAAAGGGAAGATACCTCAAACAACCTCAACTAAGAAGAAATGTGAGGTAGAACGACAAGATCCAAGACACCCTAACTTCAACAAACAACCACGAATGCCTAAAAGAAGAAAGAACATGGATAAAGGAATAAAAACTTCTAAAAACCCACAAGTTGAGTTGACTGAAAAGGATAATGACATGATATATAATCAAAATCTACCGATGGTTGTAAGAGTCTCGTTTGTAACAATCATTTGTAGATTATAGGGGACATCGACAATACATTGTCGATTGCACTAGTGATCGATAACAAATTGTCGTCTATGTAGCACATCGACAATTATACATCAATTCTAAATTAATTTCCATTTATTTTATGATTTTGTTATGTTGTATTAAGTCAATTTTGTTATGCTGTATTAAGTTATGATTTTGCTTTAAGATCTATATATTTGCTTTCATTACTAGGATATTCAAAACTATTTGAGAAACTCCTAAATTGTATTGTAACTACATTGATTTACTATGTATTCAAAGTTGAAATTGATGTTGCCCTTTTCAGTTTATGGATTATGATAGTTTAGTAGTGTGAGTTTGTATCCATTGTAATGTCGATTAATTGTATTTTTGGCACTTAATTGTTGAATGCCCGATGTCAACGAGAATATTATATATGCACGGGTGTGTATTTATTGTCGAGTAATGCACATCCCGACAAAACTCACCCGGTATAATGAATCAAAATTGTCGACTATTCTAACTAATCGACAAAAACATATTTAAATTGTCGAGTTGGCCTGTATATGGCAATCTAATAATAATTAAAACAACAACATAATGGAAACAATAGCCAATTTCAAGTGGGAAAATGAGTCAAAATCACTTATATTCCAAGTAATAGTTTGTAGTTAGCAAATGCCCATGTGCCTATACTCCACATTCTGATGACCAAACAAAAAAAACACGCAACAACGAATCATACACCTTCTCACCTCGGATATTGAAACTTTGTGAACAGTGCAATTAAAGTAAAAGAATTGTCAATTAATAGATTATACGACAATCAAGATGATCATAAACACTATATACCCATACCATATTGTCGAGCATGTCATATAATCGAAAAAATTAGATGTTTTATATTGGAAGCTAATAGTTATCAATATAAAGTATGGCATATAGTCCACAAAAGTAAAAGTTTTACATCGGCAGTTAGGGGTTATCTACTACAACAAACAATCACATAGGTTCACATACTGGGAAGGCACATTGAAATAACATACACATAATTTGGTAGGGTTCACAACAATCTACAATATTGTCGACAACCCATAAATACTACATACCCAAAGCCATATTGTTGATCAGGGCATACAGTCGACAAAATTAGATGTTATACATTGGAAGTTAGGAGTTATCAACATAAAGCATGCCATATAGGGTGCATATAGTCCACAAAAGTAGATGTTTTACATGGGAAGCAATGGGTTATCAACTACAACAAACAACCACATCATATTGGGAAGCACATTGAAATAACATACTAAGAATTAAGGCTGGTTCACAACAATCTACAACATTGTCAACTACCCCTATACATCGACAATTGCATCTGGGATTTGTGGTTAAATGTTTAAGAATGAAAATACTACCCCAGTTATTTATGTTCTTTAGACAAGTGGGGAACTGTTGTTCGGGACTGAGAAAATCGTTGTTCTTCTGAAAGAAAACCGTTTCAGATCTGAAACCTGACAAATTCAACAAACAAAATAAATAAGAGGGAAAACATACAAGAGGTCCCAACATACAATTACTTTAACAAACAAGAATTAACTTACAACTACCAACATACAAACCCAACGAAATTGTAGCTTCGTGTTTTTAAGTAGTTCCATAAACTCTAATCTCTTCTTTCGATCGATTGCTAGTAATTTTATGGGAGTCACAGATTCTTTCTCAAACCAAAGGGAAAAATTGCATTTACTTTCTTTAGAAATGGATTTTGGAGGATTTTGTGTTTTGAATTTTGTTGGTAATGGTACATATGAGAGAGAGAGGGAGGTATGGTGAGAAAGTGGAGAGAGTTGTTTCTTTTTCAAATTCAAAATAATAATAGAGGGAAGTGATAAAGTGCCACCCTATAAGAGAATATACACCTCATTACTGAAATAGAAAAAACTCAATTTATTTGAGCCACTCATCTCTTCTTATATTATCAGAAAACGCAAAGATCTTATGTGCCGCCCAAAGATGTTTTACTTGTGCCTCTTCTGCATTGCGAGCTTTGAGTGACACATAGAAATATCGTTTCCCATATACGAGATGGGAGAAGATTTAAAGACACTAAAAAATGAGACACTCAACTCTCACTCAAACTGAACCACACATCTCTAGAGATGAGTGGTCCTCATAATAGAGGATGTGGAAAAGAAAACCCAGGTGGAAATGAGTTGGCAGAGACACACGTACTCTCTCTTCAAGTTGGCTCTCTCTCTTTCTCTCTCATCTCTGCAGTTTTAATTTTGAAAACAAATCTTCTATCTCTTTCACTCAGATCTCATTATTTTCTCTCTTTTCTCTCTCTCTACCTAAGTGAAGAACAATGGCATAAAATTTTAGTTTGCCTTCGTGTCGTGACAAATCTCTCTTTTAAGGTTTAATCGAGGATCACTGCTATTTGGATTTGTTTATCTCTCCTCTCTCTCTTCCTTGGTTGGTTGTGGAGTGTTGTTGCTCATTGCAATTAGGGTTTGGTAGAGTATCAGTGGTTTGGAGTGCTCTTATATAGATTGTGCATCACTGTGGTTTTAACATGTAGTTTTAATGTCGATGTAAAATGATATTGCTTTGTAACCTATTTCTTTGAATTTATCGATGTTGATATATCATCTTCTCTCTAGAATAAATTTTATGAAACAAGGTTTACCTCTCTAAACTCAATAACATTGAAGTACGCCACTCTACAAGTTTATTTTCTCAATTTTGCGATTTCTGGCATCATAACTTCCCAACTGTTTGTTCATGTTGCCTCCCCAGATTGTAATTTCGTTGATGCATCGATTATGGAATTGTCGACATTACAAGTTTCCATAGTAAAATTCATCTTTAGATTGTCATATATTGTCGATTTCGACAATAAGGTTGGCATATATAGCAACTCTCGACAATAATTATTAATGATTTCGACAATAAGGTTGGCATATATAGCAACTCTCGACAATAATTGTTAAAGATAGCTAACCCACAGTCAATTACGCATGGGCCCTTGTTTGTCTAAGAAATTACTTAGAAGATTAAGTCAATGACGCATGTGCCATTGTTTGTCTAAGAAATTACTTAGAAGATTCAGTCTATGATGCATGTGCCTTAGTAGGCTATTATTATATATGGTTCGATTTACATCATATGGCCTTGTTTGTCTAAGAAATTACTTAGAAGATTCAATCAATGACGCATGTGCCCTTAGTGGGCTATTATTATATATGGTCTGATTTACATTATTGTCGAAATTGACAATATATTGATGGGTAAATTGTCGATCATAAGTATTGTCGAAATCGACAATATATGGATGGGTAAATTGTCGAAATCGATAATATATGGATGGGTAAATTGCATTACAAGTATTGTCGAAAATGGGACACTATATGAATGGGTAAATTGTTGAAATCGACAATATATGAATGGGTAAATTGTCAGCAACTATCACAGATAGGTACAAGTTTTATTTAATGGGGTTTGGAATCATCGATATTAAGAAACTCCCATGTCTATTTTTGTATGTTTTGGAGTTGTTTATATGATTTTATCATGCATTTTTATATTCTTGTTTGTTGTTGATGACTTGTTGCCAGATAAATAAATAACCTCATGTTATCGAACCCGACAATAATTGTCGAACCCGATATTGTTCTTTTGCGGTAGTTTGAAAGACTGATCGAAGAAGACGATAGTTCGAAAATACCCCATCTTCAAATTTGATTTCACCACTAAAATTCAAGAGAGTTCATAACCAACAACCGGTCTTCGATGAGAGAGATATAAAAAAAGTAGAGGGGCATATATGACTTGATTGAGGGTAAAATCTGCCACAAAACCAACCCATTTGAACTAAAAATTGCTGCTTCTTGAGTGAAATCTAACGGGACTAAGAGAAAATTTGTCTGTCTCGTCTGAGACAATGAGAGAGAGATATATATTCTTCAATTTATCAATTTTTGCTAATGTTCTTCACTATTAAAGAGAGATATAGAGAGAGAAAAATAGTTTTTTGCTAAGAAGAAAGAGATAGAGAAAGAGTCAGATCTGGTTTGAAATTTGAAACTGGAGAAAGAGAGAGAAATATCTGCCCACTGAAGAGAGAGAGTGTATGTCAACTCATTTCTACCTAATATTATTTGTTTTTTTCTTTTTTACCTCCTCTATTATGAGGACCACTCATCTCTAGAGATGTGTGGTTCAGTTTGAGTGAGAGTTGAGTATCCCATTTTTTAGTCTCTAAATCCGCCCCCATCAGTATTAAAACTATGAGAAATATCAACGATAGAGCTTCGCAAAATAAAACATAAAACATTTTACAGTCCCTAATCAGTGTTCCTCTAAGAGCAACTCCTAAAGTGATTAACTGCCTTGGATTTTTAGCTGCCACATCAGCTTTTCGCCCTCCAATAGTGCCTGACTGACTTGGTTTTGAGACTCAAAAACTAAGTCTCAGCCTTAGAATCAAAGACTCGGTCTGGGATTTTTAAGTAGCGATTGTGGCCCAAGTGTTGTGCGCCTGTTCTGTTTTTAAATAGGCACCTGAGTTAAATTATTTTTAATTAGGCGCTCAAATCTTAGGCGCCTGTTGCACTGGCTAAATTCGTTAAAGCTCCCAAAACCAAATTATTTCCCTCTCTTCACCACTTCAACAAAAACCAAATCCATTTGCACCACAACTCTCATTCACTCTATTAGGAATAAGGTTGATCTCTCAAGGTAAGCTTTTGCTTAATTTTATCATATTCCTTTTAATTTTCTAGATGTTTATATTCTAGGGTTTTAAGTTTTTCATTTTGAATAATTCTTCATATATGCAAATTATTAGATGAGTTCTTCGAATACAACGCAAGAGATTGATTCCACTACCGAGAGTAATTTGAATCAACTCAACAATTTTGGACAACAATAACAAATCCTACCTAATTGGTTACAATTCACCCATTCCCCTCAACCTCAATCATCTCAATCCCAACCTATTCAATCTTTTAACTCGCCCAATAATTGGGTATAATCCCTTTATCCGTTCATAGTACCCAATAATTGGGGACAACCCTCTCAATTCGTCATTCCCACTCAATTTCAACATCCTTATTCATTTGCCAATCTCTTATAATCTCAATCATCTCAATCACATAGTACTCAATCGGTTGACTTATCACAATTCGAAGACGTGGGGGTTGTTGATAGACAAAAAAATAAAGGCAGAAGTCGCTCGACCAAGACAACTACCAATGCAGGGGGGGGTCTCAGTTGTTAAAATGGACGGGTATTCAAAACAAAAATCTTGCAAAAGCTTGGGTTCATGTCTCGGAGGATAGAATCAAAAGCAACAACCAACAACTTGATGTTTTTTGGGAGTCAGTTTTGGATGCATTTCATGAATTTTGTCAAGAGGATGGTGAACGGGTTGAACGTACAGTTTCATCTTTAAAAAATCATTGGTCGGATATGAATCGTGCTTGCAAGGTTTATGAGACTTGTTTAAAAAGTGTGATGCAAGGTCCCATAAGAGGTATTCTACAAAAAAAATTGGTAAGTAATTCAACATTTGTCATTACGAATTATAACCTTTTTTTTACCAAAATTATACATTTTATTATTATTTTAATCTATTTTATAGGACGATGCCGTCAAAACGATGTATGAAGCACGTGGCAAAGGAAAATGGTCGTATAAAGATGCTTATGAAGTTTTAAGTGCTCATCAATGTTGGAAAATATTGCAAGACCAACACCTGGACACGTTAGCTCACAATGTACGAATGAAGCAAACATCAAATTCTAGCCCTGGAACGTCTACTCCGGCAACACCCGATACACCCGTTAGCTCCAATAACGACTATCCAGTACTTGTCACGGATGAGGAGACGGAACGTCCCGACGGTATCAAAAGTGCTAAACAAAAGGAAATGAATGAAAAAAGACAAAATCTTCTAATTGAACGCCAAAATGTACTTATTAGTCGTCTTGACCGAATGGAGAAAAAGAAAGAAGAGTATGTTGCTGAGTGAGATAAGAAGAAAGAAGAGAGAGATGCCCGTATAATGGAGTTAAGAGAAAGGAAGATAAAGGTCGTGGTGAATTTAGAAGCTCAATTTCAAACCCAAAACGATCAAAAGGTGATGGCGATGGACATGTCTACTTGGG
Organism: Kingdonia uniflora; assembly: GCA_014058105.1. Taxonomy (NCBI): domain Eukaryota; kingdom Viridiplantae; phylum Streptophyta; class Magnoliopsida; order Ranunculales; family Circaeasteraceae; genus Kingdonia; species Kingdonia uniflora. Next base: position 3,120,098 of record JACGCM010001844.1, on the reverse strand, counting down.
ACAACACTCAAATGATTTATTGGGAGGCATAACGTAATGCGGTTATGGCGAAATTGTTTCAAGCTAATAATAATATCTAAGATGCTCTAGCTGAAGAATCTTATTTTGAAAGTTTGGTAGTATTTTAGTGATTATTGTTTAAGAAGTTCGGTTGTACTTTGTTTAAAAACCTTGTTTAAGAAGTTTATCTGGATTTAAGAAGTTTGGTAATTTTAAATAATATAATTTGTTTGAGAAATTTAAGTTTTTTAATTATTTGCTATTTGAATTTATATTGAAAGTAAAATATATTTTTTAAAATAAATTTCATGAAATGCTTAGTTGAAATTATATAGAATTGAAATGAAATTACGTTTACATAAAAATTACAAATAATTGAAAATACTAGTTGTTTCCCTGATGCTTCCACAAATGCTTAATGAGATCATTTCGAAGTGTCTTATACTTATCTGAATTTGTCATCTTATCGTATTTTGCAATGTATCATTGTAAAGTGACTTCTTCCCGATTCAACTCAATTGGATTAGGGTCTACGACAAAATGTTCGGAGGTTTACTTTGGTATGGTCTAGGTAAGTTCGGAGGTGAGCAAAACTAATGCATCCCTTTTCATAATCTGTAGGCATCATATCGGGAAAAACCCTTATGGTGTTACCGTAATCTGTGGATGACTCATCAAATTCCATCGGCTCTCCTATCCCGATACCTATCCCGGTAAGTACAGTAAAATCTCTAGGAGTGATCCCTAACTCTCTACAAGGTAGGTGAAATGTATGAGTGGTTGGCCACCAACGCTCAATCATCGCCAAAATTACTTGGTTGTCTACATTCCCAATTTTATAATCAAATACACTCATCAAATTGGTAGCCTTTAATCTCTGCTTCAAGTGAGGTACCTCAATAAGAATTACGTAAATTTCGCGGAGCTTGACTAACACCGATCTACATTTAAAACCAACACGAGCCTGTAAAGGCATTAATAAACACAAATAAGAATATCTAAATTAAATTATACCAGAAGTAAATACTTTGAAATAAGTATAAAACTAATAATTTACTAATATGCGTTATTTCAACTTACCGATGTAGTAGCAACTGATGTGGACAAATGACCCTTACCATCCGGTTGTGTGAGTTGTCCAAAGTCACGCGCTTCATAATTTTGCGGAAGAGGTGGAGGAGGTTCAATGGAGGCATTGAAGACTTCTTCAAAATCATTTTTCCGCTTTTTGCCCGATAAAAAACGTAATTGAGAAACATGACCTTCGTTATAATCGGATTCGGATCCCTCCTCATCACCGGTTCCGTCATATTCTTCCACCTCTAACGACATCGTCAAATTCTGCATTAATAAACACATACTAATTTATATAAAGACCAATGAAGTATACTAAGGGCAATATGAAGTATTGAAATCAATCAGAGGGTGCCAAATTCTTATGATTACAACATAATGTCAAATTCTTAACAAACACCAAGGGTGTTCGTTGTTTTCAACGTCATTTTCCACACAATACCCTAATTTCAACACATTGGAGTGAAATTTTGGGATGCAAAAGGAGTGAAAATTACTGATTTCAACACTATGAAAGCCAAATTCAATCAATACCCTAAATTCTACCAAGAAATCACAATATTGAGAAAATTTTACAATACACTAAAATACTTTAAATAATAGAAATCACAAAATCAAGTGAATACCCTAAATTTGTAAGTAACAAATTGTTAGAATGATACTTTTACTTCAATTACACCAAGGAAATTCGAAATAAATGTGTATATATAAAGAGTGAGAGTGAGAGAAATGTTTTGTTGGAAGAAATTTGCCAAGAGAGGACCAACAGATTCGTCTTGAAGCTTCAGTCCATCATGCCCCTAAGACTCCTAATTTTTTGTTATAAATAATTTGGCGCCCAAGTTTTAGACGCCTTCATTTTATAACAAACAGGCGCCAAAGTGTTATGCGCCTATTTAGATTCCAAGTGGTACTTCGGAGGGAATGGAGTCTGACTACTTGGATTTGGCTTTTTTGCATCCAATGCAGTCAGGCACTTTAGGAGATGCTCTCTAATGGCAGACGAAGAAGAGAAACACTCTCACTGTTGCATCTCTCACGAATTCTTCACCTCCGCTTCACAAAACCCTAACAAAATCGCAGTGATTCATGCATCAGGTGGTTCTCAAATCTTCAAGCAATTACACCAGAAGATCATCAATGATCCCAACTTCACTGATGACGAAAGAAACATCCAAGAGTTCTTCGATTCTCGAAGAATCTCCTCGTCTCATCCAGGGTTTGAAGGAGATGAAGTGTTTACGTTCGCTGATGTATTGGACGCAGTTGAGTATTGGACTCGTCGAATCAAGGATGTTGTTAGTGGCGGTGAGGATGATTTCAAATTCATCCGACATAACGGTTCGATTTTTTCCCTCGGAAACCAATATTTTGATGAAATTAAGTGTTTTTAAAGAATTTTTAAGAGGGAGAGTTGGAGTTGAATTCCCTATTTTGAGAAAAACAATATCTAGGAGAGTTGGAGTGTGTTTCAAACTAGGCTAAATGGAGGGGAAATACCTTTTCCGGGATATTAATTGAACTTCGCAGTAAGAAAACATTTACAGTGGAGCTATTCAACACACCTAACCGGTCTAATATTGAACTAGGGGAATTGGGACTCCCATCGGTTTTTAGAATACACAATTATTTCCTTTGCACCAATCAGGCCTAAGTTATTAATCTGAAGAGTTAGGAAACTAGCAAATAAGATGTTTTCGATTAGCTACAAAGGTTTGGACTTCTGGGTAGAGATTCTCAAGTGTCAATTGTGGTTCTAAATGTCATAAAGTAGGAATATATGGACCTCCTTCTGATCATATTTATCAACATCTATGCATAAAAGGAGATACTCTGTTTAGGTAATACATATCAAATGCTATATATAGATAAGAATGAACACTACTTGATATATGCGTTATGGCTATGCTTGGTACAGCGGATATGTTTGTGATCTCAAACATTTCCGGTGATTTAGATATGTGCTAACCACTAGATTCATGTATGAGAGGAAACATTAGCCAATCCAATGGTCATCACTGGAGATGTTTCCGATTAGGCGCCGTGAAACATTTTAGTGTACCAAAGTCTTCTAAGCATCCTCTTGAACTTGTTGTGGATATCACATGAGAACGATGTCCCGTCTTAAACGAGAATATAAAGCTTTACTTCTATGTAATTTTTACGAGCAATAATTGGGATAGTGTTTTCCCGATTATTTAGTTATAGATAGTTGTTTTAGGCTTCTAGTTTCACCAAGTGTATGGTGGATGAGGTCCAACACACACACACACACACACACTAATGTGTACACTCCACTCAGTTAATGGGGTTAAAGTTAATGTTCTATGTGATGAGAAGATCATCTTCACGAAGTTTCAACCTATGCTGTCAGGGGCGTCGCCAGGGCGCTACGGGGCGGCGCCGGGGCGCCCAAATTTGAACCAACCGCTTCGCCGTAACATTTTAGCGCTCTAGGCGCTTCAGAGAACAAGGCGGCGCTGAGGCGGGGCGCCCATTTCAAGGCGTTAGGCGGGGCACCTTATGATATGGCGTTTTTTTTTTTTTTTTTTTGTTTTTTTGAAAACTGCCAAATGATATGGCTTATTTTGTTAAAAAAAAAAAAAAAAAACTCAAACTGCCAAATGATTTGGCTCATTTAAGTTTGTGTTTAACAAAAAAAAAAACCGAAATCAATTTGCATTTCTTCTCTCCTGCGTCTCTCCTCTCTCACTCTGCACTTGCGTCTCTCCTCTCTCATTCATGATTCATCTTGGATTCTTGATCCACATCCACTGCACCAGCGTCTTGCACTTGCGTATTGTTCTTGGAATTACTCTCTCTCTCTCTCTCTCTCTCGGGCCTCGGCGTTCTTCAAGCTAACGACGGCCGACGGGAACTGCTTTGTTTAAGTCTGAACAGAGTCAATCAAGGTCTGTTCTAGTGACCTTTAATTCACACTTTTGTTAGCCTCAACACTTGTTCATCCTTTGCGTCAATAAAACTGCAAATGCCAGGAGGACATTGTTAGCCTCAAAATAAATTTGAAGAAAATACATATATGTTTAATACCGTGTTTCTTCCTTTGTTTAATGCTGTGATTTCTGAAAACAATTTCTTACTTCTTGACATCAGTTTTTCTTCTTTTCATTTATACCTCAAACTTAAATGCTTTTGATGATATAATTTGGATGCATATAATTTGGATTTTGGATGATATAATTTGGATGATATATGTTATTAAGAGTACCCTATATTGTTAAGGCTTCAGAGTACCCTATACTGGTTGCTGCGTCTCTCTCTCTCAGCGTTCTTGCTGGTTGCTGCGTCTCTCTCTCTTGCGATACTGCGATCTCTTGGGGTTTGTAATGTCGGTGGAAGGTTCCCAGGGAAGTACTGGTCGGTATAGACCGACTAATTCGAATGATCCGGGGTGGGACTATGGTCAACCGGTAGATGGAAATAGAGATCATGTTAAGTGCGACTTTTGTGGTCATGTGTCGAAAGGGGGGATTAAGAGGTTAAAATAACATCTTGTGAAAGCTTCGTACAAAGGGACTATGTACAAAGACGTTAGGAAATGTGATAAAGTTCCACAAGATGTTGATGTACTTAGAAGTTTTATGGAAGGAAAACAAAAAATAACCGAAGAGAAACAAAGTAAGAAAGACGAGATGATTAGAAACGTCAATGTGTATGGAAATGATGATGACGAGGTTGAAGAAGTTGTGATTCAAATTCCTTGGAAAGGGCCTATGGATGCTTTTGTAGCCCCTATTGGTGTGGATTTCCGCCCTAGAGCTCCTAATTCAAACGAAAACAAAAAAGCTTTAGAGAACATCCATGGTTACATTATCGACTTCTTTTATGAAAATAGCATATCATTTAATTGTGCAAGATCAGATAGTTATTCCAAGATGATGCAAGCAATTGTCCAATACAATGATCCATCGAGTAAGTCTTTTATCTTACAAATTATTTTTTGCAATACAAGTTAAAAGAAAATTGTCAAATACACTCTTAATCTTTTTAGTTTTAAATTTAATTTGTAGCTTTCAAGCCACCCTCATATAATGACTTGAGAGTCAAGATCTTGAAGAAGAAGAAGGAAGAGACCTCAAATTGGGTAGATAATTTTAAAGTTCATTGGGAAACTTATGGAGTAACCATCATGACCGATTGGTGGACCGATGGCAAGGGTAGGACACTTATTAACTTTCTTGTGAATTGTCCGAAAGGAACGGTCTTCCTAAAGTCTATTGATGGATCAACACATATTCATGATGCGGAACTCATTTATAAAATGTTGAAAGATGTGATTGAAGAGGTTGGAGAGAAGAATGTTATTCAAGTAAGTCTTGAGTATTTATGTTTTTTCCTATCTTTGTTGTTTTGCTTAGACTTTATACATATTTGAATTTTTGTATACTTTTTCACTAGATATGCACGGATAATGCAAGTAATTATGTACTAGCGGGTGAATGGATTATGGCGGAATCAAAGATTTATTGGATGCCATGCGCGGCATATTGTATAAATTTAATGCTTGGAGATGTGAGCAAGATGCATTTGGTGGATGAAACGGTTAAAGATGCGAAAAAGATTTCTCTTTTCATCTACAATCACAAACATGTGCTCCATTTGATGAGGAAGCAAACAAAGGGTAGAGAAATTGTAAGGCCGGCGGTGACTCGATTTGCTACCACTTTTCTATGTTTGCATAGTATGTATGAAAAGAGACAAGAACTAAGAGACATGTTTCATACTGTTGAGTGGAGAAATAGCAAGTGGCCAAAGCACCCTATTGGAAAAGAAATTGTAAAAAAAATTAAGAGTAATACATTTTGGAACAATATGCATACTTGCCTAAAAATTATGGCTCCTTTGGTGGATGTGATTCGAATGGTGGATACCGAGGAGAAACCTTCTATGGCTTATATTTATTCGGCGATTGAGGATTGCAAGCTTAAGGTAAAAACTAATTTGGGAGACCAAAACGATGATGACCGCGAGTTATGGAAAAAGATGGAAATAATTCTTGATCGTAGGTGGTCTGGTATGCTTCAAAAGCCTTTGCACACGGCGGCTCATTATCTTAACCCTCAGTATTATTATGCAACTCTTACAAGCTCAGATGAGATGGAATCAAATACTAAACTTAAACAGGGTTTATTAGATTGCATAGCAAAACTTGCTTTGGATGAGGAAGATGAAAGCCAAATCTTGCGAGATCTGATTGTATATCGTACCAAGGCTGGGAGGTTGGGAAAGAGGTGTGCTCAAGCTTGTGTAAAAACAATTGCTCCGGGTTAGTAACTTAGTATTGCTTTTAAGTTACTTCTTTTTAGTGTTTAGTAATTTTAAGGTTTTTTTGTTTTTATTCTTTTGATTTCTAAATTTTATGATTTTTAATATAGTGGAGTGGTGGATCACTTTTGAAAGTGAAGTTCCCGCCTTGCAAAGATTTGCTAAAAGAGTTCTTGGGCTTACTAGTGCGGCTTCTCCTTGTGAAAGGATTTAGAGTACCTTTGACAATGTAAGATGCTTTTAGTATTTGTAACAAAATACATTATCAATTTATCTTATAGGTTAAAGTTTATTTCTCTAAGTTTTTATTTATTTATTTTACTATTGTAGATCCATACTAAAAAGAGGAATTGTTTGGAGCATGATCGGATGAGGGATCTTGCATATATTCAATACAATAGGAGCCTTAAAAAGCGTTATGAAGAACGCATTTCTGGAAAAGAGATAGACCCAATTGTGTTGAAGTCCTTCGATGAATGTGCGGAGTGGTTAGTTCCCGACGATGCGAGAGACGACATTGTGTTAGGGACGGACATGACTTATGGTGTGTTTGATGACGTCGAAGATGGATTTGATGACCCCCCGTTGACTCGTACTTCTCGCACGAACACCGCTTCACATTGTTCACAAGGAGTGGCATCAAGCTCACGATCGACAATGCGTCATCTTCAAGACTCTTCCGACGATGATGATTACGATGTTGATGCGAACTACGGTATGGGTGATGGAGATGATGATGGCATTGACTCGGGATCCGATGAGGACATTTGATTTCATTATTCTAGCTAGATGTTTTTATTTTGGTTTTTTGGTTTTGCACATTTTGGATGATGGGGTTGGATTTTATTTTGGATATGCTAAGATTTTATTTTATGTTGAATTGATCTTCTATTAATCTATTTTAATGTTTGCTTCATTGCTTGCAATTTGGGATTTATCTTTTATGTTATTGACATATTACAATAATATATAACAAAAAATAATAATAATACATTGAGTCATTGCAATATATATAATATACATTATGGGAAAAAAAATACATTGAGTCATGTTTGATACTTTAAATTAAATAATTATACAAATTTACAAATTTATACACATTACACATTACACATTACAAATTTACAAATTTACACATTACACATATTACAAATTTACATTTTCCCACCTAGCGCTCCGCCTTGCCTAGCTCCCCGCCCCGCCCTGCCAGTTACGATGCCCACCGCCTTGCTCCCCGCCCCGCCCCTGACAGCATAGGTTTCAACCAATTCTGATCGTTATGACCCTATCAACGATGTAATTCAAGTTAATGGCTGAAATTGATCCAATTTTGACCGTTAAATAGAATATCATATTTAATAGTGTTAAACTAATCAGAATGAGATGAAACTGTGATGATGATCTTCTTATTACATAGAACATTCACATCGGTCGGATTCCAATTTCAAACATCAACGTAACATAAATAATTGACTCTGAACTCTCTCTCTTATTCAATAACTTCAAATAGCCCTAATAACAGGAATAACCCAATAATTAAATAACCTAAATAACAACTGAAGAGAAAATATTAACCTATGGAGGCTTTTATAAGAGTTAAAGCCTAAACCTAATCCTACTAGTATTAAGGTTACTAATTTAAGGAGACTCTCCAGTAGTTAATCCTTTACATCAAATAAATAACTTTAAATTAAAACGTGGAGAGAGTAACGTCGACGAAATGACCAAGAAGGAGACGCCCTCCCCAAATACATACGTATGCAGCGTGAGAACACCGTGACACATCATATATATATGTATATACTTGGATCTTGCTGTTTTTTACTCTATTCAATTTTGGGATGCGGTTTTAGAATTTGGCAACCTTGCTTAAGATCATTGGTCATAACCTGTGACAAATCTGATTAATGACTCTTGAAAGGAAACAATGGAAGGGTCACACAAGAATTTGTGTTTTTTTATCTTATTCATATCTGGCATGGGTAAATCACATCTTCAGAAAGGTCCGTGCAATGTACTAAAGGAGTTTTTAATCTCTGGACGAGTTAAGTGATAAATTGCTCATAAGAGCTCAGTCATTGGTTTGTATTCATTTTTTTTTCTTGAGATATATAATTTATATAATCAGATGAATTTTCTTCTATTTTATTGTATTAGTGAGTGGCGAACCGGTCAAGTGTCACGTTTTAGAACTTGGATAGGATGATTTAACTTTTACCACGTCAAGAGATGGCTGGTGGCCCTTTTTTGTGCCAGTAGATTACTGCATGTGTAATACTGCAATTCTCTTACTCATTTTAATCTACTTTAAATTCTATATTACTTTAAATTCTTAAAGTGTTGGTTATATTGCAGGTTATGTTGACAGTGAGCAGGCACTGAGTATTGAAACTGTGGAGTTCCCAAAAGTTCTCTGCGCACCCAGAGATGATTTTCGAAACAGGGAGATTAATACGGCAAGGATATTGGGAATATATATGGTACCTTCAGTGGAATACATAGTTGCAGTTCTTTCAATATTAAGATGTGGGGATGCTTTCTTGCCTCTTGATCCTTCATGGCCAAAAGAAAGAGTCATATCTCTTATTTCTTCCTCAAAGGTTTCTCTAATTATAATGAGAAAACCTTCTTTTGATACGTTAGATTGGATAGTCGATCATAGCAGTTGTAATGTAATTCACATATCTATGAAAGAAAAGCTGAAGGAGCGTTGTCGATGGTTCGATTTAGTTTGGCCTTGTCAAAGTAAAAATGCAAGAATGTTTTGTTATTTAATGTACACATCTGGATCAGCGGGGAAGCCTAAGGGTGTATGTGGTACAGAAGAAGGTAACCAAGATCATTATTGCTAACATATATGTCCGAAACTGCAATAAAAATGTCGACGAATTAAATCAGAAAATGGCATCATGTCTGAAGTACCAGTAAATTGAGCCGAAAAAGTTGGTTGATTGAGGAAGGTGCTTAGGAACTAGAGACTGTATTGGGATTTGAAGTTTTATGAAGGGGTGGGAGGAAGTGCCGCTAAATGTTAATGTGGCGTAGTGAGGATTGGGGTATGCGACTGAGGAGATTGAGAATGCGACTCTGATATATGGGAGATTGAATATGTGACTCCTATTTGTTTAATCTGCTATCGTGTTGGGGATCTACTCCACATATGCTATTTCCTAGCTGTTAACCCATCTTTACTCTGGAATGAGTATTAAGAGAGAAACCTAATTACGGTGAAGTTGAAGCCAAACCTACTAATGGGAAAAGGTGTGTGTGTGTGTGTGTGGGGGGGGGGGGGGGGGTGGGGGGTGGGGGGTGTTGAGATTACTGGTGAGAGTGTTGGTGGTGATTGAGAGACAAAGGGGGCGGAGAGGGATCATAAAAATTATTGCTGTTAGAAAATCTGAATTGATCACTTTTTAGTAGTTAAAGGTGGAGTTGGTGTAAAAAATGCTAGTAGACGATGTGTGAGATTAGTCGGTGGCAGCATCTAGCCCAGACGTACCAGTTCAAATAGAGTCACTTCTTGTTTATGGTAACTATGAAGTACAAAATCTTTAGTTCGCGGATTAACTTTTTTCAGAAGGGGTGTGTGATATGTGGACACATCTCGAGGATGATCCTTCTCCCTCTCTAGCGTATTATTTACTTACCCTCTTTCTATTCTGTTGTTTTACAGGTAGAATTAAGATTTAGCAAGTTTACTAGGAATTGGGTTTTGAAAACCTATTTCGGACTAGTAGGGATCTTCTTTAAATAGAGCTAATACTCCTTTATTGTAATTAAGTTATTCTGAGTAAATTTAGTAGAAATAAAAAGTAGGTTTCAGATTTATTTAACTGGGGAAACTTGCAAACCCTAATTTTCAATTTCAGTATTTGTGCAAATCCTAACTCATACTTTCACAAGTTAGTTTGCATCATTAACTCTATGCAATATCTGCCACCGTAGCATTTGCTTTTGTTGCTGTTTTGGACTTCACTTTCTTTCTTTGTTATGCCTGCCTTTCTTTCTTTCTTTTCTGCTTTTATTTCGTGGATCCTATTGTTTCTGCTGCTAATCTTCTTTTCTAGTCGCTTGCTTCATTATCGTGACTTATGTGGAATATTTGCTTCCCTGTCTTTCTTGGCTCTATTGTTTTCTTCTTGTTTCTAGTAAAATATTCTCTAAGATTAAAATAAATATTGTTATATGTATGCAATTATTTTACTAGCCTGTCTCTTTTTTCTAGGTCTCTTGAATCGCTATTTGTGGATGCAAGAGTTTTTTCCCCTTCAAGAAGAGGAGATTTTAATGTTCAAGACATCAATCAGCTTTATTGATCATATGCAAGAGTTCCTTAGTGCTATTCTTACTTGTAAGCCTCTGCTTATACCTCCTTTTGAAGAGTTAAAAGCAAATCCATTTTGCATAGTCGATTATATAAAGGTATACATGTCCCTTTATGATAAAGTTATTTTGCTATTGAATTGCAATATTCCAAAGACTTCCTTATAGTCTGTTTTCTTTTATGTCCATCCCCACAAAAAAAGAATTATTCCAACATATCCACAACATTAAAAAAAAAATTAAAATAGGCAAAATTATACAATTTTGGGGTTTCCATTTTATATATCATAATAACAACGTTATTCGATGTTGTTAGAAATGTTGAAAAGGCCATTTTTTTGAAGATGATCTTATGAAGACGAGGTCATAATTCAAAACGAATATTAGTTCCCTTAAATCAATTTCAAGAAACCTATTACCAGCTTACCCAAATTAAAAATTTGGCACAAAATGGTTGACAATGGTGAAAGGATCATTGCTGACTTCTATACTCATTAGAAGAGTTGCACAAATGGAGACCTAGGCTTTATTGATTGCATTTCGCTACATTGGATCAAGAAGAAATACAGTGGCTGGAAACTATTTTAGTATTACTTGTTCGCACATAATGGCTAAGGATGTTATATTGGTGGCTGAGGAGTTTTAAAAGCAATCTTTTCTAGATTGGTGGCTTAACACAACTATTGAGCCTATGCTCCAATCGTCCAGTGCATGAGCTCAAAAGCATTTCTGATGCGATTGAATCTGCTGAAGAGAGATTAAGAACTGATAAAGACAAATTTGATCTAGGGATATGAAATTCCTGATTGCAACGCTCCATTAAGAAAACACTATACTGAATTCTCTTATTAAACTCACACTAAAATTGAAGTGGCTGCACTGAGGGGGTATAGTCTATTTAAAGACAATTAATCCTAGTTGGTTTCCAAAACCATATCTCACTGTTATTCAAATTTGTAATTAAATAAATATAAAAATAAATAATACAGAGGAGGCAAAAGCCGTCATAGAGAAAGAGATGCTTTGGGATTCCAGTCGAGACCGACTCATTATTTTTCAGGTCTATTTATCCTGTGGGGACATTTACGAAATTACTACAAAGGCGCTTCCTAGTAGATTGAAAGCAGGGATATATCGGGACTATCTCAAAATTTCAAGGGATGTTTATGTCTGAAAGATAGATTTGGGACAGTTTATTGATTGCTCATAGGCTTCTTAACTCGAGGATTCTTAGCCTGTGTAATATAGACTTGGAAAAAGGCTTATGTTATTGGGATTTGGAACTCTATATCATTATTGGAGTGAAGTGGCATAATTGGATTCTCATTTTCATATCTAGGCTAAGTTCTTACTGCTTACTGATGGAGTCCCGAAGGTTTTTTTTTCTAGTTCGAGAGGGACACGGTAGGGTGATCCTTCATCCAAATATTTTATTTTTATTTTGGTGTATGTGAGAGGAGGAGCTGACTTTTTTTCTTTGAGGAAGCTGGGGTCCGGTAGACCCACACCAGATTTTATTGATAATAGAATAACTTTCAATATTGGTAACAGCTATACATAATTCTGGAAGAAAGGGTGAAAACTTACAAGGAAAATGTTTTGTTCAGCTGCAATAATGTGAGCTCTTTTGTTTCTCTCTTTAGTAACATATGTGTATGTCAGGCTTCTCCATGAAGGACTGCATCTTGAATCACTTGGTTGCATAGTTTGAGTTTATGAGTACACATTAACTTTTAAAACTGAGATTTCCAACTAGCTTTAACTCCTTACTAATAGCTTTGAGAACCACATTTCTTCCATCTTCACGATCTGAGCTTTTGTTAACAGCTACAAATGTGAATCAGTTTGACACCCTAAATATACCACCATAAGAAGGCCTTATAATTGAGAGAGCATATTCCACCTTTCATAACACTTGTTGTCTGTTGGTCAAAGTGCTGCCACCATGAGAACCATTGGATTGAGAAGGCTGCTTTATAATGGGATTGATACCCCACCATTGTATGACACCATCAGTCTTTGGATCAACCCAGAATTTGAACTCTAACTTGCAGTACTTGTATTCCACGTTAATGTAGATTTAGTATAAATGACATCTGCTGTATCACTTACGTTCTGGAAATGCCTCATGTTTATCGCTGTCCATACATGATATCTTGTTCCAGGCAAGCTGTTTTCAGGATTTTTTTTTTTTGGGCAAGCTGGGGTTAGGTACCCCATGGACCTTGTATAACGGAATTGGAAGTATTACGACCTAGTTGTAGACTTCTGCCGGCATCCTTCTCTTGGACGACACACAGGTCTAACGGAAAGGAGCTGGGGTGATTACTACATCTTTAAAAGTATTTACAGAAGAAGGCAGGAGGTCAGCCCCCCTATTTGTTTATCTAAAAACATGAAATATTCAGAATTCTGTTTGTTTACATCGTAAATAAGCATGACTACAGAGGATGTTTCTTCTTGGTGATGTAGGCAACTATAGAGCCTGTTGCTACCCTGATCTGTTGCCACCCTGATCCAGGAGGATCTAAACACTAAGCCCCTCAAATGAAGGCCAAGTCATTCAAACGAGCCATGGAGCCGTTCGAGCGAGTTAGAAAAAAAGAAGCCAAAGCTCCTGTTGCTGATTCTAGGTAAAATTGCCATGGTCGTTCGAACGAGCCTTGGAGCTGTTCGAACGAGTAGAAGACAAAAAGAAGCATTCTTTTTGCCTCAAATTGGGAAGTCGTTCGAACGACTTACAGGTCTGTTCAAACGACTATCGCGACTACTTCTAAATTAGGCCGTTTTAAGGGCAATTTGGTCATATATTGTAACTAGGAAACTTGTAACCTATTTAAGAGCAAGGCTAGGCAATGTGAAAAAGATAGAGAACTAAGTTCTAATCTAGAATTCGGCTTTAGGAGTAATTCGTTGTAATTAATTGAATTAAGCAATAGAAGTTCCTATTGGGAAATTATCTCACTAAATCGTTCTTTGCGTTAATTTTTCATCTAAGGTTAGTCTATAATTCGATTGTGGATTAAGTGGTATCAGATTTTGGAGTTACAATTCTTGGGAGGTTGTTGGTTTATGGTCTTTATGCGTGACCGACTCAAGCAAATGAAGGAGAGACTTGTGAGTCCGTTGAAGATTCACAGAAAACCTAACTCGAAGAAGGACGTGAATACAAAGATGGGCGATTCAGAAGATCAACTCACGAAACTTGAAAATCAAGTTTCTGACCTAACTACTACCCTGGGGAGCTTAGTAGAACAATTAACTCTCGCAAACCTATCTAAGGCATCTACTTCGATGAAGCGAAAAGATCGCAATGCGAAGAAAGGAGTTGAGAGGGAGGAGAAGGACAAGGGTAACGAGAAAAAATTGGAGATTCTAGTGATGCCGACACTGTAGAAGAAGAAGCGGTTATTGGTAAGTCCATGAATTCTATGCATAATCTTTGTATTGATTTTAAAATAAAAATTCCAGTATTCGACGGGTTAATCAATGCTGAGAAATTGGATAATTGGATAGATAGATTAGAGATCTATTATTCAGTGTATAAATACTCGAATGCTCAGAAAATATGTTTTTCGACATTGAAATTTGTAACTCATGCACTCACGTGGTGGAAATCTTATAAGAAATGTCACGTTGTAGAAAGTTTGAGTTAGAAAGAATTCAAAGTGTTGGTTAGGAAACAATTTTATCCAATTGGGTAAGAGCCGGAGAGATGGTTTAAGTGGCATCATTTACGCCAAAAGCATGAACAATTAGTCCAAGAGTACAGTACAGAGTTTCATAACCAGGCTTTGGTTTTAGGCGATGTGGACAAATATGAGGTGTTTATGAAGTACACGGGTGGGTTGTCGGAGTCAATTAGAAGGGAGTTGAAACTCTTTAATGTGGCGAATATCGATGGTGTTACCGCGAAGGCGATCACCATTGAAGGCAAGTACTTGAAGAGTGACAAGAAAGAGGACAATAACAAATTGGGGTACAAGTCTGGTTGGAAGAATGAGAACAAGGGAGAATCCAAGGGAGAAGGGTTTTTGTTCAAGGGGAATTATTGTAGTCATTGTAAGGCGAGTGAGCATATTCCAGATAAATATTGGAAACTTCTCCCTGAGCTTTGGTTGAAGAAGGAGAAGAACAAGAAAGAAAAACGTGAACTAGCCGCAGTGGTTGTTGAACTTTCGAACTTAGATAAACCGAATCCTAAGCTTACTTCTATGTTTAAGCAGACTATGGCTACCGAGGGGACGAGTCGGGAAGATCTTTTTTATGTCAGTATTTAGAGGTAAAACAGAGCTTAGTGGAGGCCATCATTGATCCGGGTAGTCAGAAGAACTTGATTCTGAGGCGTTGGTGAAGAAGATGAGTTTGGATACTACAGCTCATCCTAAGCCGTATGGTTTGGGGTGAATTCAGAAAGACGCACAGTTGAAGATCAGAAAACAGTGTACATTCAAGTTTGCGATTACTAAAAAGTTTATTGACGATGTAACGTGTGAGGCTTTTAGATGTGTGTCAGTCATTTTGGGTAACCCTAATCTTTGGGACCGAGATGCGATTCATTACCGTAAAGCTTGCAAGTATCATCTTGTGAAGGAGGGAAATGGGTTCCATATTAATGCTTGTAAAGAACATGTCGCAATGGAGAATTTAGTAACGGCGACTCAGGTGAAGAGGTTGGTTAATGCAAGCAACAAGTTTGTGTTGTTGGTACGACTGGCTCAAGAGGGTATGTCGGCATAACTGTTGTCTACTATAACAATGTTTCCTAAGCAACAAACCGAAATGGGGAAGTTGCAAGAGGAGTATAGAGACTTGTTTCTTGGGGTAAAAGGGATGCTGCTTAAGAGGGATGTGGAGCATGATATCGCATTGGTGAGTGGTGAGCCACTACCTAACATTGGGTTGTATCGGACTTCTGTGGCCGAGTTTGAGGAGATAAAGAAACAAGTACAAGAGCTTCTGGAGCAAGGAGTTATTAATCCGAGTTGCTTACCTTGTGGTTCACCGGTGTTATTGGTACCGAAGAAGGATGGGACTTGGAGAATGTGTATGGGTTATCGGACACTGAACAAGATTACTGTGAAGAATCGTTATCCGCTTCCACGGATTGACGATCTTTTAGATAAGTTATAGGGGGCTCGGTATTTCACCAAGCTGAATCTTAAGTCGGGTTACCATTAAGTTAGAATTCGGAAAGAAGATACATGGAAGACGACTTTCAAGACCAAATAGGGACTCTTCGAGTGGTTGGTGATGCCTTTTGGGTTATGCAACTCTCCAACGACATTTATACGGTTGATGAATGAGGTACTTTGTTCTTTTATAGATAATTTTGTGATTGTCTATTTAGATGATATATTAATATATAGTCAAGCATGGGAGGAACACCTCGTGCATATACGTAAAGTGTTGGAAGCATTGAGATCACAACATCTTTTTCTCAATGGGAAGAAGGACCTAGTGTACTTGGGGTTCATTGTTGGTGGAGGTGAACTTAAGGTAGATCCAGAGAAGGTCTCGGTTATTACTAATTGGCCTGGACCCCGTTCAGTGACGTAAGTGCGAAGTTTTATGGGTTCTTGTCAGTATTTACAAAAGTTTATTCGGCATTTTTCATAGATTTCAGCACCTTTGCATTCCTTGACAAAGGCCGGTGTATGGGAAGATCACCATGAGAAAACCTTTCAGTAACTAAAGCGGAAGATTTTAGAAACACCAGCGTTAGCATTGCCGAATTTGCAGTGTCCTTTTGAGGTAGAAGCAGATGCGTCAGACTATGCAGTATGGGCAGTTTTGTTGCAGGATGGGAAGCTGGTTGCCTACCATTCTGAGATGTTTACAGGAGCAATGTGCAACAATCCTACCTATGATAAGGAATTTTTTGCGTCACATCAATCAGTGAAGCATTGGCGGAGTTACTTATTGGGGAAGGAGGTTGTGGTACATTCTAATCACAAGCCGTTACAGTTTTTATATACACAGTCGAAGCTATGCAAGCTTGCCATATGAAGTGGATGTTGTATTTACAATAATTTACCTTTATTATCAAGTATAAGAAGAGAGTGGACAACAAAATGGCTGACATGACATGTTATCTCGACCCCTATTACCAACTATTTCCGCTTTATTGTGATGACGACAAAGAGCTCAGTGTGATTCACCAGAAGTTGCTGCAAGGCAAGATATGTTGCAGGGTATGACGACGACAAAGAACTCAGTGTGATTTACCAGAAGTTGCTGCAAGGCAAGACATGTGAGTATGAATTGAAGGATGGTTTGATTTACAGGGAACTCTACTATGTATTCCTGAGGGTGGAGACCGTTTGTATTGGATTAGAGAGGCTCATTGTTCCCGGGTTGCAAGTCATTTCGGGGTTGAGAAGACTTTTTTGAATTTGCGGTGTTATGTATATTGGCTGAAGATGCCGGTGAATGCTGCTCGTGTGGTTCGTGGTTATGTTCTATGCAACACATCGAAGTCTTCCAATCGTAAGTTGGGACTGTACTTACCATTATCAATACCTAACCGACCTTGGGAGAACATGTCGATGGATTTTATGGGCGGTTTGCCCATGACTAAGTGTAAGAATGATTAATGTTTGTGGTGGTAGATCGATTCAGCAAGATGATAGTTCTTATTCTATGCCAGAAACGATTACCGGGGAAGG
This sequence comes from Kingdonia uniflora, assembly GCA_014058105.1. Taxonomy (NCBI): domain Eukaryota; kingdom Viridiplantae; phylum Streptophyta; class Magnoliopsida; order Ranunculales; family Circaeasteraceae; genus Kingdonia; species Kingdonia uniflora. Next base: position 3,102,747 of record JACGCM010001844.1, on the reverse strand, counting down.
AACAACGTGATTATTTTTTAAAGACGTTTGGAGGTATTTCGGGATCCCTTCTTCTATTATTTTTGATAGGGATAGCCATTTTTTGGGAAATTTCTGGAGATCGTTATGGGGGATGATGGACACTAAGTTGAAGAGAAGTATGACGTTTCACCTACATGCTGACGGGCAAACAGTGGTAGTCAATCGCATTTTGGTTCATTTATTACGGGGATTCCATTTTAAGTATCCTAAAACTTGGGATGAGAGTTTACCATATCTCCAGTTTGCTTTTAACCGGGTGATTCATGGTTCCACTTTGAAGTCTCTGTTTGAAGTTAGTCTTGGGTACTTGCCTCAAAGCCTCTTTAATATGGCCTTTAGTCTTGGTGATAAGGTGTCAAGGAAGGAGGAAGAGGAACAAATTAAAGCTCAGCGTTTCATTAAGAAGATAAGTAAGGTTCATGAGGCGGTTAAGGAACAATTGAAGAAGACTCAAGAGAAGTATAAGGCTCGACACGACAAGCATCGGGTTGAATGTACTTTTCAAGATGGCGATCTAGTTTAGTTGTATTTAGGTAAGGAACGGCTCAAAGGAGAAGGTAAGAAGCTCAAGCCTATCCGTTTACTATACTTAAGAAGATTGGTGACAACGCATTCCAGTTGGATTTGCCACTATTTATGAAGATATATTCAGTTATTAATGCCGAGCATTTGAAACTCTTTGAGCCGTCTCTTTTAGATAAATACTCTACAATCGACACTCGCTTACCGTAAGTTGATGACTTATGGATAGAAAAAGAAGATCCGTTGCAGGAGGATAGTATTCTAGAGAGGGAAGGTTACTGCAACAAGACGGGGAAGTACTGAGTCGTTCAAAGTTGGGAAGAAAGGTCAACTACCCAGCAAGTCGAAGTGGTACAACAAGGAAATGGGCACGGCCGCTTTCCCTCATCTCCAGTTTTAACCTTCCAGTTCTAACATGAGCTCAAGGCTCCTAGAGGAGGGAGCCATGATCCAGGAGGATCTAAACATTAAACCCTTCAAACGAAGGCCAAGTCGTTCGAACGAGCCATGGAGCCGTTCGAACGAGTTAGAAGAAAAGAAGCCAAAGTTCCTGTTGCTGATTCTAAAGCAAAATTGCCAAGGTCGTTCGAGCGAGCCTTGGAGCCATTTGAACGAGTCGAAGACAAAAAGAAGCATTCTTTCTGCCTCGATTTCCATGTAAAAATTGGGAAGTCGTTTGAACGACTATCGCAACTACTTCTAAATTAGGTCTTTTTAAGGGCAATTTGGTCCTATATTCTAACTAGGAAACTTGCAACCGATTTAAGGGAAAGGCTAGGTAATGTGAAAAGGAAGAGAGAACTAACTTCTAATCTAGAATTTGTCTTTAGGAGTAATTCATTGTAATCAATTGAATTGAGCAATAAGTTCCTATTGGAAAATTATTCCACCAAATTGTTCTTTGGTTTAATTTTTCTTCTAAAGTTAGTCTCTAATTCGATTGTGGATTAAGTCTATAACTTCCTCATACCTCTCCAAATTGCTTCCATTTCGGTAGCAGATACAGACTTTGAAGTTGCGTGCCCTACAAAACCCAAGCAAGGTACTCCTTTTTGGTCTCTGAAGATACCTCCATAATCCTCTTTGTCTTCCTGCAGGAATCCATCAGTGTTTAACAGCCAAATTCCAGGAGGGGGCCATTTGCAATACTTGATGACTGGAAGGTGGAAGATTGGGTGTATGTTCCAATTGCTGCGCACATCAGGCAATGTCATCTATCTTGTTGATCATTCTCTTACACATCAGACTCGTTTTACCAATAATACTCTTGATAATCTGAACTTGGGAGCCACTCTCATTTTTAAAATTCTGGAATTTTGCTCTTTCCACACATGATAGATAAGGAACCGAACTTGACCAAATGATGTTCGACAAAGTGCTGTTGCAGCTTAGTTGAGGTATCCATTGAAGTTCCTGAGTAAAAATTGTTAGTTACCTCACAATGCCACTCTTTTTAAGGAATTCTTGCCATATGTCTTTGGCAAAATAACATTTCATGAAGAGATGCTCCACATTTTTAGGAGTTGCCTTGCAAATAATGCGTAGAGATTGGAGAGTACCTTTTCGTGTTGTAGTCTGTCTTGAGTAGAGATGTTACCTCAGCTGGCTCTCCAAGTAATATCAATAATATCTTGCCAGGAGTTTGCCTTTAGTAATATAAATAATAGATCTCTGTCAAACAAATTATCTCGGAGTCCCGGCCATCATTAGTCTTTGAATGACCTAGACGAAGTAGTACTTTAAGCTTATTTGTTTGGAGAAAGGGCTGCGAAAAAAGAGCATCACAGAAAGGGCAATAGGCTGCGTCTATTTTCTCAATCTTAACTAGAAATCTCTAGTTTCTTATCAGTTAGATAGTAGCGACTAGAAGTAGAGATTATCGGCACATTGATTTAGGAAATAAATTCATTTATGCTATTACGAGAGGGAGGAAAGGCAATGTATAACTAATGGTTCATGGATTTCTTGTTAGAGTTAGGATGTCTTATCGAAGGCAGCTTTCTTTCATTAGGGTATGAGGCGGGACTTTGACTAGGAACACGCTTAGGAGAAGGAACACTAGTGCGGAACCTTCATGCCTGCTTTGCGGTGTCATAGATTAGTCAGTAAATCATCTACTCATTCAGGAACATCTTCTTAAACTTTCTGGTTCTGCTATTGTTTCGAAGAGAGCTTTATTTGTTCCTAGGCAGGGTCATACAAGGCTCTTACAAGAGATGTGTTAAAAAATTTGAGGGAGGTCACTCCTTATGCTATTGGATGGGCCGTTTTGAAGAAACAGAATGCTTTACACTTAGATTGAAAGAATAATTACTATAGAAGTAGTTATTATGGATATTTGCATTCTATATTGGTCGTCACTCTAGAGTTAAGAGGGGATTAAGAGTTGAGGATCTGTACGTGAGGTGGAGGTTAATTTGAATTGGGCTGATGTTTTTCTTTTGACCACTTTTAGATATTTTTCTGCCTCCAGGTTTCTTTTTTCCATCTCAGAAAGTCCTATGTTTTTCCTCAAAGGGCAAATTATTTTACTTCCTCAGAAAGTAAAGAAATGTACGGACTGAGTATTAAGAGATCCTGAAAAACGATATACCTTGGTGAGTTGATCATATCCAAAGCAAATCATTCGTGAATTATCTCCATGTCACCATGTGTGCTTGATGACCCAATGTAATTTGGTTTGTGATTTTTTAGCTATGGGCTGGGTTATTATTATATATATACTAGTAATTCTCAAAGGCAATCGTTATATACTAGTAGATGGCATATCCAACCATACTAATGGGTCTATATGTACTTCTTATTATATGTTGATCGACTTTCTCTACAGGCACATTAGATAGGAGCTAGGTAACAACGACACGGATACGGGTGCCGATGTCAGACACGGGTACGGGGTGTCGGACACGGCGACCCAAAAATATGTAAAAACCGGGACATGGTTGTAAAAATTTTATTTCTTATTTTCTACTATGCTTATGTTGGTTATTTAACCTATCTAACACACTTATGGGTTAATTTACGACATATTTTTACGACTAATAACAAACAAGTCCCAACATTTATGGGTTATATTAACTTATGGGTTATATTAACTTATGGGTTAATTTACGACTAATAACAATCAAAAAACAATGATACTAGTTAGTATGGTTGAATAACATGTATAAGAATTGAAAACTTTCTAAAAGCTATGTCAAAAAGGTTATGATCTAAGCAAGAAGTGTCTGTTGGAGTGTTGACACGAGTGTCGGTGTGTTCGAGTGTCCGACACGTTTGGACACGGATTTTTTTGGAATATGGAGTGTCCATGTTACATAGGATAGAAGTTTGTTGGTAAAATTGAAATGATTTGAATAAAAAGTATGTTGATTGCTGCGCTCACACCTCAAATTTGTGTTGATTATTTTCCTCTGTTTTGTAGGCGTATTCTGTTTCAAGGTTGATTGTTGTTCCATCATTGATGAGGGAACTTCTCCCCTCTATGCAAAGGCAGTACAATAACCACGGTTGGAGGTCTTTACAAGTCTTAGTGATCAGTGGAGAAGTTCTACCTATATCCTTGTGGGATATGCTTCACAAGCTGTTGCCAGATACTTCTATCTTGAATCTCTATGGGAGTACAGAGGTCAGCAATTAAATATTTTCAGGTGGTTTTTATGATTAATGTAGTATATAATATGAAGTAGTTCTTCTGATAACTTAACAATGCTCCCCATTATAGGTTTCAGGTGACTGTACATATTTTAATTGCAAAAACTTGCCAGCTATTATGAAGACCAATGTGTTAACCAGTGTGCCAATTGGTGTACCTATTTCTAACTGTAATGTAGTGCTCCTTGGAGAGCCAAATGAGCTAGATGAAGGTGAAATATACGTTAGCGGTCTCTGCATATCTAATGGATATTTTTTGGATCCTACTTCTACTTCTTTTGACTACATAAAGTTGTCTCAAGACTCTGGACTTTGTAAGAATGGACCTGAGTTGTACTTTAGAACTGGCGACTTTGCCAAACGGCTTCACACTGGTGAGTTGGTTTTCTTGGGGAGAAAAGACCGCACTATGAAAATTAATGGTCAACGTGTTTCTTTTGAGGAGATTGAAAATGCTTTAAGAGCACATCATGATGTCCTCGATGTTGCTGTCGTTTCTCAAAAAGGTCAAGGAGAACCTGCATATCTTAGAGCATACATGGTTCTGAATAGTGAGGACGAAATATATGAAAATTTGAGCTCTTCTATGAAAAGATGGTTAGTCAAAAAACTACCTCCAGCCATGCTTCCTCACTGCTATTCAGTTATCAAATCATTGCCTACATCTACAACTGGAAAAATAGATTATGCTTTACTGTCAAGACCAGATTTTGATTTGAAACCGGTCCAATACAAAAGTCGTATTAGTCAGTGTAGCCGTGGTTGTTTGCAAGCTCTTCAAGAGGTTTGACCTCCTCTCCTCTATATTTTCATTTGTAGCATTTCTCCCCGTATCCCTATGATAGTGATACTTTCAGTAATTATTTGGATTTTGATGGTAGTTCATTCTTTAATGAATATTCGTTTAGTTATATATGTTTCTTTTATCTTTGAGGTCCTGTGAACTATACTGTTGTCTTCCTTCTATATATACTCTATAATGTTTAATTTATTATGCCAATTTATTTGCAGGTTTTTCGCGAAGCTTTGATGGTTAAAGAAGTTGCGGCGGAAGATGATTTCTTTGTGATGGGTGGTAATTCTATTACTGCTGCACAGGTTGCCTACAAGTTAGGAATTAATATGGAGTTGCTATATGTCTTCTCAAGCCCATCTAAGCTTCTAAATGCTCTTCTAGACAATGATCATTCCCATAAACATGAGCGCGCCATTGAATCCCTCTGCGCCGATGATTCTCTTGTGGCTCGTAAATATTTAAAAGTGGATTCCGCTTTTTATCACAATTTGGATACTACTACTTCAAAAGATATAAACCCATGGACTTCAGGTTTTTCTTTATCGGTAACGTGTTCATTCTGCCGCTGTAACAAGGTTCGAATTGTAGGGGAGCATGAGTTAACTGATGTACGTGATGCCTGTTGGTCAGTTAATACTCCAAGAAATAGAAAAGGGTACATGTGTGAACTGTGGAAGGTTAATTTGAGGTCGTGTGTTGATGGATCACCTTTGGTTGTTTTAAAGGATGGTGGTGTTTATTTATTTATAGGATCTCATTCCCACACATTTCTCTCTGTTGATGGCAGAAGGTACGGACTGCGGACCATTTTGTACTGTCTGATTAGCTGGCTGCAACTATCATGTCTGAGTAGGAATTGTGCTAGGAAATTGATGTTTACAGAGCTGTTTTTAATGCCACAATAGCAGCTTCTGAATGAATAGTAAAATAACCCTTGATGAAAAGTAAATCATGCTTAACTTTTGTCAATTTGCTGGACAATTTTATCTTAAACAGGGTTATTTTGGTTCTTAGAAGTTGCTCTGGAGGATAGGAAACTGCTCTGAAATATCAATTTTCGGTATATTTTTTTTTTCTACATTAGTTAATTGATGTACCCACGAATTCGGCAATGTTGTTAGGTTATTGTCAGAACTTGTATCCATTAGTATTTTATCGTAGTACAAGTTAACTTGCTGTAGTTTTTTTTTTAATGTAGTTTAGTATTTGATCATGTGGATGTCATGACTTATCTATCAAATTGGTTTGGGATTAATTATTTTCTGTCAATAAGTATATTATGATATGTTAGCCACTTGCTTTATTGTTTCAAAACTTGTCCAACTGATTTATTAGTCTATGTATTGTATCTACTGTTCAACATTAGCCACATAAAGACTGAAGTCTGAACCGCCATTAAAAAAACAAGACAAAGTAGATACAGAACATGACATGTTATATGAGTATATTCTATAGCTACATTTGGTATGTTGTTGTATTCGTTAACAACTCCTTCACTGGGGCTATAAGGTTTTGCTAATTTCATATAAATGTCTTCAGTGGATTTACCCTATGGGAGGTCAGATTAGATGGAAGGATTGAATGCTCGGCAGCAATTATTAATGATTTTTCGCAGGTAAACTTCTGTTAAAACCGTTACTAAAATGTCTGCCTTGCAAATGTCAATTTAATGAAGTTCATTTTCGTTTCAGTGTTTTGGGCGACGTTCGTACCTTATTCATGATTTCTCTTGTTTTAGGTTGTAGTTGGCTGTTATAAAGGGAAAATCTATTTTCTTGATTTTATGACTGGCAACATTTCTTGGACTTTCCAGACTGGGGGAGAGGTAGGAACTAACTAAGCTTTATAGGTCCTTGTTTATATGTGTGTGCTAAGAGTGCATTTTCGAACTCGAATTACCAAATCATATGCTGACAGCTTACAACAAGTGCTTGCTCTTTTGAGAGGGTTGTTTGGTTGCCAGTGTATATTTCTGAGTTAAAACCCTCCCAATGAGCTTACAGTCTCAAAAAAATTAATTTTAACTATGTTGGCATATATTAGCTGTGTAATTACTAGTTCTGGATGTATATTTATTTGTAACTAGAAACATGTAAATATGAATGTATCAGCTAAAAGACTATTATATTTTGACTGGAGCTCAACTATTTGCTTTTGAAGGTTAAGTCACAGCCAGTTATAGACGAATGCCGAAACTTGATCTGGTAATTTTAAATGACTTCTCGCACTAATTATGCATATATTTTTAGTATTTATATGACTTTGGATCACAATTCAAGCGCATCTATCTTGTGGCAAGGCTAAGGGAATACTCTTCCAGTGTTTTCGGCGCATTTACAAATAGACTCAACTGAGCACTCCAACATCTGGACTTATAACAGGCTCAGATTTTTGACCTGTCCTGTAATAGCTGTCGTATGTTAAGATAGCATTGAGGTTTGCTACATCAGTGGTTAGGGGCATATCATTGGTTGTTAATATTTTAGCTTATATATTATCAGATGCCTTTAGAAGGAAAATATAGGTTTTATTTGTATTCATTTTGGAATATTATGACTTTCCACCACCATTTTGGTATTTTCTGTAAACAGTTTTAGGAGTTTAGTTAGTTCTAATGATGAAACTTAATAAGGCCAAATGGAAGAGAAAAAAATTAGTTAAGCTATTAAGTTCACCTTTATGCCTTATAACTTGCTACTTCTCATTGATTCTTTGTGTAAAAAATTGCAGGTGTGGATCATACGATCATAATCTATATGCCTTGGATTATATAAACCACAACTGTGTATATAGTATAGCATGTGGTGGAAGCATATATGGGTCACCTTCTATTGATAAGGTGCGTTGGCAGTTCATCTTAAATTTTTTGCTGTAGTTTCTCCTTATGATTAGATCATCTCATTAGAAGTTCAGAACAGATAGTTCACCTCGTGCTTTCATGCAACTATCATTTCTTGTATTCAAAGTTACGAGGGCGAGCAGCCATTTGCTAAGATGTTTCTCTGTTAGAAACGTTTCGCGGAGAGGTATTCATCAGTTTCTACAAACGAGAGGAATTCCTCCTAAAGTGTCTTCTTTCATTCTTAGGGGCGGCATTTGGGTTCGTATGTTTACTAGGTGCAATTTAAGGACGAGAACTATGGTTGTTGAGTTAAAGTGTCTTCTTTATTGTGTTGAGGACGAAATGCCTGATTATGTATCTTATTGAGAAGATAGGTGAAAGCCCTATCAACTTTTATAATCTGACTAGCATGTCTAATAATCTGAGTGCCATGTTTGAATATTACAAAGAATCTTCTCTAGTTTATTTGAAGGCAAAAGGTTGTTTATATACCTGGAGCAACATGAATTATCATGCACTATTCTATGCAGCAAATTAGACTGGGCTCTGATAAGTTCTCAATGGAAAGACCACTTTAATGATAAAATAAGTTGAGTTCCTTTCGACTCTCAGACCATTACCCCATTGGCTTAATGTGGTAAAAAACCTCTAAGATCAAGTTACCTTTTATATTCAGTAGTCCAGAACTTAGCTTATGATAGAGGCTTGGAATAAAATGAATACCCAATGCCCATGTTTGTTGTAGTCGAAATGATTACAGTAGTGAAAACTATGCTTAAGAAACAGAGAAAGAACCAGTTAGGGGAAATTCATATTCAAGCTGTAGAATACGAAAATAACCTTGAGAGAGTTCAAAAAGATACACAGTTAGACCCTCTAAATGAAGCTTGGACTAGACAGAAGATAATATGATTATAAATGGTATTTTATTTCCTATCTTGAACTGCTTTAGAGCACTCATAACTTGCTTGCTGTGAAGAAAATATGTTGGAACAAAAGTTTTCGAGATCAGTAGTTAAAAGTTGGGGATCACAACTCTGCTTTTAAACATCGGATGATCATATATGAGAAGACATCATCAGTTTGACATTCAAGTAAAATTTCAACATAATCTTAACGTTGAAACATGGGGTCTTTGGGGACAACTCTTTTTGCTCATAGCTAAGTAAGTAGCCGAGGATGTTAGCTGCACGAAAGAAGTTGCCGTGTTAAAAGAAAAAATAACTAACAAAACTTTCGCTCCTCATATCCATATAGCAATACGATGAAAGAAATCAATTGATCGTAAAGTAGACACTATGTAACATTGACACGGGTACGCGTGTCGGTGTCCGACACAGATACGGGGTGTCGGACATGGCGGTTTCAAAAAAAGTGAAAACGCAGACACGACCTTATGCCTAAAAGGATATTATCATTCTTCATGTATTGTGTCTTATTATATGTGAATGTATTATGAATATATAATTGCGATATTAACTTATGGCTTAATTTACGACTAATAACAAACATAAAACAATGATAGTAGTGTTGGAGTATATAGTGTGTCTACACATGTACTCCTCCTTTAGTCCCACATTGGTTAGTAATAGAAGTAGTTTAGTGACCCTTGTTATATAAAGAGCTGAGCAGTAAAGCTTATAATAATAAGAATCTTGGAATATTAATATTTTCCTTCGCTTCTTATTTCTACATGGTATAAGAGCCTATTCGATCTTGTAGACGACTTAAGAGTTTTACGCTTCCGCTGGCGATGGCCTTTGTCGTCGTTGGACAACTAAAGTATGTTATCTTTTCTCTATCCTTTTTTCAAAAAAATTATTTATTTTTAAGTTTGCTTATTATTTAGCAAAACCCTAACGTTATTTCGCTTCACAATGGCGGCATGACCGCTTGAAGTCGACCTAACATTATTTCGTTTTTCCGCTTTCGTTCCCCCCATCAACTTGGTTTGACCTAATTGACCAGTTAAGTTTTCTCTCTATATCTATTATGGACTCGATTATTTCTTGTTTTACGTGAAAAAAGATTTTCTTGGTACCTGTCGCGAGATGCAATTTCCCTCTTTGGATCGGATTAAGGCGTTAACTACCTTCCCCCACAATCATGAGATGCTTCTTTTCCTCGAGTGATTCATCACTCATCGAACGATTTTTATTTCCTAGTGATTATCTTATTTCTTTTTCGCCTTGTTCACAAGTTGTAGTTCAAAAATCGAGGTTTTTTTAAGAGAGAATTGACAAGCCTTGGTGATTTTTATTGCTTTCTCTAGTGATTTCTCTTTGAATCACTATAATTTTTTACTTCTTCTTTCATCACTAATACGGTTTGAGATCTATATTATCATATTATGTTGCGAGCTGCGATTTCTTCTGTGGACCGGGTGAAGATGTTAAATTCCTTCTACCACGGTCATCTCTTCCTCGAGTAATTTTTTCCTCGAGTGATTATATATTATTTGAGTATTTTTTTTTCTTTCCCTTTCTCGAGTGTCTTTACTAGGGCTGCAACTTTTGTCCGAATTTCTGATTTTTTACGAAATCCGATCCGATTTTTCCGATTTTGGAACCTTATTTTACAGTTCCGATTTCCAAAAATCCGATTTCCAATTTTTTTCGAAAATTTTCGGATCGAAATCGGATAGCCTTGAGCTATTCCGAAATTTTAAAATTTCCGATCCGATTTTTCCGAACAAGATCCGATCCGATTTTTCGGAAACAAAATCCGATCGGATTATTCTGAATACCCTCCGATTCGATTTAATCCGAACAATATTCCGATTTAATCCAAATTTTCAAAAAATTTCGGCTTTGGATCCATATTTACAGTCCCGAAAAAAATTGGATTGGATCGGATCGGAACAAATTTTGCAGTTCCGAAAAAAATCAGAAAAATTCCGATCACCCCCATTTCCGATTCGATCCGATCCGAAAATAGGCCTAATCTTTACTTTTAGTGATTCTCTTTTCCTCGACTGATCATCTCTTTTGCAATCTTTTCACTTTTACTTAAGTGTCTCTATTTCCTCAGTATTTATTCAAGATACTCATATTATCCTTACGTAAGAAAATGGGCAAGTCGGTAGTTGCCACCGATTTCACAACTTTTGGTTACGAAACCACATGTGGGAGAAATAGCAAGTCGGATATTATTACCACCGATTTCATGGGTGATGTGTGAAGCTTTGAAATGTTTCTGTTGCTGCAAAAGGAAAGACTGGAATAAGGTTTATCAGGAGTTCAATTTTTTATTAGTGAGAGAGTGATTGTATCTTTGTGAGGGACTATCTATTTGTTCTCTTATTGTCATCCACCTTGATACGAGCATATTCGTATCAACGTGAGGGGGAGTGTTGGAGTATATAGTGTGTCTACACATATACTTCCTTTAGTCCCACATTGGTTAGTAATAGAAGTAGTTTAGTGACCCCCTGTTATATAAAGAGTAGTAAAGCTTGTAATAATTAGAATCTTGGAATATCAATATTTTCCTTCCCTTCTTATTTCTACAAGTAATTAGTATGGTTGAATAACATGTATAATAATTGGAAAATTTCTAAATCTATGTCAAAAAGTTGATAATCTAAGCAAGAAGTGTTTGTTGGAGGGTCCACATGAGTATCGGTGTGTCCGAGTGTCCGACACGTTTGGACACTAATTTTTTTAGAATATGGAGTATCCATGTTACATAGAGTAGACAAAAATTGTTGTCATCCGTAGACGAAAAAATTGTAAGAATGTCAAGATCAGATCTACCTTGTCTTTGGAAGTATTGTTGCCATGATTGAGCTCATGTGAATGTCAAGATGTACTCTTAATGTCCTAAGAGAGCATGTTTGTGCTTGCTTGGGAAATTGTAGTACGTTAGTACGTGTATGAAATTGAGGCCACAATGGATGTTTAAAACGTGATGTTAATTGGCTCGCTGCAGTCGTTATATGGCGACACGCTATCTGCTTTTAGCACTAAACCCTTACATAAGCCTACTTTCGACACTATAACTCTACAGAGGCACGCCTTTGATAATATAAATTAAGAAATCCGTACCCTTTGACATTACAACTAAACAAATACTACGTAATAGGTATCTAAAACACCAAACAACTCACCCCAAAAATGTAAGGACATGATGATCTGTCATCTGTAAGTGGTTCCCTTCTTCATTGTAGGCTGCAAGTACGATTCAATCGGAGAAAGTTTTTGTATTAAATGGCGTGAGAGAGTAAGCGTGTTTGTGGGAGAAAGTGAAGATTGTAGAAAGAGTGATTTGCAAGGGTGGAGAGAGAGAGAGAGGCGTGGGGGAGAAGAGTTTGAGAGAGGGAGTGATTGAATGTTTAATTGTTAGTGAGAATTAATAGACTATGACATATAATTTATTCCTCTAATATTTTCCATCCGAACTGTAATACCTTTATGTTTTTTTAAAAGTACCCCATAATCACAATTTGCAAAAACGCATGGTTGACCCGTTTACGTTTCTAGTGGCAATCTAAATGGATGAAACTAAATCGTGTTCGTCTTTTGTCATGTGTTAAAATATGTACCAAACTCGTTTGTATACGAGATGAAAGGGGAGGTATAGAATGCCATATTCTATACTGTCATAACCCATCTTCAATGGTTAGCTAACATTGTAACGATCCTTAAGAAAGACTATAAGGTTGGGATTTGGGACAACCATCGGCTTTCACAACACCAATATGGTTAGCCCCAAAGACAACTTCTATTTGAACATTTCAACATCCTTGCGGAAAACACAACAAGCTACACATAATCCTTTTCATGATGGTTTCTTCAGCTCCAAACAACTAAAAACGACGGAGGGAGATCAAAAAAAGATTACATTCATCACAGTTAAGAGCACCTTCTGCTATAAAGTCATGCCATTGGGGTTGAAGTAGGTCTGCCACAATCTTAGAAAGTTATGTCTACCTTGTTTTTATGATATGATGCACTCAACTGTGGAAGTATACATCAACAAAAGTGATCGCTAAGTCACGAGTAACCTCAAATACATAATATTCATTACTTATGTAAACTAGATTTGCTGAAGAGAAATCTAAAGGATACAATCAATGAAATTCAAATTTAGGGTTTTTAATTCGTGATAAAAGCTCAAAATGAATTCATAAATTCTCTAATTAATTATAAGTGAATATGACAGAGAGGCTTTTAACTTTGTTTATAGATGACCCCACACCCTACTACAACTCTACTTACTAAACAAGTGGAAATATTAGTGTAAAAAAAGATAAACGCAAGAAGGAAACTTCCAGTGTAGAATTTGGCGATGAGAAAATGTATCTCTCGATAGACTTGTTGACTTTGCATATTGCATAACCTATAGTTGAAGTTATTGTATCCCGTCTAAGAGACTAAGACCTAGTGTAAACCACGTAAGTCTAAGTTCAGAGAAATACATGGAAGTCTATGTTCAGAGAATGTAAAGAGGTTCAAGGTTTATACCTTAGTTTTCAATAATTTGAAGTTGAACTTGAAACTAACTAAATCAGTTTTTCTGGTTACTTTTTCTACAACTACCTAAAAACTCACGTTTCTTCATGTAGGTAAGGAACATACTTTATGTGGCATCTACTAGAGGGTTAGTCACAGCTTTATCAATTGAGGTATGTAAACTCCTGTTATCATTTCATATGCTTAATATTGAAAAAAACTACGGAAAAGACTTTTCTGTCCAGAATTTTGAAGTTGAATAATACATTTAATTAAATAAAGAATAATGCTTTTATTCTGAAATCTGTTTTTAGCAAAGTTAGCATTAGGGTAACGAGTTGAAATTTGTGGCATCTATTGGTATAGATAACGGTAGTTATGAGAAATAGGTTGGCTGTAGTTTACTATTATTTAACAAAAAATAGTTGAGACTGACTTTTACTGTAAGCAACCTTCTTAGCTACTACCTAGGTTCATAAAGTAAAACAATAATATGATGCTTATCTAAGAACAACCTTCTTAATTAGGAATTTACTAATCAAGAGTCCTGGGTCCATTATAAACAACTAGAGACTGTCAAGGAATGAAATTGACCTAATTCCTTAAAAGAAGAATGCGTTAATAACATCATCTACTACTTCGCAAAGAGCTAGCTTGCTTCTGAGGCTTAAAATCTCCGAATTTAAAAAACGTTATCACAAATGTCCTGTTATGATACATGTCGTCAGGGGATCCTTGTATGTTTTTCTTTCTTGATGAACTGGTAGATGTGTCCGTAGAAGACCTGGGGAGATTATTCTTTCAAAGAATGTCAACACATATTTCAATTGCTAAAACTATCCCTCAAAGACTTGGAGCATCGTGCTTTCCGGGATGCTAAAATAATGGCGCATGCCATTGAAAACGGCATGTGTCCCACTTCTTTCTGATATAAAATATTAAGGTAAGGACATTATTAATCCAGCAGAAAATGATGGTCCCCATCAGCGTGCGTAATTCTCCCTTATCTACTCTTATTACTCTTCGGATGTGCCCATAGAAGACCTGGGGAGATTATTCTTTCAACGAGTCATATCTAGTATAATGTTAGCACATATTTCAATTGCTAAAACTGTCCCTCAGACGACTCGAAGCATCGTGCTTTCCAGATTGCTATAATAATGGCACATGCCATTGAGAACGGCATGTATCCCACTTCTTTCTGAAATAAAATATGAAGGTTCCCGCACAAAATGATGGTCCTTATAGGCATCTTTTTTTTCCCTCCCTTACCTACTGTTTTTACTCTTCGGATTTGAAGTATAACCCAGTCGATTGGAGCATATCGGCCGGTAAACCGAATTGGAGTCCGAGTATAAATACTCCCTTGGAGATGCTCAATTAGGAAAAGTGGGATGCATAATTCCTATTTAGATCTCTCATTGGCCTAGCAAAAATAAAAATAAATCTTTCATCTAAAATTGATGTACTATTTATTTGTGAGTTTCCACATTATCAAAGATGAAAGTGAACGATTTGTCTTACCAGGGTATTTTGAAAGTGAGTCACTTAAGTGTTGTGTTTAACTACACAGGCTTTACCGTTCAGCTCTAAGTGGGTCTACGAGTTGGGAGCACCAGTTTTTGGATCTCTCTCGGTCAATTACATTAATGGAAATGGTACACATTTTTCTTTTATCGTATTCTGTCAAAAATAATAGAAATGGTGTATCCTGTATTAACTTACCCTGCTTTGGCAGTCATCTGTTGTTTGGTTGATGGGCATGTAATTGTATTGAGCTTGAGTGGATCTATCGTCTGGAAGGTATGTCTGCACTGTGTTACTTGATTTCTTAGCATTGATCAACGTATGTAAATAATTTGTTGAGATATATCACATTGAAATATCAAAACCTGGACTGTCAACAAAATAGGTTTAACGGATTGAACTTTTATTCAATATAATGTCATATTTACCGATATTACATGATATATGGCATATGTTGCTATTGTTTTTTATAGTTATCGATATTGTTTTGAGGGAAAAAATATTTCAAGTTCTAAGAAGAAAATTAGAAAAGAATTCCTGGGACTTTTGATTTCAATATGGCAAAATTAACTTAAAATATCTGATATATAAAATATCGAACGATGTGTAAAGCAACACTGACGTTGTTGCTCTGAAAAATCGTCTATGCAGTGGTTTTGCCCACTATGGATAGATGGGTTGATATGGATATTTGAAAATTTTAGCCAGGGATAAATGTAAGTACTTACTGACTACTGTATTGCAGATACGAAGGTAAAAATGAGCTCCATTTCCTTAATCATATCCTTGCCAAAACTTATGCCCAAAAAATGTTAGAATCCTCTATAGTTAGTATAGAAACAGTGGACATCTTTTTCCTTTAGTTTATCTTACCTTCATGTATTTATTCATGAGCATGCCATCATTCTTACTTTTTATATGAATTACTCTTGTTCATCGTCCCTTAGTTTGTTTTATCTCCATGTATTTTTTCATGTGCATACCATCATTATTACTTTTTATTTTAATTACTCTTGTTTTATGTTTTAACAGAATCACTCCCTCATTTTATCTCTTTTTTTCTTGGATTGTACGTACTCTATATGCTATCACTTTTTTCGCGGGTCAAATGAAAAAAAATAAGCATGTTATTTATGAATAGAGGAAGTACTAATGATGTGAATATTTGGTGGGAGTTTCAAATAATGAACAAAATTAAACAAAAATTCGAATTAGGGTTTTGGAAACCTAATCATCACACAATTTTTTTGAGAATCTTTGTAACATTTCAGTAAACAAAATTTTAAATAATGAAAATCAAAGCTGATTATGGGCAAAGCCCTTGTCTATAACACGACCTAGAACGACTTTAAATTGAACTCAAATTCCTACTACTACTAAACATCCTTATAAGTGCCTAAAACAAATCAAAGACAACTCAATAGCATAAACCCCAAGCGTAGATTTCGTGGAGGAGGGAGAGATTTCAGCCACGTGATAAGCATGTGCTCTCACATCTTATTTCAGCCTTGTGATGAATGAAGCCTTTTCTTTGACGTTTGTTAAGATGTTAGAGATATAAAGTGAGAGGAGGGTGAAATATAATAACTATACTCAAGACCTATGCTTGTTTATTTATCGAAAATAGTAGCTTGTACCCTAAGCAGCCTAATACAATACCAAGATCCATGACATCAAAAAACATAAAAAAAAAAAAAAAAAATCCCGATGCGCAGTCAAACCTTGATTTTTGTGAAGTTCAATTGAATTGATTGGTCAAACTGGGTCATTGACTAGGGCAAAGTAGTTGAAACTGGGTGAATCTGATTATACTTAGTTGACTAAGTCAGACAGAGTTGGCTTTAGTACAATACTAAGACACGGGACAAGTATTCACGTGTCTACTATGCATCATAACAATACGTGTGTACACAACCACATCACCACACCAAAGACTCTTCATAACAAAGCCAAACCAATATAAAGAAATACCTAGCCATATTAAACATTTATGAAGTTTTTCTTCTCCCCCTTAAAAAGGAAGCTTAACACATTTTTTTTAGAGAAATCAAACACATCTTACGTACTCGGCCAAAGAAAATGTAGCATTAAGAGAATTAAGAAGACTTCTTTTTTGATTCGTGCGAGCAAATAAAATCTTTGTTGAGATATATGTCCAAAACTAACAATATCAATACATCCACGTTCGATTATGTCATTGTTTTAAATACTGATTTAGGTTTTGACCCTTTTTTCAATTTGAAAGATATGAGTAGAGAAATACAAACTTGTGACATCCCGGAGAAGACATTAATACAAAGAAAATATTATGAAGAAAAACTGAACAATTACTTGCACATCTTAGGACAATGTCATATTTTGTGGAGAAGATATTGATACTGAAAAATATTATGGAGAAATTATATATGGCTTACCTATACTTTCACAATAAGAAATTAGTTGAAGGGGATAAAAATGTTAACATAAAGGGATACTTCAATTTTGCGTACGACTAGGGTGTCAGGGAAAAAGTTAAATCCAAAATAACATTATTCATCGTGAATATTAACATTAAAAAGTGATAACATAATTAGGGAGACACAATATAAAGAAAGAGATATATTCTACCGGACTACGAACACGGAATAACGTAGTTTGGCGGCAACATTGGCAGTCGTGACGGAAGCGGTGAGCTTTATGTTTTCTTCAACATTGCAATGGCTCTAATATCTTGTACTTGCAGAGAGGTTAGAGATAGAGTTTGCGAGGAGTGTGAAGGAGAATTACTCTACTCAAGCCCAATGCTTGTTTATCTATAGAAAAGAAATTGTAGCTTGCACGTTAAGCAACTTTATACAGATTCCTACTAGAACTCTTATTTGTCAGATAATTCCTCCAAATATAACCCTTGTAACTCCTACTCTTTCGGTCCTACAATAATTCTTATAACTTCTACTCCTACTTTACCACTTAGGCTACACACAAATTATGTAGTGTGTGGGTGGTGTCCACGTTTACATATTACACGTGGATCACAGTTACATACTAAATATCATTACTCAACAACGACCAATCTGAGCGGAATTGGGAATTTATTGAAGCAGGAACATCGTTGCAGAGAAGGATAACAAAGTACTTGTCGGTATCTCTACATGTGACCTGGTCGGTGGCTGTAGTATTCTTCCTTCATTAAATTTAAATTGATAAAGAGAAACTCTATAAATTTACCTAATCCTATTGTTTACATGTATTATTCAAATTTACTCACTTTTTGTTGTAGAAAACATGATTTTTGATGATAAGAAACACTTATCTTAGTATTCTTATATGTCACATGCATCCTTCATACTTGGTTATGCTTTAGCCAAAAAGATCATATGAAAGAATATTCGGATGCCCTGGCCATGTTTGCCTTATGTCGAATAGTTAACTAGGTAACCAAGCATTTCAGCTGCATAATACTTAATAATTCCTTTTTTTCATGGGTTGATGGTCTCATTTATATTTGCAGGCAATTACAGATGGTCCGATATTTGCTGGATCGTGCATATCTTATGCACTTCCTTCACAGGTAACCTTTTGATCTCCGAGTAGGAATCTATATAAGTGTCATGCGTCTCTGTTACACTTTTGATCTCTGTAACTCGGATAATAGGATGTGGCCCAAGGTCTGGCTATGGATAACTACAAAATTCAAGTTCAAGTCGTAAAAACTGGATAAAAGGCTAAGATGGCATAGATTTCTATTCGGGAGGACACATATGCAATGGGAGTGTGCCTTTGAAATAGGAAAAATACGACAGACTATCCACGGGCAACACTTGTCATTTCAGGGGTTGTTACTGGAGGGGAACTTAATATTCGTCCTACATACTATTTCCGTTACATTTGCAAATATGGAGTACCATAGATAGTGCTTTTTCAAAGACATGATATGAAGCAACGGTGCAGAAGCAAAATTGTTTAAAACTTCAATCAATAAACAATACGAACTCTTTTATTTATGCTTTCGTATACTTAGAGCAAGCTCTAATCACCAATTTTCTACTAACAACTCTAAATAAAACCTTAAAGTTGGTAATATGAAAAACAGGCCTTACAAATATGAGAACTTTCCCTATTGAAATCCATTTATTAAAACAATTCTAAATCAAATAAACTTCTAAAACAAGAGAGAATTTTGATTAATCTAAGGGAGAGAGTATTCTAGAGAGGATAGAGAGAAGCCGACTGAACCCGAGACGGGTGGGAAGATGACTATGTAGAGCATCATAATTATTCTTTAAGGATAACCTGGTGAAGTCTGTGTAGTCACTTGGTGGAAGAGAAGCACAAGAGGTGAGTATCGAGTAGCGAACTTTCCAAGACGTTTGGTTTGGAAAAAAGATATCCCGTTCAAAGTTGTTTTCTTTTATTGTGGGGTGGCATGTGGGGGAAAGCAACGACTAAAGATCAGTTAAGACGAAGAGGTATGAATGTGGATCCCTTATGTCTTCTTTGTGGTATTGCAGATGAGGATATTGATCACGTACTCCTACAGTGTCTGACCGCGATGGAGGTGTAGAATCATTTTCTTAATCTCTTCAGTGTATCTTGGGTTTTTGAAACGCTGTTTAGGAGGAAGATTGGAAAAATTCTTTCGGACCTTACCCCGTATGCTATTGGATAAGTTTTATGGAAGGAGAGGAATGATAGACACTTCAATGAAAGGAAGAACGTGGAGGCTATCATCCTTGACGTTTACGCGACTATCTTGTATTGGTCTTCTTCTTCTATTTTCATAAAAGGGGTTCGGTTCGAACATCTTGTAGCACGGTGGAAAGATTTAGTTTTAGCGAATCCATAGTGATGTTTAGGGAGTATCGTTTTTTTTTCTTTTTCTTTTGTTTTGCCTTTGGGTTGTAATCTTTCCACCTCAAAAAGTTTCGCTTCATTCTTCAATAAACTATTTTTACATTCTCAAAAAAAAAAAAAAAAAAACTGTTATGCAGTAGATGAATCACTGGGCATTCCAACTCAATTGAAAAGTAAGGGTGACTTTTAGACTTCTATATAGAACGTCAGGTCTCCGATTTCAAAGTTCAAGTATTTTAATTTGCTTGAAAGCTGAAATGAACTCTTTTAGGATTAACGAGCATTTTTTAGAAGAGAAGCTGACATTACAATGGTCTTATGTTCGTTTTGGCATTTGCTGGAAATCAATCATTATTTGTGTTTCTATTTTCTGAATGTCCCCTGAATATTCTACTCCTTTAAAGTGAGAACTTCAAATAAACCATCAAGAGTCTTAAAGAACAGAGCGTCAGATATTTCATCCAAAGACATGTAGAGACTCAAGCTACTTATTGCAGAAAAGAGAACTAGATGAATAATCCAGTTTACTGATCAAGAAATATTTTATCTTAATTTCATGGTAAAAGTAAATAGTTGTTCTCAAACATTTTGTTGCAGGTAATCATCTGTTCCAGAAATGGCAGTGTCTACTCATTTGAATTGGTAAGCTTTAAAACTCCACATATATAGTATTGATCTATATGGAGCAACCCACTAGCACAACCATACCCTATTAGTTTTAGAGATCTATCTAATGAGAATACCTTATTTTCTGAAAATGTACCTCGTCTACTGTCAGATTGGACAAATGACCGTATTGCTTACCAGAAAGATTCAATGTGTTCAAAAACGTCAATGGAAGTGAAGTTATCCTCGGGAAGTATGATTAAATAGAGCGTTTGTAATGGTGATCTAACCCCCAATTGGTAACAAACATCAGAAATCTGGTGAAGCTGTAAAATGGGGGGTGAACTTGCAACTACAAGAACTTAAAAAAAAGTGCGGACCCCATTTTTAATGGCATCAGGACAATGAGGGAATACACGTGTGAGATGATTGATGTCCCCTTTTTGTAGTACTCAAATGTGTAGATCTAATGAAAGTGAAGTTCTTATAGCATTTGTTACCATATTATAGAGTATAAAGCACCATTTGACTGTCCAGTATAGTATATTTGATTCCAACGTTAACTGTCCATTCAACACTGTCAAAGCTTCGATAAATTTTGTCAAGAGTGTTGGATATACATACACCAGAACCCAAGTACCTTGTGAATTTGCCAATATATGGCACTGAATAAACTGGCTCATTTCTTCTTCTTTTTATGATAATTTACTGGCTCATTTCCTTATTGATTCATTATCTGGATTTTTCATTTTAATCCAGGAAGGAGGAGAACTGATGTGGGAATACAATATTGGAAGCCCAATTACTTCATCTGCTTATGTTGATGAGAATATGCAGTTGATATCTGATCCTTCCCATCCATCTGACAGGTAAAACATTAGTAGAAGCAAAGTTCAAAAGTCATAGATGTGCCATTTTCTCACAAACTTGATTTCAATTTTATAATTACCAATATTAAATCCGAAAGAAATGAAATGTCTTAAACAGTAACTGAAAATTGCTCAAAACCCTATTCATTTACGGTCTACAGTTCTTAGAGGAAGTCCCACTTTGTAAAGTTTGACCATCCTTACTTTTCCTGGAGTAAACTGAGTATCAGCTTCTTTCTTAACTGCCTCCTCCTTGGACAATGTTAGCTCGATATGGCATGGGTGCGACATTTAAGGGTTGATTATTCAATGGGCACGGTATGTCCTACTCCTCTGCTTCTGGGCTTGATTGTCTTGAATATGTGACATAAATAGTGAATTCATTCAAAATCTTTTATGATGGTATTCCTCTCTGTGTTCTTAAGCAAATCAAGAATGAACTTTTCTGATTTGATGGTCCACTGTCCTTGTGCAATTGAGTGGCGGTTCTTAGCCTGAATAGTTCGACCAGCCCCACGGCAAAATCTTTGGAATGGAATGGATTGTTTGTGTGCCAGCACATCCTCCAAATGCAAAATACCTTTTAGCTTTAACCGAATGCAACCTTTTAATTGTATGTGCGGCGTCCCTTATCTTTTTGAACTAGAAGATGTGCTCCACTAGCCTTAAAAGGACTTGGTGGGGTTATCGGGTTCCTTAGAGTACTTGACCATTGGTGCTCCTCTTCAGGCTCCTTGAACCTACTCTACTCCTTTCTTCAGGAGAACTAAATAATTTCACAAGTTGTAAATATGTATTAATGAGCGTAGGACTCTTGACCTCCTGCTTACAAGACCATTTATGAAAGCTTTTGGAAGTTGCTAATGGTACAAACTATATGGCCTAAAGACCATCACTATCTATTTCTGAATTTGTTGATCTTTCTTGATCGTATATTTGAGAATATTTGCCCTCAAAGAAAACAATTTGACATCTTTTTTTTATGATATATTCACATCGAACGGAAAAATCCGAAATCAATATTTTCTACAATATTTTGAACAATGGAATATTTTACGATATAAAACCCTGATTGAAAGTACCCTCTATTATCATTATCTATGGGGTTTAGTAAAGCTATTAAAATTTATTTCCTTTTTCCCAGGTTGGTATGTATTTGCAGCAGTTCGGGGAGAATTTACTTGCTTCAAATCAATGTAAATGCCTTGATAGAGAAGCATGAAACAGCTATGGATCCATTTGGCTCAATTGTCCAAGAGTTTGCAAAAATGGACCTTCCTGGAGATATTTTCTCCTCACCTGTGATGATTGGTGGACGGATATTTGTTGGCTGCAGAGATGATTATGTTCACTGCATAGGAGTCGGGATAAATATCTCAGCAGAAAAATGACTTGGTACCTAAAACATTTACACTGCGGGCTGCAACTAGGGTTAAGCGTCAACCCGAGCCAACCCAAAAGCTGAGTCTGATCAATCTAAGCTCCAACCTACACAACCTCGGGTCAGTTGGTCGCCTGTGGACATCGCCTAGGTCATCTTGTGGCATTCACCCTGATAACTTGGTAGCATCATCCTTGACGAAGCCTAGCCGCAGTCGTGTTCGCTGAGAAACTTCTGTTAAGCATCAAGTCGAGCTGAGTCTGATTAACCTAAGCTCCAACCCACACGACCTCAAGTTTCAGTTGCTCGCTTGTGGACATCGCCTAAGTCAACTGGTGCCTTTTTCCCTGACCACTTGGTGGCATCATCCTTAACTAACCTAGCCACAGTCAAGCTGGTTGAGAAACTTTTGAACTCAAATCAGCCCCCTTCAATTCTCCAATTTCAAAGCCAACTTTTCATTTGCCTCAACACTTACTGTCATTTGGGCGATGTGAATTGTGAATTAATCCAAACTTCAAAGTAAATGTTTGTAAATACAATAACAGTTACAGTCCTACGAACATAATACCAATTGGTTTGTGGCAAAGGTTCGTGTTCCAGTTTTTCTGTCTTCTGTTTTAGTTGTGTTTCACTTCAGTAGACATGCTTCTGCATTATCTTTTGCTTCATTTGAGCAAATTAACATCTAATCCCGTAGCATATAACATCTTTGTTGTGTCTGCAGTATCAAAGATATACCGTCTGAAGCTAAATGCATCTAGGAGAAGAAAAAAAAATGCTTAACTAATTGCTTCATAAAGTTTGAATAAATTTTGCTTTACTATAATGATATATCACACTAGCAAAGTTATGAGGGTCGAGTTTACGCCATTTTCTGCCTATATTGCCCAAAAATTGCAGGATTTTTATGTGAAAATTAGTTCAGTTTGAGTTTAAGCTTGGAACAAACGTACAAAAGTAAGGAAGAGAAAGAGATAGTGCACTGTGCAAATAACTCGGGCATTAGAAATGGCATGGCTTTTGTAACCTAAATTTCTCGTACTTGTTTTAACCTAAATAAGACTTCCTTATGTAAAAAGAGTGTAGAAAACTTTTGTAAGAGTGATTGTTCTTGAAGATAAATAAACTCATAGGTCTCTAAAGTTTGGAAGAGTGTGTCTATACTTTGTAAACAAAATCAAATAGTTTGAGAAAGTGATTAGATTGATAAATGGGGTTCATCATCATTGATACACGCGTATCATGGGTTCCTCATCATAGATATGGACTATCATCAGTTGTAAGCTTCGAAATATTTAGCTCTCTCCAATATCTCCATGGTCTAAGGAACATATTTGTAGACCCATTTTATTTTCAGTAATGCAATTAACAATTAACAGTTTGCAAAACATCTCTGATCATCATAGTGACAACAAAAAATAAGACTTGCGATTTTTACTTTGAAAGAATTCAAGAGAATGAAAGTTGTGGAGCACACAAATACATCATATAGTTTAGGAACAATATTTAGTATTTACAGACGAAGTGGGTGTTCTGCGTAAGTGCATTTACCATCTTAACGAACTATATCCAATTGCATTGTAACTATGTGACGATCTAACTTTATGTGGGTAGATAAAATCGATAACACAAGAATGCAATATTGGCAAAAGGATACGCCTTTTAATTGTAAGTACCTCCTCAAGATCGTTAGTTAACTAATGTAAGAATCAAACATATCCAAAACTCACTTTTCATCTAAATTACGTTAAAACTTCTATCATAAACATGAAGCATCATCCTTTAAATTCCCTCAAAGCATACAGGGTGAACTTCAATTTCAGCGAAACATATAGCTCCTCATATGTGATTGTGATGGAGCTTCGTGGATGACCTGTTGTTTATATTGAAAGATAGCAATCATATACATCTTGGAACCTCGTCAATATGAGACCCTAACCAATGGTTTAATATCCTTGATTATGGTTTTATTGATTATATGAAAGAACCATCAAAGCAACAACTTTTTTTTTTGTAACTAGAGGTATCCGGGCCATCTGGCCGCGGACCGTCAATTCCCAGCTAGATCCTCAAGGGCACGTGCAATGGCCCGTAAATCACACGAACCAGGCAAGTCGGCACAAGACCGACGGGCTTATACAAACCTCAAAGCCCACCAGCGGTGAGAATCGAACCCTTGAAGGGCACCAAAAGGTATCGAATATATTTAGTAATTCATTGGCGGTAAATCTTTGTACCTTGGTTGGAATACTAACACAAACATATTAAGCAAAATAAGAGATCATTAGCAATAAGAAAGGCATCAATCAAAATTTGAAAATCTTGCCCTCCATTGGTGTGTTGTTTGGAATCTACAATGAAAATAATTCATATTTTTAAATCTGTATAAGAGGGTTTAGAATCTTTGGAAATTAACAGCACTATCGTTAGCATCCAAATAACATGCTATATTTTTTTTTACTTTATACCTTATTTTATTTTTTTACTTTATACCAACAAAAAACAAAAAACCTTTCCTCACATCGTTTCTTAGACAAAAAATGTAGTGCATATAAAATTAAATTAGCCAACTCGATTGTTAAGATAAGACGACCAAAACGAACAAGGTACATACATTACTCTATAAACATGTCGCAATCAGGACGATAGGTTAGGTTATCTTAATGCCCTTCACGGTACCCTCTTGCTGAATGGTTATATTACATAGTGTCTCCCATCTTCAACCTAGAGTTCTCCAAGTACCATACTGTGTATGAGGAAAAGTTGATGAATAATGCCAAGTCATTCATAACTTGGAGCCAGACATTCATCAACCATTTCGACAAGGTTAGGATTTTCTAGAGCCGCTGCCACCCGTTCTTTGTCACTCAACTGTTTATTCACTGCAAGTATACAACAGGAACATTATTGGGAAATGAAACTAAACAGAGAGCTCTGATGTTTAATTCTAGAGAGAAAGGTGCCACCCTAATATCAAAAAAATACCTGCAGCTTCCGTTGCGTGAGTTCCAGGTGCCACCCTAATATCCACCTGGAAAATTAACGAACATGATTTTTATAGAGTTATTATAAAGATCACAAACTGGAAATTAAATTTTACAACAGAAGCAAAGAAATAATATATCAAGGGTCATAAATCTTGCCGGTATTGGCTCGATTAGTATGGAAGAAAGAGTACTATCTATATATTAGAAGTAAAAACTACTCAATATAGACCTACTTTGATTTTTCCTCTTAATGGAACACAGCAATTTAATCCATGACCGAAAACTTACATGACATACCCTTTCTTTTGCACTAAGTCTCTGGCAACAAATCGAAAAGTTTCCATATAGTTAAGGTACTACATATAGACAGAGAGCGCAACTATTACCCTATGAATATCTAATATATCTATTATGATGTTCAATGTTTAAATGTATATGTGCTCCTTCCATGAACATTATTACTCAGGTTGTGCATACTCCCTACAGTAAGGATGAAGTGATCTGGATCCCTTTTACCACAGGCATCTTCACCATTTCTGACACCTATGAGAAGCTTTACAAGAAAAAGAACAAGGTAGAGTGCACTATTGTTTGTTGGAACAAAGAGGCTTCTCCCAGAAGTCATATTACTATTTGGATGTTCCACCCACTGCCAATTATGGGGTTTGTAGTGTTGAGCATCTTTTTATGGACTTTGATCATGCTAAAATTTGTGGGCAAACCATCATCTCTAGATAGATGCAAAATGGTGAGGAGCAGTGGGTCTCTTATGAATGAATTTAAGTGGATCACTGACCTTAGCTACAAGGAAATCTTGTCCAAAATCCTGAGTAGTAATGACTACTATGACCATATCTGGAAGGCCAGGATATTTAACAATGTTTGCAAGCCTGCCAATATCACATGAACAATATCATGACTTAGATAACTGCAAGACTCAAAGTGTTTCTTAAAACTACTGTGGATAATGCTGGCTGGTGCTAGAGAAATCAGTGCAGCTTGGAGTCTTAAGGCTGACTATAAAGAATACCATTTACTGTAAGTGGTCCCCTCCCCCCAAGTACTATCTTTCTCAATACAGATGGCTCTCTCCAAGGCTTGGGAGGCTTTGGTTGACTATTTAGAGATAGTGAAGGCTGCTGTATAGTAGCTTATGCAGGCAAATGCAAGGATCAAACGGTTACCTTCCATGAACTACAAGCCCTTAGTAGAGGCATTAACATTGGAGTGGATTTGGATATGAAGAAAAATTGGATTGCCAGACTCCAAACAGATGATTACCTTTATAAAGGACAGAGTGGCACCTCCATCGAAGTGCAAAGTAATGGTGAAAAATATTTTAAGGAAGTCTGCGTTCATTGAAGTTTTCCAGATTGGACATACTTTTATACATGCTAATAGAGGCCCCGACTATCTTGACAGGTGAAATTAGTGCGACCCCTACCTCCATACCTCAACCTCTTAAACTCTATTAGTGAGGAGGATGCTAGGAAAAAGTATCCTGAATTGTAATTTCCCATTTTTATATTAATATACCTGATAGGTATCTTGCCTAACCCCACCTTCGCACAGCATAAAAAAATTGATTTAGTTTTTCTTTGAGCAAAGTTGGTAAACTCAAAATGCATTGTGTCTGCTCCAATTGGCTGGTGCTGGAAGTCTGAACAAGTTACGTCTTCTGACTTTCTGTTACGGTGGCATATCCGACAAATACATCCACAAGACACCATGTTGAGGATCTAGATTACCAAAATATCAGATGGGTGCATAATTATGTCAATGGATACTTTGATTCACGTTAAAAGCAAGTTTACAAGCTATTGGCAAATTGTATTCTACATATGCAACGAAATACGTGATGGAGTGTTTCAAAGTTTAGTTTCGGTCTTCAAGACATTCATGATGGTTCAACACCATTCCACATAGTGCCCACCCCTTTTAGAAATAGTTTTAGGCATTCGAGCCATATGTAAATTGAAAGCCATTGAAAATGCTCATGTAGCAGGACAATTGGGGAAGGGGGAAACATAAAACTAGAACAAATGTATCGGCAATGGGTAAAGCCTTAGTTTACAAAGAGTAAAGTAGTGGGGATCTTACCTTGTAGCGAGATGGGAGACTACGCATGAGTTTGACACGCAAACAAAGGCCAATAATGGTAGCCATACTGCAATGTTCAACTGTAGGTGTGAATGTGACCCTGCGACAAGCAGGCTCTCATATTAAAAACTGGCATCTTCGCAGATGGAAAACATATGAATGAGCCTAACTTGGGAGAAAAAGGAACTTTGTTTGTACCTAACATGGCTTTGTGCATCATCAAGTTCAACTGCATCTTCTGTAATTACTTTCAATTCTTCCAAAGAATATGGATGTTCTGGATCTTTTATATCTCTAATATGATTTAAGAATTGTTAAGAACAAACGCCAAACATATAAGATAAAGAGATAAGTCCATTAAAGAAAGGGTTCGGGAAAAGGAGAGAAGTTTGGCATTGATATGTACTTTCCTCTTAAGCTCAGTGAATATGGGAAGGAAAATCTCAATTGGACGAGAGTACCTATATCCTTAACCTCTCCCATCTGACTAACTATATGCAAATCATGCTGAAATATCGAGATGTACTGTGAGTTATACCTCCACCCCAATTTAACTATTGATATTAAGTTAACTAGAAGTAAAGTTCAATTGAGCATTTTTTTTCTTCTTCTGAACAAGATATCTTTTATGATGTTTATTAATATCTCCCAACTGAAAAGATTGTCTGAGGATGATTTTAATCATACTGGAATCTAGCTACAGAGTGTGATTATCCAACATGACGTTTGTAGAAGTTGTACTAACAATAGTATAAAATCCCTCTTTATATTGCACAGTGAAGAACAACCTCTAGTATACGTTTCTCCTCTTCTCCTGATTTATGACACTAAACAATGTCTATTATGCAATCAGCACTACATACCAAAAACTTGCGTAAAAATAGAGTAAGCAGTTATTATAAATTGGGAATTTTAAATGAAATAAAGCATCACTTTCAAGTTAAAAGTGGAAATAAGAGGATATCAAAAATTTCCAGTTGATCGATGGGTTCTACAACATATTCATCGACAACAACAGCATCTCCTGGAGTCCGAACTCGCCGCTCTTTTCTTTCATACACAGTGGGATTAGCATTGATCAACCCCGAAACCATTTTATCCTGTGAGAATTTTCAAATGTTCAGAAATAGACATAAGATCGTACATGCACCTAAAAAAAAACTCAAAGTAGCTGATAGAAAATGATTCAATATTCATGGAAATATGCGATTCAATATTCATGGAAATATCCAGTTGTTCAAAGCGTGGTGGGATGTTAAGAACCTAATATGCGATTTCACTAGTGCCTTGAAGTTGTGCTGTAATGGTTCGCATAAAAAGGTGGTGTTTCTTACAAAGTTATAATATTTTGTTAATGAATGTAAACATTTAACTAAAGGAAATCTGTAATAATCACAAGCACAAAGTAGCAGTTATGGCCAATTGATTAAGGGTGTGCCACGTTGGGTATTACAACCCCCTTTACTAACCTTCTTATGATCTAGGGAATATAAAGAGCTGAATACTGGCATTAAATAGTGAATAGCATTTTGATAGGTATGAAATAGCCGCTTGAAGGAAGGAAACATGAGAGTTCCCTACTGTAAATGAGGCTTCAGCCACATGGTTATGACCCAAGTATTTCGAATATATCTTCTATTCATTCCCATTCACAATGTAAGAGACCGTCAACATTTACTTAATGCTACCAAAAACAAATCGATAGTAACTTGTAATAATAAAAACACCCATAATTTTCATTATCACAAGGGTTACTGTGTTAAGACAAAAATGGAAAGCCAATCGTAGTGCTTTAGGATGACCAAAAAATCCCAAATTTGGGATGTCATTATTACCTTGTATTTCCAAAGATCACACACTTAATTAATGTTAGTTACACACAAATTTCAACCTGTAAAACCAAAAAGGGGATCAAAATACCCTTTTTTTAGGGGAGAATTAATCAAACACGAATCAAAAAGTGGTTGAAGAGAAGCACCTTAGGTTGAGACGATGCAGAGCTGATGTTGATCCCGGGCTTTGTTGAGCGTTGCAGATAGAGAAGCTTCAAGAGATGTTTGAGAGAGAGATTAGTTTACCTATGTATACCGTCTGTTAGCCACTACTTAAACTTTTCTTTTCTTTTTTCTATTGCCCACATTGTCAATTCCTGAGTAGATCCTCTCGGGCTCGTGTAAACCACACGAATCAGGCAAGCCCACACAAGACCGGCGGCCTTATACCAATCTCTAAGAGCATCTCCTAAAGTGCATCACTGCCTAGGATGCAAAAAAGCCAAATCCAAGATAGTCAAACTCAATTTCCTCCAATAGTACCTGACTTGGATTCTAAATAGGCGCATAACACTTGGGCGCCTGTTTGTTTTAAAATACAGGCTCCTAAAACTTGGGCGCCCAAATTATTTATAAAAAAAAATTAGGCGCCTAAGTCTTAGGCGCCTAATGGACTGAATGAAGCTTCAAGACGAATCTGTTGGCCCTCTCTTGGCAAATTTCTTCCAACAAAACTTCTCTCTCTCTATATATATATATACACATTTATTTTAAATTTTTTTGGTGTAATTGAAGTAAATGTATCATTCCAATAATTTGGTACTTGTTAATTTAGGGTATTCACTTAATTTTGTGATTTCTTGGTGTATTTTAGGGTATTGTAAATTTTAAGCAATAATGTGATTTCTTGGTGGAAATTAGGGTATTGATTGAATTTGGATTTCATACTTTAGGAAATCATCAATTTTAACTCCTCTTGCATCCCAAAGTTTCACTCCAATGTGTTGAAATTAGGGTATTGTGTGGAAAATGACGTTGAAAACGACGAACACGCCTTGGTGCTTGCTAAGAATTTGACATTATGTTGTAATCATAAGAATTTGACACCCTCTGATTGATTTCAATACTTCCTATTGTCCTGAGTATACTCCATTGGTCTTTATATAAATTAGTATGTGTTTATTAATACAGAATTTGACGATGTCGTTAGAGGAGGAAGAATATGACGGAACCGGTGATGATAAGGGATCCGAATCCGATTATAGCGAAGATCATGTTTCTCAATTGCGCTTTTTATCGGGCAAAAAGCGGAAAAATGATTTTGAAGAAGTCATCAATGTCTCCATTGAACCTCCTCCACCTCTTCCGCAAAATTATGAAGCGCGTGACTTTCGGCAACTCACACAACCGGATGGAAAATGTCATTTGTCCACATCAGTTGCTACTACATCGGTAAGTTGAAATAATGCATATTAGTAAATTATTGATTTTATACTTATTTCAAAGTATTTACTTCCGGTAAAATTTAATTTAGATATTCTTATTTGTGTTTATTAATGCCTTTACAAGCTCGAGTTGAATTTAAATGTAAATCGGTGTTAGTCAAGTTCCGTAAAAAAAGTTACGTAATTCTTATTAAGGTACCTCACTTGAAGCAGAGATTAAAGGCTACCAATTTGATGAGTGTATTTGGTTGTAAAATTGGGAATGTAGACAACCAAGTAATTTTGGCGATGATTGAGCATTAGTGGCCAACCACTCACACATTTCACCTACCTTGTGGAGAGTTAGGGATCACTCCTAGAGATGTTACTGTGCTTACCGGGATAGGTATCGGGACAGGAGAGCCGATGGAATTTGATGAGTCATCCACGGATTACGGTAATGCCATAAGGGTTTTTCCCGATATGATGCCTACAGATTATGAAAAGGGATGCATTAGTTTTGCTCACCTCCGAACTTATCTTGACCATACCAAAGTAAATATCAGAGATCCCGCTAATGCTAATACAATCTTTAGAGCATTTATGTTATTGTACTTTGGAGGTGTCTTATTTGGGAACTCGAAGAGCTGAGCTCGACTAGAGTTGTTATGTTCAATTGCCATTTTGGAAAACAAGGCTTATACGACAGACTTCGGCTCCGCTATATTAGAACATCTCTACTACTGCCTTGACCAAGTATCGAAGCAAGAGGTGAAATACATCGGCGGCCTTTTCCAATTGATCGAGGTAAAATATTTTTAATTAATAGTTCTAGTTATTTAAATTTTTGGAATTCAAGATTATTTGGATAATTAATTAATTATTTTTTTTATCTTCTGCAGTATCATTGCTACGAGTATTGTCAGATAGGCCATCATATCTTGATAGATAATAGGTTGGATGATTTTTGGCCAAGAATGTCAGCCTGACAAATTAAAAGATGAAAAGTTACGGGTAATAAGGTGAAGCATCATCTAGCACTAATGAGGCAACAACTGGATTTGCGTACAATTAACAACATGCAATGGGACCCCTTTAGAAATATGAAAGATGCACTAAAGCGGGAGGTAATCATCGTCGGTAATATCAGTCGTAAAAGAGTACTCCTACAATGCCCATTTGGTGGATACGAGTGGTATCTTGGGGACCGTTGTTGGGCTCAACTAGAGCATCGTGCAGTGTCGTACGACCCTCCAGAGAAACTTTATTGCTTCCCGTCTTTTGATGTGGTTCGTTCCCTCCGAGCAGCGGGGTGGATCGAAGCACAACATTATATTGTGGGTCACCATATCGACTATGATGCATATTGGAGGCATGTTTCACATGGTGCACTCATGTCGGATATTGCGAGGTGCAGAAACATTAATATCCCAGGCCTTGGTGCTTTGACAAGCGGAGTTACCTTTCAACGTGTTGAGTTTCCCACCGTAGATTTTTCTACTCTGGAGACACAAATCTCTCCCCCAAGGCTTGGTGATTACCCTGGATGGATTATGGAGTTAGGGTCGCCACATGGGATAACGTGGCATACCATTCCCTCTATTGCATCGACCTCTACTATAGACGTGCCAACAAGATATGATTTTTTCGTTATGACTGAGGGTATGCGGAAGCTTATACTTGATAGGACATTAGATTTGGAGGCTCGACACCTTCATGACGAGAGTCGTATTACATAATTGATGGAGAACTTAAGACGTGCAGAAGACAGTCTTTCCCAATTGAATGAATATTTAGATGGAGAAGTAAGTTGTTTAAAGGAATCTTATAATATATTTTCCGTTTAATTAATATTTTCCGTTTTAATTCATATTGATATTCCCATTTTGTATGTTTCAGGGGATTGAAGTCGAATGGGAAGATGAAGCGGGAACTTCTCAAGCGGGAACTTCTCATGCATGTACTTCACGTGGGAGGGGTTCGCGGGGAAGGACATATGAAGGTGGGGCCGCTCCTCCCCGACGATCAAGACGTACCTGAGGATCTTTTGTTTAGTGTTGTATGGGTGTTGACGGGGATCTTTTGTTTAGTGTTGTTTAGTGTTGTATAGTGTGTTGTAAAAGAATATTTTGATTTTAATGAAATATTTTGTTTATTCCTATGCAATTTACACTTTAAAAATTACAATATTGTGTTGATGGATGTTGTCTTCTATCCCTCTTTGTTTTCATTGCAATTTACACGCTTCAAGGAAAAAAAATTACTCAGCCAAATTACAATAGTGTGTTGTAAAAGAATCTTTTGATTTTAATGAATTTTTTTGTTTATTCTTATGCAATTTACAATTTACAAATTACAATATTGTGTTGATGGATGTTCTCTTCTATCTCTCTTTATTTTCATTGCATTTTACACGCTTCAAGGAAAAAAAAAATTACTCAGCGCAACAGGCACCTAAGACATAGGCGCCTGATTATTATTTTTTCAATCAGGCGCCTGTTGCGCTCAGTAATTTTTTTTCTTCTCCCAATGGCTATATTTGTTAGTAACGGCTATATTTTGTCCGTAACGACTATATTTGTGAAATACATCTATAAGCCAATCCCCACATCTCATATTATCTAAAAACCAATTATGATATTCCCTTAGTTGCAATTTTAGTGTTGTGATGAATTTTGAGGCGGTTCTTGATGTTTTCATCGATTCTTCATCCGAAGAGGAAGCGAATATCGAGCAATCTTCAACCGATTATAGTGATGATGACGTTATTGATGAGATTAAGATGGAGATATTGAGAAATCAAGATGAAATTGAAGAATTAGAAGAGGCGAAATCTTCAAGAACTCGTGTTGGTTCGGTTGTCGGGCATAAAACCATAAATCGCTCACGTGTTCTTTGGAATAAGTTTCTCATGCACGACTACTTCCATGATCAAAGCACATTCGGAAGTAAAAAAATCCGTCAAAGATTTTGCATGAGCCAAGGACTTTCGATCGTATTTTGAATGCGGTGGTTGCTTATGACAAGTTTTTCGCTCGGAAGCGAAATTGTGCAAATATTTTGGGTTTATCGCCTCATCAAAAACTTATGGCGGTATTCCGTATGTTTGTAAATGGAGTGTCGGCGGACATCTGTGATGAATATTATCGGGTTGCAGAGAGCACGGCCAGTGAGTCCCTTACAAGATTTTGCAATGCAATGATCGGGCAATTCGGTGTGGAGTATTTGCAAACTCTGGAGGATATATAACGGTTGTTGTATGTTGTCGAGAAGCATGGATTTCCCGGCATGTTAGGTAGTTTGTATTGCATGCATTGGGAGTGGAAAAATTGTCCCACAGCTTGGGCATGTCAATACACGGGGCATAAGAAAATACCAACAATCATTTTGGAAGCGGTGACATCTTTTGATTTATGGATATGGCATTGTATTTTTGGAATGCCTGGTTCCAACAACGACGTAAATGTTCTTGATCAATCATATCTCTTTCGAGATCTTTGTCTTGGTCGTTCTCCACCTTGCAACTTTGAAGTCGATGGAAAACCATACGACATGGGCTACTACTTGGCGGATGGTATATATCTGAAATGGGCAACGCTTGTTCAAACCTTACGATTTCCCTGAGGTAATATAGAGAAACATTTTGCCAAACAACAAGAGTCATATCGAAAAGAGGTAGAACGAGCTTTTGGTGTGCTTCAATCTCAATTTGCAATTGTGAAAGGTCCGACAAGAAGTTGGTCACCCAAAAACCTGCGCAAAATAATGCAAACATGTATAATTATGCATAACATGATCGTCGAGGAAGAACACAAAAGGTACGGAGTAAGCTTATTGACCGAACATTTTGTCGTAGACCCTAATCCAATTGAGTTTAATTGGGAAGAAGTCACTTTACAAGGATACATTGCGAAGTACGATAAGATGATAAATTCAGATAAGTATAAGATACTTTGAAATGATCTCATTAAATATTTGTGGAAACATCAGGGAAACAACTAGCATTTTCAATTATTTGTAATTTTTATGTAAACGCAACTTCATTTCAATTTTATGTAATTTTAACTAAGCATTTTATGAAATTTATTTTAAAAAAATTTTATTTCAATTTCAATATAAATTCAAATAGAAAATAATTAAAAAACTAAAATTTCTCAAACAGATTATATTATTTAAAATTACCAAACTTCTTAAATCCAGATAAACTTCTTAAACAAGGTTTTTAAGCAAAGTACAACCAAACTTAAACTAGGTTTTTAAATAAAGTACAACCAAACTTCTTAAACAAGAATCACTAAAATACTACCAAACTTCTAAAATAAGATTCTTCAGCTAAAGCATCTTAGATATTATTATTAGCTTGAAACAATCTCGTCATAATCGCATTACGTTGTGCCTCCCAATAAATCCTTTGAGTGTTCTCCAAAGTAGACATGTCCATCGCCATCACCTTTTGATCGTTTTGGGCTTGAAATTGAGCTTCTAAATTCACCACGACATTTATCTTCCTTTCTCTTAACTTTATTATACGGGCATCTCTCTCTTCTTTCTTCTTATCTCTCTCAGCAACATACTTTTCTTTCTTTTTCTCCATTCGGTCAAGACGACTAATAAGTACATTTTGGCATTCAATGAGAAGATTTTGTCTTTTTTTATTCATTTTCTTTTGTTTAGCACTTTGGATACCGCCGGGACGTTCCGTCTCCTCATCCGTGACAAGTACTGGAGAGTCGTTATTGGAGCTAACGGGTGTATCGGGTGTTGTCGGAGTAGACGTTCCAGGGCTAGAATTTGATGTTTGCTTCATTCGCACATTGCGAGCTAACGTCTCCGGGTGTTGGTTTTGCAATATTTTCCAACATTGATGAACACTTAAAACTTTATAAGCATCTTTATACAACCATTTTCCTTTGCCACGTACTTCATACATCGTTTTGGCGGCATCGTCCTATAAAATAGATTAAAATAATAATAAAATATATAATTTTGGTAAAAAAAGTTTATAATTCGTAATGAAAAATGTTGAATTACTTACCAAATTTCCTTGTTGCATACCGCTTATGGGACCTTGCATCACACTTTTTAAACAAGTCTCATAAATCTTGCAAGCATGATTCATATCCGACCAATAATTTTTTAAATATGAAACTGTACGTTCAACCCGTTCACCATCCTCTTGACAAAATTCATGAAATGCATCCAAAACCGACTCCCAAAAAACATCAAGTTGTTGGTTGTTGTTTTTGATTCTATCCTCCGAGACATGAACCCAAGCTTTTGCAAGATTTTTGTTTTGAATACCCATCCATTTCAACAACTGAGACCCCCTGCATTGGTAGTTGTCTTGGTCGAGCGACGTCTGCCTTTGCTTTTTTGTCTATCAATAACCCCCGCGACTTCGGATTGAGATAAGTCAACCGATTGAGTACCATGTGATTGCGATGATTGAGATTGTGAGAGATTGGCATATGAAGAAAGATGTTGGAATTGAGTGAGAATGGAAAATTGAGAGGGTTGTCCCCAATTATTGGGTACTATGAACGGATAAGAGGATTGTACCCAATTATTGGGCGAGTTAAAATATTGAATAGGTTGGGATTGAGATAATTGAGGTTGAGGGGAATGAGTGAATTGTAATCAATTAGGTGGGATTTGTTGTTATTGTCAAAAATTGTTGGGTTGATTCAAATTACTCTCGGTAGTGGAATCATTCTCTTGCGTTGTATTCGAAGAACTCATATAATAATTTGCATATATGAAGAATTATTCAAGATGAAAAACTTAAAACCCTAGAATATAAACATCTCAAAAATTAAAAGAAATATGATAAAATTAAACAAAAGCTTACCTTGAGAGATCAACTTTACTCCCAATAGAGTGAATGAGAGTTGTGGTGCAAATGGATTTGGTTTTTGTTGAAGTGGTGAAAAAAGGAAAATGATTTGGTTTCAAAGTGATAAAGAGATAAAATAATTTGGTTTTGGAAGCTTTAACGATTTTAACCAGTGCAACAGGCGCCTAAGATTTGGGCGCTTAATTAAATTTTTTTTTAACTTAGGCGCCTAAGTCTTAGGTGCCTATTTTAAAATAGAACAGACACACAACACTTGGGCGCCCAATCGCTACTAAAAAATCCAAGACTCAGTCTTGGATTCCAAGGCTGAGACTTGGATTTTGAGACTCAAATCCAAGTTAGTCAGACACTGTTGGAGCTTGAAAATTTGACGTGGCAACTTAAAAACCAAGGTAGTGAGGTACTTTAGGAGTTGCTATAACCTTTCTCAAATCTTTGTACCTCTTCTTTGTGGAATACTAACACAAACTTCATCTTATCTTTGTACCTCTTGCAGTCTTGCTGTGGAATATTAACACAAACACTACATTAACAAAAGAAGTAATCATCACTAATATAAGAAGGCATCGACCAATTTTGAAAATCTTGCTCTCCAACAGTTCGTTGTTGTTGGAATTTTTGGAAATTAACGACACGATCTTTAGCATCAAAATGACAAGCTTTATTCTACGTGAGCAACAAATCATCTAGAACTTAAATTTGAAGAGGTTGATGAAAATCTCATTTACTATATAATCATTTGTATCTAAGATTATGATTTTGCTTTATACCAACAACAACAAAAATCCTTCCTTGTAGTGCATTTAAAATTAAACTCACCAACTGGATTGTTAAAACAAGGCGAGCAAAACAAACGCAGTACACTCTTTTATAAACATGTCGCAATCAGGACGATACATTAAGTCATCTTAATACCCCTTACTGAAGGATAACATAAAACATAGTGTCTCCCATCTTTAACCTTAAGATCTCTAAAGTAGCATATATAGTAGTACTATAGAAGTGGGGAAAGTTGATGAATACCGTTAAATCATACTCAACAACGAAATGATATCAGGGCAGAATTGGCTCAAGTTAGTAGATGAGTTTTAACACAGATTCAATCACAGCCGTCTAGATTGTGCATTATGCACCGTTGATTTAAGAAGTTTATGTTGCACTGTATCATACTTGAATATAACGCCTCTTTCCATTTTTAGCAACCGGTACTTCAACATTGGATATCTCAATCTCCAAACCAATGTAATGTATCCCACTTACAACCTTACACCTCTCCCCAGTGCTGGTAATTCTCAACCAAATCGATCCTAGTTGTAGTCTCTCTTACACTTGGTAATGTGGGAATTGAAAAGAAGCTCAAGACAAAGACAATGATAGCCCAGCTCGAGTTTACTCCATGAAAGATGTTGCTGCTGAATATGCAACACACCAGGACCTTTTCTCTCTTTCTATTGGTAACCCATTTAAGAAGGAAGAGAATGGTGTGGATTATGCAACACACCAGGTGGCTCAGACGATGCTGGATATTAAGCTCAAAGAGAGAGAAGATTATGGAGGTGCTTAAAGGCAGCAACCAACATAGTGCTAAGAGTACCAAGAGGCATCTATCAAATTTTAGAGAGTAATAAGAGCAAAGACTAAAGGCCAAGCTTGATGGAGCCAAATAGAATGATAAGAAGTTGGAAGATGTTGATGAGCTCAATGACCAAGGGAATTCATCTAATAGTTACCCACAAGTATCTACTCAAACAGCAGTAAACAGAAATGAGTTCATATCATGTGATGCTCTTAGTTGTAATTTTTAAATTTGTACTAGTGGTTGTTTCAACTTTGAAGTCCATAATAATATCTGCCTAGTGGATTGCCATAAAAATATTGCAGGTTGTGATCAATCACAACCCAACAAGAACACCGAATTTGGTGTTTGCTCTGACATTAATAGCCTTCCACAAGCTGAGTCCGTATGTACCTCTATACAAAACCCATCACAACCAATTTCTCAAGACCTATTCAATAAAGAAAATCTGGAGATTAATACTAGAAACAATGAGGGTGGGGTGGAACCAAGTAGGAGTAGGGATGTACCAAACACTGAAAAATGAAAACAGTGAGAAGCATGACTCTGTTGAGCATGCTAATAGTTAAAAAGGGAAATTTATGGCTAGTAGCCTTAAACGTCCAAGTGAAACTTCTGTTCCAATACCTGAAATGGCTAGTAGCCGTGATCAATGAAACAGAAGTTCCAATTCTTGAAATTGCTAGTAGCCTTGTTATATCTAGTGAAAGCAATGTAAGTATACCTAGTATGGCTAGTAGCCAAAACCAAAAAGGTAAATAACATATGAGTAATGCATTGGCTGTAACCAGACATCAACCTCCCACCTACATCCCAATCAGCTTGAAAGCTTAAGTAACCAAGACTTTCCATCTTTGGCCCCTCAAAATACCAGTTCAAGACCCTTTGTGCCATCCTTGAATTGGGCTCAGCTTTTGGGTGTTGCTCCTAGAGGAAGCTCCCCCCCCCCTCGTCTTTAGAGGAAGGCAAGATGAGAGCTAAGATCAAGTCTAGTAAATTTGCTGATGAAATCAAAGCTTGTGAAACTTTTGTGGGTAGGATACTTTGTTGGTAAAAGAATGGATTTTAATTTTGTAAAGAACATTGTTACTAGGCTTTGGTCTACTAAAGCAAATTTTGATATGAAACTTCAAATTAAACAATATCTTGTTCCTATTTAAATTTACAAATGAGGAAGATAGAGAAAAAGTGCTTGAGCTGGGATCTCAATATGTTACAAATATGATGTTTATTATCAGAACTTGGACTTTAAACAGATCGCCAACTTAAGTACTCTACCTATTTGAGTGATTCTTAGAAAAAATCCTAAATACTTATGGAATCCTGAGGGCATTGCTCAAATTGCTAGTGTTATTGGCTTTCCAATGTGCTTGGATAGAGCTATAGAAGAAAAATCTAGACTCAGCTATGCCAGAGTATGTGTTGAGATTAAGTATCAGAGTGAGCTACCTTCAGTTATACCTTTTGATGTTGATACGAGTGAGGTGACCTATATTGATGCTGAATACACACCAAGATGTGACGACTGCTGTATTTTGGGGCATTATAAACAACTGTGAGTTGAATGTTATGATTATGGGCAAAGAAGAACCTAAAAAAGGCAGCTGGAACATAAAAGTGTTGCAACCTATAAAAATAGAAATGATAGGGAAGGACAAACAATTGAGAAAACCATTAATGTGGATGGGGAGAGGTGGGAAGTGCATAATAGCAAGACTACTAAGAACCACCAACAAAGTAGATTTGATGAACCTAGTATTAGTAACATTAGTAGTGTGGCTTTTGATCTCTTAGAAAGAGAGGAAGGAGAGATTTTTGAGAACACTAGTGGTCATACTAATGGGGAAGGCCATGAGCATAGCAACAATAGTGAGGGTAACTTGGAGAGCCAGCAGCATGGTCGGAGTAAAGAGAAATCAAGGGCTGAGGGTGTCCAAACCTAAAGGAAAGGTAACCACTCAAACTCTTCTAAACTTGTGCATAATAAGAATGTGGGTACTATTGGTAGGACTAACAATACTAATTTTAACACTAACAATTCCAATATAGGAGGTGCAGGTGCTATTAATATTATGGTTGGTAGTGGCGTGCAGGGTAGAGAAGGAGCTGCAATGGTAGCTAGAGCAAAAGCTAGGGGGCAACAAACTTATGCAAATAATAGTGGGAATTTGTCTCAAAGCCATGTGCAAAGGAACCAAATGGGAAACCAACCTAGTTTCAAAAAGAGTGAATCTGCTAGAGAGATTGCTCTAAAGAAAGCTCATGAGCAAAAGGCTAAGGAGAAAGAGAGGATCAGAGTGGCTTTACCTCCTTGTCCTGAGAAGTACTTGAATGATCAAGCTGAAGTGACCAAAACCCCCAAACCAACCAGTTAAATGTGTGGGCTCTTCAATTTGGGGTACTGGAGTACAAGGCGGTTAAATGATGTGCAAAGAGAAGTTATGAGGTTAGTTAATTACTATAAGTTGGGTATTATTGGTATAACATAAACTAAAGTAATTGATAACGGTCAAAATCCGGTGTTTAGTATGGGTAAAAATTAGAGTGTCGTTCACTTTCGAACGGAATTAGAAATT
Organism: Kingdonia uniflora; assembly: GCA_014058105.1. Lineage (NCBI taxonomy): Eukaryota > Viridiplantae > Streptophyta > Magnoliopsida > Ranunculales > Circaeasteraceae > Kingdonia > Kingdonia uniflora. The sequence goes on along the minus strand of JACGCM010001844.1, from coordinate 3,061,951 downwards.
AGTTTTGGTCTTGTGTTTTAGTAATCTAAGGTTGTAAAACCGTAAAAATCAATGATATGGTTTTAATCAAGAATAAAGGTCTAGGGGATTCGGATTTCACCACCATTTACATACAATATCAACATAGTATCGTATATTAAATTCTCCACTTAATTAAAATAACAAACTTCGACCTTTTGTCGATGTAATCCCATGATTAATTATAACTCAAGTAGAATATATTATATGAACTAAGTATGTACTAAAAACACATTCCATGAAAGCTATGCTAACTATGAAATGTTAATTAAGATCATACCTTAGAAAAATACAATATTAGTACAATTTTACTATATCATTTGAGAATCACAAAACTCTTCTTATATCTCTACTTAAAGAGATCATAGGATGATAATGGATGTCTCCAACAATATAGTTTTGGGATTTGTGATAATATGCTCATATTGTGTTGGAGAAAAATACATTCTACTATATGATATCATACGCTTATGGCCGGCTAAGTCCTCACCCCTAGTGAGGACTTAGCCGGCCATTATAACAACTATAAAACCTAAATGATATGAGAATGAAATGAACAAAAACTAATAAATTTTTTTTTATTGACTTACAAGATGAAATGCTCCAAATGCTTACAAGACTTGCACTCTACAAGAATGATTTTCTCAAAATTGGATGATCTTATGAGTTCACCACCTCTCCTTTTATAGATGAAGGAGAGGGTTTTACATTTAATATTAGATTTATAACCTATGCCATGAATGTACATAAATTTGTAACCTCCAAGAGTTATCCTCCAAAATTGTAACCTCCCCCATTTGGGACCCTTGTGTTTGACAACTCTACATCATTCTCCAACAGTTCATCCTTTGAGCTAAACATCTCGGTATTTGCACATATTTGGTAAATGAGCTTCATGTGACCTGAAATATAAAAATTGGTTTTATAAGTCATGTTTAATAATAAAATTAAGAATAATAAACATTAAGTCATAGGGGAATAGTGGTCATTTTATGTGTCCATCAGTAATGACTGATAATAGAGATGTTATCCAAAAGAAGTTGTGCTTTGGATGGCAGTTTATTGACAATCAGAATCTTGTTAATCCTGGAAGAATCTGGATTAGATTGATCATAAATTAGTAAAGCTAATTGTTGTTAAAAAAACTGACCAAATTATTATACCCCAAACTGTATCCTCTTATGGGAAGAGCTTTGTGCTTTCTATGATTTATGGGGCCAATGAAGTCCACCTTAGAATGAACATGCGGACTAAGTTAGTGAAGCAATCTACTGGACTTGTTGATCCCTGGATCATTTTAGGAGATTTCAATTACATATTGACTAGTAGTGATAAGTTGGAGGAAGGGGATATTGTACCTGCTAATTACCTAAATTTTGTGCAGTGTGTTCAAACAATAAAGCTTGTGGATTACAAATGAGAGGATGTACTTATACATGAACTAATTGTCAAGTGAGGGGAGATAAAATATTGACTAAGATTAATAGGGTGATGTGTAATACTGAATGGCTGGACATGGAGCTTGATTGTGAAGCTCTCTTTTTGCCTCAAGGGATCTCTAACCATTGCCCTATGATAGTAACTTGTGATAGGAGGAGTGATGGAGATCCTAAGGTATTTAGGTTCTTTAATTACTAGGCTGATGAACCTAAGTTTCTCAGGATTGTTAAGGAAGTTTGAAGGCAAAGAATTTATGGAAACCCTATGTATCAACTTACTCAGAAGCTGAATAAAACTAAAATTACCTTGAGAAAGTGGAATAGTGAATGTTGTGGCTTAACCTTGGAGATAATAATTCTGCCTATTTTCATAAGTCTGTTAAAGATAGAAGATCTAAAAATAGAATTCTTTCTTTAATTGATTCTATAGGGAACACCATTGGGAAATAATAGGAGATTAACAAAGAGTATGCCCAATATTACAAAGAAATCTATAAGACTGTGAATGGGGATGCTTTTAGTCAGGCAGTTCTTGACACTATTACTATGCATAATGTTCTTACTGAGGAGGAGAATAGTACAATACAAGAGGAGATTAGTATGGACGGGGCTGTTAATGCTCTCAATAGTATTGGAGATGATAAAGCTCCAGGACCTGATGGCTTTACTGTTCTCTTCTTTAAGAGAGCTTGGAGTGTGGTGGATAGGGATTTTGTGAAGGCTATTTTGAACGTTTTTAAGTCAAACCAAATGCTTAGAGTTATTAATGATACTAACATCACCCTCATACCTAAGACTGAGAACCCAACTAGCCTAAATGAGTTTAGACCTATTGCTTGTAGTAATGTTGTTTATAAGTGCATATCTAAAATTCTTACTAAAAGGATTAAAGTTGTTATTGGTAATCTGGTCAATACTAATCAATTTGCTTTTATTTCAGGTAAAAACATCCAAGATAATGTGATGGTGTCCCATGAGTTGTTGAGGAACTATCATAGGGACAATTCTCCTGGTAGATGTAATGTAAAGATAGCCCTTAGGAAAGCTTATGATATAGCTGGGAAGGTATTCTAGGGATTTTAAAGATATTTAACTTCTATAATAAGTTTATCAGATGGGTTGAGTTATGTATCACAACAGTCACCTACTCTATTAGTGTCAAGGTGACCCTATCTCCCCCTACCTGCTTGTCCTTGCTTGGAGTTTTTTTTATAAGGGGTAACACTAGATCTGCCCATGCTCTGGTTGATGCTATTGGTGAGTTTAAGAAATGTACAGGTTTGGAGGCTATAACACTAGCAAAAGTAAAGTTTTTTGTTCAGGGGTTGATGATAGTACTATGATTAACATTAGAGAAACTCTAGGTTTTCAACAAGGTAAGCTGCATGTCAAGTATTTAGGGTTGCCTCTATCCTCAACTCAACTTAAGTACACTGACTGCAAGCCCTTGTTTGATTGTTTATATAAGAGAATTAATTCTTGGAAGTCTGAACACTTATCTTATGCAGGCAGACTTATGCTCATCAAGGTAGTTCTTAGATGAATGCATAATTATTGGACTATTTGCTTCATTTTGCCAGCTAGAGTGATCAAGGAGCTTAACTGTATCTGCAGAAGGTTCTTATGGTCTGGGGTTAATGTTACAGCTAAGAGCCCAACTATAAGTTGGAAAACTATATGTCATCCATTTGGAGAAGCGGGGTTGGGCCTTAGGGATACTACAATTTGTAACAATGCATCTATCCTCAAACATGTGTGAGCCATTGTTTCTTCTAAGGATAATGTTTGGGTGAACTGGATACAACATAACTACATTAAGAATAAAAAAACTTTAGGCAATTTCATGTACCTGAAGACTATTCTTGGATATGGAGAAAGGTGTTGTAACTCAGGCCAAGTGCTAGTTAGATTGCCCTTCATGTTATTGGAAATGAAGACAAAACTGTAGTTTGGAATAACCCTTGGCATCCTCTTTGTATACTCCATGATAAATTCCCCCAACATCTTTAATATTCTACACATCTCAACAAGAACGCCAAAGTTAATGAGTTGATTGATAAAGGCCAGTGGAGAGTGACAAAGTATCATACAAGATTATTAGGAGAAATAGCAAGTATGTTACCTAGTGTGGAAATCAACAATGGACAGGAAGATTAGATTGTTTGGATTGTTTCAAATAATAGTGAGTATGCCTTGAAAGCAACTTATGAGAGGTTAATACATGTTAATAATAAAGTGGGTTAGAGTAATGTAGTTTGGCACAAGCATGGTATCCATAGACACATCTTTATTACATGGATGGCCATGCATAGAGCTCTCAAAACCCAAGACAAGCTTTTTCAGTAGGGGACAATACAAACTAACATATGCGTTTATTGCAAGAGAACCAGAAACTGCAAAACACCTATTTTTTGAATGTGAGTACTTTGTTGGCATTTGAACTGAGCCAGTTTAACTGCTAGGATACAATAGAGTGGTGGGAGGCCGATTTGAGGATAATGAATGGGTGATGAGAAAATTTTAAGGCAAAGATGGTCCAGCAACCTTTAAAAAACTCATATCTAACCCCAGCTTGCCGTTCAAAAATAATAATAATACCGTTGAATCATTCATAACTTCGGGTAAGACATTCATCAACCCTATTGACAATATAAGGATTTTCTAAAACCGTTGCTACCCATTTTTTGTCACTCAACCGTTTATTTACTGCAAATTTACAACATAAACATTACTATAAAATGAAATTAAGAAGAGAGCTCTGATATTTAATTCTAGAGAGAAAGGTGCCACCCTGATATCAAAAATAATACCAACAGCTTCCGTTGCGTGAGTTGTAGGTGCCACCCTAATATCCACCTGGAAATGTAATGAATACAATTATTATAGCATTATTATAAAGTTCACAAACTGGAAATTAAATTTTACATCAAAAGCAAACAAATAATATATAAATTACAAGATATAATGAACCAATGACCAAGGGTCTTAAATCTTGCAAGTATTGGCTCGATTAATATGGAGGAAAAAGCAATAGCTATATATTAGAACTACTCAATATAGACCTTCTTTGATTTTTATTCTAATGGAACGCAGCTATAATCGATGACCGAAAACCTTCATGACATACCCCTTGTACCAAGTCTCTGACAACAAATCAAAAACTTTCATGACATAGATTCATAGATCACAATAACGGGAACTGAGTTCTCCGCTGAGGTAGAAAACACCGCTAGTGGTGGTCGGCGTAAGTGCATACTTGACTTTGATAGTCTTTAGATCTGATCTATCTCGCAGCATGGATTGAGTTCTCTTCAAGTATCTCCATGCACCATCTAGAGAAAATATTACTATTTTAGTAAGTTACTATACACTTCATATTTTTCAAATCCTTACTGACTTCCACAAGTAGAAAATTGGTGACGTTCTTCTACCCCAACCATGGCTGCACATATGTGTGAAGAACAACAAGAGGAAATTGAATACATGACATGTTAGAAGGGCTACATGAGTTATAGAAACCTATTATTTTACCCCAATCTTGGATTGGTAGAGAAGAATACCAGGAAAATCCAATGTGTTTTACTCGATGTAATGAATCTATCAAAGACAAACGAACGAGGAAATCATTAAAAATGATAGAACGAACGAATTCAACAGTCTGTAACAACTTCCAGAGAGCTACTATCCCCCATAAAGAGTTGAAATTATCATGAAGAAAATTCAGAAGCTAAAGTGCTCTAAGATCTCTATTGTGACACATCCCTCATAGGGTCATCCACCCACCGTATGACCTATGTTTATTTAATGCTTTGTATTTTATTATTTAGCCTAAAGCCTGTTGGAGAGGCCCATCCTAGGTTATTAGCAGTTTTCCAGTTTAAGTAGAATTTCATTTCAATTAGAATTAAGGTTCCTAATTCTAACCCCCCCCCTCTTGTGCTCTATAAAAAGGGAGGTCTAGGTTATTTGTTTCTCAGTTGATTTTGATTAAAGTTAAGTTGATTTATTTAGTTGAAACCCTAGTTTTCTCTAACTTTCAAATACAACGTGATCTTCATACGAATCTTACTTCCGCATTCATAGTAATCACGTCAATTGGTACCAGAGCTGCGTGAGATCTAAGTGTAGTCAGTTTCAAGAGCAAAAATGCCTCGTGGAAGACCCACGACAAAGAAACCTACTCTAGCTCAAGATGTAGCAACCCTAACGGGTATAGTCGACAAGCTTGTCAATCTTGTCGAGGCTTTGGGTAGAGGAGAAGGGGAAAGATTGATATCCAAAACGACGTTGAGGATCCGTCCATGTTAACCGATCTTCATATGAGTAATGAGCATAATAAAATACAGCAAGGAGATCAGGTCTTGCCGGCATCAACCCTTACGAAAGCTACTATGAGAACAACCCCGGTCATGCTAAACAAATCAGATTTTTTGGCCTAGACCGCGAAACAGCAGGCCCAAGCTTTTGCAGCCCAAGACCCAAGCCATCACCCTCTCTTACCAGATCCGAATCAAACCCAATGGGCCATGATCCAAAACTTTGAAGTATACCCAACTCATAACAGATCTGGACCGTACCAAGCCTTTACAGCCCAAGGCCCTGAGTTGGGTGACATCAATATGAAGTGGTGGTCTCCTCACCAAACAACCACCAGTGTAGCTCTCCTTCACGCCCCTCCGGTGCTCAACTACCAACCTCTTCCTGCAGTTGCTTCTCCAACTGGGATTGGCGGTCATACTCACCCTATAACGACAGATCCATCACAACAATTCTTTGCGAAGAACGCCAACCAACAATCAATATCATCAGCACCGGTTTAACTATGAACGCTTATGCTCACCGAGGATAACAGCTGGTGTAGAGAGAACACCTCTCTACCAAGAGAGAGGATTGTTGAACTACGGCTTTGACCCGAGAGTTCCACCATAAATTCCAACATATCGACCATCCCAAACCAGTTTACAAATTACGACAGCCCCTCCACCGGTTGGAAGTAACATACGCCGACCTCCTTCCTAGACAGTCCCGTTAGGTGCACATGGGACAACCCTTCCCCCTAAAGACCTATACCGTGACAAACCTAATACCGAATCCGGTAAACGGTAAATGGCAAACATCGGGGATAAACCCCAAATATGGCTTCGAATACCGAGCACCATGCGTTGATGGATGGGAACCACAGGATGATGATGTGTTAAGTGTTTAGTCAATTGGGAGACGTAAAACTATAGGTTCTTGTTATATTCTAGCTTGAGAGAAAGAGTGGCAATTCAACTGGAGAGACCGAGGCTGTGGTTCTCACCCCTCGGTTGATACCCCATTGTGTGACCGTTACCGACAGCGTCCTCTTGGTTCACCTCCTCATCCACCAATACATTCGTATGATACGACTTGGCAAGACGATGAGTACAGTTCTAACTCTGAAGAAGAACTGCGACCACAGATACGTCAAAAAGGTAAAGGTAATGACATTGAAGCCTTAGACAAAGCTATCTCAGAAAAAACGCATGACGTTCACCTCAAAGTACCAGAGTTCAATGGAAAGTCTGACGCCGATGCCTTTATCGAGTGGTTGGATAAGGTTGAGCATATATTCAACTACAAGAAATATGGGGATCTAAAACAAGTAATGATCATTGAGTCACGCCTTACTAGTTTTGCTCTCACTTGGAGGAACAGTGTTCAACAGGCAAGGCATACAGCGGGTTACCGTCCTATTTCAAAATGGTGGAAAATGTGAAGAGAGTTGAAGGAGAGATTCATCCCTATAAACTATGGCGAGGTTACATTTGGGAAACTTCAGTCCCTCAAAATGGGTCTCTCTTCCCTTGATGATTACACGTGCCAATATTATCTACTTGCGGCATGAGCACGACTCCATGAGACTGAACAACAGTGAGTTAGTAGGTACAAGTCTGGTTTAACGAAGAAACTCCAAGAAGCTACAACACTTCAACCAGTCTTTTGTCTTGTTAAAATTGTAGAGTTGGCCAAATAGGCAAATGAGTTACATGCGCAGTATCGTCCTCCAGTTCCAACAACAATACTTATAGCCCCAGCTATTCCCCACTGTACCACGTACCTTTATCTTAGGTAACTGTTATGGATGTGGCAAACCAGGGGACTAGAAACGTGATTTCCCCGCATTTGCTAGAAAGGTCAGCCTGGTCGTAGATGGCATGATTGAGAGTGTGATAGCAACAGTTTAACATGTTTTACATGAAGAAGATGAGGAAGATACTGGGATGCGTACTACATACGTACGTGAGTCTTCTGGAGTACCACCCCCTTGATTTTGTGGACAAAATCTTCTTAGACGGAGGGTTTGATGTGACACATCCCTCATAGGGTCGTCCACCCACCGTATGACCTATGTTTATTTAATTCTTTATATTTTAGTCTTTGGCTTAAAGCATGTTGGAGAGGCCCAGCCTATGCTATTAGCAGTTTCCCAGTTTAAGTAGAATTCCATTTCAATTAGAATTAGGGTTCTTAATTCTAGCCCCCCTTGTGTTCTATTAAAGGAGAGGTATAGGTTATTTGTTTCTCAGTTGATTTTGATTAAAGTTAAGTTGATTTGTTTAGTTGAAACCCTAGTTTTCTCTAACTTTCAAATACAACGTGATCTTCATACGAATCTCGCTTCCGTGTTTGTAGTAATCACGTTAGATTCGATCAGAGGTATCAACATCAAATGCTATCCAACAGAGAATGTTTCTCTCCTACCCTGCAGCCTCCTGAGATGTTAGATCGTTTAATGCTTTGCCCCCTAATACAGAGGATAAAAATGAGGTATGTTACAAAATATGCCACTCTGATTCAATTTGTCTAATTCTCATGGGGATGGGTGAAAAAGAGAACTCTAAATGTAGGGATAATGGTCGAAGTTAACCATCACCTGGTAATTATGCTAAAGTGAGCTCTACCTTTGCTAATCAAGAAAACAACATTGCCCAAGAGGGTCTTGATAGGATAAAAATGTTAGAAATCAAAGGTAGTTAATCCCAATCCCTCGCCCAAGAATGATAAACGGAAACGTCAATTGAGAAATTTAAACGAAAGATAGAACACAATAATTTACCCAAAGGAGGGAAGGTAAAAATCCTTACGGATAAAAAACCACTCCCCGAACAATCCACTATGATGATCAAATATGTTACAACAATCTCTCCAAACTTCTCAAGCTTTAATGGGATCTCTCAAATTTTAGGTCTCTAGAATTAAACTCACAGAGAAAATATAGCTTAAACAAATAAACTAAGTCCCCTTTATATACTTAGGGAACTAAATACATGTAGAACGGATCTCGAGGCAAACTCAACATCCCATTAGGCAAACTTACGCATAGCTCATTTGAATGACTCCAAGTTCGTTCGAACGACTTTAAAGATAATTGGTCTCCTGCCTTGGAAAACAACAACTCGTTTGAACGACATCCAAGCTCGTTCGGACGACTTTGATGAACCAAGTTCCAAAACACAAAAATAGATAATCTCGTTTGAACAACTTTGATGAACCAAGTTCCAAAACGCAAAAACAGATAATCTCGTTCGAACGACTTCCATTTTTGTTTGAAAGACTTTGACTATTTCTGTTGTTCGACAATTCTTCCAATTCAAGTTCACATCCAACAATCTCCTACTTGAAATCGAACCCCGTAACCCATCTCCAGATCTCCAAATGAATAGCTCGCACTACCCGGATCTTCACAAATTTGAAATGTGAGGTTCCTGTGACTTCACCCATCTTCAAAGTAACTATATTTGTAACTGTGCTAAACCAAACTCTTCACGCCAAAAGCTTCCGTACCACACAAAACCATGTGTTAATGTTTTTAAATATTTTTCTCAACAAAACAATTAAGAACATCCCCTTGCAAACTTTCAAAGCGGTATCGTACTTATGCCTTTACAATCAATGATGTAATTTACCATTGTCATCTCGATACCCAAGAGGCTTCAGCATAACACCACAATATTGTAGCCCTTTCCATATCACTAATGGACTCTGCCATCACAATTGAACACAACCCTGAAAGCCAAACAAAAATCACTCCATAGCTATGAGCTACAACTGAGTCTTCTTCGAATACATAATATTCATTATCAACGTCTTACAACTTCTAAATCCTGAGAAAACTCTAGTCTCATACAAACAATAACATACATTACCAAAAAAAATCATCAATAAGTTAGGCATACCTCAATCTAAACTCATATCGCATTTTATAGCCAAACAAACACGTATCTCAAGCCCGAAGTAGCGACAAATGGTGCACTACTAAATAACAGTCCAACCAGTCTTAATGTACTACGTCAATAACAACTTCTGATTCACATTCTTTCTGTTGTACTATACCATATGCCAAGGATTAGCCAATCTATCGGTCCAACCCTTTATTAAGATAATTGTTCCTACGACTCTTCAATCTCACCCAAACTAGAACTTGCATATGCAACTAGCATATCATCCATACTCTAAGAACGGACGATTCATGAGTTCTCAAAACTCATAACATCAACAATGGTCTCTGTGGTGCTTCCTGAACCCACCAATGATATGAACATATCCAACATCGAGCCCAATCGTTTCGGTGTATACCTCAAATACGCATATGAAGCTCTTATGTATGAGCCTCCATAATGCAACTTCACCCGGTAACTATATATCCATGTAGTCGACTTAAATACCTATCTTCAATAAGATCAATCATGAAGAATTTTTCATTCTGTATCAAGAATCACTTAATCCAAAAAACAAAGCCACCATAATACAACTAGCTTCACAACCGGTGAACCAAAAACATCTTGACAAAAACACATGTTTCTTCTTAAAAGTACTTTATCACAAGTTTTACCTTAAACCGCTTGAACAAATTTGTTTTTGTTTAACTTGAAAACTAACTTCTGAAGTAAAGAGTTTTACCATCGGTAATAGGATTATATCCTATACCCGATATAATGATTAAGATCCCATCTTATCATCATCTATGACAAGCTCCCACTTTCGCATGACCTCACCTTGTAAAGCCACCTTGTAGTCATTACCAATATTCGCTAGCCACAAACAATGTCGGAAGTAATGATAACGGGCCGTAGGTCTCAAAACCTTGGTTCTGCTTTTTATTAATATCAGAGGAGTATATGGTTCTCGTTGGATCTTTTCAACCAATGGTTTCAACACTATCTCTGCAGAGATTTTTGCATACTCATATGACCCCGATAAATCCACTTTTCCAGTCCACTTATCCATGTCTTCTTAAAAGACATCATCATTGGATATCACATCAATAAGTTGGATAATTTTTCGATTCTTCGCATCACAAGATCGGTCACAAAAATCATCACAAATATATCCAAATGAGCATGCACAAACTAGATATATAATCTAGTAATGATCTACTACTAGAATAGACAAAAAAAACTATAAATGATTACCTCTTTTTTTGTCCAAGATATCTATTCTAATAGTCCAAGATCTAATGCATACCAAAACTTTATATCAACCGCCGAAACAACCGAATCCACCTAAAACTGCTTTGACAATTAGATAAAACATTTTATACTTCACGCCCTTTTAGTAATCACACAGACCACACTTTCAGCCATACCAAACTCTTGTAGTATTATTAGGATCTTCTCAAGCCTTTCAATCCCAATAGATGCTTTATTTATAACAAACTTATCACAACAAAATTAATTACCATCGCTGTTAGACCCAAGACGCTTTAACATTGAACCCGTCTCAATCTCAACTCAAGCTTTCCATCTAACAAAGACATCAATCCAATGCATTTCATTCTTTAAGAAATGTACACCAAGCTCTCGTGTGGCATCACCAATGAAAGCAACAAAAACATGAAATCCCTCGCTGGAACTAACTCTAGTTGGTTCCCATACATTATCGTATAAATGGTTTGATCCCATATTCAATTTTCTTTTCTTTCTAGAAGACCCAACTTTCTTTTGCTTTACCAAGACAACGTCTTCACAAACGAACAAATCTATCAAATTTAACTTATCAAGTATTCTCCTTGAGAATAATGTTTTCATCCAAATACTCACATGACCAATTTTTTCATGCCATGCTCTAGAGTTAACCATCAAAGTAACAATACCAATAATCTCATCATTAGCATTACACGTCCCTAAGAACACATCTTGTCTTTTGTCCCAAGCTAAAATAGTAGTATCCTTCATGATCGCAAAAACATCATCGCCGAAGGTAGCTAAAAAATCCAAGTCCGATAGTTGGCTCGAAAACATATTTCTAGCCATACTAGACACATATTGCATCGTTTCTGAACTTAACGAATTATCATTCGTTAATGCAATCCGAACATCTCCATTATCTACTATGTGATAATACTCATCATAGCTAAACAATTCATTTTTACCCGACGTAATTTCCAATGTAACATCCAAGTTTAACCTTGACCTTTTACAAACATTATATGACAACCAACTTGACTTATCCCAAGTACCATGAATCACATTACATGGTTTATCCCAAATATCACAAGTCATATCAGACAAATCATTAGAAATAAGATTGAAGGCACTATCATAATTTGTACCTTCCCCAGAGAAAGTCACCGAACGTCTCTTTATAGATCTTATCTTCTTTGTCGATTTATAATCTTCCTTCTTATGACCAACTTTACCGTAATTCTAACAAATATCATGTTGATTGCAATTTCATGCTTTTATGCGCCTTTTGCTTCCATTCTCAATATGTGAAACTCTATTTCTTCTAACTTCAACATCCGAGTAATTACCCAATGTTAATAACGAAGCTCCAAAAGGTATTGCGCGAGAATCATCACCAAAGACTTCTACTACGTCGCTGAAAGTAACCCGGTTACGAAAATTTGAAACACTCGTAACACACTTCTGAGAATTCAAATCACTCGAAGTTTATTCAAATATCTTTGATTGTTTGTCCATCATCTCTAACACGGTACTCACTTTAGGCAATTTAGAAGAAATAAAACTTGAGAGTGTTGAAAAAACTTTACCTAGAATATCTCAATCTAAAAGCTCCTACTCGAAATAATCCATATCGGCCGGCTTTGTCGAAATCCCTCCTAGAAGAAAATCATAATCCTCCCCATATAAAAAATCCTCTACTTGCATCTTATAAATCCCAAAGTTTAATCTATTGAATTCATCGATTTCTAATTTTTCCATATCGGCCATCGCTCTAATCACAGAAGCCCTAACCTTGCGCTCTGACACCAGTTGTTAGGAATCAAGGTAGTTAATCCCAATCCCTCACCTAAGAATGATAAACGGAAATGCCAATTAAGAAATTTAAACGAAAGACATAACACAATAATTTACCCAGAGGAGGGAAGTGGAAAACCCTTACGAATAAAAAACCACTCCCCGAACAATCCACTATAATGATCAAACAGGTTATAACGATTTCTCTAAGCTTCTCAAGCTTTAATGGAGTCTATCAAACTTTAGGTTTCTAGAATTAAACTCACAGAGAAAAGATAGCTTAAACAAATAAACTAAGTCCCCTTCATATACTTAGGGAACTAAATACAAATAAAATGGATCTTGAGGCAAACTCAACAAATGTCATCCAAGCTTGTTCGAACGACTTTGATGTACCAAGTTCCAAAACACGAAAACTGATAATCTCGTTCGAGCGACTTCATTTATCGTTCGAATGACTTTGACTATTTTTGTTCTTTGATAATTCTTCCAATTTGAGTTCACACTCAACATCTTGCCCTGCAACCTCCTGAGATGCTAGATCGTGTAATGCTTTGCCCCCTAATGCAGAGGATAAAAATAAGGTATGTCACAAAATATGCCACTCTGATTCAATTTGTCCAATTCCCATGGGGATGGGTGGAAAAGAGAACTCTAAATGTATGGATAATGGTCGCAGTAAACCATCACCTGGTAATTATGCTGAAGTGAGCTCTACCTTAGCTAATCAAGAAAACAACATTGCTTAAGAGGGTCTTGATCCCTCAATTGAAATGCAGGCTAGGGAAATATGAACTTGACATCTCGCCATCAAAATACTACAAACAAGGAAGACCTCCCACCCTTAACTAACAATCGAATTAATGGTAACTGCAATATAACATAAATTTGAGTCATGAAAGCAAGAACTCGGATTGATAAACGTTAACCTAATTTGAATTAGGGTTTTTACCAACCCTAAAACATAAAACTAACTTCAAATCAAAACTAAACAAAAGCTTAAGCTGAAACCTAAACTGAATTTACTTCAAATCATCAACTTCAACTACTTCATAAAATAGAGAACCTAACCTCCCTTTTATAGAACATAAGGGGGTAGAAACCTTAATTAGGAATATTCTAGAAATTAGGAAAAATACCCTCTTAACCTTGTGTTGGTTAATTAGGAACTCCCTAAAACTTACTAAGCATCTCTAGCAGAGTGGCATGAATCAAAAGAACATAAATATAAATATTCCGTTGACATGTGAGAAATGATCATGAGAGATGATTCACATCACAATATATGACTACTAGGAGCAGTTGGGCATCCATGGTTGGTGCTGATTTAAAAGTTAGAGGGAGGTCGAAGCTTGACTATACACCACCTATGTAACATTGCCAAGGGTACATTTGTCGATGTCCAACATGGGTACAAGTTAAAAATGAGTTAGAATGCACATGGCCATATACTTGAGAAGAAGGTTTTTTTTTTCACAATTATTATTACTATGTCTTATTACATGCAAATTGCATATAAGTTATGATTCTTTACATTGGTAATATTAAACTTTTGTTAGGATGTTCAAGGCGCATAAATCGGATAAACATATTAACAATAATGCGATTTAGTGGCTTTGAGTAGCATGCCTATCTTAAGGAGGTGTTAGAAGGTTAATGATCTAAGCGCAAAGTACCCATTGGTGTGTCCAAGCGAATGTTTGTGTGTCTAGGCAAGTATTGGTGTGCCCGACACGTGGTTACACATATTTCTTTTCCAAATATTGAGTGCCCATGTTACGCAATACTATAGTGAAGTTATTCTGAAGACTTCAATGAGAATAGTAAAGAATGTGAAACACTTATTTTTGGGAACTTTATTGGTAGGAAGTTGGCCTTAAATTAAGTCAAAGATACTCTTTCTTGGAAGATTGTGGAACCTAAAAATATGCTCTTTTGAGATGACAACACATGGTAGCATATTCTATTTCTTTAAATTTATCAATGAGGAGGACGGAGTAAAAGTAATAGAGGTGGGAAATTAGCACATAGCAAGCAGGCTGTTATTTATATACCCAACAAAAAGGATAAACATGACTCTAATGAAATTGATTCCAAATCCATACCTATCTGGATTATGCTTAAGGTGATACCTTGGGTATATGGGAACCATAAGGCATTGCTTCTATTTCTAGTGCTATTGTTAGGTCTATGTTTCTTGATAGAGCTACAAATGAAAATAAAATAAGAGAATTTGTTTGTATCTATGTTGAGGTTTAAGTTAACAACATTTTTCCTAGTATTATTAGTGGTTGATACAGATAACACTTAATCGACATTGATGTTAAGTTAAATATAATTGGGTTCCTGATAGATGTAAAACTTGCATGATCTACGGTCATAGCCCGTCCAGTTGTCCAAAAAATAAATTTAAGAAGGCAGTCCCAACTATGAGAGCTGCAACTAAACCTAAAATAAGGATGTTTGGAGAGCCATACAAGAACCAAAAGAAATTTTATGCCTATTGAGCATGTTCAAGATGAGACTACTGAAGTAATTTGACAAGAACAAGGTTGATAATCAAGAGATGAACCATATTCATAGTGTGTTTAGGAGGAAGATATGAGCAATGAGAAGTATGAAACTCCTAAAGCCAAGCACGCGCACATCATTACCAAGCTAAGAACCTCTCAGGCAGTATCAATCCTCAAATTCCTGTTGATCATCTTATAGAGGTTGACTTGGGAAATCTTAATGCTAACTTAGCAAATACCCCTCTAAAGCTACAGATGACCAATGTATTACAGACTTATAGGTACCTCTTACATCATCCAAACTCAAGTACAAAGACTGCCAACAAATATAACTAAAGTATGACAAAGTAGATTTCTATATAATGATGGTAAACTTCTTTTGGATCAGTTAGTGCTACAAAGCCTCTCTATTTATTGAATGAGCATCTATATAGATACTTTAAACTGTTATCTCTAAAATATGCTCCAAGTTAATATGGCATGGTGGAAAGAAAGATAAGCACCCGTTGCTTGGCACGATCTATGTGACACAAAAGTTAAAGGTGGGCTTCGCCTCAAGTGCCTCGAAACTTGGAATATGGCTGTTGTGATGAGATATGCTTGTAAGATTGTTTTTAAACAAGGAAATATTTGGAATGATTAGGTAAATTGTAATCATATTAAAGGTATAGAAGTACTCTCGGATATGGAGCAGGGCCGTCCCTGAGGGTGTACGAGGTGTGCAACCGCACAGGGCCCAAGAATAAAATGGCCCAAAAAAAATTGCCCAAGGGTTAGAAGAAAAAAAAAATTGTGAATACCATATATGATGAAGACTTAGCTTAGTTGGTTGGTGTTTTGTCCCTTGAGTAAGAGGTCAAGTGTTCAAGCTCCTAGCAAAAAAAATAAAAAATTAAGCCCTTTTTGTATTTTCGCACAGGGCCTTAGGGGTTCTTGGGCTAACCCTGATATGGAGAGGTATTCTCAAGACTGGGGAGGAAGCAATCAAGATGGCTTTGTGCCATGTTGGTGATGGGAAGATTACTTCATATTAGAAAGACCCTTGGGCTCCTAGTGGTCTTCTTCTTGAGTAATACAAAGACATTTACAAGTAAGACTCATGGATGAGATGAAACATTTATCTCTCCTTTCATCAAAGATTTTTGTTGAGTAATTCCTAAACACATAAAGATTACATCTACAACAAGGAAAAAGTGACCTGGTTCCTTATATCATAGGCATCTTCACCATTTTTGACACCTACGAGAAGCTTCTCCCATAAGTCATATCACTATTTGGAAATCTTTGAAAGGAACATTTCTCACTAAAGACAGGATTGTGGAGATGTACGCCCTATCTAGGGGCGGAGCCTGGAGGGCCAAATAAGACGGGATTTGGGGGCAGTAGCCCTGAGAAAAAAATTATGGTGCACTGATGGTGTTTTTTTTTTTTTTTTTTTCTATGGCTGGTTTTTACAAAAAAATTAACTTAAAAATATTAGAAGAAAAAAATATAAGGAAGAAAGGATGTGAATACTATTAGAAAAATAATGATAAATGAGGCAATAAATTGAACTATTGACCTAGCAATAAAACCAACAAACCTGACCACTGGGCTAATACTTCTATGTTGTCTAATGTTCAGCAAGGTCAAATATGTTCTATAACCTTTTTTTTCCTAATATAAAGTAAAAATACTTCAATTTTTCTGGAAGTCTGTGAGGTCGAATGGCTGGTCCCCCCTCTAGCTCCTCCCCTGGTTATATCCACTGCCAATTGTAGGCTTGGTGGAGCCCTTGGTAAGAGCATAAAATGTCTTTTTATGGACTTTGACCTTGCTAGAAGTTGTGGGCAAACCATCATCTCTAGATGCAGAATGTTGAGGAGCAGTTGGTCTCTTATGGATAAATTTAAGTGGATCACTGACCGTAGCTACTACAAGGAAATCTTGCCCAAAATTCTGAGAGTACAAATGACTACTATGATATACCATATTTGGAGGGTTAGGAATGATAAGATACTTAACAATGTTTGGAAGCCTGCCAAAATCACATGAACAATAGCATGATTAAGATAACTACAAGGCTCCAAGTGTTTATGATATGGCACCTGCCTATGGATCGTTTACCACAACCAACTTTTGGTCTCTATTTTAGCTTATGCTTCAATTTACTATGTTGAAGTTGTTCTAGAGTTTAGTTTTAGTTAGTTTTCTAATTAGATAGATATGAGAGTTATTTTAGGAGTGATCCTAGGGAGACCAAGGCTATAAGGAAAAGGGTCGTGTAATTTCTTAGTTGTTAATGAAAGTATTTTGAGTTATCTCTTAGTAGAAACCCTAGTTTCCTAGATTTAGAAGTAAAATATATGATTATTCTTATGAATTAAACTTTCGTGTTCGTAGATTTACATTAAGTGGTATCAGAGCTGCGTTAGTATCCCCGAAGTAGCAAGTTTTAAGTGCAAATATGTCTTGTGGAAAACCCGCAAAATCTACAATGACACAATAAAATGCGGCCTTAACGGAATAAGTTCGACCTAGTTGTCGATTTAGTATTTTTAGGTGCATTTCTAACCCCTCACCCCCTACCCAATCAACGACAATTTTACCGCCTATTTATGATGACTATCCCGAAGATAGGAATACCACCGCAAAGACCGATAAAACGGATAACCCGTTTGTACGTCTTCCCTTCGATAATGACACGAGATTAGAAACTCCGATGTTTGATATGGTGAGAAAGGAGATGTCGACCATCTTGGATGGTCTGGTCAATGACATACCATCAACGACAACAAGTGCGCACCCGAAGGCAACGATGAACGACGTCCAACTTTTTGCCAAATCCGCGATACTAAGCACGTGCCTATGGATCGTTTGCCACAACCAACCCTTGGCCTCTATTTTAGCTTATGTTTCTATCTACTTTGTTGGAGTTGTTCTAGAGTTTAGATTTAGTAAGTTTCCTAATTGAATAGGTATGAGAGTTATTACAAGTGATCCTAGGGAATCCTAAGTTATAAGGAAGAGAGTGATGTAATTTCTTAGTTTGCTGTTAATGAAAGTATTTTGAGTTATGTCTTAGTAGAAACCCCAGTTTTTTAGATTTAGATGTAAAACACGTGATTGTTCTTACGAATTAAGCTTTCGCGTTCATAGATTCACGTAAGTTTATTAAAACTACTGTGGACAATGTTGGTGCTAGAGAAATCAATGCAGCTTGGAGTCTTGAGTAGTTAAACCTGACTATAAATAATACTATTTATTGTATGTTGTCCCCTCGTGTGACATACACATGGGTTGCATGTTAATTATGGGACCCAGCTGGACTCGTATTGAACACGACGTCGCCTAGCTTACTTGCGGGTTGAACTCGCGTGATGAATACTTGGGTCCCCAACGAGCTAGCCGGACTGGACCTTGTACGTAGTACGTGTGGTTGCCTAGCTTGCACGTTTAGCTAGACCCATGAACTGATTTGAACAGTGTCACATTCCAGGGAGCTTGGACACGAGCTGGTTGAGCTTTGAGCTATGCTCGGTCCAACTGGCGAGCCTAGGCTGAAGAATATCGGTCCTCGAGTCATACTTGGCCTGACTTGCAAGTTGGACTCAAGCAGGTAGTGCCTTAGGGCCTTTTTTAGGCCTGACTTGCGAGTTGGGCTCAAGTAGGTCGGCATGACTCAATGAACTGGGCTCGAACTAGGTCAACCTAGGAGCTTGTAGGCTCAACTAGGTCTGCCAATGAGCTGCGGGATCAACTAGGTATGTTAGGAGCTACGGGCTCGACTTAGTCTACCTAGGAGCTTGGGCTCGACTAGGACAATTTGGGAGTTGCAAAAACTCGACCAAGACTTGGCTCGAGTGTGTGAGGGCATGGCTCAACCTCCATCCATGGTGCTAAGCTTGAGTTCGGGAGTAAGCTCGACCTGCCTCTAGATTCTTAATTAGCTCACGGTTCGGGAGCAAGCTCACAACGAATCCAGAAAAATTTTGTGGGTCCCAAATAGTTTGTATCTTCAAAAATACTGCTTATAGTTTACCTATACATGTGTATCATTTATAGTGGTTAAGCCCTCAGGCTTACCAACCAAAATAGGCCCTAAAATTTAGATTTTCTTAAACATGATATTCCTATTTTAGGTGATAGATGTTGAGAGATAATTGATATAGAGTAATATTAACAGTTCTATATCATGAAAACAAAAGGAAAGAGAGAAGAGTGGACTTCTTATTGATTCAATGCAGCTATGTTTCTCTATACATAACAAGGATATATGGATTACCCTATAATAAAGGTTACTAAACCTACTCAAACTCTCCTTATAACCCTAAAAGGCTTATGGGCTTTGTTAGGAGTCCAATAGGACACCCTAACCCTGTTGGGTTCCTAGCTTGGGCTTGGACCCAACTCCTAATACTCCCCCTCGGGGTGTTCCATACTAGGATGACTTACCTCATCAAAAGCTCTGCCTAGCAAAATTCTTCTGGGCAAAAGGCTGTACAACGAAAGAGGACAATCATATGCCCTGTATGGGTTGTGGACATGTATACGTTGCATCATCAAAACCTCCAGCCAGTAAATCTTCTTAGGATAAAAACTACGCTATCAGAAAAAGAGTACAACACGCATGTATCGACGTCAGGCTAGGACTACTCCCCCTGACGTCGATCTCCTTGAGATATATCTCCCTGAGACATTGCTAAATAAATCTTCTGTATGCCGATTCCGTGTACTAGCTGCTTGATCATAAGTGGTGCAAGGGTCTTCGTGAATAGATTGCAAAGATGTCTTCTAAAATATCTTCGACAACGCCAATCTCATTTGCCTTTAATAATTTATAAGGTTGGAATGGCTTCTGTAAAATGTGCTTTATTCTGTCGCCATTGACTTCAATGATGCAAGCTGAATTGTCTTCATACATAGTCGTTGCTTTATCTTGGATAGAACACGCCATAACTTCGATTAATGAGATGTATCTTGGAACGCAACCATCATTCTCTGCCAGCTTCATGAAGTACAAAAATCTTCATAGTTCGAGGTGTAGCTACCATCGTCTGCTTCATCGATCTCCAAGAATCTTTATGTATCCCCGTACATAAACACATAATCCATTTGATAATGGCCTCTATGTGGGTCGGAGAAGTATTATGTATTGGTGTACTCTATACTTTTGCGTTTAACATTTCGAGTAGAACAGACCCCAGTCTTTTATACTGATCAGATACCTCAGAATGTGTTTGATCCCAATCCAGTGCCTTTGGGTAGGAACAAAACTATGGCAAGCCAAATAGTTTACTGCGAATGAGTCATTGGGTCTAGTATACCTAAAGTGCCGGATGCGCAATGAACGACTTAACACCGTGTGCTACATCCATATCGAAGTGTTTAGATAACTCTTCTGATATATATTGCTTGGTGAATGAGTATGCCACTATCAATATGTTCGATCTACAAATCGAGACATTACTTAATTTCCCAAGGTCTTTTATATCGAATTCCTTCCTAAGGTATTCGGCGGCACTCACGATCTCCCCCGGAGGTCTAATGATATCCAAATCATTTAGTACACTGTTATGATGATACTAAAGCTAGTTTATGTGTTCTAAATAAGAGCGCATCAACATATAAGGATATTTACAAAGTCCCCGACCTTCAAATACTCAGTCAACACTTATTATATCACATGGGCCTATTGCCTCAAGTCAACAATAACTTTTCCAATTTTATTACGTGGACACCTTGTGTGTCGGGCATAATTGCATCCAGAAGCTTATACATCCCTAGGTAGCTTCATGTATATATCCGTATCTAGCTTCCCATATAGATACAGGGTATTTACATCAGACGCATGTCTAGCTTGTCCTTGAAAACTTGACAGACTGATCAGTACTGAAACGTTATAGTGTCCATAACCGGGTAATAAGTCACACTACAATCAATACCAGATCTCTTAAAGATTTCTGGGCAACTAGTCTTGCATTGACCTAATTATCTCTCCGAGTTAATCATGTTTCTGTACCATTCCCATTTATAACCGGTAGGCTCAATGGTATCATTTTGCATTATGCATAAGTTGAGCTCCGCTTGGATTCCAGACGCCCACTTTTGCTAATGTACAACATCACACAGTTATTTACAATAAGTAGCCCTGAATCCTTATTCTTGATGATGAGCACAACAACGAATATGAATACCTTGTTGATGGCTGGTTCCGTCCTCAATGAACCGACTACACCATTATTCATATTTGTCCCTTATTCTACATCACCCCAGCTCAAAATACTTTCTTCCAACGGTATTCCGTACTAAGCGCGAGCCTCAGAACGTTCTGTTGTGTAGATGTATTACTTACAGGTACATACACTTACGGTACTTCAATAATGTTTATGAATGTGTCTGGCAATTCATTTGTGGCCTATTAGTAGTTTTTAATCCGCTAAACCTTATTGTCACCTAACTTGAGTATAGGGATCTAGATGAGACAAAAATAGTATTTTTCAAGACCTCTTAAAAACATCCTGAGCATTAACTGTCATATTTATCCCCAATGCTGAGAATATCATCTCATCAAAGTGATAATTATCTGCCTTGTAGTATATACGTCGCCAGTGGGGCTTCAAATATCTAGTGATAGATGTGAATCATAACCCATATAATATTAGGCCGAAGTTGATGGTCTCATCTTTATACATTGTGGTACAATTGGCGCCTATACGAAATATCCAAATATTCGTCGATGGGCGACACCGGGCTCCGACCAATTACTAGTCATTTTTGGGAAATAATAATTTGATGATTTCTAAGGGATGAACCCTAGTCAGTGCTGCAAGAGCAAAAATGTAAATCTTGTACACTAGCCGAAAGCTGCTATCGTAATAACAGTGGCCTAGCAATTATCCTAAATCACTTGATTAGGTTCTCCGCCAGTCCCAAGTTGGGTATGGTATGGGGTACTCACGATGCTCAATCATCTATCCTATTTAGCGATAAAATAATCATCAAAAGCCTTTGAGTCCAATTCTCAATCCCCCGTCAAGTCACATCGATCGACTTTGATTGGTTAATCCAGGAACTGAGCCTGCGATCGAATGATCTAAGTGAGAAATCATTCTAACATTGCATTCCTAGATTTTATGAGTAGGCAAATATAAGACCATATCCTAGATATGTTTTTTATGACCATAAATATTTAAGTGGGTCACAATGTGGATGGAAATGTCCATATGTGTCTCCATGGATATGTTTGGAGCAAAGGCTGAAAATCCCACTCCACCCTGGTCATACTAGGATAAAATAATAGACTTTCTTTAAGGAAAGTTGTGATATAATCCCGGTAATTCTCCTCACTATCCGAGCCCTAAGGAGTGTATTGGAAACCATTCTAATAGTGTGTTCTAACCTTTAGTCATGGAGTGAATGACAGAACTTTGTCTATCATTTTCTTCGATAGTCATTACGTGATAAGTATTATCATGTATTTCCCTAAACTCAGTAAAATCTGGCTGGATTTACTAGTTTATAAAGTTGACTAGATAGTCTGTATCGTACCGCTAGAGAGTAATAGCGTGATGCACTTAGTACATTCTATCATGTTGGCCATGCCAATAATATTTGTGCTATCCCTGATGTACAAGGTTAGACAATAAATATATGTTTATCTCAAAAGGATCGAGTACGTGGTACTAATGTCTCTTAGTCATGTGTCGCCACTCATCCAATTATCGGTCATGCTTAATGAGTAGATAGATCCATAGGCAGGTTGTATATAGTATATGAACTATCATACATATTATTTAACTACTTCCCAAACAATAAATTTAAATAATCACAATTTAGAACAAATTAGAAATCTCATGTATGTCACGAGCACTTTATTGAAATATAAATGATATGTTTCCAACAAAATAAAAAATATAGACAATAAAAAGATTAGTAAATCAAGTCTGCACTAGAAAAGAAACTACTAGTCCTATCTCTAATGTGACATTACATGTCTACTGAGGAATTATTATGGATTACATCGTATATTTTTCCATGCTAGTATCACTGTCGCCAAATAAATCTAACCCTGTTAACTTCATAGTGATAGAAGCTATGTCAGTGGTGATATGGTTAGCCTGAACGTTGACTCTAGGCACCCATGGTGTCTTGTAGTCACAAACCCAGTGTCCAGCAATCCCACATCTCAAGTAAGGAGATTCAAAATCTGGCTTCTTGATCTTCTTTGGTGACTGTGGTTGACCAACCTTTTTAAACCTGTTATGCTTCTGAGGCCCTAGAATCATCGATTCCCACCTTCTGTTGTCATCCCACTTCCAGAACCCCATTCATGGTTGTCTCTGTCATGAGATAAAATCTTTCATGCAGCTGGTTTCTTCCTCTTAAGGGGAAACCTCTTATTTTTTCCAAAAACAAATGTATCATCCTGTTCCGCAGCGAGCAAGAGTTGGATCAAATCTTCAGGACTACTAAATTTCATTTTCACATACTGGTCCCTGAGAGCAACCTGTGAATGCAGAAATGTGGAAAGAGTCTTTTGTAAAAGCTCTTCCACGAAGATGTAGTCGTTATTAAGCGTCCTGGCTGAAATAATCTTTTGTAGTGTTGAATTATAGGCAGCTACAATCTTGAAGTCACATAGCCTCAAGTTGTTCCAGCGGTTACGGTTCTTATAGTTTGTTAGGGCCTGCTGTAGAACAAAACACTCTTCTAAGCACATCCATAACTCATATGGATCTCTGTAACAGTTAAGCTCAAACCTCAGCGTTGGCTGAAGGTGGGCTCGTATAGCCAATATGGCACGTGCCCTGAGTAGTTTAGATACGGTGTTATCTACAATAATCGACTTTGAGGCGTTCATTGTATGCAGATGGAGTTTTATGTCTATACACTAAGACAGGTAGTTGGAACCATCAAGCCGCAATGGTTCTCAATCATAACGTGGGTTGGCAGGCGTCTGTAATGCAAAAATATATATCGTTATTAGTGACAATTCTTGATAAACATTTCAAAATGCATTAAAAATAGATAATAGCACTTAGAATAACGATAAATAAATGTTTTCTAATCATATTATAGTTGAACCCTGTTCATATTCTAAAACTCATGAAATTCTTTTCTAATAATTAAATCATAAATTTTACCCTATAAAAACGATGATTTTAATCTTAGGTGTGCGTTTTAATAGAATCTTAGCCAAGATTGCTATTCAAAACTACTAGATGTGTGTGTTCCTTATGAAATCCTTTTTAAATACATGATTTCTAATCATTACTAAAGGCAATTTATAGTATTCAAGTCAGTGATTCCCATTCATTACTTATAGGTGAACCTTGTTCATATCCTTTTTTTGTTCATATTCTATTAAGCGTCAAATCCCAAATTTACCCCGTAAAATGGTGATCTTAACCTTAAAATACGTTTTAATAGAGTCTTAGCTAAGACAGCTATTCAAAACCACTTGATGTTGCATTCCTTATTCTGAGAACTAGGATATTCTAAGCCCTCAAGTTCTATAAGGTCTGTATATTCTAGCCAAATGATGCATTTGCTACAAATATGAAGGGTATTAGATGTTTAGCTGATAAGTGGTCCCACCTCGAAGTCTGCTAGGTTCACAAGATAGGTTGATTATGCTTATTTTTAAACTAACATTCTAAGGTACTATAGGTTAATAGCAGTGCCTATATACCACTAGATGTTATCATGTAATATCTAATTGTACCTAGATACAAAAAATTAGTTCCTCATACACCAAGTTTTTAAAAATAAGACTAAGTCAATTCCCAATTGAACTCTAATTATTTATCCTTGACAATTAATTATGATTTAGATATGACTCCTAGTCGTATTTTAAATTAGTCTTGGTTTTATATTATCTGTGATCCCTGATAATGATAATTAGTATCCTAGAGACATACAAGTAATATCTTATTAGCTATCATAAGATACTTAAATAGGTATTACACCATTTACTTATATCACATATAAGTGAGCCATATTTTCTATACAAGGCACCTCTTTCCCCCAAAAAAATATGTCCCCCACGGGATAGGTCCAACCAATAGGAATTTTTAAAAAATATTTGGGCTCAATTTGACCAAAAGTTGGGTTATTTATAGTCGATTTAGTATCTGAACTGGGTCCTAGACTGGTCTAGCTTGGTTTGGATCAACACCTGGACCAGGCCGACAGCTCTGGACCAGGTTGACTCGGTCACAGAAGCCCCATACGCGTAACACACGTACCCACACATGTTTGTCACACGTGTCACGTACACATGTACATGTGCCTCGCACGTATCTGCCACGTCACTATTCTGGGGACTGTCCAACGAATATTCTGGTGATCGTCCGGTGATCTTTCGGCAGACAACCACACGTGCCACGTATGCGCCTACCACATTAGCATGTCACATATCTTTGACTCGTATCACTGCTGATGTCAGCAACGGATAACGATGACGTTATCAAACAGATGTCGATTCCGTGTACTAACTGCTTGATCATAAGTGGTGCAAGGGTCTTCGTAAATAGGTTGCAAAAATGTCTTCTGAAATATCTTCGATAAAGCCAATCTTATTCGTCTTTTATAATTTATAAGATTGGAATGGCTTCTGTGAAATGTGCTTCGTTCTGTCACCATTGACTTGAATGATGCAAACTGAATTACCTTCATGCATAGTCGTTGTTATATCTTGGATAGAACATGCCACAACTTCGGCTGATAAGATGTATCTTGGAGCACAACCATCATTCTCTGCCAGCTTTATGAAGTGAAAGAATCTTCATGGTTCGAGGTGTAGCTACTGCCGTCTGCTTCATCCATCTCCAAGAATCTTTATGTATCCCCGTACAAAAACACATAATCCATTTGACAATGGCCTATATGTAGGTCTGAGAAGTATTTTGTACTGGTGTACTCTATTCTTTTACGTTTACCATTTCGAATGGAACAGACCCCAGTGTTCATACTGATCAGATACCTCAGAATGTGCCTGATCTCAATCCAGTGCCTTTGGGTAGGAACAAAACTATGCCAAGCCAAATAGTTTACTGTG
This sequence comes from Kingdonia uniflora, assembly GCA_014058105.1. NCBI lineage: Eukaryota > Viridiplantae > Streptophyta > Magnoliopsida > Ranunculales > Circaeasteraceae > Kingdonia > Kingdonia uniflora. The sequence continues at coordinate 3,035,715 of JACGCM010001844.1, read as the reverse complement.
AATGAGTCATTGGGTCTAGTATACCCAGCTAACTATAGTAAAACACCTCTTAGATTTGGCACCAAGGCCCTAGGAGTTTCTCCCCCCAATAGGATGGTGAAAGATATTGTTGTCCACACCTAAGTGTTGGATGCGCAATGAACGACTTAGCACTGTGTGCTACATCTATATCGAAGTATTTAGATATCTCTTCCGATATATATTGCTTGGTATACAAGTATGCCACTATCAATATCTTTGATCTGCAAATCGAGACACTATTTGATTTTCTAAGGTCTTTTATATTGAATTCCTTCCCAAGGTATTCGGTGGTACTCGCGATCTCCCCCGGAGGTCTAATGATATCCAAATCATTTTGTTCACTATTATGATAACACTGAAGCCAATTTTTGTGTTCTAAATAAGATCACATGAACAGATAAGGATATTTGCAAAGTCCCCAACCTTCAAATACTCAGTTAACACTTACTATGTCACATGGACCCATTGCTTAAAGTCAGCAATAAATTTTCCAGTTTTATTACATACACACCTCGTGTGCCGGGCTTAATTGCTTCCAGAAGCTTATACCTCCCCATGTAGCTTCATATATATATTCATATCTATTTTCCCATATAGATATGCGGTATTTACATCAAATGCATGTCTAGCTTATTCTTGACAACTTGACAGGATGATCAGTACTGAAACGTTATAGCGTCCATAACTGGGTAATAAGTCACACTACAATCGATACCAAATCTCTTAAAGATTTCCTGGGCAACTAGTCTTGCATTGACCTAATTATCTCTCCGAGTTAATCATGTTTCCATACCATTCCAATTTATAACTAGTAGGCTCAATGATATCATTTTGCATTATGCATAAGTTGAGTTCCGTTTGGATTCCAGATGCTCACTTTTGCTAATGTACAACAACACACAATTATTTACAATAAGTGCCTCTGAATCCTCATCCTTGATGATGAGTCCAACAACGAAAATGAATACTTTGTTGATGGCTGGTTCCATCCTCGATGAATCGACTACACCATTAGTCATATTTGTCCCTTATTCTGTAGCACCCCGGCTCAGAATACTTTCTTCCAATGGTACTCCGCACTAAGCGCGAGCCTCAAATTCGTTTGCGGTACTAGTTCCCCCGAAACGTTCTACATGATTCAATTATTAGTGTAAAAATTAATAAAACCCTGCAACTTAAAAATTTGATCTAACATGGAACTAAGTTGTAACAAAATTCTACATCATAAGACCTAAAACATGATAGTTCTAAACATGCATCTAAGATAATCATAAGATTAATCTAACCATATGCATATTAATCAAGGTTAAACATGTAAAAATCGCAGAGAACAAAAATTAAACTCTACTAAAAGCATTCTAACATATAGATCTAAGTATGCGTACTACAAGATTTAAATCTAAGCAATTTTTTATTTTTTTATTTAGATGGTTTTTTATAGGGATCCGCAACCCTGGGTTTCCAACCCCATGAGGTTTTGAACCCACGACCTCTCACTAGGTGGAAAGGTATTACCACCACTGGGCCAAGAGCCCAATGGTATTTAAATCTAAGCATACATACCACAAAATCTAATATTATTAACCTTGATAAGTTGTACTTTTAGGGTTTATTTTTATCCAAGCTAAGAAAAACATACCACAAGATATAATATTATTAACCTTGAGAAGTTGTAGTTTTAGGGTTTACTTTGATCCAAGCTAAGAAAACATACCACAAGATCTAATATTATTACCCAAATTGCCTTTGGCTGCAAGTCAAACCTAGTTGACCTAATTTTTTGTACTTGTTTCCCTCTTTTTCCCCTCACGTGTATCACATTTAAAAAAAAATAGAAAATGAAATGAAATAATTGTTAATTACCTCACGTGGTGAGGTGGAAATGCGAGAAGATTTTCTTTTAAAAATAATTTGGTTTTATGCTTTGAAAAGAAAAACATGATACACACGTGAGGGGCAAAAGAGGAAAATAACCAAAAAAGATTGGGTTAACACAAGTTGACTTGCAGTCAAAGACAATTTGGGGTCCAAAAATAAATATGTGACAAAGTCGGGATCTAAAGGCTAATATTCAGTTTGTACTAGGGGCCAAAGTAAAAATTTCTCGTTTTATAATTTAGTCTCGATAAATTTTAAATACACCCTATACTTAAGAAGTTTACCCCACTTTCACTTTGTTTAGATTAATAAGATTTCCCCATCTCTTTAAAAAATACCAAATTAAGATGAGAAAAAAGTTACGTAGATAGCTCATCCCACTCCCACTCCCACTCCTATATATTTTAGCTTCTCCCTTTTTCGTTCTAAAGTTTAGAATCATCAAGTATATCTCTCTTTATCATTTTTACTCGGTCCAAATTCAGGATATTTGGGGGTAAAAGTCACGTTTTCTTTTCTAGTGTATGGCTCTGTTAAAATCTATGAAAATGAGTATTTGCTTTGATGAGTGTAGATATTTTGTTATTAACGATCATGTTCATGATCATGGAGTTGCGTACTACAGGATGCCTTTCATCTCTTGATATAATTTTGAGGTTAAAAAACTAGCTCTTATGTGATATCATTTTAGGGGCATATTTGTCTTTACTTATGAAGAATTGTTATGTAACTTAAAACTAATTAGGTGGGGTGAGCTTAAAGAGTTTGGGGTGTATTTAAACTGTAAGTCACCCCTCTAGCAATCTTTATGCTTCTTCACTCGGGGTGATGAGTTATTTTGGTGGCGGGCTGCTTCGATGTAGTGGATGCAAGGTAGCATTTGTTTAGGTGAAGAAGAAATGAATTTAGATTTTGTAAACTAGATCGTGTAGTGTTGATTTTAGATTTTTTTAGTTCATGGACCTTCATTGGTATTTTATTGTTATCAAGGATGAAACTTTGGATTTGTCAAAAAAATTAAGGTCCATTTATGTGAATTCTTTCGCAGGGGCTAATACTACGTCCGTAGAAGGAGCGAAGCTGCAATATTTAGCATAAATTTCTTGATAAACTATGAGTATATCTTAGAGCGCTTTGATCCTAAATTTATTCGCCATTAGTGGTGTCACATAGAGCGTGTATTGAATGAGGTTGTGTTACTTGTGTAGTGCGTGCGTGCAACAACACTAGCGTAAATATAAAGAAACACTACTTCAAAATCGGTATGTCATTATTACTAGTGTTAGTTCTATGTTGGGCTAAATAAAGAACTTACAATAAAGGGTAATCAGAAAGCCTTTTTTTAGGGAAGAATTACTCCATTGAATCAAACAAATCAAACACGAATTGTTATTCAAATCAAAAGTGGAAGAGAGAGAGGCAAAAAATAAAAGAGGGAAGGAGGTGAATATTAGCTTACTTATACAGTCTCCAGCAAGGCCTTATTAAAGGCTTGAGTTGAAAAAAAAATGGGGGTCCTTTGTCGAAAACATGAGAATGAGAGGGGAAAGATGGAATACATACGGTTAGAAGATGTTGGACAAATTATAAATGCCTGTACAAAACACTGCCTGGGGTTGTTTGAAAATATTGGGTTTATGGGAGAGAAGGATGGTGAATTTTGCAATGGTAATCTAAGTCAAACTTGTGAGGAGAAAAGAGAGATAGGTGGGATATGACTGTTGAGAATCGAGGTAGCTGCTCTCTCCTCTCTTCAAGAACGATATGCAGAAATCGCCAACTCAAGAAATAAATCAACAATGATCAATAAAGAACATAAGAAGGATTGCCCATCGGAGGGAAGTGGAAATCCCTTGCAGATGAAAATCACTCCCCACGAACAATTCACTATGATATCAAAGAGATTACAATGATCTCTCAAGCTTCTCAAGCTTTAATGGAGTCTCATCTAACCCTAGCCTCTCTAAGATTAAGCTCCCCAAAAGATGGTTAACAAAATCATCAGTTCTCTTTGTATACTAGAGGACTAAATACAAGTAGTACGAATCTCGAGGCAGAACTCAACGACTCAAACATAACATCTAAGGCAAACCTACTCGTGCGATAGTTGGTCTCCAGCCTTAGAAACATAACATCTCGTTCGAACGAGATTGACTCCTGGGCCAAAATTCCAGTGAATACAAAAAAGTTTGTTCGAACGACTTGTTCGAACGGCTTCCTTCTTCGTTCGAACGAATTCGACAATCTTTAGATTTCTTCGACAATCTTGTTTCGAGTTCATACCCAACAATCTCCCACTTTAAATCGAATCCCGTAACCCATCTCCAGATCTCCCAATAAATTGCTCACACTGCCTAGACCTTCAATCTTGAAGACCCACAGAAGTTGTGCATGTCATCAACTTTTGAAAAGTCACCACCTTCGTAAACATATCGGTCGGATTCACATTAGTGTGAATCTTCACAAGCTTCAACACACCGTCCTCGAGGAGCGAGCAAATATAGTGATACCGAATATCAATGTGTTTGGTCCTAGAGTGAAAAGCCAAATTCTTCGCTAAGTGTATAACGCTTTGACTATCACTATACAACTTAGGAGAAAATTATTTTCTACCAAGCTTTTTCATCAACCCTTTGAGCCAAACCATATCTTTGCATGCTTCTGTAGCTGCAACATATTCTGCCTCTGTCATAGAAAAAACTACAATCTTCTGTAGCCTAGAAACCCATGTAACTGTACCGCTTCCTAATATAAAAACAAAACCACTAGTTCTCTTCCGCCTATCCATGTTACCTGCCATATCAGAATCAACAAAATCTTGTAAGCATATCTGAGAACCCTCATAACATAATACCATATCTTGAGTCCCCTTTGGATACCTCAGTATCCATTTCACAGCTCTCCAATGCTCCTTGCCTGGATTGCTCATATACCTACTAACAAATCCCACTGCTTGGCCAATATCTGGTCTTGTACAAATCATAGCGTACATTAGGCTACTAACCGCAGATTGATAAAGAACCTTCCGCATCTCATCGCGATCCTTCTACGTTTTTGGAAAACAATCTTTTGATAATTTGAAGTGACCTCCCAATGGTGTACTAACAACTTTAGAACCATCCATATTAAACTGCTTCAGTACTTTGCTGATGTACTCAGCTTAAGACAACTTTAATTCTCGCCGCTTTTTGTCCCATGTTATACGCATACCAAGAACTAGTTTCGCCACACCCAAGTCCTTTATAGAAAACTCCCGGGATAATAGTTCCTTCAACTTAACTATCTCTCCCATGTCTGTACTTGCTACCAACATATCATCTACATACAGAAGTAGAATAATATACGCGTTCCCCGTATTCTTGATAAAACAACAATGATGTACATTGCTCTTCGAATAGCCATTTCTGGACATGAACTGTTCGAACTTCAAATACCACTGTCTCGACGCTTGTTTCAAGCCGTATAAGCTCTTCGTGAGCCCACACACAAGATCTTCTTTCCCTTTAACCAAATACCCTTCTGGCTGCTTCATATAAATTTCTTCATCAAGGTTACCGTAAAGAAATGCGATCTTGACATCAAGTTGTTTAAGATGCAAATCTTCAACAATAACTATATTCATCACAACCCAAATAGTAGACATCTTCACAACAAGAGCAAAATTCTCGCCGAAATCAACGCATTCTTTTTGTTGAAAGCCTTTCACCACAAGTCTAGCCTTGAATCTCCTTGAACCATCAGATTCCTGATTTAGTCTGTAGACCCACTTGTTGTGCAATGCTCTCTTCCCCTTCGGTAGCCAAACTAAATCTCAAGTTCGATTAACTGATAATGACTGTATCCCATCATCCATAGAAAGCTCCCACTTGATATTGGCTTCCACATCTAAAGCATCCTTGTAACTTTCAGGTTCACCACCATCTGTAAGTAACAAGTGATTTAAAGAATTTACGTACCTTGCTGGAATTCTTGCAACTCTCGGCTCCTTTCGAAGTGCTATTGGAATGTCTAGATCATTAGGTTCCTCGTTTTGATTCGGTGCAACAAACTGAATAATGACTTCTATATCATCCTCTCGAGAGGGTTTATCATCTTCAATATCAATACTTTCCACTACTTCACCTCAAATCCTTTCCACTGGTACTTTGAAGTCTTTATATAAGACTTCCTCATTGAATGTAACATTACGGCTTCAGATAACTTTACCATTCTTCGCATCCCAAAACGAGTACCCAAACTCATCACCACCATATCCAATGAAAACCCACTTCATCGACTTTGCATCTAACTTGGTCCTTGTATCTGAATTATTAAGCCCATATGAGGTACAACCGAAAATACGTAAGTGATTAAGGTTTACCTCTTTACTGGTTCATGCTTATTCAGGAATTCCAAAGTCCAAAGCCGTCGAAGGCCCTCTATTAATCAAGTACGCCGCCGTACTAACTGCATCCACCCAAAAACACTTTGGCAATTTAGCTTTGAGTCTCATACTCCTCGCTCTTTCGTTTATTGTTCGGTTCATGCGTTCTGCAACACCATTTTGTTGCGGCGTTTTGGGAATAGTCTTCTGTCTCCTAATTCCGTTTGATGGGCAAAAGTCTTCAAACTCGTCACTGTAGTATTCGCCTCCGTTATCCGACTTGAGACACTTCAATTTGAAACCGATTTTATTTTCAACTAGAGCCCTCCACCTCTTGAATTTATCAAACATATCTGACTTGTTCTTCACGAAATAGACCCATAGTTTACGAGTACCATCATCGATAAAAGTAACATAGTAATGAAAACCACCAAGAGAAGACACCTTGGTTGGCCCCCAAACATCCGTGTGTACAAGATCCAGCATTCCAGGTTTCATTGATCTTCCAGATAATTTGAAACTGACCTTCTTCTATTTCGCAAGAACACACTCTTCACAAAACTTGAGATCAACCTTAGCAAGGCCCTCTAGCTTTCCCTTTATTATTATTATCTTCAATCCCTTTACACTTATATGACCGAGCCGTTTGTGCCACGTACTTGTATCAATCCCCTGAGTGGCCACACAAATAGTGAAAATTGTGTTATGCGCTGCATACAACGTTCCTTTGTCATAAGCCTCAAGTTACCAACATAGCTTCCTTTGTAACCTTCCAGAAGGTCGCTCCAAAGGTACTCACATAACCGCAATCATCCGCCAATTTGCTAACCGATATAAGATTACGCCTCAATTTAGGTATAAGTCGCACATTCTGTAAAACCAATGTTCCCCCTGAAGGCAACAATAACCTAGCGTTTCCCTTCCCAGTAATATTGCGTGCACTCTTATTTGCAAGAAAGACCATACCGAAGTCGTCTTTGACAATATTAGTAAGAAAACCTACATTCGCAGTAACATGGAAGGAAGCGCCCGTATGAACAATCCAAGATTCGTTAACATCGTCACACGATAGTAGTAGAGCCTCGTCAGAACTAACCTCCTCAGTAAGGTTCATTGCATCTTTATCTTCATCATCAATCTTTTTAGAAGAAGAAGAAGAGTTACAATCTCGCCTGAAGTGACCCTTCTTTCCACAAGTCTAACACGCACCGGGCGGCTTTGACTTCCATCTTGACTGTGATCGACCATTTCCAAATTTCGGCCTTTTTCTATAAGACCTCCCTCTTTCCTCGACGTTCAACATACTGCCGTTTGAACTCGAAGAGGATTCAGATGTTTTACGCCTATTTTCTTCACTCAAAATTAACGGGACTATAGTATCAAATTTGATGTCTTCCTTCCCCGATGAGTTGCTTACAACTATAATGGACCCTTCACAGCTCTCAGACATCTACTCTAATAGTGCCCACGATCTCACCTCCTCGGTAAAATTAATTTTAACGGATTCCAGTTGAGCATTTATGGTATTGAACTCACTTATATGAGCTTGCACACTACCATTGTCCTTCATCTTCAAAGTAAACAAACGCCGTAAAAGGTGTACCTTATTTGTCTCGGGCGGTTCCGAGTACATAGCGGACAACGTCTCCATTAAACCCTTCGTCGTCGTAACTTTGGATATCATGTGTAGAATTTGAGATGACAGCGCTAACCTAACGGTTCCAAGCGCTTTGCGACCCAATCGCGCCCACTTAACAACATCAAAATCTACTGGCTTCATCTAAACTCCACCTAGTGGTAAATCAAGATCCTTTTGATAGGTAATCTTCTATCTGCATCTTCCACACTCCAAAATTTGACCCATTGAACTTCGTGATCTTCAACTTCTCCTGATCGGCCATCGCTCTTCACCACACAAGCCCTAAAACTCGCTCTGATACCAATTGTTGAGAATCGAGGTAGCTACTCTCTCCTCTCTTCAAGAACGATACGCAAAAATTGCCAACTCAAGAAGTAAATCAACAATGAACAATAAAGAACACAAGAAGGATTTCCCAGAGGAGGGAAGTGGAAAACCTTTGCGGATGAAAAACCACTCCCCAAGAACAATTCACTATGATATCAAACAGGTTACAATGATCTCTCAAGCTTCTCAAGCTTTAATAGAGTCTCTTCAAACCCTAGCATCTTTAAGATTAAACTCCCCAAAAGATGGCTAACAAAATAACCTAAGTCTTCTTTATATACTAGATGACTAAATACAAGTAGTACGAATCTCGAGGCAGAACTCAACGACTCAAACATAAGATCTAAGGCAAACCTACGCGAAGCTCGTTCGAACGGCTCCAAGCTCGTTCGAACGACTTTGCGATAGTTGGTCTCCAGCCCTAGAAACATAACATCTCGTTCGAACGAAATCCAAGCTCATTCGAACGAGATTGACTCTTGGGCTAAAATTCCAGTGAGTACAAAAAAGTTCGTTCGAACGACTTTGACAATCTTCAGATTTCTTCGGCAATCTTGTTTCAAGTTCACACCCAACAATGACAAAATTTTGGATACGGACACGGCTACATGAATAATATTGTGACTACATGAGTTGCACTAGGATGGACCATAGTTAACGCCTATAGTAAGAAATTTTTTGTTCATGATATCAACTTATAAAAATCAGTGTCTTATTGAGATTTCTCAATAGGAGAAATAGTAATTACATCATAAAGTTACAAGCAAAAAACCAACACATACAAGAGCGAAAGAACTACAAAGAGGGAGACTTATTATTAATACAAGTAAAGCATTTAGGAAGGGGAGGCCAATTTGGCTCTAAGATCCTTTCTCAAAATCTTTCCCGTTGGAGACTTGGGAATTGCGTGAATGAAGTAAACCTTGTGTAGCTTCTTGTAAAATACCACCTGATAGTCAAAAAATAATCAATTTAATTTTTTTTTTAAAAGTTGGTAAGAAAAAAACTGAGATGAGCAGGATTTTGATGGTCTGATTGTACTCAGAAATAAGGCATGTTTTGGATTTTAAAATTACCTGTTTAGCAATGAACTCTTTTACGGCTTCTTCTGTAAGCTCTAAGTCATTATTTGATCGTACAACAAAGGCAACAGGAACTTCACCCGCTCCTGCATCCTTTTGCCTATTAAATGGAAGCGAAATGAGTTAGTGTATTGTCATCTGGTAATTCTTGTGTTATGCTTAATAACAAGAAAGTTAGTGGAGCTTACGGCACAACTGCAGCGTCTGAAATAGATGGATGGCTTGTAAGGAGGGCCTCAAGCTCTGCGGGTGGAACCTGTATTGGACATAATTATTATTTAACGGTCTCCGAAAATTCGTAAGAAAAAAAAAATCCTGCTTTACAAAAAAATTACCTGGAAGCCTTTAAATTTGATGAGCTCCTTCACTCTGTCGACAATGAAAATCTCTTCATCATCATCCACGTAACCTATGTCTCCGGTGTGGAGCCAACCCTCAATGTCAATGGTATTCGACGTGGAATCCGAATCATTTAAGTAACCTATAGACAAAAAAAGACACATAAATGCTTTAGTTAAACTTGAAAATCTTAATATCTATCATAAAATTCCAAATCGAAATAAAATGAGCTGGACCTTTCATAATCTGAGGCCCACGGATACATATCTCGCCAGGTTGGTTATGTGAGAGAGATAAACCAGTTTCCGGATCGACAACCTTGAGTTCAGCATTCCTCACAACAGTGCCGCAAGAACCAGACTTAGTTGGGACAGGATTTTTCGCAAATCCCAGGCACATTGACAAAACTGGCCCGGCTTCCGTCATTCCGTAACCCTAGAAGAAAAATCGAAATCAGATTCATATGTACAGACATCATAAGTAAGCAATAATAGTGTTTATATTTCTAATTTCCTTGAGGAAACTGGAGACCATATGAAGTATATTTTGGTAGGTGGGTGAATTGCTCAGCTACTACATAATTCATACAATAATCTCAGTAGAAGACTTTGAAAAGTAATGCTGAATATTCAGTTTTAATTTTGGACTATTTCTATAGATGATAACACAAATAAATTTAGGCAATTGTCAAAAAGACCCTCCCTCATCTTTAGATTGTGAATTCGCAATTGTTGACCACTAGATGGACAAGATTTCCTCCATAGTTAGCACCAGAAACATAAGTATGATACATAAATATTTTGGGTGGTGTACCAAGAGGAACCATAACTTTTAATGGTCCACAAATAAATTTTTTATTTTTTTTAAATAATCAAAAGTCTGCCAGCTTCAAAACCACAGTCTAATTTTGAACAACCTCATTAGCATAAGTTAAGTTAATTAGTTACCTGTCCAAAAATGGCCTGAGGGACTCTGGTACTAAGTGCCTCCTCCAGCTCCTTCCCAAGTGGCGCTGCCCCAGACAGCACAATCCGGATCGAACTTAGATCGTAGTTCTCGACCATCGAATTCTTCGCCAACGCCAAGACCAACGGTGGAACCACAGGAGCCACTGAAACTTTGTACCTTTGGATCAATTCTAATAACACGCCAATCTCAAATTTTTGCATCAATAAAACTCCAGCCCCAGCTCTTAAGGAACAGAGAAGAACGGAGTTCAATGAGTAGATATGAAACAGGGGAAGAACACATAGGACAATGTCATCTTCCTTTAAGTGCAAATTGGGATTTTCTCCATCAACTTGTTGAGCTATACTAGAGATCAAGCTCTTATGAGTTAAAATCACGCCTTTCGGGAGTCCGGTAGTCCCGGAGGAGAAGGGAAGAGCAACGGGGTCGTTAGGATCGATTGAATCGCTTTCCGTCTCTCGTTCATCTGCTTCGGAAATAACCGAAAAATGTATACAATTCTCTGGTGAGTCATCTATGGTTACTACTTTAAAATCTTCTCCAAGTTTCGGGACGTTCTCTTCAGTCTTTCGGAGCTTTTCTACATATGAAGATTGGGTTATAATGAGTTTTGCACCAGATGAGGATAGTTGCTTGAAGATCTCAGACGAAGTGTAGAACGGATTTGCGGTGGTGGTTATAGCCCCAATAATGGATGCACCCATGAAGGAGAAGACGAATTCAGGGCAGTTAGGGAGGAGAAGCATGATCACATCGCCTTTTTTAACACCCAAGTTGGATAACCCCGTAGCAGTTTTACGACACATGAGATGGGTCTCGGCGAAAGTATAGGCTCCTCCATTGGAGCCTGTGATCAAACAAGGTCTATCAGCGAATTCGCTAACTTTCTCAAAACAGTATGTGTGAAGAGGGAGGTGATTCGATATCGGAATATCGGGTAGTTTTGATCGAAATATTAAGGTTTCTGGTATTGGTTTACTAATGTCAGAAGTTGAGATGTGGGGTGTGATTTGAGGACTTGATTCAGGGGATGCAACTGAAATCATATTCAGAGTACTCAAAATGAACTTATAATTCCAACTCAAAACTGAAGCTTAAAACAATAATAAAGAAAAACTCAATAAAATGAGAACTTAACAAAAAAAATTGCTGTGTTTGTGAGAATAAATAGGAGAGATGATGTGAAGTTGAATTGGAGGGAGGAAGGGAGAGTGGTGGCTGGTGAGAGAGAGGAGAGGGAAAATAAATAAAATAGAGAGGGTTAGGTAGAACTTGTGGGAGGTGAGAATAGCTATGAAAGAGAAGAGACATGCCCATCTCACCCTCAATACTCTCGGGCCATCAACATGCATTCTCTCACCAACCTAAATTTCACAATCTTCTTCTTTCGATCCATGTCTCTTTTTGAGCATCAGCAGCAACTACGTAAATCCGAATTCATCTAGGCTAATCCACCCCTGAGGGTGGGTGGGTGGGTGTAGAGACCTTTAGGGTAAATTTCATATTTTTTTATTTGCAGCCGGGAGCTGTTAAGGAGGGAGCGTGTCTACATTTTAAATGGTCCGCAATGCATGGAATAATTTATTTTTTAAATAATTAATGTCTACATTATTTTTGATTTTTTAATCTTCTTTTTCTCTCTCCTCTCTTGCCACATATCAATTAATAACTGGTTCAAATAAAAGAGTGATTATGAAAAATGTCATGTAGCCGATGCAAATGCTCTTACAACTCCTGGAGGTTGGAGAGGGTTGGTAACAATGATGCATGGTTACCTCACTATTACTACTCCCACAATACTCAAAATTTACCAAATATGTACCAGATGGCCCAAATCTGGTAGTGACTCAAGGATATCCAGAGACAATTTGCATGCTCTACTGCTTCTTTGTAGAATAAGTAGAAGTTGATTTAGTAACAACATTCATCCACAAATCGAAATCAAAAATAAGCCTTTTTTGAAATAGAGAGCAATATTTAACAATATCGAAACCAGTTATTCAGTTAACCTACTTTTACGACAACAATGTACAAAGGAGTTAAGGAAAAATAGCTTTCGAGGAATATAGATCCACCGTCCTCCATTAACAACTCTTACCAAACACTAATTTTAAGCTCCAAGTAATTACAACTGTGAACTAGGAGGAACTAAATACCAGTTTTTCAGCCTGTAAAACTTACTCATTACATACATATTTAATTCCAGTATAGGTGTCAATATATTTTTTTTCTTTAACCATCTTCATATTCGATTTAGTCATTTAGGAGAGCGATTTTTGGAAAAACAATGCAAAACTTTCATAAATGCACATTTTTGGCCAGTAACACGAGTTTGTATTTATATAAGTTTCATCATACATACAATGATACAACTAATATTCAAGAAACGATGTCCAAATAATTTATAGTTAGCAACTTGTAGTCTTACATATATTTCAAATCCAAATTTTGTGGTGAAGGGTACTGTAGACGTGTTTTTAAATGATTGATTGGAACTATGAAATACATCGTGTTTGACTTATACCCGTAAGTCTTAAATATCCTACGCATTATTTGATGGTCGTATATAACACCTTATACATAAATATCCCAAGCATATACTGTATGATCTTAGTGTGCCTTGTTTGACTTATAAAATACAAATATAAAAGGTAGGTGCAACTAATAATCACGTTTTTATAATTACTTAAAGCAACTTTCTTTTAACAAGAAGATTTCAGTCTCCATTCAACTAGTCAATTTGACTGCATCTCAAGTATATCATTGATAAAAGAGATGATGTTAGGTGAGACTAAGTTGGTCAAATAAGCCAATTGGCCTCACCAAACATCTTGGGAGCCCAGGCCTAAAACACACCTTTCATATAAATACATAAAAACATAAAACATTAAATAAAAAGAGAGAGAAGAAGAAGCTAAAATTAACCTTGATTGAAAATAAGTTTGATCCTGATTTCAGAGTTAGATGATGACAAATCTAGAGCAGAAAAATACTTTCATGTTCCGCAGTATAGCATCACAAGATCTTCCTCTAAAACTCAAACCAGAAGCTGTTGATTATGTTTTTCTTCACAAAGATTATACCGCCATGTCACTAATTGTCCTCTCGAAAAGTCTAGAATCATAAGGGGTTGATTATGTTATCCCATGATGCATGCAACCATCAAAATGTGTGGTAATCCAGAATTAGTCTTTCCTTGCAAAATCAGTACTCCGCATGCAACTATTTATGCAGAAGTAGGCCTCTTCTAAAGAAGCTGTGTTAAGGTTCACCTTGGATTAAATGGCCAAAGAGAGTCGAAAGAGACGAGCAGTCCATAAAGATGTAGCTTTTTCTCCAGTATTTCAGCGTAATTAATAACTGTATAGTATCTAATAGACTAATAAGTAATAATACAGGATTTTCTATTATAAAACCAATGGCACTCGAGTTGGTACCTTATTGGCATTCAACGCAATGGGAATAAAAGGAAAACAGAAGTCATTATTCATAAAGTAAATTAGAGATTCAAGACATTATTACTTAAGATAATAATAATCAAACAAAAGATAATTTACGAATCATACTGTGACAATATACAAAGAGCATCTTAATAGTATGGGATACCATTGCAGAAAGAAAAGAATATATATATATATACAGTAGATGAATAAATTGCGTAATTGTTTTCTGTTTTTTTTTTCCCGTTATTAGCTTAATGTAATAGCAAAGCAAATTCTTGCTTGATCTTGGTAACTATATAATTTTCCAAATGGGGATTCGTCCAGGTCTATCTCCAGCCTCAACCACCAAGAATGATCATATAGCTCAATAAACAGTAATAGGGTAGTATGAACTTGGATAATTTGATCTACAAGTTAACAGATCACAAAATAAATCACCATCGTGTAGGAAACATCTAGTGGTGAAACACAGATCGATAGGTTAGACATGCACCACAAAGAGCAGAAGATATACATAGAAAACATGCCTCGTTTACTGACAGACGTAAGTTAACACCCACAACCTATGCTAGCTAATAGTACTGCATGGATTTGGTTCTATACGACTGAAGTGTATTTCGACGAATTGACAGTATTATGCCAGACATTCTTCATTGGATCAACAAATTCCTCCCTTCCTCTTCATCCACCTTTCCCTAAACGTCTACATATGGTATTAGAATGATCTCTCTATAACCTTTCAATGCCACCACTTAAAAAACCCCGTACCTGTCCCATTCTTGGCGCTACTTGAACTTTAATGATGTTGCGATGTGCACTACCACACTTTCTGCTGACTGCCGCTTTGTGCCTTTTTTGTTTGTTTCACACCATATGAAGCTACGTTGAAGTCGCAGCACTGCAATGTGCTCAATTGCTGCCGCCACTGCCCTCAAGGTACTGAAGTAGGGTCTGTTATGTATACCAAGTAGACACTCCTCAACAACCACCCATGAGACAGTCACATGATTGTGTCCTTCTAGATATGAAAAAACTTCTTGCCAACCTCTAGAAAGTCGTTAAATCCTCTAACAAAATAAAACTTCTGAAACAATGTTGCAGTTAACTTATTTGGAGACCACATATAACTAGAAACTTCGCCACAAACAGTTCAAATTCCCTCAAGCACTCTAGTTCACAATATACAATCTGCAAGCAACTCTGTTACAATGAAAGCTGCAGAGTCCGTGAAAGACTGAAGACAAACATAAATCAGAATAAGGTGTGCGGCCTGCGTACCCATTTTCGTGGAGTGAAGTTGAACCTAAAAGAATAAAAACCCTTCAAACATTTTCAAATATATAATACCAAGGGGACCAAATCAACATTGGAACCTAGAGCAGTCCTTTTCTAGAGCAATAGTATGATGATCTAACTTTGGTCACTGAAATATGCTACCATAGAAACTTTACACGAATCCTATTGAAATATGCTACCAATGAAACTATTTTCCATGAAATGGCATTTCCATGAAAACTGTGAAACATGTAACGGGGTATAATGCCCGTCTCAGATATTTTAGGTAGTGTTATACCACGTAGATGAGGGTCTTCTATGTACCAGGCCAGATGGGTACATGCAGTGCCATACAATTACCACAAAAAAGTATTTGTTTGTCTACATCGCGAAATCTCCATTGTCATGCGTAAAAGACAAGTAACTTAACATATGTTAACCATCTCAATGTCTAGGCATGCATCAGGACCCGTAGGACAGACATGTATTTGAATGAAGCGACTGTAAAAATAGACAAGAAAGACCTTATTAGATGGCACAGCCTCTACCTTAACCTTTCAATGCCACTGCTGAAACCCCTTCTGCCCCATCCTTGTCGCTACTTGCACTTGGTTACTGCTGCTACGTGCACTGCTACACCGTCCTGTCTGTTGCTCTTTGCGACTTTACGCTCATTACGCACCAAAAAAAAGCCACGCGGTGCACCGTGCTCCATAGATTAATAAAAAAGAAGTCAAATTACCCCTAGAACCCAAGAAAAACTATGCTACCAAAACTGTAACCTTTGATTTAGAAACATCTGGTCAACTCCTGCATGCAATCACTTCAAGGCACAATATATCTCCAATGAAAAATATGTGTTCAAAATATTTTCCACCATTCTAAATGTCAGTCTTTTGGTTATAAAAAGCGTACCTTTCAGAGTTAGATACTTAATAGTGAAAATTATGAGCATCTCCAATGATCCGATGAAATTGCCCCTCCCTCTTGTGACAAACAAAGGATACACTGTCTGAGCCACTCAATGTAATTGTTCACATCAACGCTCACAATTACAACCAGGACTCACCAAGCAGAAGCTGGGGAGGAAGCACCTTTTGGATGAATGTTCATAGTCCCTGCAGCGCCAGTTCTTTAGAAAACCACAATCAACCAGAAGTTCCACCCCCAAACAGCTCCCACGCCCTTGAACATTCCAGATCCATAAACACAATCTGCAAGCAACTTTGTTACGGTGAAAACTGCAACCTACTGAAGAAAAGCATAAATTAGATAGGGTGTGCTTTTGTATCTATACTTGTGGGGGTGAAGTTGGACCTCCAAGAATCAAAACCTTTCAAGCATTGCTAGATATTACATACCAGAAACCACTACACCTTATTAAAACTAGAACCCAAAAGGTCACTACTTTCTAGAGCAACAACTAGTACGATCGGCTTTAGATACTGAAGTAGTGTATGCCACTAATACAACATCAGGAATTTTATTTGGAAAATGTGCCTTGCTGCAGCTTCTTTTGCCTTTGACATTAAAGTTGTGGTTTGATTCGCAGGAAATAAAGTAGAATGCCACAACCTCCATGAAAGCCATTTTATTTCTCTCTATGACTTGCCTCATATGACATCAATCTCCATTGCAATAAGACCCTTGTAAGACTTGCCCTGATGCTAACACTCCAATAATACCAAAAGATCCATACACATCATCAAAATAAGATCACTGTACATGTAACTAACAGGGATGAGCCCTATCTGCTAAACTTAACAAGAACCATACCTGCGTAACTCTAAGGTTCGTGTAACCTTGAAGATTCTACGTAGATGGATAATTCATGTGGATTTCCTACTAAATCTATTTTAATGCAATTCTAGAGATGGGTACTGATTAGAATGAGAAAAAGATTATATTTGTACTAGTACTACGCACTAAATAGAACACTGAGCATTCATAGTCTCTGCAACCGACACCTCTATTGTAGGATGACAAGTGTTGGGAGGCACAGTTTATTTTCAGGACTGCAGACCACTCTCTGGAAAAAAATATAAACGTGAATCTTAGGGGTTGATGGAAGGGAGGGGGGAGGTTATTACTAACATGTCTGATTTAGAAATGTAAATATAAAAAGAGGATGAGTGGAAGACATAATATGCATCTAGTATCCAATCTTATGCACAAACCAAATTCTCTAATACCGTCATATAACACAGCTAATCATGCAGTGATACATTGGCACAATATGAAAGAGGTGAAATGTGTTATTGTGGATCAAGTTCTTCAACATAAAGCGACCCAACCCAACCCAACCCAACCCATCGCCACGTATATGGGAATAGGTTGCTTTTGGCGAAAAGTCCCCATTTCAATGGACATAAAAGGTAATGGATCCAACATGTTAACAATTTAAACCAGTAGAACTGCAGTGTTGGGCGTGTCTAATGAGAACATAACAACAGCTTTGCTATCAAACAATATTAATGAAGGAAAATAACTAATCTGGTAAGCGTACAAAGGTTCTCATATTTAAGGCAATATTTTGAATCAACACTCTACTTGTCCATGTCTCCATGATTTATGATCAAGGATATCACTGACATATTCTGAGATCGGTTACAGGACCAAAATGACTTCCCATACTTTAACTAGACGAAGGTATGTCAGTTGCAGTGTATGAATTGGGGCCAGAAGTAAATAACCGTTCAAGTAAGTAATAGCATTAATCATCATTGACTCCCAAGTTAGATCCAGAGAAGATTCGGGTAATGCCAATATTCTTGTTCATGCTCACGTACACCTAGCCCCAAATTCATATTCTTCTGCAAATGACGTGTATGTGTGCATACATGTCAAAAGTACCAATAATAACTTTGCCTCATTAATGAACATCCGAAACTGATGACACTGAATACTTTATCGTGAATCATGGATAAGCTTCTTATGATGTGCAGGTAATAACTTCACTAGACATTTGGATGTATGTACAGCCTACAGGAACCCTTATAGCTTACCATATAGCTTCAACCACCTTGACGAATATCATATGAGAGCAGCTTCGGCACATTTTCATCTAACATGTTAAATCCATCCAACACAGCATTTGTACTTGGTTGGATCCCTTACCATCGATTGTCCATAGATATGAGCAAGACTCGTAACTACCCCCATATCTATGGTGCTTCAAATGAATTGTACCATCTTACCAGTCCAATGATAGATCATTAGCCCTCCTTCGTTGTTGCTTGGTGTTGGAGAGCATAAAGCAAGATAACGAATTTCAGCCATTACATATCTTGTCCTTCGGTAATTACATGGCTAGTTGTCATAAAACCATAATAAAAGGCCATTTTAGAATTGATGGGGGTAAAGGCCTTTTCAGCTATATTCAGGTAGTGTGCAATATATACCACAAATGACAATCTTCTTTATACAGGCAATGCGGGTAAGTGAACTTGAAAAACATTTGTTCCAACAAGAATTTATGTGTCTCCGTGGGGAAGAGTCGTATTTGGCTAAATAAACCAAAATCTACGGGTTCAATCTAGCAGCTTCACATATTTCACAAGTAAATGTAACACTACATACTGTATAATTCTCTTGGTCAGGAAGGAAGAAAGAAGCTGATAGATAGGTTCTTATCATAAAATTCTGGGGGTTGGGGTCAGGTTTCAAATTTTCAGATTATCGAAATGTTAGGAAATATTTTTAATTCGAAAAAAACCATTTGTGTAGCATGGAAGAATACCTTCAAAAAGAGGGACGTATAGGAGGTACATTAACAAAAGTGCTCTCTAGAATTCCTATCTTGCTACATCGTTGCTCACTAGCATTCACATCTACAATATGGCTATGTATAAATGCCAGGTTCTATAATAATAAAAGAATGTGAAGCTATAATTAGGAACTTTATATGGACTGCAAACCATTCCAAGAGGAAACGGACAACTGTTTCCTGGGAAAAATGCTGCAAACCTTACTCTGAAGGTCGGCTAGAACTGAGGAAGCTCAATAATATCAATATGACTATGCTTATGAAGATGGCTTGAAAACTAGTTCAAAAGAGGGCTCATGGGCAGAGTTTATGAATGCTATATATTTCACAAAAGCAGGCGAGATGATCCAGTACTACGAAAAACTAGCGCCTGGAAACACCTATAACATTACCATTGTTTCCAATCTCTCTCAGACTTCTCCTCCCACACAACTCCTCTTCATGAGAATCTCTCTCCCTCTCCTCAAACTCAAACTCCTCATATATCTTTCCTCTCAATCATTTCCAGTATCCCTGTCTCATATAAAGTTTTTGATCCATACTTCATTTGGTGAGTCTCCATACTAGACCTCAGGATAAATATTGGGATATATTCCATAATTTGAGATCATCCACAACTTCAAATTTTCTAATATATTTTCCTAAGTTGATATTTGTACAAAGCAATGGTAGATATAGACCAGCAAGGTAGAGATTGAGACTTTACGAAGAAAAAGTACCAATGAAGCACATTCTAAAAAAATTCAGGGGCTACCTTGCCCACCCTGACTTGATTTCCTGGACCCGCCAGTGTATAGGTTATATCTGATCATGTTTGGGAAGAGAATTCTTGGGGCAACACAAAAATCTATGTATCTGAACTGCCGCAACATGGAACCTGGGATACTGATAACTCCACTGCTAGTGTTTCAAGCAGTGGGAGTGGACTTCTAATGTAGCAGGTATAGATCACTGCATCTACATGCCCCAAATGCAAGGAAAGTTCACAATTAGTGCTGCCTATGAACACATTAGAAAGAAACACAGCATCTGCTGGTGGAAGAAACACCTATGGGGGAACAACTCTGCTTCCAGAAACAACAATCTAGCTTAGAGAATTTTAAATTATGACATACCCACAATGGACAGGATACAGAAGCAAAACATAAATTTGGCCTCTATATGCAGCTTCTGCATGGAAAATGGTGAGTCTAGCTCTCATATCTTTTTACATTGCAGCTATGCCGAAAATGTGCTGAGCTGGGCTACGGGTTTGTTTAGTCTCCATATAACAAACTGGTCCTTCCCAAATATCTTCAAACTTGCAAACCAAACAAGCTTACAAGATTTGTGGATTAACACTGCTTTGTCTGTTCTGAATCAGATCTGGGCTACTAGAAATAAGATAAAACATGATAAACAAGTAGTATTTCTGCAGGGAAAGCTATTATGTTGAAACGGGTAAGTGAAGCTGCTAGAAAATCAAAAGGGGTCATGAAGCACTCTGTTGTGAAACTAAGAATTATCCATGATATGGGGGTGGGGTGTAAGACAGGCAAGCAGACTCAAATCAAAACTTGCTAATGGCATTTGCTTAACCAAGGAGAAATAAAAGCCAACTGTGATGGCTCATGTAGGGGAAACCCGGGTCAGGGAGGTTATGGTGTGGTGTATAGAGACAATTTGGGTAGTATCAAAGGGGTGCAGATTCAGAAAATTGGAGTTGCTACTTCCTTTTGGGCACAATGCAAAGCCATTTTTTCTGCAGCAGAGAAAGCTCTTTCAGTGATTGGAGAATACAAGGGATTTTTACTGATTGAAAAGTAGCTGCTCAAGTTTACAAAATGACAGAATCCCTTGGCAGATGCATGCGAAGTGGAAATATGTTCAAAGCAAGATAAGGATAACAGTTGATCAGACATGGAGGGAAGCAAACTTTGGTGCCGATGATTGTACTTATAGAGCTAGCTTGTTGTCTACTGGTGCAGAGGAGTGGTTTGAGGACAGATCTGTTTTTTTTTAAGAGACCTGTATATAGATTTTGTTAACATCTTGTTTTTAGTTTGCTGAGGCTGTGCTTGGTTCGCTGCAACGGTATGCATATGCTTTGCCGTGCAGCTGTTTATAGATCACGAGTGATTGGTTTGGCTGCTGCACTATGGTGCAATGCAAGTTGTTCCAGCGCTTTCAGATTTTCTTAACAAATGTGCTGCACCTGCATGCAGTTGAAATCAGCCTGCACCACCTTGCTTTTAGCCTATAATCAGGGAATTTTGAAGTCCCAAAACTCAGATCACGATTTTTTCCCCCACAGACAGATTATTTTTTGCAAATTATGCTTTCCTCCTTAAATTACTCTCTCTTCCCCATTAATGGAGGAAAAAAAAATCTCTCCATCAATGAGTTGTATAAACCGAACCAATCAACTCTTAGTGTGTTGCATTGCAGCGGATGCAATACAACTCTTTGCAAATGCACGGGAATGCAGATTGCAATGGCTTGCAACGAACCAAGCACAGCCTAAGTGTTAGAAAATGTCTACACTAGCTTTTTTCTAAGGTGTGAGATGGAGATTATTAGTTTCTAAACTTCACTACTTTTCAACTCGGATGGTTTTATTTTAAATCTTCTTCATAAATTTTAGATTTTCTAAAAACAAAGTGATAAATAAGAATAATAATTCTTTCTGCATATGATGGCAGCCTAAAAGTTCCCCATATGTTTTACTTTTCTTGATGCAAATCTACTCTTTACATAATTCATCAAATTACACTCATGCATTCCTTGTGCAACGTTCTTTTCTTCTAATATAAACAATCCAAATGTTTTCACGTATTATTATTACTAAAGGGATATAAGTGTATTAATACTACTTAATGATGGATCTAGGATTAAATTCAACGTCTGTTTCTAACTATGTCTATAACTATAAGTACTAACACTAGTTACATTCTACTTTTAATCTATCACTACATCATAAGCAAAATACATAATACTTAAGCACCAGCTTGGTATCCTGTAAATAAACATGAATAACCCTTATTCCTGAAATTTGGTTATGTCTAGGTGCTTGATACAGCTCCACGAGTATAAAGAAAATGTGGAAGAAAACCAATCATACATAATATCCTTCAGTAGACAATGTGAAACCCAAACCTCCACAAAACCCATGTTCCACAAATTTTATCAGAACAAAAATGGAAAACATGCCAAGCACCTAAACTCAACAGGAATATTTATAATGCCAATTTAAAACTAAGAAATTATTGTGTTGAATCATGTTTATTCCCCACATACCAAGCAAGGCTTAAATCAATAAGCACTCATATTAATCAACAAGTCTTCTGATCATTATGTTTTTGCTTTTATGCAATTAGCATATACTGATCATTCAATTAGCACTCCATCCCGATTAACAGGAGAATCAGCTATGAGAAAGATACAATCGTACAAATATAGATCTAGTAAAAATATACGAAATGGTATGAGATGCCATTGCTGAAAGTTAACTTACATGTGGATAGATGATCGATCGCGTCGATCCAGATACACTTCAAGCCTATCTGACATAACAAAACAAGCTGCACCAACCATGTTAATTTCCCCAACTGATACTAGGAAGTTCTGAAGGAACTGATGCAGGATCAAGCTCCCAACAATCTCTCAAATTTTCTGAGACCTCTGGCCCAGAAAGCTTCTTCGCAGGAATCTGATGTGAAAACAGACGTGCATCATCTTTATCGATCAATATGATAGCATGACATCCAATTTCCCGTCTCTTAAAAATAGTCTTAAACCCTTCAACCTTTTCCAGAAAAGCCATACTCAAACCGTGCATTTCACTGTAGCTCGTGAGAAATACAACTATATCATAACGTCGTTTTTCCCTCAACGAAAGACATCCCTTGTCCCCGTCTAAAGCAATTTTGCTATAAATCGCCCAAATCGACCCCTTCTTGGGGTAAATTCTGTAAACCTCTCTAGCCACTCTTTCACATTCTACTTTATGAGAAAAAACATTCACGGAATGAATGGAAATCTTTGATGCAACCTTAAACCGTCCACAAGAGACATGGAACCCTGATTTCTCCCAGGAGATTAATCGCTGGTCTCTATTGTTCTCCAAATTTAACCAACTCATCTTCACATTGAAAGGATTTACAGAAACTTTGTCAATCAAACCGTAATGTCGAGGCATTCCATCGTCATCATCGTACACAGCCCAAACCTGACCTATCTTAAAACTACGCTCCACCCTATCTTTATCAAAATTATAGAAATCCGAGTCATCCACCGCCATAATCTCCGTATCCTCATTACTCCTCTTCGACGCCACCACAGCCCGTACCTCCTTTTCTTTCTTGTTTTTCACTATGCTATCTCTTCTTCCCTTCCCCATCTTCGTGCTCTCTTTCTCCATCATATCTTTCTCAAAATCGTAAAAATCCGAGTCATCCATTTCCACAATCTCCATATCGTTACTCTCATCTAACTCCTCTTCCAACGCCACCACAACAGGCCTCTCTCTCGCCTTCTTCTCTTTCTCATTTCTCAAGTTCCTCGCATTTTCCTTCTCCTTGTTCGCTCTTTCCGCGAGTAACATTCTCTTTGCTTCCGCTTGCATTTCAGCTAAGGTCATGTCACCTTCGTCTTTCACCTTCTTCGACTGAGCTTTCAAACTCAATCTCAAACTAGACCTCGACCCTGACCCCAATTTCTCCCCCGACTCTGCCGATTCACTAACCGCAATTTTCCGCTTTGCATTAACATTCTTCGTTCTCTCAAGCGGTCTATCATCCCTAATCTTCTCCAATGACGAAATTTTTCTAGTCTTAACCCTATAATTAATCAAAAAGTCGTCATCCGAGGAATAATCAAAAGGATTCCTGGGTTTACCTTCGTTTTGCATCAAATTAAGCGGTTTAACATCGTTAATGGGTACCTCAAAAGCTAAAAACCTTTTATCACAACTAGGGCACAACAGGTTGTGACCAACATACCTTCTATCAAACTCATGAAACAATCTACAAGTAGAACAAGCAGTCCAAAACGTGTCAACCCTAACAGTCTCAATCTGAGATTGAAACTCGATACGGAGCTTCAAATCATACTCCTTCCTCCTAATCTTATCAGACAAAACACCGAATGCCTCGGAGACAAGTTTAAAGGCTTCTTCGGAGCCTAAACAAGTGTTCTTATCAGGGTGAAGAAGTAGGGCTAGTTTTTTGTATTGGTTTTTAATTGAGTTAATGTGAGAAAATGGTTCTACCTTAAGAATGTCGTAGTGGCAGCGAGAGTTGGATGTGGTCTTTGAAGCGATGTTGAGGATCTTCAAGGTTGTGATCATCGCGGAGATGTTGGCAAGGGTTGGAGCGAGACGGCAAGCTTTCTTAGCGTATTTTAGGGCGGATTTGAGCTTCTGTTGTTTGTATTTGGTTTCTGCTAGGGTTTTGAGGTTTAGGGCTTCTTCTTCTTTGGATTTCGATCGTTTGCGCGCCATATTTTTCATTTTGGAGGAATGGGGAATGGAGGTGATTCTCTTCATTGCTCTTGTTTAGGATGCCAACCTATATGGCAATTTCAATTAGATATGTCGTTTTTTTCTTTCAAATCAAATCCCCAACAGAACTCTCTTTTTTATTAATTAATTCAACAGGGGATACAAAGTTTTGAAGGTTAAAAGCGTCGTAGATGGTGTATTTACAAAATACGGGCCGAAATTTAACAAGACAAATTGTGAATGATCTCTGGCTACACCGTAAGAACTCCTAGGAAACGTCTACACTTTTATCTGCAAAAACCTTTAGCGATGCGTTGCCTGTTTATTAATAAATAACACAACTTCTTTGATCCTCGGCTCTCTAGCTACTCGCTTCGGCATCTGCAGCTTGCGTGATGTCGTGCCCTGCAGCAGCAATGTCCGAATAACAAATCATATCTCATTTGAACTTTTGTTTTCCAACTAAGAAGCATCGACTCTAATAATACACCAAACCTTCTTCCACAACCGGAAAAAAAATCCACAAATCTTAGGTTGAAGAAAATTTGTTTGAAGAGGCTTATTTACAAAGTAACTCTTAGCTCTAGACAGAATTTTACAATGAATCATTTTCGAATTCCTAAAAAATCGTGTCATTTCTCGAAATTCATATAGAATGCATAATGGTATTGAAGGGGCTCCAACGACTGATAGTGTCTTACCCATAGCAAAAGCCATGGGCAAGTGCAATAAGTCTATGAAGGGAGTATGTATAAATCCAAAGATCAATATTGAGGGAGTGATCGAAAGCATACCAGATGCCTTTAAGGTTCTTACAAAAGAAAAGAAAAACATGTGTTGTGGACTCTTCTTCGGCTCCACATCTTGGGCAAATACATTTATCTAGATCTTCCCCCGTGCAGGAGTTTGAGGTTTCCATATGAAATATTGAACTCTGAAAGGAGTGCAGCTTCCATATGGTCTCCCAAGTCTTTTTGTATTACTTCTGTATTGGCCAAGTACTTGAAGAAGAAAAAGACTTTACGAGCTATTTGGGAGCTTAATTCAGTGATGCAGGGTTATGACCTGAAACTTGGGATTGGGAGTATAATTTTTTTGCTAAATCTAGGTCCGTATATGGTCCTTGATTTGAACTTGGGATTGGGAGTATAATTTTTTTGCTAAATCTAGGTCCTTATATGGTCCTTGATTTGTTCATTGAGTTCAAGAACAGTAAATAAAATATATGTAGGGTATGTGTTTGGCCTATCATGGATCATTGAGTTAATCATGAGGTGCTTGCATTGGCCCCTTCCTCTTTTGGGATTTAAAATATCATATCTACGATACATAGGATACTATAGATTTTGGGACCTTTTTTGGGGGAATGTTCGACCGCACACCACGTACACCTTCACGATCGCCAATGTCCATGTACGATCACATGGATCGTGTGACCTGGGATCAAAACCTTGTTCTTATCCAAATTATGCATCTTACAGTTGAAAAACGACGAATTTCCCCACTAGAAAAAAACAAATGGGGACCGGATTTAATGACCCGGGTAAAACCATTTAACGGTCTCCGACAATCCCGAATAGTGTTCAGCCTGTCGGACAAACCGAATGGGTAGAGGCTAATTCAACAGTCTGGAATGGTTGCCACTACCCCGAATGGTTGACGCTATTAATCCCAAGTGATTGGCGAAGTCCTCTTCGTGGTAAAGTAGTCCTAAATTTCGGTGTTCATGGTGGTGAGAGACAGCACCGAACACCATCCCAATAACGACAAACACCGCCTACGACGTGAATATATTTAAAAAATACTCATGCATGGACATATAATAAGTTACAGTACCATGAATAAATGGTAGTTACATTTGTTCCCGCGCGTGGTGGTAGATCTTGATGATCAACAGTGCTCCATCACTCTGAGATTCTCTACACTCAGTGGTCTGTAGCGATCCAGTGATGATATTGTGTTGTGATTCGATGGTTTGTGTGGGTGAGAAGTATGGGAACATGCAAATGGATAGAGAATTGGGAGAGAAATAACACAAAACATGAGAATAAACATTCTTATTGTTAAAATGGGCTTTATATAGTATATTTTCTTTTGTTAAAAGTCAAGTACTGAAAGAGGAACAAGTTTTATTTAGTTTAAGTAAGATAAATTATATTACAACTACTCAGTTCTACCTAACAAACCATAACCTCCAAGAACATCTCCTAAAGTGCCTCACTACCTTGAATCCAAGGTGCCACCTAGGATTTTCGTCCTCCAGCAGTGCCTCACTGACTTGGATTTCAACCTCCAAATTCAAGGCTGAGTCTTGGATTTCAAGACTCAACCTTGGAATTTAATGTCGCGATTGGACGCCTATTATATCTTTAAACAGGCGCCTAAGACTTGGGCGCCCAATTTTTTTTTATTTTAAAATTTTCAAATCGGGCACCCAAGTCTTGGGTCCCCAATTTAGACGTAAAAAAAAAAATTGAAAAAAAAAATATATTAAAAAATCCAAGTCAAGTACTGTTGGAGAAAATAGAGTCTGACTGACTTGGATTTGGCTATTTTTCAACCAAGCCAGTCAGACAGTTTAGTAAGAAAATAACCCTAATAATACCAAGCCCCATAATTACCAAATCTTAGCTACTCACCACTTTTCAATATTGTAACCAGGAGTGGTTTTTTTTTTTTTTTTTTTCTTTCTCCAGCGGGGGGGGGTTGGCAATACCCCCACTTTTTTTTGCTAATAAATAATAATAGCCCAGCCTCGTAAAGTCCAAGCTCAGTTGGGTTTTAAGAGTTGTGTTTTGGACCATTAACTATCTATCCCTAACTCTCTTCTTCTATCTGAAAATTAATATAAGTAAAATCACCAAACACCCTATAAAAGCTCAAAAAAAATTTGAGGGCTCCGCCCCTGACACCTCATGTATAAAACTCTTCCTCATGCTACCGCATCCTCTTCTACCACATCATCCTCAACCCCATTTTCTTCGGCAACTGCAAACTCTTCAAGTACTAATATACATTCCAAATAAGGCCATATTGAGCAATTGCAGCGAATATCGTGAATTCGAACTCCACCATCATCGCACTTATTTCGACATAGTCAAGTGTAATCGCAACTTCCTTCAATCTTTAATATTCACCTGGAAATTTATTGGGATCCCAATGATCTGGATGAACGATGCACAATAACAGGTGCGGCACCAATTTCATATTAACTAAGGTTTAAAATCCAAAGATAAGAAGAACATACAAACTATTGTGATTGAACTTCCTACATCCAACTTCTTCTTGCCTAGAGATTCCCCCCAGATATCCAGTGAATGGGTACGTATGAGTACCAAATGTGTTCCAACTTTAAATAAAACTTTTTGGATCCAACGTAGGACATATTTTGGTAATTCGGTGATCATCTTGGAGGAAGAAGTGAGAGGGTGATGGTGTGAGAAAGAAGAGGACGATGGTATGAAAGAGATGGTATTGAGAAAGGGGGAGATGGCGTTGAGAGAGAGGAAGATGGTATTGTGTGTTAAGATCAGTAGATCAAAGTTAGTCCCACATCGGGTAAAAGATGTAGTTCACACAAGGATATAAGAAGATATGGGCTATTAAATTGTATTGAGGCCTTTTAATTAAGAATAAATCCCCACACCTAGCCCAACCCAACTAGATGGTAAAGGTGGGGACAATATCAGTGCAATGGGGGCTCTGGCCCACATAAGTGGTATCAGAGCCGATAGTTCGGCTGGGCGTATCGGCACGTCTCTTCAATCGTTAGAGGTGGAGCTCATATTTTCTTTCCATGAAGCTCAAAATGAACAATGGTTCGCGCATAGATGTGCAGTGGTAGTGGACGGTTATCGTTTGATGTGAAGCTCATGTTCGCTTCGGTGAAGCTCAAAATGGACGGTTGTTGACTAACGATGTTTGATCCAAGGTGGAGATTGATAAGATCAGTGGATCAAAGTTAGTCCCACATTGGGTAGAAGATGTAGTTCACACAAGGATATAAGAAGATATGGGATATTAAATTGTACCGAGGCCTTTTAATTAAGAATAAAACCCCACACCTAGCCCAACACAACTAGGTGGTAAAGGTGGGGACAATATCGGTGCAATGAGGGCTCGGGCCCCAATAAGTCTCTCTCTTCCAACAAAAATATTAGGATTACGGCTCAAAATAGGGAAAAGTCATTCGAACGAATGGGGAAGTCGTTCGAATGACAAAGTTTTTGTTGAAGTCGTTCGAACAAAAATTGCCCTGTTTGTTTGTTTTTAAGTTTGTTTCGAAGAGGATTTAATGTAAAGCGATGGATTATCTCATGATGTGTACTTCAGAGATGACCTAATAGAAAGCCTATAAATATAGAGTGTATGTTAAAGGCCTTTGTACAAGATAAAAGAGTTAGAGAGGGAAAATGGAGAAAACTAGGGTTTAGCTTTTAAAAGATTTTTTGGGCTTTTTTCTAGGGTTTCTTGCTGGGGATTATCTGTAAGGGTAGAGGTGAGGTTGAGTGATCTATGTAACTTCTTGTAACCCTAAGTGATAATATATTCGTCGTGCTTGTCGGGGGTGGTTTTGATTCTTTAAAAGGTTTTCACTGAAATTAAACCTTGTGTATGTGATTATTACATTTGTTTGAATTCTCTTTGGTTAGAGTTGGTTCTTCAAGTTCTTGCTAAATCGTATTGTGCTTCTGCGTTGTGATTTGCCCCCTCGATTTCCCAATAATTGGTATCAGAACGAGGCTTTGGGCAAGTAGAGTAGCAAGATGGGAAGATCTAAGTATTTTAACGTGATCAAGTTTGATATGGAGAAGTTCGATGGGAAGATCAATTTTGGATTGTGGCAAATACAAGTCCAAGACATCTTGATTCAAGGCGGGTTACGCAAGGTACTGAAAATGAAGTTTATACCTATTGAAGGTATAGCGGCCCAGAAAGTGGATGACGATGAAGAAGACTGGGAAAATCTGGATTCAAGGGCTGCGAGCGGGATACGCCTTTGTCTCGCTAAGAACATTTTGGCAAATATGGTTTGAGAGAAGACCGCAAAGGGTCTTTGGGAAAAGCTTAAAAGTTTATACCAAACAAAGAGTCTTTCGAACCTTATACCTCAAGGAGCGGCTTCATACGCTTAAGATGAATGAGGGTACGAGCGTTGGTGATCACCTAGGTTCTTTGAATGGGATCGTTTCGGAATTAGAATCGATCGGAGTTAAAGTTGAGGATGAAGATAAGGCGCTTCAACTCATATGGTCTCTTCCGTCTACCTTCAAGCATCTTCAACCTACGTTGATGTATGGGAGTGGAACCTTGAGTTTTAAGGAGGTTACAAGTACGCTTTTTTCCCTGGAAAGAAGGCTTAAGGGTAACGAATCTTTGGGGGAAAACTCTGCGATGGTGGTTTCTGGGAAGAGAAGCTTTAATAGGTTCATAAAAGGAACTTGTTGGAGCTGTGGTCAATCGGGTCATTATA
Source organism: Kingdonia uniflora (assembly GCA_014058105.1). Classification (NCBI taxonomy): domain Eukaryota; kingdom Viridiplantae; phylum Streptophyta; class Magnoliopsida; order Ranunculales; family Circaeasteraceae; genus Kingdonia; species Kingdonia uniflora. The sequence continues at coordinate 3,005,661 of JACGCM010001844.1, read as the reverse complement.
GATCGGATTACAAAGTGGGGAAAGGTAATGGAGCAAGTTCGGCAAGGGGCTCCGAAAGTGACACTAGCAAACTGGCAACGGTTACTAGTAATGATGGTGATGAGGCACTCCTCATGGTGGTTGATGATGGTTATCGCTACGATAGAGGATGGGTATTTGACAGTGGTGCTATAATGCATGTATGTGCATACAAGGCATGGTTCGACAATTATGCAAGGTCTGAGGGTAGCAAGTTTGTGTTGACGAACGATGGCTCTTGAAGGCCAATTTCGAGAGTGGGTGATATTCGTGTGAGGATGTTTGATGGACGCATCGAAGTTCTTCATGATGTTCAACATGTGTCGAGTATGACTCATAATCTAATTTTACTTTCCAAATTATATAACAAGTGTTACAATTACTCCGGGCGAGGTGGAGTAATGAAAGTTTATCGGAAATCTTCTTTGATCATGAAGGGAGTTCTAAGCGGGAACTTGTATGCATTGGTTGGTAAATCAATGGGTAGAGATGTGAAGGTTGCATGTATCGATAGAGCTATGGAGATTTCTCGAAAGGGGAATTTAGTTCAAGGAGGAGTAATGGCACGGTCTACAAAGATGATCAAAAAGTAGGATCCGATTGGTGGATCTAGGAAAAGCATAGACTCAGGTAATTATCTTAATTGAGAAACGACAAGGATACACGACGAATCCAGTAGAATAAATGGTTTATCGCCGAAGTGGAGATTGTTAGGATTACGGCTCAAAACAGGGAAAAGTCGTTCGAACGAGTAGAGAAGTCATTCGAATGACAGAGTTTCCGTTAAAGTCATTCGAACAACCTCATGACTCATTCGAGCGAAAATGGCTCTGTTTGTTTATTTCTAAGTTTGTTTCGAAGGAGATTTAATCTAAAGCGATGGATTATCTCGCGATGCGTACTTCGAAGATGACCTAATAGAAAGCCTATAAATATAAAGTGTATGTTAAAGGCCTCTATACAAGAGAAAATAGTTAAAGAGAGAAAAAGGAAAAATCTAGGATTTAGCTCTGAAAAGATTTCTTGGGTTTTCTTGCTGGGGATTATCTGTAAGGGTAGAGGTGAGGTTGAGTGATCTCTTGTAACTTCTTGTGAATGTGATTATTGCCTTTATTTGAATTCTCTTTGGTTAGAGTTGGTTCTTCAAGTTCTTGCTAAATCGTATTATGCTTCTGCGTTGTGATTTGCCCCCTCAATTTCCCAACATTGTGGTATAAGAGGAGAAGAGAAGAGATGATATGAGAAGAGAGACTCGAAAAAAGAGGAGGTGTGAAAGAAAAGAGGGAGACGTTGTGGTTTTTATGGTATACAAGATGTTGTTACTTAATATGTAGGGGTCATGTCTCTTGGACATGCCTCCTTATTATGCAGGCTCTTAAATCAAGCCGAATTGGGAATCGACTCCATTTGCCAAACTACATGGCAATTTCAATAAGATATGTTGTTTTTTTTCTTCTTAAAATTATGGGCTTGGTTAGAGCATCTTCCAAAAGTGGTTTTGGCATTATATGTCAATTTCCAGCCTAATGAACGTATTGGAAATTGCTCAAATACGTTCTTCTAACCATCTACTTAAGGCATGATGTGCATGAATTTCCTAGACGTTTGAGACTAGTCGATTTTGAATAAATTAGGTCTAAAATCGATAGGTCTGAATTCCTTTGAATTAATGGTCTAACCTTAACCTAGTTCAAATCGATTCAAATATATAATGTCTACAAGCAATTGGAAATTAAAGACAATGGCAAAGATTTTTAACACTGTGGGAAACCTTTCTCATGAGAAAAACCCACAGGTCATTGTCGAATCACCCGACAGCTAAAACAATCTACTATTGAAAAAAAACTATAATAATTTAATCACTTACAGACTCGATAAACATATCCCGTGGTTACCTCTCTTCTAATTAAACTTCTTGCAATCAATTCTGCGTTCTCGTAATGCCTCGCTTCAATCTCTTGTTGAAGCTTCCTTTCTTAAACCGCTCAAGTTCATCTGGTCATGATCTAGGTTTCTTGATCAATGGTGATTAATTTCAGATTTGAGTATTTTAGTTTGCTCTTAAATCTCTCAAGAAAAATCTCTCCTCACTCTAAAAAAACAAGCCCTAGAAAAATAGGTTTTCAAGAAGTTGAGTTCTGAAAAAAAGAAAGTTGTCTTTTATAGGAAAATAGAAATCACGTTCTCTGTTGAGTAAAAATAAATGTATTCGAATAAAAATCAGGCTCAACAAATCTATTCGAATAAAAATAAATCTATCCGAATAAAAAGAAATAGGCTGAGCCAATCTATTCGAATAAAAAATAGCCTGAGGTATTTTATTCGAATATAATAAAATCTATTCGAATAGAAATGTTCTTAGTTCTATTCGAATAGAAAAGGAATCTATTTGAATAGAAGTTCTGTTATCCTAAAAAGACATACTTATTACTTTTTCCATACTCTGTAAAACTACATAGGGCTTGATATTTATAGTAAGGAGTTAAAAACCTACTTACCTGTTCAGTGTTAGTCCAGCTGTAGTCGCTCCACGTGCACTCACTGATGCCGAAAAGCCACGAGATAGTGTTGACACCTACTCTAGACACTAAATGAAACAAACTCCAAAATTGATATTTCAATCTCCCCCTTTGGTTCATTTTGTGTCAAAACTTGAACTATAGGTAATAAAAGAAAATTACAAACTCGATGGATTGACTCACTCACTGAACATCCATTTTCAAAACAAATATCCTCTGTAATCCCTGCACACTAAACAAGATACATCACCTAACAGTTCACATTCAAAATAAGGGATTTAGAGGATAAACATTACTTACCTGGTTTACCTGTCAGGAGTATCTCTCCCCCTTTTTGGCATAGATGAACAAATGGTAAGCAAAACAAAATATAATACTCAAATAGTCTAACTAAATAAAATGAATATGGACTTAGAAGAGTACTAAACACCAATACCCCAAAATAAAATGCATCTCCCCTAAAATTAGTAACCCCTTTAAAATGAAACACAAACGTGAGGACACACACGGGGAGTGTTTTTGAAATAAGTAAGTAATAGAAGACAACACTCCCCCTAACACAAGGCATGATAAAAGATAATGAATCTAAAATATCATATAAAGACCAAAACAACGCCCATGTGTTATAAAACAATCACTAAATGAATTACTTGGTGTGTGTGTGTGTGTACATAGTCAAATGAATGCCCGGTTTTTAACTTATTACTCAGCCGTACTTAGAATACGATGTTGGAAAGTTATTTCAACTTAGGCCTTTCATGGTTGATCACTCAAAATTACTGATAATTGACTAGCAAGCACTCTGTGTGAGATATGAATATGAATAAGTAATAGAAGACAACACTCCCCCTAACACAAGGCATGATAAAAAGATAATGAATCTAAAATATTCTATAAAGACCAAGACAACGCCCATGTGTTATAAAACAATCACTAAATAAATTACTTGGTGTGTGTGTGTGTGCATAGTCAAATAGATACCCGGTTTTCAACTTATTACTCAGCCGTAGTTAGAATACGATGTTGGAAAGTTGTTTCAATTTAGGCCTTTCATGGTTGGTCACTCAAAATCACTGAGAATTGACTAGTAAGAACTCTGTGTGAGATATGAATATGAATAAAAAACAAATAAAAAATCATTTCATCAAAAATGGCGCACTGTGAGCTGGAAGATCTTATGGAAAAGAACCTCATTTATTATTAATGGTGTCAAGTTAAAACTAATATAAACTCATTATCTCTAATCTCCAATAATACTGACAGCGCCCAACTTAAGATCAAATAGGTCTTTGAATAGGTTATAATATAGGCATGGGTAGGCTTATGACAGAGTAGGTGTTTTACTGGCATTCTGAGACTACAGCTACAGTAGCTCCCTCTTACTTCGAATCAACTTGACCTTCTTTTACTCTTTCTTCTTGAGTACACACAATAAAAATACCTTTTCACTTCCTCTTTTTTTTCTTCTTTTTTCTTCATGACACTGATTGAGATAATAAAAAGTTCTTTTGGGGACTCATTGTATTCTTCTATTCACAATTCCCCCAAAAATCACACATATATTTTTTTTTTCTCCTTTTTCTTTTTTCTTCTCACTGAATAGTCTCAGAACATATGGATATAGGAATAAAGAATTTGGGTAGAAAAAAAAGAAAGACATATTTTAAGGCTCAAAGGGCTGCAAGTGAAAAAAATGGTTAGAAATAACGAAGGCCAACAATGGGAGAAAAAAATGCTTATTATCATATCTTCGGTTAGACACCGTCACTTTTTCACCTCGAACAAAAATAGAAAAGTTTTACTAGTATAACTTGACTTTGATGTTACCATTTGACAATTGAGTAAGAAAATAAAATGAGATTAAAAATAACAAGATCAACAGAAGAGTAAATCTCATAACACTCGAAGCTAATAAACAAGGTCAAATCCTCACATAACATTAAGTACGAAGTCTCTACAGTTATCCTTACGTGGTTCTACTCACGATGAGCTTTTAGTTTAAACAAGAGAATCACTGACTATTGTGAGTTGATATCTTACCAAATAATTATCTCATTAATGAATATAAAGCAAATACATAGTCCAAGTCTAGTAAGAATATTCCACAGATAAAAACTTCTAAAGTGTAAAGTGCATATAAAAAAAACCAGAACAATATCCTACTATCCTTTAAAAAAAAAAAAAAACCCAACTGAACAGGGTTAGAAATGTACCTAAACGCTGGAGCATACTGTTAACCCGTACCTAAACACTGGATTATACTGATAACCTATCTCAGTTTTGATTCATTACCTTATTTATGAGGACAAGTCATCCTTTTGTACCTAAATTGTACGAATCACCTTTCGAGGTGATGTTTCTGGAGTAAACTATCTACTCACATTCTCACTTTTCACATTATAAAAATTTACATATGACTTATATTTTTGTCTATTGAAAGGTCGAGCATATGGTTGATAGGGTCCAACAAATCTACAATAAGATGCAAGATGTCCCTTTCGACCACATATACTACAATAATAAATATGAGAGTAAGAGACCCGTTTGGCTTAATTATGAGTAGTGGATATCATGTTATGTTTGGGCACCGAAGTAGAAGTAGTTGTTTTCACAAACTTTATGATTTGAGGAGTCTTGACATTAGGAAGAGGTTCCTCATATCCTAGACCCCTTTTGTTACTATATGTCTTTCCTATATATAACATTTTATCAATATTTTTGGCCCCATGACAGAACTTCTCAAGATTCTGCTGAGATTGAACTACATCAAGCTTGGCCAAATGAAGTTCATCCAAAGTTGATTTCCTTTCTTCTATTGCATCATTAACTTCTTTTTCCTAAAAACACACATTTGTCATGAAGGCCTTGTTTTTTATTCTAAAGAACCTCTATCTCGTGACTTGTACTCTCAGTTTTGTTTTGAAGTTTGCACGTAAGTGCATTAACTTGGTCTTTCAAGACCTTATTAAGTTTACCGAGTTTCATACACTTGGCGAGAATCTGAGCATACAAGTCCTCAAGATTCAGGTCTTCAAACTCATTTTGTTCTTGATTACTCTTATTTTCAATAGAATTTTCAAGTTTAAAAACGTCATAGTTATCATTACCATAATTTAGAAAAGTAGGATATGCACAATAATTTCCATTATCAACTACTTGGGGATGACTCTCATTACTATTATTCTCATCATCACTGTCATCCCAAGAAACACTGATATTCATAGCTTTGTGATTGGTCCCAGATTTCTTATTGGGACAGTTGTGAGCATAATGACCAAACTTGTGACACTTATAATATTCAACTTAACTCAGGTCAGTATCAATGATGGCTTGCCGATTATTTGATTTAAGATGATCATGAGTGCGCGACTTATAATTCACTGATTGCCCTTATTTTTGAAATTAACAATTTTTTACAAGGTTTTTCAGCTGCTTGCTTATAGAAGCAATTTGTGAATCCATATCGAACCCATCATCATTACCTGAATCAGATGAGTTATCAGCATCTTTGATACCCTTAGAAGAAGAATAATAAGATGAACATTTAAAAGAAATATTCTTGTTCTTTTCAGGGTTTTCCATTTTCATCTCGAGTTTAAAAGTTTGCAATTTTCCAGCTAATGTATCTGGTTTCATTTTCTTAAGATCTTTAGCTTCCTCGATAACATCATGTCTGGATCTAAAGCTCTTAGGAGGAGATCTTAGAACTTTGCAAACAATTTGAACATCTGAGTAAGTTATACCTAATGCGGTACTAGTATTGACAATGTCACTTAGTCTCGCATAAAACTCATCAAAGGGTTCATTCTCATCCATTCGAATATTCTCAAATTATGAGGTGAGCATTTGCAATTTTCTTTTCTTAACTGTATCATCGCCTTCGTGAGTTCGAACTAATATGTCCCAAGCTTCTTTCGAAGTGGTACAAGCAGATATGTGTCTAAACTCACTTAAGCTCACAGCCATAAAAATAGTATTGCGATCCTTGTTATTATAACCAGTAGCTTCTTTTTCATCCTTAGACCATTTATTCCTAAGCTTAAGAACCTCTTCAGATTCATCACCCATCATGGTAGGGTGCGTCTATCTATCCTCGATTGCAATCCAGACATCTTCTCTGAGTGATTATAAGAATACAACCATTTAGACCTTCCAATAAGGATAATTTTTGCCATCGAAAAGGGGTGGACGATTTATGGGACCTCCAAATCTTTCGGAATCCATTATTCTCAAGAAATTAAGCTGGGATCCACGCTCAGGTTGTTAATCTTTGAAGCGTGACCGCTCTGATACTAATTGAAATTCCTAGACGCTTGATACTAGTCAATTTCGAATAAATTAGGTCTAAAATCGATAGGTCTGAATTCCTTTGAATTAACGGTCTAACCTTAACTTAGTTCAAATCGATTTAATTATCTAATATCTACAAGTAATTGGAAATTAAAGACAAGGGCAATGATTTTTAACCCTGTGGGAAACCTTTCTCAGAAGAAAAACCCACAGGTCACTATCAAATCACCCGATAGCTTAAATAATCTACTATTGAAAAAGAACTACAAAAATTTAATGGCTTACAGACTCGATAAACACATCCCGTGGTTACCTTTCTTCTAATTAAACTTCTTGCAATCAATTTCGCGTTCTCGCAACGCCTCGCTTCAATCTCTCGTCGAAGTTTCCTTTTTTGAATCGCTCAAGTTCTTCTGGTCATGGTCTAGGTTTCTTGATTAATGGTGATTGATTCAAGATTTGAGTGTTTTAGTTTGCTCTTGAATCTTGCAAGAAATATCCCTCCTCACTCTAAAAAAATAGGCCCTAGAAAAATAGGTTTTTATGAAGTTGAGTTCTGAAAAAAGAAAAGTTGTATTTTATAGGAAAATAGAAATTATGTTCTCTGTTCGAATATAAATAAATGCATTTGAATAAAAATCAGACTCAGCCAATCTATTCGAATAAAAAGAAATAGGCTGAGTCAATCTATTCGAATAAAAAATAGCCTGAGGCATTTTATTCGAATACAATAAAATTTATTTAAATAGAAATATTCCCAATTCTATTCGAATAAAAATGAAATCTATTCGAATAGAGTTCTGTTATCTTAAAAAGACATACTTATTACCATTTGTATACTCTGTAAAAATACATAGGGCTTGATATTTAAAATAAGGAGTTGGAAACCCACTTACCTATTCAGTGTCAGTTCAGTTGTAGTCGCTCCACATGCACTCACTAACGCTGGAAAAGCACGAGATAGTGCTAACACCTACTCTAAACACTAAATGAAACAAACTCCAAAACGGATGTTTCAGTACAGGAATATACTCGAGCGACATCATTCTAAGTCTTAAGGTGACATTTATTTTCATGGATATCATTGAAGATAAGAAAGCTTTTGTTGGATTAACTAGATTTGAGCATATGTATTAGTTTTACCAAATTTTGCTAGCCAAAGCCTATTTGCTTGGTCCTTAAAGTCAATTTTTTTAGGTTTTATGCATTAGAACAACCATAATGGAATAAGGCTTCCTATATTTTGGGTTTCTTCTTGAGTTTTGGCTTTGGCTATCAAACAAGGTCATCAAATATGGTTATTCAAAATGGCTTTAAGCATTTTTGGCTTTAAGCATTTTTGGCTTTTAAATGGAGAGTTGAATGTGGCAAATTCACAACATTTGACTCTTCAAATTTGATTATAAAGCAAAATGGCTATGTAGATGCTCTTAGAGGGGTTAGTTTTGTGCTAACATTGTTTAATACCCGAAAGATATACGGATAAAATTGTCATACTGCACCTTTCTAAATGCACCAAAAACTTTGGTCCCTAAATTCAAATCCTTTATAATTCTAACCTGTATAATTGTATAACCTTATATTTATACACTTTTTTGCGGTCCCATGGGTGTGCATTTATCTATGTTGCACTCGAGATTGTATTTTTAGCTGAATTATGCATGTGCTTGGTATCACTCTATGAATACGAAAAAGAGTGAACAAAGTTTGACATATGAGTTATAAAGATGCATGTTTTTTGTATATGAGGGCTAATTGGCAGATATACGGATTGCTAACAATAATCCTCCCAATGAGGGAGATAATAAGTTGGATAAGATAAAGTTCAAACTTATAGAGTTAGTTAATTATCACGAGAATTGTGATAAACAAGAATATTTTTTTTAAAACATGGAAATCAAAAAAATACAAAGAGCTGCATTAGTCACACATATATAAGATAAGCAAGTAATCTTTAGGTAAAAGTCAAAATCACAATAAGGATGAGTTCAATAAAGGATATTATGGTCCAAGTTGAGTTAAGATATACTCGCCTGAATACCGATTTCCCCTTATTCCAGCGACGGTTGTGATATGCATTAACTCGGCTGAAAAGTTATACATAATTAAAATCGCTAATAATGGCATCGGTAAAAGGGTGCTGATAGCTTTTGCCATTTTTTTCATCACTTGCGATAAATTTCCTTACAACTTTTGTCTTTGATAGAAGTGAGATGTCTTTTCCCGCGTCTATAAGTATATCTAATATTGTCATAAATGATGACACCTCTTTTGAACACTTAAAGTGGCAGTGTTAAAATACTATCATGTTGCGAAGAAAAAGTACAACTGAATAAAGGAATACAATTATTGGGATCTCAAATACTCCATCATGTTTACTAAAATTAACAATAAGGATGATGTTATGAGTATATATTGCATTGAACTATAAGAAAATCTTATATGGCCATGCAATATAATCTATTAACAAAATTCGGGCTTAATTTGTTCCCACGTGAGGATTCATAGTGAGAGTGTGGGCCCATAAGTGATACGTGGGTTTTTGTTCAAATGAAGTAGATATCATAGACGGATTAGTGTGAAGCCCATGGATTCATATTTCTTGATGGATTAGCACTATAAATCTTAGTAGGTCTGGGAAACCTTAAGACCTATATCTATATAAAGGGAAGCCTCATCCACTTAAAAGAGCTAAGCTTCTGAGCTGCCATCACTAACCGTATTTTTTAATAGTATAGGGTTATTAGAGTTTCCATCTATACCGGCACTACTCAATGTTTTATCTTCCAGTTTACGAACACACATTTTAATAGGTCGTATATGTGTTATTGGTTGCGCTCAATTATTATACCAAGTTAATGTTGGTGGGACTTAGTGTTACTTTTTATTAGGGTTTGAGGGTATAATGGGAAGACTACTCAAACCCTATCAGGTTAAATTGAGGAGAAGTCCCTCTTGGAGGCTATAACACAAAAAACCATCCCATTAAGGTTTGCAACCAATCCAATGGAAGACTCTACTTAAGCTCAGGAGGATTTGCTCAAACTGGAGAAGAGGTTAGTAAAATCCTTTTCACATCCAATTCATTGATCATAGTAATTGTATCAAATTCTTACAATTGGTATCAGAGCTAGGATACATATTTTTATGATTAATTTATTGACGTAAAAGAGAAAAAACAACAAAATTATTGTCAAAAGTTTTTTCTCTATACTTTAATGAATTTACTGTTCCCAAGAAGTAAGAGAAACAAAATAGAAAAATTCTCGAGTTCTTTATTTATCTACTGAGTCCAATCTCTTTCTCTCTCTAGACTAGTTCTTAAATCTACCTCTCCCCAAATATTAGGGTTTATCTCTCTCTCTAATTGCACAATAAAGTTTCTAATACAGACCTAAATCATATCCTTGATTTCAAAAAACACCTAGTTTCCATATCCCCAAATTGTAAAAAACCCTTACAATCTTTGTGAGTCTCAATTCGATCAAGTTTGAGTTTCTATTACTTCAGCATCAGTGGCAGATTGTGGAAAGTTTTAAGGGACAAATCACACAGAGGGGTAGGGAGAGATTGATAGTCTTGGTATTGGTACTTATACTGATGCATTATCGGCTGTTACTGTTATCAATGAGCTTGACCAGGAGAAGGTATTGGGGTTGTTCTTAGATTATAGCAAGCATTATGGTAAGATCAATCAAGACGGTCAACATTTTGGAAGATTTTATTAGTATTTAAAGGATCAGGGTATTGTATCCCAGTACACTACCCTTGGATCTCCAGAGCAGAATAATATTTATGCATGTCGTAATCGAACTTATCAGAATATGGTTCGCAGTATGTTATGCCATACTGATTTACCTATAAAATTATGGGGGGAGTGCTTATGTTACTCAGTCTATTTTCAGATTCGAGTTCCTTATCGTTTTATTCCAATTAGTCCTTATCATCTATGGATTGGGAGAAATCCTAGCCTTAATCACTTGTGTGTTTGGGGTTATCCTGCAGAGGTAAAATTATTTAAACCGAATATCAAAAAATTAGATTCGAGGACTGTTAGTTGTTTCTTCGTTGGTTTTCCAAAGAGATAAAAAGGTTTCATGTTTTATTATCCTTCTCGATTCATATAGATTATTGAGTGTGCTCAGGCACATTTCATAAAGAAGGGATATCACCTTACCAACACTATTTATAGAAAGGTTATCTTTGATGAGGGTTCTAAAACTCAGAGTCCAACTGCTATTTTGATCAGTGTTGTTATGTTTCTACGTTTACCTGATATTGACACTATGACGAGTATGGTTCCAGACCTAGTTTTGGACTTTGTCGTAGTACCAGTCCTCCCTCAAATTTTTCCTCCACCCGCTCCCATCCAGCTTCCTATCATTCCACCTCCAGTCCAGCCTCTTGCTCCTACTCGAAGATCCTCTAGAGATAGGCGTTCAACTATTTCTTTAGATTACCATCTTTATTCAGTTGAAGGGGATTTATTTGATTTTGAGGATCCATTATCTTTTAGCGTGGCTATGGCTAGTAGTTTTGTAGATCAGTGGCGTAATGCCATGACGGAGGAGATGAATTCTATATCTCACAACTTTGTATGGGAGTTAACACCTTTACCTGAATAATCTAAGACAGTTAAATACAAATGGATCTTTAAGACCAAATGTGATTCTGAAGGAAAAGTTAAGCATTTCAAAACGAGACTTGTTCGAAGGGTTTCAAACAACGTCCAAAAATTGACTTTGATGAGACTTTTTCACCAGTTTCGAAGAAGGATTCATTACATATTATTTTGGCTCTTATGACACATTTTGACTTGGAGCTTCATTAGATGTCAAGACAGCTTTTCTTAATAGACATCTCAATGAGGAGATTTATATGCACCAACCCAAAAATTTTGAGACCGAAGAGAAGGTTCGACTATTTTGCAAACTTAATCGCTCTATCTACAGTCTTAAGTAGGTATCAAGGTAATGATATCTACAATTTCATGAGGTGGTTTTGAACTACGGCTTTGTCGAGTGCAAAATGGATCGTTATATATACATCAAACAGAGTGGGAGTAGGGCTCGCAATTTAACCCGCCCCGCCGGGGCCCCGCCCCTCCCCGCCCTTAATGAGGCGGGTTTGGTAAGACTGTAACGGGTATGGGGCGGGTTTGGTATATATAAAAAAGCCATTTATTAATTGGGGCGGGTCTGGTATTAGGCCTAAATAAACGGGGCCCCGTCACCCGACCCAGTTATTCTTGATATTACAGGAATACCCTTACAAGTTACAAAGTTATTAAACCTAATTTTATGATTCTGAAGACTTCTTCACTCTTCAGCAGCTCAGCTCTCCTCTGATTTCAACTTCTTCACTCTTCTTCACTCCATCAGATATTACAGCAATCCATCAGTTACAGTTACAGTCTTCTTCACTCTTCAGCTCTCCTCTGATCGAGATATGCGATTGCAAGATCGAGATAAGATCCAATTAGAGAGGCGAATGGACATGAATCAATTGTTATGCAAGGAGACATGAGAATTGGTGGTAAATTTGGGGAAAAATGAAACCCTAATTTTCAATTTTGATTTTAATTTTTGGAGATTTTATGAGAGTTGTTGACAGAGTTCAACAATGTGATGATGAGTGTGTTTGGGAGAAGTTATGATTTCAACAATGATGATGATGGGGCTGTGCTTAAGGAGTTGGTGAGTGATGGGTATGAGTTCCTTGGGGTGTTTAATTGGAGTGATCATTTCCCTATACTAGGGTGCCTTGATTTACAAGGAGTGAGGGAGAAATGTAGGAATTTGGTGTCTAAGGTGAATGTTTTTGTGGGAAAGATCATACAAGATCATAGAAACAAAAGGGTTAATGGGGTTTACGAGGACGAGAGTGGTCGAGATTTTGTCGATGTTTTGCTTGATTTGGAGAAGGATGAGAGGCTCAGTGATTCAGATATGATTGTTGTTCTTTGGGTATGTTTTAAACCCAGTTTATGCTCTTATTTTGATGACTATTTAGTAATGTTTTTGATTAGTTATTATTATTGTTTGATTTGTTTTCAGGAGATGATATTTAGAGGGACAGACACAGTGGCTATTCTCTTAGAATGGATTCTTGTTAGGATGGATTTACACCCAGACATTCAGTCAAAAGCGCAATCTGAGATTGATGCAGTTATTGGCACTTTGGGATTTTATGAGAGTTGTTGACAGAGTTGAGATGAGTGACTAAATCTGAGTTATGGTGTTTGGTTTTGAAAGTATATCCGAGTTCCATGGGCCTACTTCATTCATTTTGCTTAATTGTATTTGTTATGGCTTAATCAGTAAGTTTTTTGCTCCTATTGTTATGGCTTAATTGCATTTACTTTGGAATTTGTTCTCATTTAAGATAAAGATAAATAGGTGTTAAACGGGTGATGGGGCGGGTATGGGTATAAGCAAATTTAAAAGGGGCGGGTTTGGGTATTGCCCATTTAAGTTAAATGGTAATGGGGCGGGTTTGGGGGTAGGGTAATTTGGCGGGTATGGATATGGTACTACCCCACCCGCCCCAAACCCGACCCATTGCCAGCCCTAAGTGGGAGACGCATTTATAGTTTTGTACGTCGATGATATTTTACTCGCTAGCAGTGACGTCCAATTTCTTCAGGAGATGAAAGCCTTCTTATCTAAGCATTTTGATATAAAGGATATGAGAGATGTCAGTTATGTTCTTGGCATTAAGATTGATCGAGACAGGACCAGAAGGATACATGGCTTATCTCAGAGTGCGTATATTAATAAAGTTTTAAAGAGGTATGGCATATCTCAGAGTGCGTATATTGATAAAGTTTTAAAGAAGTATGGCATACAGGATTGTAAAGCAAGTGAAGTCCATGTTATCAAGGGAGATATCTTTCGAAAGACAATGTCGTACGATATAGTTTCTTCAGACATCGCTAATGAGTATGCTTTAGTAGTTGGTAGCCTCATGTATGACATGATATGCATGAGACCCGACATTAGTTTTGTTATTGGGATATTTAGAAGGTACCAATAAAACCCTTCTATTGGTCACTGACAAACAACCAAGAAGGTTATTCGCTATTTGAAGAGGACTAGAGATTACATATTGGTTTATAAGAGATCGGATGAGCTCATAGTTTTGGGCTATTTTGACTCAGATTTTACAGGGGATAAATATGACAAGAAGTCTACTTCTGGCTATGTTTTTATGCTTGTGCATGGGGCTATCTCATGGAGAAGTGTCAAACAGTCTCTTGTAGCTTCCTCAATTATGAACACAGAGTATGTAGCTTGTTTTGAGGCTTCCAGACAAGCTGTATGGCTCAAGCAGTTTATATTTGAGCTGAAGGTTGTTGATTCAATTTCTAGACTGTTGCGAGTATTTTGCGATAATGAGGCTGTCGTCAAGTATGTTAAGAATGATAACGTGACTATGGATAACAGGTATATTGACATTAAGTATCACATTGTCATTGATAAAGTGCAGATTTTTTTAATCAAAATTTATCATTTGTCGACACTGGAGATGATTACTGATCCGTTTACTTACGGACTTCTGATACTAGCCTTTAGGGGACATATTATGCGTAAGGGATTATTGAAGTCCCTTTGATGATCGATCTTTTATGTGGGAGTAGTTATTGTTTTATTTTATTCATTGTTACTGCAATATGATTTTTTTTATCCCCGTGGGAGTTATTATCGGTTATTATTTTGTCGACATTCGGTTTTGATTTTAATTATTTAGCTTCTATATCTGGATCCGTTATTATATGTGCACATATTCAGTTTTAATTACAGTTATGTAATTGTAATTAAGTTTTAGATACGAGTAATTTTATTACATGACAGTTTATCTCAGTATTGAAATGACATATATCTGGTAAACATATGTTGTAGGACGCTAATGGAAATTTACTAGTACATCATTAAGGAGTACATTTATCATTCACACGCTATACTCCATTAGTAAATAAATTACACTTGAAATTTATTGAGGTTGCTAGCCCGATGTCCATGTTATGAATTAGACGTGTGCTCAAAGGACTGACCAAAATTTATCCGTGAACCATTTTAGCCATATTTTTAGTTGTAGAGTGATAGAGTCCAAATTATCATGTGTGGTTTTTAAAAAGTAAATAGAGGACGACCATCCGCTTTTCATAAAATCGTGAATCAGGCTAAAAATATTTTTCTTAAAAATTGAGTTAACGTTGGGTGGGAGATTGTTAGATTTTTCATTTATACCGGTACTACTTAATGTTTTTTCTTTCGGTTCATGAGCACACATGTTAATAGTTTGAATAGGTGTTATTGGATGTGCCCAATTGTTACACCAAGTTAAGGTTGGTGGGACCTAGTGTTACTCTTTATTAATGTTTGAGGGTATAATGGGAAGACTACTCAAACCCTACCAGATTAAATAGAGGGGAATCCCCTCTTGAAGCCTACAATATAGAAAACCATCCCATTAAGGTCTGCAGCCAATCCAAGGGAAAATTTCACTCAAGCTTAGGAGGATTTGCTCAAGCTGGAGAAAAGGTTATATAATAAAATTCTTTTCATATCCAATTCGTTAATCATAGTAATTGTATTAAATTCCTACAAAAGCAACCCAAAGTACAGGAGATCTCAAGAGTAATTAGAGGTACAATTTTAGTGTCTTCATCAGTCAGATTAAGCGATGAACAGGTTAGTCAATATTACTGGTTTATGATAAGCATATAAAATGACCATTTGTCCATATGACTTAATGTTTATTATCCTTAATTTTATTATTAAACATGATTTATAAAACCAATTTTTGCATTTTAGGTCATATATGGAACTCATTTACCAAATATGTGGAAATACCGGGATTATTTATAGCTCAAAATATGAATTGTTAGAGATGGATGAAGAGTTGTCAAGCACATGGATCCAACATGGGAATGTTACATTTTAGAGGATAACTCTTGAAGGTTATATTTTTATGTACATTCATGGAATAGGTTACAATCTCATATTAAATATAAGAAACTTCAGCTTCATTTATAAAAAGAGAGGTGGTGAGCTCATAAAAAGTACCCAACTTTGAGTGAATCATTTTAGGGTGCAAGAGATAGAGTTGTACATGGGTCGGGTTTAGACCTGAACCTGATCTAACCCAAAATAGCCAGGTCATAAATTTCGGAAACCCGCGCCTAAACCTAACCGGATTGGTCGGGTCAGGCTAGGTCCTTTACTCGGGTTTGTTTGATTTTTTTTTATCAAAAAGAGATATATTCCATAAATTGAGTCCTAAATCGAACCCTTCTTCCACTTCTAAAAACCCCATCCCCTAATTTATTTCCCCCATGAGGAGTTTGATTTGTTGAATGCATTAGTGACAAATACCTAACTTGAGATGGAAATGGGTGCTTCAAACATGAGTGAGAAGAAGTGTAGTTGGATAACAAGTTAGAGTTAGCAACTCCTCTAATATATTTTTTCTCTTACTCATGGTGGCTCTGTGTGTGTAGGATAGAGAAAAAGATAAGATCAGATGGGGTAAAATGATGAATGCTTTCTACTATAGAGAGAAAACTAACCTTTATACTCGGTTTAGGTTTGATTGGGTAGCCAAAACCCTAAATCAAATCTGTAATGGCCTAATTCCATAAGCTTTAGATGGCTTGGAATTAGCTCTTACACCAATGTATCAGTGACAAAAACTAATTTTAAAGAGAGATAACACAGGTGATTTATCGTGAAAACCTCTGAATAGGTAAATAAACAGCGACCTCGATTTGAGGATTTTTGTAATAGTAACTTTTATTGCTTGAGGCTGATATCTTATTACAAGTGATCTCTCGACTTAGAAATACTTGAATCTTGTGAATAAGAAGTTTTGGACGTTTTTAAGAATCTAGAAAATGTAGCTTGTCTTAATGATTTCTCATGTATTTTTCTGGTCTTTTACTCTTCTGAAACTTTTTCTTTATATAGGCCTTCTCTACAGTTCTTCATCGTGCTAAAGTACGTTCTCCAAATAATGTGGTTAGTGACGGTTGACTGAGTAACTGTTGAGTTCGTGAGAGACATGTGCCTTTGACTTGTTCAGGCTTTTCTGTTTGAGCTCGACCCGCATTCTTCATCAGTTTGTGGAGTAGGTGGTAATGTTGACTGTTGAAGTCGTGTGCAGAATGCGTGAGTCTAACATGAAGGTAATTCAAACTGGAGACAGCTTGATTTGGGGTTAGATCGAGGGGTAGGCCCCTACAATCACCCCCACACAACTGAAGTCGCGAGTGGCTTTGGTTGAGAAAGAATATGTGGATATATGGGTATTCGGGTTTAAAATTTTAAAATAAAGGAAGAAATGATGTGGATTTGACTGTGTGGAAAATGCGCGTATTATGGGAGGACGTTTTTGCATTAAATGATGATGGGAATACTGATGTACGCGTCAGTTAGGGTTTGAAGAGTTTTGTCTATATTTAATGATGACGCTTGGGAAAATGTACCTACACATTAAATGTAGGGTTATATAAATATTACCTTTACCGAGGTTTATGGCAAAGTACGCTTATTTGTTGCCAAATTCTTTAAAAGTTTTGACGATGGTGAAGACCCAAAGAATGGTTCTTGAAGAGAGAATTGCTATTGAGATACAAAAGTTGAAGTTGAAATATTTCAATAATCAGTCTTTGGAGATGATTACTCCCGCTCCCGTTCCTCCGACGTATCAAGGTATGTCGGAAGAAGAAGCGGCTGAAGATGAGAAAGATTTTTACTGTATATGGAGATTTTACCATGTTATCTTAACAGGCGAGCAACGTTGGATTTGTCTCCGTATCCTTGCGGAAGACAAGGTTGGGGAGGAAGATGCGGGGTTTGGTGTAACTGCGGGGCGGTTACATCGATGTCTTACGTAGGACTGGATTCTAAGGCCGGGCTCTCTTCATTTCTACCAACTTTACGGATGTGGGGGTTATAGAAGAGCCATCGATGGTAATGGAGGAGGAAGACGGAGAATGGAAATCTGCTTCTGTACTTCCATCATTTCTTGGCACTGAGAAGACCTTTTATTTGAAGAGTGGGTTCAAGTACTGAGTCCTTTTCTTTCATGTCCAGACTTCATCCAAACTGCGTTTCTGGTCAAAATATGATGGTGTGAAAAAAGAAGGACCTATGGAGACTTCCAATACCTGCTTTGCATCAGAGGATTCTTAGGGTGAAACATCACTAAAGTCGGATGAACTGAAGAATTTGATGTTTTGGAGTGCCCGATGTTAGAGTACTTGAAAGACTTGTTATTTGTAAAAGCACTTGACAACTTGTTATATGTAAAGTACCTGTAATTTATATTCGAGCTGAATAAAATTTGTTATCAAAACTCTGTGTTGATATATGTACAAAATAATTCTAGAAATCGAGCTATGAATGATCCAAAGATTTATGAATATAGTTGGAATGTTATGTATGAGATTAGAATGTACAACCTGGTTATAATAATCGAGTTGTAACATAAAATTTGTGTAATATATGATGTTTGACCTTGGGGTTGAAATTTGGGGGAGAGAGAAAATTGTAGGAGTTTTCGGAAGGGGAACTCAAGCTCAGAGAGGTCGTCTTGAAAAATTAGATTTGGAAAGAATAACTCGATATGGAATAGGTCGAACTGACAAAGGTCGATAGGGAGAGATATGTTAAGATAACTTTTCTTAAGATAATTTGGTTTTCTATTATTAAACAAAAAGATAATATTACGGAATGTGAGGATCTGCAGCAATCTAGAAAATTGATAAAATAAGGAGTAAATGAATTTTAAACATGTGGAAGAGGATAGACATGGTGTGGACTCGATCTGAGCAAATTTGTTATGCCACTGAGGGGAGGTTGATGATAAAGATAGTTGTGTAGGAGTAAATTTTTGGTTTGTTCGATTATGATGCTGAACTGCCAGTTATGGAGTATCAACTTGAAGGCTTAAATTGGATTGGTAGGGAGCTTGAGTATAAACGTCGTTTCTATGAGGAGTTGTTTCGGGAAGTAATGGTAGATCCTGCAGCTCAAAAAGATACTGTGAGATTGATTACTGAAAAGGAGATCAAGCTGGAAGATGTGAGGATTGCTGGAGGCCAATTGATCGGATGTGTCTCATCAGGACATCAGAAGTGTTTTTTAGGTGCAATTATATGCGAGGTGAATAAAGTGAATGTAAATAGGGGTGCTATGAATGTATATAATAGGTTTGAATATTTGGCAAAGAAATAAAATGATAATAAAGCTTGAATCGATCATCTATTGTTACGAATGTTGTTTGTGACTATTGTGAAAAATGAATTTGAATATTTTTTAAAATTTTGGGTGCTTTGGAAATGACGTCAGTACTTCTATAAGTAGAAGAAGCAAGAATTAAAAAAGCAGGGAGCTTCTGATTTTGTCCCTTGTGTAGAAGTTTTAAAAACCCGATTGCGTGTAAGTATGAGTAATCATGAGTGTGGAGAGGTCAGAGGGAGATTTGGAAATAGAGATGAAAATATAATAAAATATTGGGCAAAGGGTAATGATGGGAACGCATTTTCACTAAAAATGTGCAAAACGTCTGACATTGATAGTAGAAGGGATGCCTCGGTTCCAAAACTGAGGGCGGCTCGTGCGAGGCTCAATAACTGCTAGTAGTTAGAGAAAAATAATATAAATAATGCTTCATCTTTGTCATTCAAACGTTTCTCAACTTCTAAAAACTTGAAGAGCAGTGAGAGAGGGAGAAGAAAAAATAGTAGAAAATCTCGTGAGAAATTAATTACGAGTGATCAACAGTCAAAGTGTGAGAGAGTTGCAGAGACTGAGTCACGAAAGTGGTTATACACCAGCGTTGTGAAGGAAGGATTTGGAACTGCGCCAGACTCACATTCGACATAGAAGGTTAGTAGAGGATTTGTGATGTTTTTCTTTTGAAAATCATATTATGTGTTAGGCAAATCTAAAAATTACTATTTACAGCAATCGATAAAAAACTGTTTGATATATAATATATGAAAGATATATGTATATGTAAAATATAATGATGGATACCTGGACTTGTATGTAGGTCGATCGTGATGAGTGTTTTGTAGGATTAAACCCACATCTGTAGAGTTATAGTGAAATGGCCATTTCACCTTTCAATGAGGCATTGACCTCTGGTCGATTGGATTTTAAGATTGTAATGTTCGATAGGGAGGAAGATATAGGAGTTGATCAATTTCCAGATTTCCCTGGAAAATTGGTAACCTATTCTCCGAATTCTGATATGTTCAAAGAGGTTTGTAAAGCCAAGGCTTCTGTAGGGGGAAGATGGGGTAGTTGTATTGAACATGTCGGTAGGCATTTTAGGAGTTGTATTGTTGGATCTGGGGAGGAATACTTTTTTCTGTTGACTGATTTGGAGAAGAAGAAAAGAGATAAGAGTTTAAATAAATCGATCTCTATGGAGTATTTTGATGGGAACGCCCAGGGCGACCTGGCGGAAGGTTTTTTGTGCTACCTGTCTCTGTTGGAGTACGGGTTGAGTCTTTCCCTTAGCAATCTGGCGAAAGGGATTATGAACATTATCAGGGCATGTCCTATTTAGTTGAACGGGAGCATGTTGGAGGTGATAAATGTTTATAAATTTTTGAATAAGCTGTGAGAGGAGGATATCTCCTGTGATGTTTTACAGTTTTATGGGGTAAAAAACTTTTCTGCAAATGAAGGGGCATATTTTTTTGTGAGCT
The DNA here is from genome assembly GCA_014058105.1 of Kingdonia uniflora. NCBI lineage: Eukaryota > Viridiplantae > Streptophyta > Magnoliopsida > Ranunculales > Circaeasteraceae > Kingdonia > Kingdonia uniflora. The sequence continues at coordinate 2,985,111 of JACGCM010001844.1, read as the reverse complement.
CGACTCGATCTCATTTCTTTGATCTAGACTCAGTAGGTCGACCATGGAATGATAATGTGATATGGGTGAAAGGTGATTGCCTTCAGAGAGATGACGAAGAACCCATGTAACTTCTGTATAGAACTATAAAACACTACAACAAATATTGCCTTTTACGTCATTTGGATAAATAAATGACATAATAGGTCCAATTATATGATTTGTTCCCGTAAGTTTGCATGCTCAATTTGGATACAACGTCATTTCCTCAAAAAATGACGTTACTTCCCTCCTCAATCTATTTGACGTCACTTTTGTTAGTAACGTGAAAGCAAAGGTATTTTTTGTGATGGCATTATGTCATTTTTTTATGCAATTGACGTTGAATCTTTTTTACTAAATTCGCGTCTTTTCGTGGGAGAGATTACAAGCCCTAAGAAGAAAAGCTACCCTCCCCAATCTTCAACACTTCTCGTACTCTCTCTCGCACAAAGAAACCTAACTTACTTCAGCAATATTTAATCGGAGGTCTTAAATACCACGCGCAAGCCGTGTACCCAAGTCCTTTTGATTCACAATAGCTCCATGTTCATGTTGTTGATGGTAGTCTCCTCGATCGTAATGTTATTGAGAGATTATGCAAGATCTGATCTTTCAAAGGTTCAATTTTTGATTTTTTCTCTTTGATTTGGTGTTTTATTTCTGGTTTATAATTGTGCTTTGGGATATCTAGTGATTAAAGTTGGCAATATAAGGAATGCTCTACAAAATCCTTATTTGCGGTTATAATTTATATCTTGAATGGATTGAAAACAGGCTCTACAAAGCCACTACCAACAAAAAACTAGTTTTCTCTAAACCTCAATTTCATTTCTTCAAAATTCTTAATTAAATCGCTGGAATTGAATTATTTTGATTTTATGAAACTCAACTTTTGACTTCTTAATGCAGGTCAATGGTGGTAGCGCTTATTGGACTACGACGGAGATGAACTCAGGTTCCTCGTGTTCTTACAAGTTTGAATTCTAACCTTGTTCAATAGTTATTTATTTAATAGGTTGGGTTTTTCAGATTTGTTGTATGTTTAAATATTTCTTGTTTGATTCATTGTAGATTATGATCTTAAATAGTATGTGGAACTTATGACCGGAAAACCATTTTCAAACAAATGATTCTTTCCCACTGTGTTGCGGTAGGTAATATTCTGACATGAGGGCGTTAAATACCAAATTGATCAACGAACGATACGAGTGTGTTATTGTTTCACAAATCCATACTAAATGTATGCAATGTTATTGCTTCAACTTTTGAGAATTTATTAGAGGTTTCAAGGAATGGTGGTGACAAGGGTCGTCCGAGCAAGAAACACAAGTATTCTGCTAAGGAAGATGTGAGAAGTCGGGTTATTGATGATGAAGATGAGTATTACCATGAAGATTCTGTTGAAGATAACCGCGAAGGTAAAAAAAATGATTTCACCAAATTAGAACTTAAGCCGGATCATGTTAATCGACCGATGTGGGCTTATGCTGACGGTCAAATCTTTCTTGAGATGTTCTCTTCGTTATACAAGCAAGCTTACGATTTCCTCATTGCAATTGCGGAGCCTGTTTGCAGGCCGGAAACTATGCACGAGTATAATTTAACTCCACACTCTTTATATGTTGCTGTATCGGTTGGGCTAGAAACTTGTTACTGTTTTGAACAAATTATCGAAAACAAAGTTACCCAAGGAGATGATTGTTTCATTTATGCATCTACTGCTAATTACGGCAAAGTGAAGCTTGTGCTTAAAAAGAATCGATATTTCGTTGAGTCCTCATTTCCAGAGGCCCTGAAGATATTGCTTCGGGATGATGTAATATCTCGCGCAAGGATTTCTTCAGAGGGTTTACATGCAAATGACTCTTTCACGATAAGCAAAAAATTAGAAGAAGTAGAAGGTCGTCATGATGAGTTGCTTAATGAAATTGATGTAGCAGCTGCTGCCGAAGAAAAAGAATCTCATGCCCTTGAAATAGAACCTGCTCAGGTTGAAAATGTGAAGCAACGATGCTGGCCTAAGGCTTTAATTTATCCTATGTTGGAGGAGTATGATTTCAGAAATGATATGGTAAACCCTGACCTTAAAATTGAATTATTGCCCAAGGCGCAACCACGTCCATACCAAGAGAAAAGTATGAGTAAAATGTTTGGAAATGGAAGAGCGAGATCTGGCATTATCGTTCTACCTTGTGGGGCAAGAAAGTCTCTAGTTGGTGTTTCTGCCGCTTGTCGTATACGTAAAAGTTGTCTTTGCCTAACAACAAATGCTGTATCTGTAGATCAATGGACTTTTCAGTTCAGGCAGTGGTCTTCCATACGAGAGGATCAAATCAATAAATTTACCTTTGATAGCAAAGAAAGATTCCATGGTAATGCTAGTGTTGTTGTGACTACTTATAACATGGTTGCTTTTGGTGGTAAATGGTCTGAAGAGTCCGAGAAAATCATCGAAGAGAAAAAAAAAAATAGAGAGTGGGGATTGCTTCTTATGGATGAGATGCATGTGGTTCCTGCTGACATGTTTCGTAAGGTCATTAGTATAACTAAATCTCATTGCAAACTAGGGCTCACTGCTACACTGGTGAGAGAGGACGAATGTATAACAAACTTAAACTTCCTTATTGGTCCAAAATTGTATGAGGCAAACTGGTTGGATTTGGTAAAAGGAGGGTTTATTGCAAATATCCAGTGTGCAGAAGTGTGGTGTCCGATGACCAAAGAGTTCTTTGCTGAATATTTTAAAAAAGATAACTCCAAGAGAAAACATGCAATTTATGTGATGAATCCCAAATAAGTTCAGGGCTTGTGAATTCTTGATACGGTTTCATGAAGAGCAGCGTCATGATAAGATTATTGTTTTTGCTGACAATCTTTTTGCACTTGTTGAGTATGCCACGAAGCTAAATAAACCAATGATCTATGGTGCTACCAGCCATGCTGAAAGGACATGAATTCTGGAATTATTCAAGAGCTCTCCAAACGTGAACACAGTTTTCCTTTCAAAGGTGGGAACTCGATAGATATTCCTGAGGCAAATGTTATAATCCAGATCTCATCTCATGCTAGTTCACGACGTCAGGAAGCTCAACGACTCGGTCGTATCCTGAGGGCAAAGGGTCGACTTCAAGATAGGATGGCTGGGGGGAAAGAAGAGTACAATGCATTTTTCTATTCCAGAAGTTGAACATAGCTGCTCCTTGCTGTCCCGTGGAATCACTGTAGAAGAGGATTGTTTCTTCATGAGCAATGGTACTGAAACAAGTTCGATATTTTTATCTCTTCCTGAAGTTGACTATATCTGACCCTTGCTGGCCTGCGGAATGACAGCAGAAAAGGATTGCTCTCTGCTATGTGTTGTTAAAGCAACTTCAATCTTTTTGTCTCTCGCAGGCGTGGAACATAACTGATCATTGCTGGCTGCTGGTATCTCTGTAGGAGATGCTTTTTGTTTTTGTAGAGGAAGACGAATCCGAAGAACAGTAGTAGTAGGAGTTGTACCTTTTGGTTATTAATCAAAAGTTGAGCAGAAATAATATCAGTGCCTGCTAGAAAGAAATCTAACAAGCCCAACAAACTAAGCTCCTGTAATTAGGAGAATTGCTAAGAAAACACTCACTTTGGTTATGGCAACCACTGGAGGGCGGCATGTTATGCTTTCTCCTCTTGCTGCTATTTTGGGGGCTATCAGAGGAAGAATCGCAAAGATTCACGATACTCGCAGGTTGACCATGCTCTTCAGTAAGGCTACTTTTCTCCAAGTGCGCCGTGTAATGTCTTCTTCTTCTTCTTACTGAGCTATAACACGATTAATTAATAATTTGTGATTCCTAACAAAATAATTTGAACTCTTAGGAGCTCTGCTTGTAAAATGGTTAGAACGCTGGTTCAGTTGATGGGAACTCTTGATCGAATGCCAGAAGAGGTAAAAAATTCCTCAAGTAGTATATAACATTGATTGACTTGTTAAAGTTTATTGCCATGCAATAGGAACTAAATATTTCACGTATCTATTTCAGCATGTTATTGTGATGAAGCTCCTCTTCTAAGTTGATGTAACGGTATGTATACATTACAAAGTGTATCCTACTACCAATTTGTTTAAGATTGTGTGCTAATCATTTCTATGGAATAATAACATCTGTCTTTGACTCCATACAGCCATTGGACTAGTAGCCTTCTTTTTTCAAATGCTACTCAGAACAAGAGGCTGACAATCCATGGCTGAAGAAACCCTTGAAATGGAGGTTAGAAATGTCAATAGCGCATTTCGTGATAACTCTCAAGGTAATAAAGGAATTCTTGAGGAAAAAGTCCTACAATTTAAAAGTCCTGTTAAATTTCACATGAAATTAGGTTTAAAGGATTGTTTGTTGCAAGTTAAAAGTAAAAGCATTCTTGATCCCTGCGAGGATGAAAATGATGATATTCAAGAGGAAGAAGATGTGAGTTTGGGAGTTGATTCTGTACAAATGGCCGATCCTTCGGATTCTGACAGTGAGGTAATCTCCTCCTTATTTGTATACTTTATAGCACCACTATCCATTTCTTTACACTAACATGACAGGGCATACGTAAGAGAATCCATTATTATTTTGGTGAATTTTTTTTTCTTTTTTTCTGCAGATCCATTCACCAGAAGAGGACAACTACATTATCACTCCTACAGGTAAAATAAGTGACTCATTTCTTGATTGAGCCTTTTCTATAGAACCTTACCTCGGTTTTGAAGTAAATGATAAGTTATCTTTACAGCCATGATTGATGAAGGTAACAGTTTGATCACTTGGTGATTTATCTGTATTACAATATCAATAATACAAACTCCGTACAAATATTCCTATGTGTTTATTCACTTTATTATGCTGTATGATGTTTTCTATAAATAATGATAGAAACTGAAATTGGTTTTGTGCTTCATTGGTTTTTAGACAATACTCAAAATGACGAGGAAGATGAACAACAATTAGCCCGTCTGAGGGACTGGATGGAATTATACCACACTGACACCGTTGAACTCACGGATGTACTCTCAAACTTCCCTGACATCTCCATGGTAAGGGTGATCACCATTTCAACCTCATCACCTCATTATGTATGTCAATGCATATATGTTTATATCAGTGTTTCAGTTTAGTCTCCTTAAGTTGAGTCACTCCTCTTTTTGGATTACTTTTTTAATAGGCAATTCTTGGTGGAACTATCCAAGTCCCAACTGTTACTGGAGATGTTGTTCTGAAGGTATTATTGGCTGTAAGCATTCTGGCAGTGAAACATCCGAGACCCTTGGTTGTTTTATTTTATTTTATTGTGAATTAGTTAAGTTTACCAGTGATTTAACTCTGTAATCCAATTAATGAAGTGATTGAGTTCGAACACATTGTACTTAATGAAGGTAATATAATTTATCTAAATATTTTGCCTTTTTGTATAATATGGTGGTGGTCTTTTTGTATAATATTTTGCAATATTTGATTTTTAATTTAAATTATTATTTTTGTATAATTTTAATTTGTAACTGTGTTACTACTATTTGTCTTCATATCAAGAAGAAAATTCATACGTAATGAGAATGAGAATTTTATTCCCGTGAAGATTGTGAAATTTGGATAATGTTTATGTATGCATGTATACATTGTAATCGAATGCAAATAACTTTGTTGCTACAGTAAAAATGAGTAAAGGTTGAACCAGGGGGTGGGTGTGTGGGAGCTATTTTAAAAAAAATATGGTTTAACAAAGACATCATTGAATAAGTGACGTTGTTTGCATTTGACGTCGTTTAAAAAGTAACATTGTTTGTGCTTATGTCTTTCAACGTTATTTACAAAGACACGTGAAATATGAGTAAGAAATTACGTCGTTTTTTTTAAACTTTGATGTCATTTAAAAAGTGACGTGATTACTCAAGAGCTACCAAGTCGCCTTGGTCAACGTCGCTTGCAAAAGTGACGTTATTTATATTTCACGTCACTTTATTACTGACGTAAATACCCTTATTTGTTGTAGTGAAACAAAGTAAATATAACAATGTATAATGTATAAGATTGATATGTTGAAATTGTATGTTACTCTGCTGATGATAATGTGTTGTTATTTAAAGGTCCTAAATTTAAGGTGATAAGGAAGGAGTCTTTATTGGATACAGTTGCTCAGGAAGGGACAGAGCTCGAGGCTGTACTGAAAGAACTCAGTATTAGCAGAAAGAAACGTGCTAACAGCCGATCCGAGAAAGATCAAAAGTCTCAATCGACGAGGCTAATGACGGGTGACGACAACAAGAAGAAAGGAACCGAAGAGGAGAGGTAAGTGAATCGGCTTAAGGCCTTTGGAGTGGACTTCAAAGGTATGTTAGAGTCGACTACGTTTAACAAACTAGCTCGAACGTTTCCCAAGAAGAAGATGCTAAAGCGTGGTTTGACCTTTGGAACCACAGAAAGTGGCGAGGTTACAGGGGAGGCAAAAAAGAGAAGGGTTAAACCTTCTAAACTGATTGGGGCAAAGGTCGGAGAGGATCGATCTGAAGATGAGCTTTAAGAAGTGGAGGAAAGGGCGAGGCTTGCAGCTCGTAATGGGGAGGAGGAGATGAGAAAAATGGTAAGCTCATTTGTTTGAATATGTGATGCATTTTGTATTGTGATTCGAGCTAACAATGAGGTCGATCTTTTTTATTTTATAGGCTGCTCGTCTGATGAAGGGGATATGCCTTGGAGTCGAGGAGGAGAATGCTGAGCTGAAGAAGGGGAAAGTCGAGCTTGAGAAGAACATAGCTCAATTGAAGGTTGACTTGATCAAGGAGGGGAAGTGGCTGGAGGCCCTGAAGGCTTCTGAAGTGGTGGAGATTAATATGTTTACGGAAGCGAGAGTAAACATGGAGAAGGTGGTAACTGAGTGTGATAGACTCGGGCGCCACCTTATATCAAAGGGGTATTTTGAAGATGATGTGAATGCCATCATGGCGGACACCTATGTTGAGGTGGAGGAAGATGATGAGGCAGAAGATGTTGTCGTTAGAGTTGTGGACGGGCTGGATGGTGTCTCTCCCCAAACAGTGCGAGACAACCAAGGGAATGACAATGAGTGTTCGGAGGGAGAAAATGAGAAGGTAGAGTAGAATGTTGATTTCTGTAGTTGTATGAATGGTTTTTGGAATGTTGTAAACTGATGGGATATTGTTTGTCAGATGGAATTCTGTAGGCTAAGTTGTTCTTGTAAACCTTGTTGTAGGAACTTAAGGAAATGCACCTCAAAATAAAAGATTTAGCGACTGAGCTTGATAAGGAGAAAGACATTTTAGCATCCCTATTGTCTTCGCAAGCAGAGCTACAGGTTAGAAAAGAGAAAGAAATATTGGACTTGTATGCTTCATTAGTATATAACTACAAAGTAAAGAAAATAAGGTGTAGAGACATACCAAAAACTTGTTATCCGCTTAGGAGCAATGGCACTGGAATGGTGTATTGAAAATATCAAAGTATTAACAGATTAAAGTATAGAGAGTGTGTACCTTAGAATTGGAAGTATGTGTTATTGATCATCCATCTGAGACTGTACTTTGACCTTAAGTTTAGAAGTAGTTTCACATAGTGGATGTCAAAAAATAAATAACTCGTTAGAAAAGAGGTATATGTGCTGAGTGAGTGTTCTGAATAGAACTTGATATACTGTATCTGTAATGTGCAGGTCAAATTGGAAATAGCTCGCTTGAGCAAAGATGAGATACGCCAACGAAATCAAGAATTTAGAGGGGAATTTGATAAGATGAGAGAGGCGAATGAAGACAAGGAAGATCAACATGTAAAGGTACACTTTAAGTTTGTGGATGCAACCCAAACTGTTGTCGACTTTGCTCAAAAGATCGAGGAGAGGGATACCAAAATTAATAAAGGGCAAAAAGAGCCCGCGGAGATGAAAGAACACGCAGCGAAGTTCAAAAGTCATAATGATGTGCTGATGGCAAAGAGTAGGGATACTGACATGGCTCGATACTGTTTATAGGCATTAGAAAAATTAGAGGAAGGGTTAAGTTGTTCTATGGCTAGTCTAAATGACCAAATGATCAACAAAATAAATGATCATGAGCAAACTCGAGCTGATCTAGTGAATACAAGAAATGAGCTGGAGCGATTGAAGAAGAAAATGGTTGAGAAAGATAGTGAGCTGAAGAAAGCTTGAGATGATCTATCTACCTCTGAAGTTGCGGTAGAGTAGTTGTATACAGCTTTACCTGCTAAAGATATGGAACTTCAGACGGTGCAACGGAAGTATGACGAGTTGAATGAAAGGGTGACACAATTGAAGACCAAATTGATGCATGCCAATTTGCATGCCAGAATCATCGAGGCTGGGGAGAGCTCGAGGAAGAATAAAAGTAATGCCAAGGTCTCCCTTGTTCAAGGGGATGTAGTTAGCCTATCAGCTCGAATGAGTGAGCTAGAGGGAATTTTGGCTCGAACTCAAGGTCATTTTTGACAAGGAAATGAGCGGTTAAGGGAGTGCCAAAGTAAGTTGGATGCTGCTCTTTCCATGGAACAAGGGTTAGAGCGGGCTATCAGAGGAAAAGAGATTTTGATAAAGAAAAAAGACAAACTGTTGTAGAAAACTCTGGCTGGGCAAGATTTAAACAGGAAGATTGAGGCACTTCGAGCTCAAGTGGCGGAGTTGAGGGCGATTAATCAGGCTGAATAAGCTTAAGCTGATAAGAAGGCAAAAGAGAATATCGCATTCAAGGATCGAGTACATAGTGAAATGGAATTGCAAAAAGAATGGTATAAGAAGTTGGAAAATTTCCTTCAAAGGACGAGAACGAATTTCTCTAAGGTGGTTATACCGGAGGCATCGCATTAAGAATTGGTGATGACGGTGATCACCTATTTTGTAGAGGAGATAAACAGGCTTGAGTCAGAGAGAGATACCTTGCACGACTATTTGTCAAAAAGGGGATGTATTTGCAGAGCTGATATAGATCGAGAAAATTGTATGAACTCCATGGAAACAGAGTTATGCTTTAATCAATGTATTATCTACGAAGTAGAGAGATGTGTGGGAAGAAAAAAAACTTGGAAGTTTTCATTGAATAGAAAATGATGTACATTGGATGGAGATGGAAATCTCACTTTTGGAATGAAAAAGTGAGAAATTAAAATGGAGTAGTGAGGGACTTAACGATAGTACCATTTCAGTCACCTAGTGTTCCAAGGATTTGAGATGTAAACTCCCTCTTTTTTCATGAGGTAATATGATCTCAAGCCTGAGAGACATGTGATAAGGAATGAACCCTCTCAATATTTTACTAGTTTCTCAGTATAAAGCTCTTTTCTATGTTGAGGGATTTCTCTGAGAACGAGATCGTCGATTTGGAAGGTACGGTTTCTGACTCGTTTGTTGTACGAACTGACCAACATATGGTGATATCGACCTATGTTAGCAATGACGCATTCCCTGGTTTCATTAATCTAATTGAGGTTGTAGGCCCATTCAAACTCATTTTCTTCGTCAGTTAGCTTGTGATCTTTGACTGGATGATGATATTATGAGGGAATGGCGGCTTCAGTCCCATAGGCAAGGAGGAACGGTGTGCATCAAGTTGATTGACGTGGAGTGGTACGATATTCCCATAAGACATGAGGAAGTTCTCATACCTAATTTCCTTTTTTATGTGAGTGAAGCCTTTTTTTGAGTCCATCCACGATGGTTTGCTAGTGATTTCGGCTTGGCCATTGCCTTGAGGGTAGTAGGGATTGGATGGTGAGTGGATGATATTTTGTTTATTGAGGAAAGCTACAAATTTTTCTCTAACGAATTGTGGCCTATTATCTATACGAATTAGGTGGGGGCATCCAAACCATATAATGATGTGTTCCTAGATAAAAAGGATGACATATTCTTCTCTGGTTCGACAGAGTGGAACTGCCTCTACCCATTTTGTAAAATAATCTGTAGCTATGAGTAGGTATCGGCGGTTACCTGGATAATTAGGAAATTTACCAATAAGATCTAGCGCCCATCTTTTAAATGGCCAAAGCATATTGCTTGCATGTAGTTCGAGCGTTGGGGCGCTTATCATTTTTCCATATCATTAACATGTATCACATTTGCATAAGTACTCTTCTGCTTGCTTGTACATGCCCGACCAGAATACTCCTTGTGTAATGGATCTGTTTACGAGTGATCGACCTGCGGCGTGGGAGCCACAAGTCCCTTCATGTAAATCTTGGAGCATCTCGTCCGCTTTCTTTCTGGAGAGGCACTTGAGGTAAGTCCCCGTAATTAAACGGCGGTATAGGAACCGCTTTGATTTGTGTAGTGCTTTGAGTCAACTGTCAACGTCGGCGCTCTTTTTGATCTGTTGGAAGTGGTCTATTGTATTTGTTGTCGATACCGAGGTAGTCTAGGAAGGGCTTTCGCCAATCGTCGTCTTCCACTTTATCGCTCCCAGTGTAGATCGTATATACAAAAATACGATCAATGTTGGGGGTTAAAATTACTTTGATCTGGAGATATCGAGCTTCTATTCCTAAGACCCCAGCTAGATATGTCAAGGAATTGGCATGTCTATTTTCACCTCGAGGAAGATAATCGAGAGTTGCTTGTGCGAACTTGCTCATCCTATCTTCAACGAGGGTTGCGTATTTTAACATCTTGCCATTCTTCTTGTATTTCTCAGAGTAATGGTGAACGATGAGTAGTAAATGTGTGTAAACTGAGAGTTCTGGAACACCGAGCTCAAGTGCAAGGCCGAGTCCATGAATAAGAGCTTCGTATTCGGTGACATTCTTGGAGGCTTCAAAATCCAAGCGGTTTGATTTCTCAACTTTGTCATTAGAAGGGGTAATCAGTACTATTCCAATTCCTGACGGCGGGTCCTGCTGAACCATCTGTGAGAAATCTCCACCATTTTGTTGTAATTCATTCAGCTCACTCGTCAAATGCTTTAGGGGGTGGATCTTTTGTAATTTCCTCTGCAAGGTCAGGATCGTGCTTTTCCTACTTGGGATCTTTCATTGGAAAATCCACGAGAAAATCGGCAGCGGCCTGGCCCTTTTCGGAATGACGTTGTTCGAACTTGATATCATGTTCTCCTAAACTGACTGACCATTGTTGTACTTTCCTTGATTTTTCTTTTTTTGGATAGAACCTCTCGAAATGGGTAGTTCATCATGACTTTGACTGAATGAGCTTGGAAGTAGTTCTTGAGTTACTGTGAAGTGTAAATAAGAGTTAGAAGAAGTCTCTCAATTTTAGAATACCTCGTTTCTGCTGAAGTGAAGATTTTACTGATGAAGTAGACTGGCTTCTCGATTTTCCCTTAAAGTCAAATAAGAACCAAGCTGATTGAAGTATTTGTAACTGCTAGGTAGAAAATTTGTTCCTCATTATCTATTGGTATGCTCATTATGGGAGACCTCCTCAAATAGGTTTTGAGAACCTGAAATGCTGTTTCGCATTCTGATGTCCATTGAACCTCTACATTTGGCTGAACTTTTCCTTGTTTGGTATAACTGTGGAGTAGTATGAACAATTAACGATAGCGGTCTGAAGATTTTGAAACGAATCGGTTGATAGCGATAATCTTGTCGGCAAGTTTCTGTACGTCTTTCATAGTTTTTGGAGATGTCATATTGAGGAGAGCCCAAATCTGATATGGATCGGCCTCAATCCCTTTCTTGCTGATAAGATGGCCAAAAAATCAACCTGAATATACTCCGAATTGACACTTATCAGGATTGAGACGTATCCTATAAGATCGAAGAATGCTGAATATTGTGTTGAGATTTGTAATGAGGTTGGTGGACTGTATGCTCTTGCACAAGAGATTGTCAATCTAGACTTTCACAACTTTCCCAAGATGTGTTTTGAACATAGTAGTCATCAACTGTTGATAAGTCGCGCCTTCATGACTTTGTAGCAGTAAAGTTTTCTTTCAGTGATGAAAGTGGTCTTTTCTTGATCTTCTTCCAAGAGTAGAATCTGATTGTATCTAAAAGCATCGTCCATCATAGATAGGAGTTCGTGACCTGCTGTGGAATCAAGAATTTGATGAATGTTAGGAAGAGGGAAACTGTCCTTTGGAGTATCTTTGTTTAGATCGGTGAAATTTATACAAACTCAGACTTTTCCATTCTTCTTTGAGACAACGACGATGTTGGATATCCAATCAAGATATTTAGCTTCTCGAATGAATCCCACTTTGATAAATTTCTTAATCTCCATGTTAACTTCATCTCAAAGTCTAGGTGATAGTCATCGCTATTTTTGTTTGGCCCTATGGCATTGATATTGATGACCAATTTATGACATGCCTTGGCTGGATCGACCCCAGACATTTCTTTGGAAGTCCACACAAACACATCTCGATTCTGTCATAAAAATTGAATGAGAGCATCTTTATCTTGTTGAACCAGCTTAGTACCGATGAAAGTACCTCTGCTCGGTCCATCAATGTTGATGTATTTTGTGGGCTCTTCTGTAAATGGCTGATCAAGATGATTAGCTTTCTATAATTAATATGCAGCGTATCTATTTGAGGTATCTAGAATTGTTGAGACGGTGTTTTTCTAAGCTCGAGAAAGCTTTTGACTACCCTTAATTTCATAGATACCATCATTGTGTTTGAAGCGGAGTGTTTGACGATAAGTGGAAGCGATTGCTTCCATGTTGTGAATCCAGCAGCGGCCCATAATCTCGAGATAACAAGATTTGGCGTTGATTATGTAGAAGATGATGTCAATAGTGGCTGGTCCTGCGGTAATAGGTATGATGATCTTGCCTACTCGTTATTCTTTAGAACCATTAAATCCACTGATATCGGTGTATCCCATTTGGTCGATAACGCTCTGAAAGAGAATCTCAATGCCACTTCTAGTATCAATCATCATTGTGTGCATGAAAAACTTCTTCATCTTGAGCATTATGACTAAAGCATCATGATGCGAAAATTTGACATGACTAATGTCACAATTTTCGAATGAGATCCCAAGCCGGCGATTACTCGACTCAGGTAGAAGCTTGGCTTTTTAATCTTGAGGTGTGAGATCGCAGCATTCTGACAGTCTTCTGTACTTAAATCAGCTAGAGTTTGTGATGTGATAGATTTTGATCATGTTGCTGTAATGCATATGGTAAAGATGCTTCTCCTCAGCTTGATCTTCGATCTGGGAGACTTTAAACTACTTCTTATAACTACCATCCTTGTATGATTTCAGGTCAATAATATATTCAAACGTTCGTCCCTCCTTGAAAATGTATTCCAACAACCTCTATAAAGTATAGAAATTTTCAGTAGAATGATGCTTTACCTTATGATGCATGCAGTACGGGCGGTTCTTGATTGGTTCCAATGGTTAAGAGAGATGGTAGAGCTTATTCTTGGAGAGGATTGGAAAAATTGTGGAGATTCAAGCATTCATCCTTGGGAGGACCGATTTGAGTTGTGAGCCACCTTTCTGAAGGTTGCCAGTATTTCCCTTGAAATACATTTGATTACCTTGGTCTTCCTTTGGTTCAGTACTTTGATCTGTAGATGGACCTTTCATGGTAATGGCAGATTTAGTAGATTTATGCCTTTCAGACATCATCCTTTCCAGGTCAACGTAACTATTGACCTTGTTGATCATATCTTCCAAGGTCGCAGGTTTATTGAGGAAGAGGTGTTCTTTGGCCTTGCAGTCGAGTTGGAACGCGTTGGTGAAAATAGTAATAACTATTTTCTGATCGAGATTGTCTACTTTACGCGCAAGCTCCAATTTTTTTTTGCAAAGACCTCGAGCTTCTCTCTGTGTGACTGTTTAAGACTAATAAGAGAATTTAAATTTTCATCCTTGTCTCTATTGTGAGCATACGTCTTGATGAATTCTTTATGCAGTTGGTCGAATGTGTGTATGGAGTCTTCAGGTAAAGAGTGGAACCACCTGAGTAGTTTTTCCTGTAGATTTGTTGCAAATAAACGGCAGAGGATGTGGTTGAGATTGGAATACATCCCCAATGAATCACGGTATTGTTGAATGTGCTCCTTTGGATCGTTACCCTTGTATTTGCAAATTTTTGGAGTATGAAATCCTTTCAGTATTTCCGCATTAAATAGTTCTTTGGTAATTGGACTTCCTTGTAACTTGGTAAGGTCGTCTGTAGTGCCCAGAACTTGTACTTCGATCAACTCCTTAATATGCTAATCCATATACTCTTGTGTGGCATATTGTCGTATCGGTTGAGTGGGTTGATGAGGAGGTGGAGGATGGTGAGTACCGGTTCCCTCACTCAAACGATCACGTACTGGAACTCGATGTTGAGGTCGACGTTCTTCCTCCTGACGTATGGAAAATTGGTGACCTCGGCTGATCCCAGACTAAACTTCACCACCCAAATAAATGGAAGGCTGAGGTTCGTGCTGAATATTTTAGGAAATAGCTTTGCCGGTGGCTCCTCAAGGTCCTAACCTTTCTCGCGCAGAAACACGGGAGGTTTCTCACAATTGATCGCGATCTCTTATTAGAGAAGCCTGTTGAGTGTTTTGCAGAGCTTGTAAGGCAGTCTGCATTATTATCATCTAGTCTTTATGTCATTTGAACGCTGTCAAATGAGCTTACCACTCGTCTTCGAGCTCCTTCTCACAGAGCTCGCGGTCAAGAGTTAATTAACATTCGAGCTCATTGTATTTCTCTGTTTCGACGTTGAGATTTACCTATAGCTCTGTAAGTTGTTCCGGCTCAACTGAAAGATCGAGCTGGATTCCGGTTGCTGGTCGTCTAGAAGTGACCATGATTAAAATTTGTAGTAGAGTGAAAGTATGTCTTAGGATATCGTGGAAATGTAATCTTACCCACAGATGGTGCCAAATGTAATGGCTTAATTCCGTAAGCTCGAGATAGCTTGAAATTAGCTCTTACACCAATGTTCATGTGACAAAAACTAATTTTAAAAAGAAAGATGACACAGGTGATTTAGCGTGGAAAACCTCTGAATAGGTAAAAAACTACGACCTTGATTTGATGATTTTTGTAATATTAACTTTTATTGCTTGAGGCTGATATCTTATTACAAGTGATCTCTCGAGTTAGAAATACTTGAATATTGTGAATAAGAAGTTTTGGACATTTTTGAGAATCTAGAAGACGTAGTTTTCTTAGTGATTTCTCGTGTATTTTTTTGGTCCTTGTCTCTTTTGGAACTTTTTCTTTATATAGGTCTTCTTCGCAGTTTTTCATCGTACTGAAGCACGTTCTTCGAACAATGTGGTTAGTGGCGGTTGACTGAGTAACTGTTGAGTTTGTGAGAGACAGGTGTCTTTGACTTGTTCAGATTTTTTTGTTTAAGCTCGACCTACATTTTTTATCAGTTTGTGGAGTAGGTGGTAATGTTGACTGTTGAAGTCATGTGTAGAATGCGTAAGTTAGAGATGGAGGCAATTTGAACTAGAGACAACTCGATTTGGGGTTAGATCGAGGGGTAGTCCCCTACAGAATCCAATATGATTATAGTCGGTTCCTCAAAATCGAAACCAAAACTGGCCCGGGTTACCCTCAAACCCGGACCGGCCGGGTCGGTTCAGATCGGGCCAAACTGGGTTCTCGGGTTACCTGAGTTTAGTGTACAACCTTGTAAGAGATCATTGTTGGAGTATGTTGGCACAAATCTTGTAAGCATTTGGAGAATTTCATTTTATAAGTCAATAATATTCCTCATTTTACTTTTAGTTTATGTTTCTTTCATTCTCATATTGTTTAGATTTTATAGTTTCTATAATGGTCAGCAAAGTGGAGTGATGATGGATCCGCCATTAGCGTATGATATCACATAATAAAGTATATTTTTCTCCAACCCCAATATGGGCATATTATCATAAATCTCAAAACTATGTTGTTGGAAAGATCCATTATTATCCTATGATATGTTGAGTTTTGTGACTCTAAAATGACATAGTAAATATTTTCACAAAATGATATTAATATTGTAGTTTTATTAAGTTGTTATTAATTAACATTTCATAGTTAGCATTGCTTTCATGGAATGTAATTTTAAAACGTACTAAGTTCATACGATATATTTTACTTGAGTTTTCATTGAGCATGGGATACATCGACATAAGGTCGACTTCTACAATTTTAATATTTGGAGAATAGAGAAGACTATGATGACATTATTCGTGACTGGCGGTGAAATCCGAAACCCCTAAAAAAAATTTCTTGATAAAAAAAACATAATTCTTTGATTTTGCAAATTTTCTATTATATCTCTTAAACACAAGCCCAAAACCCATTTTAAATCCCGCTCGGAAGTGAACGACACCCGATTTCTACCTATACTAAACATCGTATTTTTTTTAATCCTTAGTATTGAAAGCATGATTATTATGTTAGCTAGTCTTATAATCGGTATTAGTTTTTAGACTGATCTGCAATTATTGATGTTGACTTAAATGCTTTAATCGAAATATATGATGCTGTAATTTAGGTTTCTTTATGAAATTCCAAGTATTATTACTTTAATTAATCACAGTTTAATCGAAAGTCAGATCTATAACATATTAAAATATTGTGATTTTCGAAACCACATTTATAATCAAACATGTGATGATATTTTTATCTTGTCGTGGAGCTATTGATTTTTGAAACCCTAGTTATGATCAGACTTGTGATGATATTTCATATCTCGTCACGGGGCTATTGATTTTTGAAACCCTAGTTATGATCCATAAATTCTTAATAAAATAGGTTTTACAGATTTAATATCATACAGTAGCTTTACTGCTTTCAACTCTGATAGTGAAACTCTAGTCTAGTTGATATGGATTTATAACAAATAATATTAACTCGTGAATCTGTACAGCTCTTTCCGTTTATGTTTGCATCTGTTAACTAGATTACTATAGTTAACCAGTACTGAATTTTTCCCTTAATATTTAGTGTCTCTAGACATTAATAACCAGTTGGGAAATTCAAATTTTTAAGCAAATTTTTTAATTTTCCTTATAAAAATGCACTAAAGCCCCCAGAGCCCGCCGGGCTCAAGCTCCAGTACGCTGCAGTGCGGTAGAACATGTTAATTGTAAGGACCTGAATATCATATAGATGGGTTTCAATTTATAAGGTTAAGCACTGATTAATAAGTGTACATTTGAAACCTTTAAGCAATGGTTCTTGTAACGTTTTGACAATATAGAGAGAAGTTACAATACAAGAGGATGATAGTTCAAGAGAGTTGTTATTATTCTCAGTCCTTCCCAAGGGTTTTAGGTTAAGACAGTAAACGCGGTCGTTTGAAAGATTTTAATCTTTATAGGTTAGATTGTCCTGCCTAAAGGTGACAGTTCTATTAGTATTAAGCTTTTTCTGATTTTGGATTTAATTTCTTTAGTATCGTTAAAGTTTGCACCCATCCATAGGGACAACTAGTTAGGCTCAAAGGTGTCTAGGAAACTCTTATAGATGAGTGGAGCAGAATAAACTGCACATGTAGGGGATAGAAGGATAACCCACTTGCCAAAAGGTGAGGATATTGTCTAAGAATGAACGATCATGTATTACACTAGTTCTGTGGCAAATAATTTCGCCAATAGGGGGGGTGATTAGCACATTTAAGCTACTTGCCCAAAGGTGTAGTTTTAAATGGTACACATTAAAGTACTCTGGATATTTCGGCCTGACCTTTAAGGCCGGAATATACAAATTTAAAGTAAGATTTCACATAATTGCATAGAAGAAAAATTGTGCTTTTTAAAGTAATATATGCAATTGTGACACGATCTACTTTGTTTTATCAGAGATGGGCATGTCTTGATTCAAAAAAGTTTGACAATAGTTCAAACTTTTCTACATGGAAGATGCAGATTGAGATACTATTAGGCATGCTTGATTACTATTTCGTTCTGATCGAAGACATTTCAGAGGAATCTACTGATGATTCTACCAGGGCAGAGATAACTCGTTATACTAGGTGGAAAAAGTATAGCAGGATGTCTATGTGTTGAATAATATTGAAAGGAACCTGTAATATGCTTCCCCAAGTAAGTGACGTAATCAACAACAACAATTATACAACCAGCAGCAAGGAGTTCTAGAGTGATAAGCAGCAAGCAGTAACAGTAGCAAGGTAAAAACAAGTATTGTGGTATGAACAACAACACCTCAGTTCTTAAAAACAGCAAATCAGTTTTTGAATTTGTAACAGCAAATTGATTAGAAGTATGATCTGAAATGCAACTCTTGCTTGCTTCGAACAGCAGCAGTGTTGGATCGGAAGTAGTAATAGCAAACTCGAACTGTAACAGTAACAGTTTCAAACTGGAATAGTAACAACAAACTCGAGCTTTACAACAAAATTAAGCTTCGTAACAGCAACACCGAGTTCTGAACAATAGCAACAGTAACAACGATTTATCTGAAAGAGTAACAAGATGATTAGCGCTCGAGGCGTGGGTCGCACTCTCTTTAAAGAGTATCTTAAGTACTCTCCCAGGATGCAATGAGCATATACGGTAGCTTCGCAGGAAGTCTACGTAAAAATTGAATGAGTTTGCACCTCAAGTATAAACCGTTTTAGAGAGAGAAAGAGATAAGACGATGAACAATAGTTTTGTGTGTTTTTTTGAGTCTTTTGTTTGTAGGAGGAAGTAAGGTATTTATAGGGTTAAACACAACAGTAATAAGTATGTTTAACGTCAAATAACAATCTATGAATGCATGCAAAACGCTCATGCGAAACGCTCCCTGAAGATCCGGTCTATCAATGTAATAGCCGTTGGAAAGAAGGAGATGAAAGACCCACTTTAAATGAGGACAAATGCCCACTTTAAATGAGAACAAAGGCCCCAAGCCCATACCCAAACTTAAGCCCAAGCCCAAGGTCCAAATGAGTTTTTGAAACAATCCAACAATCCCCCACTTTTAAAAACTTTCCGAATGAGAAAAGAAACGAGATAATAGTTTTGATATTTATAGATGTACACAGGGGCGGAACTAGAAGATGACATACCTAGGCTATAGCCCGGGGTAAAACTTCTTTAAAAACAAAAAAAATAAAATCATTTAGACCCACCCACCTCTTCACCTCTCTTCCTCTCTATGCCTTTCTTTCTCTCTCTGCGAACTGGAACCTCTTTCTCTCTCTGCGACTGGACTAGAACCTCTTCACCTCTTCACCTCTCTTCCTAGAACATCTGGACTGGAACCTCTTAACCTCTCTTCTTCTCTCTGCGACTGCGACTCTGCCTTTCTTCACCTTTCTTCACAAATTTTGAGGTTTGTCAAAAACTAAACCTCTTCACCTTTCTTCTATAACATCTGGAAGATGAATTTTGACTTTTCTTCACCAATTTTCATTGCTTATCAAATTCATAGCTTAACAAATTCATAGCTTAACAATTAACATTTTTTCATTTTTATTTCTTATCAAATTCATAGCTTAACAAAGACCCAATTTGTATTTTTGCTACAGGAGCAGGCGAGCAGCAGGTTTGATTTTTGAATTTTATTAGGTGATTGGATTGCACCCTGAAGTCCTGGACATTGCTTATCAAGGTGATTTAAGACTGTAGTTTCTGATTGATTTTCATGGGTTGATTACTTGATTGTAGTTTCCAAACTTAATTAAAACCTGGACATTGCTTATCAAATTTACGATTTGGGTTTTTTTGTTTCCAAACATTTTGGGTATTTAGAAACTCTTATTGTAGTTTGATGATCAAACTTTGATCTATAAATTGTAGTTTGATCTCTAAATTGTCCTCTGATTGTAGTTGGGTTTGTATATATATTTGTATAAATTGGTGCTATATTTTACTGAAATGTTAATTATTAGCATTTTAGATTATGTGCTTTGTCCTCTGATTGTAATTGGGGTTTGAAGTTTATTTCAATTTCTAATGTTATTTACACCTTTTGGGCTTGTATCTTATTGTTGTAGGTTAGAATGCAAAGAAAAATTTCAAATAAACTTAGCCCTCAAAGAAGGTTAATACATCTGCCCTCAATTTTTTTTTCCCGGAACCCCCATAATCAGAGTCTTGAACTCATTATTCACTTTTATACAGTAAGGAAAACCACATACAACCTTACCAGGTGCAATTTCTAAATGCCAGTACATTTTTGCCATGTGCTTAATCCCAGTATAGGTAAAGGCTTTAGAGAAGTTAGCCTAATTTCTCATAGGAAGTGGCCGCACTACCACAATCACCTTGGTGAGTCTATGAAGAGTGTTCTTGTAGCTAGACACCCCACTCAAAGAATGAGATATAGAACTCATTAAGAGTTTAAGAAAACTCAGCCTAGCATTCGCTTCAAGATATCATACATATTTACATTTATGTACAACGAGATGAACTCTGGAGTGACAAGCTCTTTATTTGCATGATTCTATATCACAGTGATTTGTTTTCCCCATTGAACCTATTTCTTGGGATTTTCAGCCATTTAAGTTGGGTTCCCACCACTTGTGATTCTATAACAGGCTTTAGCCCCATCCCTAAAGATGTACTCCACACTTTGTCACGAGATAGTCCTTTCGTCAAAGGTTCTGCCAAGTTATTTTCTGATCTTACATAGTTCACTGTAATAGTACTAGAAGTGAGGTAACCTCTCATCGTACTGTACTTGCGACGTATCGCTAACTTCTTACCATTATAGTAATTGTTTTGTACTCTGGCTATCGTAATAGTACTATCTAAGTGGATCAGTATCGGCGGTATAAGCCTATTCCATAGAGGAATATAAGACAAGAGGTCTTTCAATCAACTTGCCTCCTCATTAGCTGTAGCTAGTACTACTAACTCAGACTCCATAGTTGATTGAGCTAGAATCGTTTGTTTCTTGGATCTCTAAGAAACCGCTCCTCCAGGTATACTGAACATGTATCCGCTGGTGGCTTTGGAATCATCTGAAAATGAGTTCCAATCCGCATCGCTAAATCAATCAAGGACCGCGGGAAACTTCTGATAGTGTAAATCCAAGTTCATAGTCCTTTTTATGTACCGCATAACTCTATCAATAGCACTCCAGTGCGCCAAACTTGGTTTACTTGTAAATCTACATAAAACCCATTGAGCATAAGCTATATCGGGTTTAGTACAGTCCGTAGCATAGCGAAGACTACCAATAATACTTGCGTTTTCTTTCTATATAACTGCCTCCCCCAAGTTCTTTAAAAGTTTAACTTGTGGATCACAAGGAGTACAAGCAGGTCTATGGTCAAAATATTTGTACTTCTTCAAGATCTTCTCAATATAATGAGATTGATCAAGAGTAATACCATTGTCTGTACGTGTGATTTTCATGCCTAAAATTACACTAGCCTCGCCTAGGTCCTTCATATCAAAATTATTGTTAAGTATGGTTTTGTTATCTAAAATGATATCAAGTGTAGAACCAAAAATAAGTAGATCATCAACGTATAAACATATCATAATACAACTTTCACCAGATACTTTATAATATAGGCATTTATCAGCAACGTTAATCTTAAAACTATTTGAAAGAAGTAGTTGCTCGATTATGTCATGCCATTGTTTTGGAGCTTGCTTTAGACCGTATAAGGTCTTGTTCAGCTTGCAGACTTTGTGATCTTCACTAGGTACTCCAAAGCCTTCAAGCTGATCCATATATAATTCCTCTTCAAGCTCTCCATTTAAAAATGCAGTTTTTAGATCCATTTGGTGAATAAACAAATCGTGCACGGCAGCAACGACCAATAATACTCTAATGGTTGTCACACGAGTAACTGAGGAATATCTGTCGAAGAAATCAATATTTTCCTTTTGCACATATCCCTTTGCTACAAGTCTTGCCTTATATTTATCTATAGTACCATCTGGTTTAAGTTTTCTCTTTAATATCCATTTATACCCAATAGAACGACTACCAGGAGGTAAGTTAACTAAGTCCCAGGTTTTTTTTGTAGTAAGAGAATCCATTTCATCATCAATGACCTCTTGCCACAAATCAGCATCACCTGAGGTTAACGCTTCCCTGATAATATTGGGGTCCGATTCTAAGGTATATATAACAAAATCATTACCAAAATCCTTAGCAATCTTTAAATGTTTTCCTCTACGAAGTTCTGGGTCTGTATCATGACAATCATCAACTCTAGGAACGTTTACTTGAGGTACATTAGGGGTTGAAGACATAGAAGGTTGAGAACCCCAATACTACCCTTATTGTCCCTCAGTAAGTAGGGAAACTTGTCCTCATAAAAATCAACATCGAGAAATTCAATTATTACATTATTCTTAATATCAAAAAACCTGTAAGCTTTACTGTTAATAACATAATCAATAAAAATACATTCTAAAGCTCTACTAGCTAGTTTTATCCGTTTAGGATCTGGTTTACGAACATAGGCTAAACAACCTCAAACCTTAAAATCAAATTTCATAAGGTGATAATTATGATGTGATATGAAGAATTCGGTTTAAAACATGACAAACAGATAATAAGGCTTTACCCCATAAAGATTTGGGTGATCCAGAACTAAGTAAAATAATAACTATTAACTCAGTATACGTTCTATTTTTGCATTCAACTTTACCGTTAGATTCTGGAGAATAAGAAGCAGTAGTTTCATGTATAATCCCTGAGGATTCATACAAGTTTTGAAATTCATGTGAATCATACTCTGTGCCTATATCACTACGAAATCTTTTAATGTGCCTATCAAACTGATTTTTCACCTCTATTACATGTCCTAAACATATCTATAGCTTGACTTTTGTGACGCATTAGGTAAACCTGAATATAGTTTGAGTGATCATCTATAAAAGTTATAAAATATTTTTTACTATTTTGAGTTAATGTACCGTCCATTTCGCAAATGTTAGAGTGTACTAAATCCAAAAGTTGTGATTCCCTTACAACACTTTTATGTGAGGTTTTAGTAATCTTAGCTTGACTACAAGATTGGCATTTATCAAAATTGTTTAAATCTACTTTAGGGATCATACCTAGTTTACTCATATTGTGTACTAGCTTCTTGTTAACATGACATAGTCTAGAGTGCCAAATATTCAACGAAGACAATAAGTAAGCAGAAATAAATTTATTCATTTCAATACTTAATTTGAACATTCCATTACAAGCAAAACTCTTTCCCACAAAAATCCCACCCTTAGTCAAAATGTACTAATCTGAGCCAATGGTTTGCTGAAATCCTGCCTTGTTGAGAAGATAGCCAGAAATAAGATTCTTCCTCATTTCAGGAGTGTGCATCACATCCTTCATAGTCACTGTTCTTCCAGAGGTAAATACCAGTTCAACATCTCCAGTGCCTAACACTTCGGTACAATGGGAATCCCCAAGTAGTACCTTCTGGCCTTCAGTTTCTTTGTAGGTCTTGAACCAATTGCGTTCATAGCATACATGCCTAGAAGCACATGAATCAGCCCATCACCCGTCGGTTCTACCGACCATGTTGATCTCCGTGATCATAGCCACTAAGGGCTCTTCGGTAACGTTCACCTGAGCAACAAGTTTGTGGTTCCGGCAGTTTCTAGATATGTGTCCAGGCTTGTTACAGTTGAAGCACACAATAGAAACTGTTCCGTTATATGGTGGGGCTTGTTGGTTCGTTCCCTTATTAGGATTCTGGTGTCTATTTTTCTAACGGTTATTCGGATTACCACCATTAGGACGGTTATTCCGATTACAACCATTCTTAGCCTTGAAAGGTTTTCCTTTAGGTTTCAGATGGACATTCCCTTTGGCTTGAACCAAAAAGATTTCCTCTTTCAGGTCTTGTTTTATAGATTCTTCTTCAACCCTAAGACGAGTAATCAAGTTCTCCATGGTACGTTCCTTTGACTTGTGTCGTAGGATATTTTTATAGTCTTTCTAATTAGGCGGTAATTTGTTAATCATCACGGCAACCTGAAATTGTTCATCAAGAGGTATCCCTTCGGACACAATCTCATGCACAATTCGTTGCAACTCATGTGATTGGGTAATTACCAACTTATCGTCGGCCATAGTGAACTTGTGATATCGGCTTACGATAAACTTTTTAGAGCCTGCCTCTTTCGTATCATACTTCCTATGTAATGCTTCCCAAATGGTTTTCGTAGTTTCGAACTGTAGATAGTAATCGTACAGTTTGTCTATTAAACCGTTCAGGATAAAATTACGGCATTTAAAGTCAGCCTTAGTCCAATTCAAGATTGATTCTAAGGTTTTGTCATATTCATTTGTAATAAGGTCAGGGTCTACCACAGGTACCTAAACGGGAGGTTTAATTGGGCATTCTTGTTCTAGAACATAAGCCACTTCCTTAAGTGTGAGATAAAAGAACATTTTGTTCTTCCATCTCTTGAAGTTGAGGCCATCAAACTTAAAGGGTTTGTTGGAATCAAACTTCAACACGTCTGAAGTAAGAGACATATTACAGAAATAGATACTCTTTAAAAATGTTGAATAATATTGAAAGGAACCTGTAATATGCTTCCCTAAGTAAGTGACGTAATCTACAGCAACAATTATACAACCAACAGTAAGGAGTCTTAGAGTGATAAACAGCAAGCAGTAACAGTAGCAAGGTAACAACAAGTATTGTGGTATGAACAACAACACCTCAGTTCTTAAAAATAGCAAATCGGTTTTTGAATTTGAAACAACAAATTGATTAGAAGTATGATCTGAAGTGCAACACAGTTGTTTGCTTCGAACAACAACAGTATTGATCAGAAGTAGTAATAGCAAACTCGAACTGTAACAGTAACAGTTTCAAGCTGGAATAGTAACAACAAACTCGAGCTTTACAACAAAATTAAACTTCGTAACAGCAACACTGAGTTCTGAACAATAGCAACAGTAACAACGATTGATCTGAAAGAGTAACAAGATGATTAGCGCTCGAGGCGTGGGTCGCACTATCTTTAAAGAGTATCTTAAGTACTCTCCCAGGATGCAACGAACATATACGGTAGCTTCACTAGAAGTCTTCGTAAAAACTGAATGAGTTTGCACCTCAAGTATAAGCCGTTTTAGAGAGAGAAAGAGAGAAGACGATGAATAATAGTTTTGTGTGTTTTTTTGAGTCTTTTGTTTGTAGGAGGAAGGAAGGTATTTATATGGTTAAACACAACGGTAATAAGCATGTTTAATGTCAAATAACAATCTATGAATGCATGCAAAGCGCTCATGCGAAATGCTCCCTGAAGATCAGGTATATCAATGTAATAGCCCTTGGAAAGAAGGAGATGAAGACCCACTTTAAATGAGAACAAAGGCCCCCAAGCCCATACCCAAAATTAAGCCCAAGCCCAAGGTCCAAATGAGTTTTTGAAACAATCCAACACTATGAAGCTTATTAGGGCTTCAATTATTGATACTATTCGAGGGGGCATTACAGAGACAGAATTGACATATGAGCTTCTTGAGCTAATCAAGACTGGAATTAGGTTTGACACTTGAGAATGATCTGATGGTGCATCTTACTGTGGCAACACTTCCATTGAAGTTTAAGGCTTTTAATGTCAACTACAATGCTCAAGAAAGGATATGGGATCAGAACGAACTCATAACAGTTTGTACCAACTTTGAGGTAATATTCCTTACTTGACGATGATCTGATGTCATTCTAGCCAATGGCTTTTAAATATTTTCTAGCCAATGGCTTTTAAATATTTTTAGAAAATGTTTTCTTGGTGTCTACTTTGAGGTGCAACCTTTTTTCAGTTTCTGACTAGATTCAGCAAGTTTTGTTTTTTATTTCAGAGATTCTAGATTGGTTGTTGCACTTGGTTCTACGACACTTGGTTACGGTTTATTATCTCATGGCCTTTATTGCTTAGAACTTGATTTTGCATATTCTTCTCTATGTTATTCAGTAGTTTATATAACTACATCGGGTGTTAAACGCTCTGGTCCCAATTCCGCTTTGTTATGGCACCAGAGGTTAGGAAATTTTTCGTGGGAGATTACAGTAGTTGGTTAGAAAGAAGATTCTTTCAGACTTAGACTTCTCAGATCTAGGTCGGTGTGTTGATTGTATGAAGGGTACGTTGATTAAGCAGAGGAAGATTGTTTCGCTTCGCATTAGAGGTCTTCAAGACCTCATTCACACAGGTATTTATGGACCTTTTCCCACTCCATCTCGCAATGGACAGCGCTATTTCATCTCTTCTATCGATGGCTTCTCTTGTTATGCCTACATTTTTCTCATTCATCATAAATTAGATGCGTCAGACGCTTTCAAGCAATTTAAGGCTAAGGTAGAGAAACAACTAGATCATAAGATCAAGACTGTGCATTCTGATAGTGGAAGAGAGCGCTATGGTAAAGTACGTCAAGAATGTTAGGAATACGGTTCAAAACAGGGGAAAGTCGTTCGAATGGCCACTACAAAAAAAATGGGCAGTTGCCGCTGATGGCTTTTAGTTTTTGCCACTGTTTTATCAGTGACAGACAAGCCATAATGTTTATCGCGGCTAATAATCCTTAGTAGTGGCAACAAGTTTGGGGAAAACTAAAATCTAATGTTTTTGCTCCCGCCTCTGTTTCCCGCTAATCTGAAATGGATTTTTCCTCTCCTCTCTCTGCTCATCCTTATCTCCTTCACCTCTTCTTTCCTTCACCAATTTTCTTCATTAAATCCTGAGTTCTCCTTTGACGCCAGGACATTGAAACTTCACTCTGAGTTTGATTGATTTTACTTCATCACTGAAATTGATTTTACTTCGTCAATTCTGAGTTTACTTCATCAATTCAAAGTTCTCCTTCACTAAAATTGATTTATCTAAATCGATTTCATGATTTAGAGAAATTGAAACTTCATCTCCTAAATCTGAGTAAACTTTACTATGAGTTTACTTCATCACCTCTTCTCTCCACTAAAATTCTGAGTTTACTTCATCAATTCTGAACCACTAACTTCATTGACGCCAGGACATGCTTATCGGAATTAAAACTTCAAAATCGAGGTATTTATGATTTGGTTATTATTTGTTTCAGTTAATTTGGGTATTTTGAAACTGGTGTGTATGATTTCAGTAATTATGATTTGGTTATTGTTTAGGTTACCAATTCCAATCAACCAATTCAAGTTCTCCTTCACCAATTCTTTGCTCTAGGTAATTCTCAGGTATGCTTTTCTCTCTTTATCTCTGGTGGCAGAGATTAGGGGTGGGGATTAGGTTTGATGATAAATTTGTTCCAGACCCAATGTGTTTGATGATAAATTTATTGAAGTTTTGTGATGTTATTAGGACTCTAATTTATTTTTAGTTGGTCTTTTGACAGTGTAATTGGAGTTCAAATCTTTTTTTGAAAGACTAGGTTTTGTGCAAAATCTATTGAAGCTCAGGTAATTCTCGTATTTGATTGATTCAAGTCTTTAATGATCTATCTTGGTGGTTTTATTTGATTTTTACTTCAGTTGATTTATCCAATTTTGAGTGAACAATTTGAACAAATATCATATGAACCTCATTTGATCCCCATTGTGTAGTACCTTTTGATCTTTCATCATGTACCCTTGTAATGGGGTTTGACATTGAGGCACTTTTTTTTTCTTTCTTTCTAGATTTGGGATTTTGAAGTGAACAAAATAATGGGATTTGAGATCTGGATAATGGGTTTGGTGTGATTATGTATATATAATAAGTAACATTTAATGAAAGTGGTATTATGGATTTTGATAGGTCAGAGAATGTTGTTGTCGAATGCCAGTTTCGGTTGTGATCGGCATTCTATTCTTATTCGATTGTGTCTAAGACATTTTATGAGACCTTCGTATATATTTAGGTAGATTCTGGAGGTAGTGAATCATGCCCACTCTCAACAAATTGTGTTAAATGATATAAGACCTTCGTCTTTCAAATTATTGCCACCAAGTCGAGTTAAATATGACGGATTTTTGGCTCGGAGAGAGTTACTAGAGACTTCAGCTGAGCATCATTTAAGTTGGAAAAGGCCCCCTGAAGAGATTTTGTGTCCTTACCATATTTCTCAAGGTAAACCCTCTCTTGGTGGGGTTTATCCAATCTGTGTTTAATTGAATGATTGAAGTCAATCAATCTGGGTTTATGAGGGGATTTGGGGTTTTGGGAGACTAGAACCAAATGGTGTTCCATTGGTCTTTTTATTGCAAAGTATTGTTGGGCATCAGATAATTAGAAATGAAGGATGATGGGTGTCAGATTGTGGTAGCGGGAAGCGCATATGACAAGTTTCCAGAAGGATTGCGGGTTCTTGTTATCGACGACGATCCTACTTGCTTGCTTATAGCTAAAGTGGGACTTAAGAAGTTTGGATATAATGTTACAACAACCAGAGATCTATATGTTGCACTCGAGTTTTTGAGAAATAGCAATATGAACTACGATATTGTGATTACCGATTTTCAGATGCCTCAAATGGATGGTTTCAAGCTCATGGAGATCATCGGCCTCGAAATGGACATTCCTGTAATTATGATGTCTTCTAGTGATGACAAGAACACAATAATGAAGGGTGTTAAACATGGGGCATGTGACTACCTAGTGAAGCCGGTTACGTTGAAGGAGTTAAAAAATATATGGCAACACATTATTAGGAAAAATCGGTTTAATTCAAATGATCTCAATGTTGCAAAGTCTGAAGCAAACCAGATAGCAAAATCAAAGAAATGGCAGAAAAGGTATAGTAATGAGAGAGAAGATGAGTCAGAAGATAACTCTGAAGAACATTATACATCTAAAAAAACAAGGGTCTCTTGGTCTCAGCCGCTACACGACAAGTTTCTCGAGGCCGTCAAAAAGTTAGGAACAGAGGCAGTTCCTTTAAAAATACTAAAAGATATGAATGCCTTTGGAATTACTCGCAAAAATGTTGTTAGTCATCTTCAAAAATTTATAAGTACTATCAAGAAGACGGATGGTGACCAGAGCAACATGAGCAGTGTTTCTAATGGAGTAAATGGGTATACACTAAGTACTCCCCTTATATCTTTTGGAGGACAAGGTCGAAATGGGTTAAATTTTGTAAATGCTTTTAGTGACTATCCTACTCCTGGAATGATTCCATTCACTCATCATGCTCAAAATCCCACTACAATTACAAATTCTTTTGTTAATCCAAATCTACTCTCAGTCTCTATATATCCGTGTCACGGAATTATAAATCAACAGCTTCCAAGGTTTTATGAAGGATTGGATCAAAACTACCGAAGCGGATCAATTTCTGGGATTGGGGATGTCGCTTCCAATTGTCTAAGGACAAGGAATCATTTTCACCAATCACAACTAAATGGGTCAAAATACAAATCATTTCCTCAGAGATCCAGATTTATGGACGATTATGCAGATAGCTCGTCTAACATTTTGGGTTATAATGTAAATAATGGAGTAAACCAAAGTAACTCTCAACTACTTGATTACATAGAGAATCCAAATATTTTTGGAGCTCTACCAGATTTTATCGGTTCTCGGGGTCAATTATTTAATAACGCCATTTCTACTAATTTTAGCGGAGGTGTTCTGAATGATTTAGTTATTGGTGGGCAGCACAATCTTTTTCCAGGTGTTCAAAATTCAGACGCGGGGAATCTTATGGAGAGTGCTGACAGGGACAACAGTTTTCTGCAGAGTACTTCCAGCTCTAATGATGATCACGATGAACTAAATGCAGTATGGAATCAGGGAACACAGTGCAGAAATAAGTCTCATGATAGCGACATGAATTTCAGACGATGAAACTGGAAAGTAATCTCCAAATTTATGAAATGAAACAGTCATTACTCTATCAGTTGTGTAGAAAGCCTCCTCTACACGATCTCTATGGTGGATATCAATGTCGACGTATAGAACTCTCTCATGTTGTTTAAGAAGTTCCAAAATTGTGAGCACGATATCATTCACGTAACAAAATCCTGATGCCTCACACTTCTTAGCATGATGAAGACCACCAGCCCAATTGATTGCAATATCACAAAACCCATGATTTAACTTCACATCACCACCAACTGACCCACCAACATAAGTCTGGCAGAAATTGTATAGTCCTTTAAATACAGGACAATCTTCACCAACATTAAACCTCTTAAGTTGCCTCAGTTGATGCCATTGCTCTGGCTTTTAATGTGATTGAATTAATTATAGAAATGTACTACTATTTGTCAATTTATAATTATATTCATATTTATGCAGAAATTTGGCAAAGAGAGGAAATGTGGAACTCGGGGTATGGGGCGGGCATGAGCATATCATTGGTATAAAAAGTTGGTCACATTGTCAACGAGAATGAAGACCTGCCATCTACGAACAACGAATTGAAGTTTGCCACTGAGAAGTTAAGAAAAGATTTGGATGCACTGGCCAAATATATTGGAAACATCCCTGTAAGTTATATTTTTTTTTGAGCTTTTTTTCTTCTTAAAAGAGGAAGCTAGAGTTTTGGTAGACCCTCACCAGAATTGTGGAGGCCTCTAACATTCCAAACCATTATTTTAGACATGATGAATGGTTGTTCTACGCCGCCCCACTCCACCTTTCAACATAGCCTTGTAGTCAACTATTTATCAATTAGCCTGCTACTTGCTCTTTGTCTTTCCATACGTGCCACTTTTTTTATTTTCTTCTTCACGTTCATCCTCTGTGTTTTAGTAAGTGCAGGGTTAGAATACACCAGCCTAAGTGATGCAATACTTCATACAAATCTACGAATAGTGCCACTTTATAGTATGCCACTTTATACTAACTTTCTAATATTTTTGTACTCAGGTTATATCACCGACGGATAGCTTGCCATTTCAACAAGCAACTTCATCATCGCAACGTGAACATGTAGTAAATTAGTTTTAGCTGATATAGAGTATTAGTAAATTAGGACTTAAAGCTTACTCTATGAAACTTTTAAACGGCAGGAAAAGCACCAACATATTGACAAAGAATGTAGGTTGGCGGGTTACCCTTGGAGGATAGTTGTGCATGGTGTCATTGTTGGTGTTGATCCAACTGACATGTGTCATTCAGTTGCCTTGGGTGACGACTTTTATAAAGTTGCAATCCATGATATTTTTGATGGTAATGCTTTGTTGTTCAGGCCCAACAGTAATATTAAGCGACTCTTAGATGTGGGCATGGGAAGTTTTGTTGTATGGCCCAAAAGCATGATTACTTTTTAGAATAAGAATTTTTTTACTTAATTAGATCTTGTTAGCTTTCTTTTTTGTAAACATGGGATAGTGTTAGTTACTTTTGTATAGACGTAACTAGCTTTTGATGCTTATAATCATGTTTTTTAGTTTCTTTTCTATTGAAAGATATGAATGTCAAGTATTAACATATATAAAATTACCTACTTTTCACAATTAGGTAAACCTTTTTTAACTCCGCCTATGCAAAGTTGTTATAGTTTTGCATAGCCGGTTCCAAGCCCGGGTAAAGGAGGGAAAGAGGTGAGATTATATGCTTCAAACATGCAGATGCAAGATAATTATGGGGCTTCTGGTTACTTCTTGGAGATAGGAGGAACTAACAAGAGAAAACATGATTAAGCTTTTTTAACCTTTTGGTTTCTCTAGGCTTGATATTTTCCCAAAATTCCCAGATTAATGTATTAGGCCTGTTACTGAGTGATATTTTATTAGTGTGACATATGGCAGGGAAACCTTGAAGCTAACTGAAGTGTTTGCAAGTAACAAGTTAGAGAGTTTTCGTGCAGCACAAGAGGCACTTGATCTATTTGAGGGAAATACTGCTTTTTTTTGCCAATATTATTATGGCTGTCTTTTCCATGAGCTTCTAGCCTTTCAGCTTGTTGACCGCCATCCCACCTGCATAGTGAGAATGTACAAATGCTAAATCCACTGAGATGATTAGGTTCTCAAGCTCTGCTATTTTAGTCCTTAACGATGCCAAGTTTTCTGCCAGTGAGGCAGATAACTTTTCATTGATTCACATGGAAGTTGATCAAAGTTTTCTTCCGGTGCCTGCCCCAGTTAAGGCTGCCATCTTTGAGAGTTTTTCTAGAAAGAACATGATCGAATCTGAAACCGATGTGAAGCTTGGAATTCAAATGTTCATCAAGAGAAAATATGGTTTCCGTACTATTTATTATAAGCTAGCATTCCAAGTACTATTTATCTCACATATTTTTAATTGGTGCTCTAGAATGTCGTTGTATTTCTGTCAAGGGCTGTGGCGATTGAGAATGTTTTTCGGTTGTTCTCACCACATCTCGCTAATGTTGACGAACATTTGACAAGACATCTTCCTAAGCAATGGTTGACGTCTTTAGCAATTGAGGTACGGATAAATCTGATACTTATCTTTTGATTTACTATTTACGCCGTAGTTTCACATGTCATGACAGCTTTGTCTAAGTAGACTAGTACAACACCAATTTCGCTTAGTTCGTTGCGCATTGTATATCATCCTTACATTTACAATGACTATACATGTGTAGTATACACATCTTATATTATGTTTGTTAACACTCTTGCTTGTTGTGATGTTATCTTTGTTAATACTTTTTTTTTTGATAAAGGTGTTAATGCTTAATTTATGACATAACTTTTGCATTGCAAGATACAAAGTGCCTACTTTATTTGATACATTGGGAAAGCTTTTTGAAATGGATTTCTAATGCATAACATGAGAAAACTGGGGGATTGGAGAAGAGAAAGGAAGACTCTGACTTCTTATGTTTGACCTCCGTTAGTGTATATGTAATAAACAAAAAATATATTATTAGAACTGGTAAATCACTTTTTATCAGGAAAAATATCTAAAGCATGAATGAATATTTTTAATTGTGTGAGATCTCATAACTTCGTTCACGTGGTCCACTATATTTTCAGTATGACGCAGAGGAAGCCTAAACACAAGAAAATGCAAAGCTGCAATCCGCTCTTGAAGAGATGCAACTTCAGTTTAAAGAACTAAAGCGATGCTGGTAAAAGAACATGAGAGTGCGAAGAAGGTTGTATCCTTAACACATATCTCATTGTCTAACTACTTATAAATAATACATATCTAATTACTTACATTGTTAATGTAGACCATCAAGGTTGTATCCTTGGTAAAGAAACTACAACCATCAGTAACAATAGTCGAAGTGCTTCTTTTTGCGGGCAGAGTTGCAAAATGGTATTAATCTTACTGTTAGACTATTTCATTTGAGTGTTTTCTTTTTGGCTAAAACTTAAAAGATGATTGAGTCAATATTACATTACCAGGTCTTTGATCTCAGATGATTGTTGGCATTGTGAATTACCTATTTCCTATTGTGTTCTTACATATTTGATGATTTGTAAAGGAAAAAGTGCCCAAAGTTCTGGATGATTTTGATAGCAGGATGTTTGAATGGACACAGAGAGCCTGCTCTCCTGAGATTTATTCATCATCTATGGAAATGGAGGTACTTCAATTGGTTATGACTCCTGAGATTTTGATAGCAGTATCTTTTTTTTCTTTACTTCTCAACATTATTTACTTTTTTGTGTCAACATTCTCCATCTCCAAGGTGCGTTTATGATTAATGCTATTGTACAAAATGACAATTGTTTTTTGGTGAACTACTGAAAGTTTACAGTTTGCAATAGGGGATAGATAGTGTAATGTAATAGATATGATGGATCATTTGATTAAAGAGAAGTTAAGGTTGATCTAATATATGAGAGTTGAAGTTATTTGGTTCATTTAGAACATCAGTCGCTGACTACCCCCGCTTGCTAGATTCTGCGTGGACGTTTGTTATGCCTTTTTAAAAGGGTGTAAAGAATGACAACATTTACGTCCATCTATTGGATGACCTTTCTAATGTGTTAAGGGAGCTAATCATAATTTTTTACAACCTTCTTATTATCAAAATGGCACAACTATATGGTTTTGTTTGATCTCTAGATTTTTAATTTGGCTTAAACTGTTTTAATTCAGTAAGGTTCTGTGATCAATTTCTATCGCAAACAACTTCAAAAAAAATAAAGAAAGAGAAAAACTAGCTAACAAATATAGACTATTTCGCAGTTCTAGCTTCAAATCTTATTGTTGGAACTAATTTTTTTTTCCAGGTAGAAACATTCATATCTTTTATGTACTAATAGATACTCATATTTTTTTTTCTTTTCGTCCACGACTCCACTTACTTGGCTCTTTCCATATTGATGCTGTGATTTTTTTTAGGGGTACTTAATATAGGAACTGATGTTGTATTTATGTAATTTTTTTTCATGCCCTATGATCCAGTTTCGGCTTAGACGGGTGGTCAACCACTTTGTTGCTCTGTCTATATATTTCAAAATGCTAAAACTGACTGATAGATATCAATTTTGCTGATATGTTTCCCTAACCTTGTAATCTTTTGCTATCAAATATGTTTACGCTATCGTCACCTTTTGCTTTGTTTCATTTTTCTCCATTAACTTGCAGCCCTTAGTATATCAAATCTATTAATGCGACATTGATTTGATAAACTTTTCGCTGATAATTTGCTCGACTTCTTGCAGCAGTATATCATGTCCTCAAATTTTATGGCATTTATCTTATGATCAAGTGGTTCTTCTGGGCAGAAATCGCAAAAGGTGCCCTTTTAAAGTCTCTAGTTGACAACATTCTGGCAAAAATTAGTGTGCAGTGCAGTTGAGTTCTTCAATCTGATGAGTCCATCGCGGCTTCAGTCTTCACTTTGACAAGGTCTGGACTTATTGTCACTTTGATAGTTGAGTTGGGCGAATGGTCATCATGACATTGAAGAGCTTAAAGTCAATGTAATTTGGAACTATAGTCTTTTAGTTGTTATATTTTGTCTGACTTGGGTCTATATTGTTTACTTCTATATTCTAAGCATTTATGAGATGAAGTTGTCTCTGCAGGAATCTCATAGCGTTACACCCACTAATAAGCACGGGCCAGAATCGGAAAACATGCTAAGGAGATTCCATATTTAAAGATAGCATGTATGTGACATAGAACTGCAATTTAATATGCAAGTTCTTTTATTGGGTTGTCTTAATTCTTTCTTGTTGTGGAGCATTATTGGGTGTTACGTGTGCAGGAGAGTGTAGATGCTCTTATAAAATGTGTGATGAAAGAAATTGCTTTCAGTCAAGGAAAACCAGTTGCAGTATTTACCATTTACAAATGTTTTCTCCACTGGAAATCGTTTGAAGCTGAAAGAACTAGTGTCTTTGACCGTCTTATCCAGATGATCGGTTCTGCAATTGAGGTACGTGTTTCTTATACTAATTACATGGAAGTCAAGAATAATGTGAATGGCATCTAAGTCTGTAGGGGCTTGTGTAACATTTAGCTTTTCATCTTCCCAGGAAGCTTGTTATTAGACATCTTGTAGAAAATCATCTCAATGCTGTCTATAACAGTTAAAATTTTGTCTACAAACTTATCTGAGTTCTGTTTCCATTTTGTGTAGTTCTTAAAGCAAGTATAGTATATATGTCTACTGAAAAACATAGTTGGTAATAATTTAGGGGTTGTGAAATTGCAATTATAATGTGCTATACTAGAATCCCAGGCACCAAGAACATCACAGGGAAGTGGGTTGAGAACATCAGGGAGGTCCTTTAGTACTAATTCTCCTAATAGCCATTGGCAGAGCATCATTGAGACCCTCAATAACCTCCTTGCCACATTGAAGCAAAACTTTGCATGTGATTCTTTACCTTATTGAAGAATTTATAGAAGCCATATAATTCACAACATGGCTGTTGGTGCTTAATTTAATGATGGCTTCATTTCAGGTACCTCCAGTTCTCGTTCAAAAAATCTGTACTCAAATTTTCTCTTATATAAACGTCCAACTTTTTAATAGGTAATTTCTGTTTAATTTATGTGTTTTAGCATTATGTACCAATTCGTTTATTTGTGGATGTGAACTTGTGTTGTGCATGCTACATGTTTATTGGAAAGAATGAGTTCCATATACCTGTAGGGAGTGGCAAACATCATTTTAGTTGTTTTGGATTTATTGTTGTAGTAAAGATGTTGACCTCAACAAATGGTTTAAATAGTGCCAAAGCTTTAGCCACCCCATCAACGCCCACGACCCTAGCCACGGTAAAAATAGTGGCAAAACCCTTTTGCCACAGATATTTCGGTAACAAACACCCTTTATTATTGTAGCGGGCAGAGTTCTCGTTAAAGTCGTTCAAACTAATTGAGCTCTTAGGCCAAAATTCCTGAGGATTGTCAAATGGTCGTTTGAACGACCTAATGACTCGTTGGAACAAAAATGACTATGCTTGTTTGTTTCTAAGTTCATTTTGAAGGGGATTTGATCCAAAACGATGGATTATCTCGTGATGCATATTTTAGAGATGACCCAATGAAAAGTCTATAAATATAGAGTGTGTGTTAAAGGCCTCAGGAGAAAAGAGTTAGAGAGAGAAAATGAAAATTTTAGGGTTTAGCTTTGGAGAGATTTGTTGGGTTTTATTTCTAAGGTTTTTTGCTGGGATTTTCTGTAAGGGTAGATGTGGGGTTTGAGTGATCTCTAGAATTTCTTGTAACCCTAGTGTGATAATATATTCGTCGTGCTTGTCGTGGGTGGTTTTGATCCTGTTTAGGGTTTCCACCTAATTTAAACCTTGTGCATGTATTTTATTGCCTTTGTTTGAATTCTCTTTGGTTAGAGTAGGTTTTTCAAGTTCATGCTAAATCGTACTGTGCTTCCGCGTTGCGATTTGCCCCCTCAGTTTCCCAACAAAGAAGGTGTCAATCATGGTCCTTTCAATGATTTTTTGCATAAGCATCACATTGTTCTGCAGTATACAACTCCAAGGATGCCTTAGTCTAATGGTGTAGCCAAAGGGTGAAACCGAACTTATCAGAATTTTATTCCTAGGATATCTCATTCAAATTTGACAAATAGTTTTTGGGTAGAGGCTTTAAATACATCGACTTATATCACCAACAAAGTACCTAGGTCGTTCTGAAGACTCCTTATGAGCTTTGGATAGGCAAGAAACCGAGTCTTAATCACCTGCATGTCATTTCATTGGGGTTGTTCCGTTGTGGCTAAACTTTATAATCCCAACATTTGTAAACTTTATATCATTTCATTGGGTATTCGGAAATATATAGAGGATTCAAATTTTATTGCCCATCTAAACCCACTCAGATTACTGAGACAGATATTGTCTGATTTCTAGAAGTTGACAAACTCAGTAGGAGTCGCAGAGATGTGGCTTTAGAGGTGGCAAACGGGTCGTGTTTGGGTTGCACGGGTCGGGTCAAAACGGGTTCGCGGGTCAGATAGGCAAACCCTAACCCGACCTGTTTAACTAAATGGGTCTGATAATCA
The DNA here is from genome assembly GCA_014058105.1 of Kingdonia uniflora. Taxonomy (NCBI): domain Eukaryota; kingdom Viridiplantae; phylum Streptophyta; class Magnoliopsida; order Ranunculales; family Circaeasteraceae; genus Kingdonia; species Kingdonia uniflora. Next base: position 2,947,873 of record JACGCM010001844.1, on the reverse strand, counting down.
AACCCAAACCCGACCCTGATTTAAACGGGTCAACCTGACCCGACCCGACCCGTTTAGTTAAACGGGTCGGGTTTGGGTCAACCTGTTTAACCCAAACATCATAACAAAATAGTATAAAGCAGAATTATCAGTTTCCAAAGCATTACAGTTCAGCTGCTTCAGCAAAATAGCTCCAGATCACATAACATTACAGTACAACATTATCATTATCATCACATAGCATTATCATTATCATCACATAATATATATCATTATCATCAGCAAAACAGTTCCAGATCACATAGCATTACAGACAGTGCAGCATTATCATTATCATCACATAATACATATCATTATCATCAGCAAAACAGTTCCAGATCACATAGCATTACAGCTGCTTCAGTAAAACAGTTCTAGTTCAAAAACAGTTACAGATTGCAAAATAGTTCCAGATCACATAATCTTCACTCCTCACTTGGTCTTCCTCACTCGCTTCATCGCTGCTCTCGCCCATAGCCTTGGCATTCTTTATGCATTGTTGTACCCTTAACCTCCTTACCTACATACAATAATCATTTTCAGAAACATATAACACAAGTTAGTTAAAAGACCTAAATAATCCATACATGCCCTGGAAGGCAATCTCTAAAATTACTGAATTCTAAAAAACTGTGTTTTCTCTAATCCTTTAGAGGGTAATTGAAACAAATAATATCAAATATGGTGACAAACTAAATTTTTGATTCTACCAATTGTGCAAAATTAATACTTTAAAGGATAGGAAAGATGGACTTACCCAAGAATGACTAAGAATGTTAGAACCAATGGCTTAAGCTGCAACCAATAACCAACAGGAATCGCCTCGCAAAACTCCACCACCGGAAGTGTAGCAAGCGCGAAAACAACCCCTTCCTCAGGCCAACCAAACCCTCGAAGCGCATTCGCAACTCTTAAATCTAACCCAGATGCTCTAATTGAATTAGCAACAACACCAACAACAGCACTCTATGTGATACAGACGTCCAAACCAAAACCCAACACAAACTAGAATCAGCAGCAACGCCAACACAAACTAGAATCAGCAAAAGCTGCTGGGAAAACAAGGGATGCAGATGTCCAAACCAAAACCCACAAAACAAATCTAATGGGACTCCCTTTCTCAATCTCAATCAAATCAAAAAACTCTCTTTCATCAACCCCATTATAAAGAACCTCATTTGAACCTCAAAAAGCTCTGTAAAATCCGAACTGCTGGAAAAGGTTTGGGGTGATCAAATTGGGGTTTATGAGAAGAGGAGTGAAGTTTGGTTGAAACCCTGAAATGGGGTTTTTGAGGGGACAAAGTTAGAGGTGCAAATGCAGTAATGGCCACCATTGTTGGAGACTATTTTGGTGAGGGTAGTCTAAAACCGAGTGAGGAGTAAAGATTAGAGACTAGAGGAGTGATTAAACGATTCGTGGAGGAGGAGTGGAGGAGCTGTGGAGGAGAGGAGGCGTTGTTGTGTAGTGAATGAAGTTGTTTGACATTGTTTAGTTTTTGTTTGTAAACCTAAATTGGTAAAAGACCTGTAAAGGTAGTTAAATATATACAATTCCAATTAAACCTCAAATAGTTAAACGGGTCACGGGTCAACCCGAACTGCTTAGGGTAAACCCTAACCCGACCTTTTTATTAAACGGGTTAGGCGGGTTCGGGTCAAATGACCCGCGAACCATTAAAACAAAACCCAAACCCTCTTAAAACCGGGTTAGGTTGGGTCAGGTTGGCGGGTTGCGGGTCACTTTGCCAGCTCTATGTGGTTTTCGAGAAGGCTAGAGATGGTACACAACTTTTCTCCTTACCGGGAATTATTGTACCTTTACTTACATCATCAGATGTTTCTTCGATTGAACCTCTTGATCCCTTCTCAATCGATGTTTCAGTTGCTCAGCAACCACCTGTTCTTCCGCAGAAGGCACTCGGGAGATCTACCCGGGAGTGAAGATCTGCCATTTCATCAGATTATCATGTGTATTTATAGGAGAATGAGGAAGCAGTCGTTGAAGAAGATCCTTTAGAATCAGATCATCCAATTACATTTGGAGCAGACATGGATTCAGACCACTAAGCTAAATGGCTTGAAGATATGAAGGAGAAGCTTAAATCTATGGAGAGAAATTTAGTTTGGACATTTTCATCTTTGTCGCGGGGAGCTAAAGTGATTGAATGCAAATGGGTCTTTAGAACCAAACGAGACTAAGAGGGTATGATAGACATGTTCAAGGCTAGACTTATCGCTAAAGACTTCAAACAGTGGGAAGGTATTGATTTTTAGGGGACTTTCTCACTGGTATCCAGGAAAGATTTTCTAAGAATCACGTTGCAATTGTCGCACATTTTGACCTGAAACTGCATTAGATGGATGTCAAGACGGCGTTTATTAACAGCCATCTTGAGGAGGAAATTTACATGGAGCGGCTGCCTGACTTTGAGGTTTCAGGATCATCGGATAAGTTTTGCCTTCAGCAAAAATTAATTTATGGTTTGATGCAAGCTTCTCGTCAGTGGTATTTAGGCTCAGTTTGGTTCACTGCAAAATTGATGCAAATGCAAACAATTTGCATTTCTAACTGCTTCCATGTGCTTGGTTTGATTTGCAATTACAATGTGGTGCCTTTAAAATATTCATGTGTTTGGTTCACTTTTGCAAAACAAACAAGTTGCATTCCTATCCAAAATGTTCTCTTTTTGCTTGCATTTGGTTGCAGTGAAAAATCTCTGCAACATAATTTACATTTGGGTTTTCTACTTGGGAGACAAAATAGGAAAAAAATAAGGACCTTTTAAGAGAAATTTTTTTTGTAGTTATCATTTGCATTTGTAAGTAATGCACCTAACCAAACACTAAACATCATTTTACAATCACTTTGTTATACAATGCATTACAATTATGCTCTTACTAAACAAATACATTGGCTTGTATTGCTATACAACTCATTGCAAATGTATTGCAGTTGCCTTTGCATCTTACTTGCTGCGAACCAAACTGAGCCTTAAAATTTGACAGCGTGATCACCAAACACGGCTTTGTATATATATATATATACAAAGCCATGTTTGGTGATATTTATATATATATATATATATTGTTTTGCACGTGCATAGGGAACATAAACAGATGGATATCACATGGCGGAAGCCGTAAAATGTTAGCGGAAGCTGTGAAATGTTATATTTAAGAGTATGCGCAATACTTTAAAAGTTGCTTGGGTTGACTCGATTAGGCACCGAGCTCATAAGCCTTTATTCTAACTAAAAGACAATGGATATCGTATTATAAAAGTCAGTAAGAAGTTCAATAGCACACGTTCGCTCAAAATATGTGAAGCGAACGATTAATAGAAATACAATCATGTATCGCAGAATAATTTATTGTCCATTTCACACGAAGGAAACCACCAAATAAGTATGCATTCAATTTTATTAGTGATACTAGTGGCTGAACCATGGAATTACCTTGTTATATCAGAGGCACAAGTGTGTTCATAACCATTATTGGTATTGTTAAAGTTGGATGGAAAGTCATCACACTGAATTATTGCGATAACTATATTTTCAAATCAAATGACTCGCCAATCAATTTATAAAAGGTTCAAGCCCGAAAGGGTCCTTTTCTAAGAAAAAAATATAATTGCATGTTCCAAGTAGGAGATTATAAGAATATCTTATTTGGCCATGCAATATACACTATTTACAAAACTCGGGCTTGGGTTGTTTCCACATGAGGATTCGTAGTGAGAGTGTGAACCCATAAGTGATACGTAGGTTTTTGTCTAAAGTAGGTGGATATTCTGGACGGAATAGTGTGAAGACCGTGGATTCATATTCCTTGATGGGTTATGATTGTTGAGATATATAGTCCCACATTGGGCACATAGAGCATTGTACCTCAAAATATAAGATCCTGGGGCTGCTCCTCTCATTGTCAATTGGTTTTGAGATAGAACCTCCGGTTCTTATATGATATTAGATTAAGAGTGCAATCCAATTCCTTCAATGACCGATACTTTCTCAGATACTTCTTCTAATGTCCTATCTACTCAACAAGCCACATATTCTCTTTTACCACCTTCAAACCTCACTAATTTCCTTTCTACAAAATTGACCTCCACCAATTATCTATTATGGAAGCCACAGTATATGCCACTTCTTCATGGTTTTGATGTCCTTGGTTATGTTGACGAAACCACACCATGTCCATCGCCTTTACTTTCAGGTAGATCTAAAGGTACCAAGTAACAAAATCCAGAGTATGCTTTATGGCAAAGACAAGACTAGCTACTTCTAAGCTGGATTTACTCATCTCTCAATGTGGATGTTCAAGCTCAAATCATCGGGGTCGCTACTTCATGAGACGCTTAAACCAGCCTTGAAGCAACCTATGCATCACACTCTCGAGCCCGTGTGATACGACTACGCATGGAGCTTCAAACTTTGAAGAAGGGGACCGACGCAATCTCCAAGAATTTCCAGCGAGCTCCAACCATATCCTATCAACTAGCTGTTACTGCACGTCCAATAGCGGATGATGATTTAGTCTTATACATTCTTGGTGGACTACCATCTGAATATGGAGCTTTTGGAATGGCTATTTCTATGAGAGTAGAACCTATCTCTCTCACCGAGTTCTTTGGTTTACTTCTCCGTGAAGAAATTCGTATGACTCATGATTGCCACTTGGATGTCATCTCTATAGCGGCAAATGCTGCACACCGGTCTAACAACACTAATAATAATTGCGGTACATCTCATGGACAACAAGGTTCATTTGGTTTTTGTAATAGAGGAGGGCATGGTCGAGGTCACAAAAATTATTCTTCTTCTTCAACCTTTAACAACTCCCACAACCCATCTCCTTCGTATTCCAACAAGCCAATCTATCAGGAATGTAACCATGTAGGCCACCAAGCACTCCAGTGCTACAATCTTCCGAAGGTGGCACAAAATGAGGCCGTACAAGCTTATAACTCTGTAGTGGAACCTGCCGCTTTTGATCATTGGTTCCCCGTTTCTGGAGCAACTCATCACCTCACTTCGGACCTCTCAAATCTGAATATGCATTTGGATTATCAAGGCAATGATACAGTAAAGATAAATAACGGATCAAGTTTGAAGATTCAACACATTGGTTCCTCTACTTTGCACACAAATAAATCTAAGTTCCATTTAAATGATATTTTACATGTCCCTTCAATTAAACAAAATCTAATATCAGTGAAGATGTTTACTAAAGATAATGATTGTGTGTTTGAGTTTTATCCATCTCACTTTTATGTGAAGGACAAACGAACGGGGGTAGTTCTAGTGCAAGGACCGAGTAGACAAGGCTTGCACCAATTGAGTATAAAGAAAACGCATGATAATAAGGAAGCCTGCTTTACAGAGAATGTCGCCAAGGACGGGTGGCATCATAGACTTGGACATCCAGGGTATGGTACGGTTCGAAAAGTTCTTCTTAGTCTAGGCATTCCATTCTCTCCAAATAAAATTCCTCGTGTGTGTGAAGCATGTCAAAAAGGAAAGAGTCATTCTTTGCCATTTTCGACACCGGCAATACTAGTCAATGCACTGTTAGATATTATTTTAATTTTCATATGTTTGGGGCCTTACCCCTATTTATTCTATTAATGGACATCCTTATTATATTTACTTCATTGATAGTTACAACAAATTTACATGGCTATATCCTATTGCAAAAAGATATGATATGTTACTTGTAAAGGCCTAATTTTATAGTAGTTTGAAATAGCTCGAAATAGCTCTTACATCAAATATACCTATGATAAGAATTAGTATAACCCAATATGGAAATGACACAAACGATTAGTGTGAAAACCTTTAAATAGGAAAACTGTAACCTTGGCTTGAAGATTTAGTAACTATAACTTTTATTGCTTGAGGTTGATATTTGATTACAAGTTTATGATCTCTTTAGCTAGAAATACTTGGTCCCCCACTCATCTGGAACTTATCCTTTTTATAAACCTCACTCTCAGTTCTGTTATGTGTACAAGCATGTTCTCCTGAAGATAGGGTCAAGTGGTGGCTGGACTTGTAACTACTAGTTCATGGGAGACAGGTGTCTTTGACTTGTTATATTTCATCTATAGTGCTCGAACCACGTTCTTCATCAGTTTGTGGTACAGGTGTTACTTATGCTAGTATATGTCACGTGTATATTATGTGAGTCTAGTATTGGATAAGTTCGAGTTTATCACAGCTCGAGGGACAGGTCCTTACAAATGCCCCTCGTAACTGAAGGCACATGTGGCTTGAATTGAAAAGTGTCTATCGAGTTTATGAATTCGATTTGAATCAATTGTCTAATACATTGAATTGATATTTTACTAATGTAGATTTATCTAGGAAATGAAGGTATTTATTGAAGATGGAGTTGTGGTATTGATTGCGGTCAAGGCATTGAATTGATTGTTTTATTTGGCTATAAGGTACCAGAGACGATATCATTTAATGATGATTATTAGAAATTCTTCCCTGCATTGAATGTTGTTCTTCTATAAATAATTTGTTCTACTATTACTCTTGTTGTCCTTCTTCAAGTACTTTTTTCTCTATGAATTAACTAATGGTGACTACCAGAAGTCAAGCAAGAGAAAACAGGGTTCTTGCCTAAGTATAAGAACTCCAGCTGCATTACTGTGGGACCCACCCTCTTGATATCTTCCTTCCTTATCCAGCCCATTCTTCCTTTGAAGGTATGACTAGATATGAGGTAGTGAAGGCGGATGAGGATCAGTACCATGTGGAACGCCTACATTTTTCCCAATCGGAGTGGTTGTGAAGGTTGTATCTCCATTTTATAGCGGAGAAGGCTATTACTGTGGAGGATGAGAAAAATGGTACCCGTGCCAGTACTTCTCACCATTATCCTGCGCGTGAGTGGATTTTGCAGGTGAAGGTGGTGGTAGAGGATATGGTGGTAGAGATGGTGGTGTTGGTTTAAAAGGAGGAAGTATGCGTCTGTAACAACTATCCTTATTTTCTTGCAGAAGTGTTCTCAGGTGGAAGAAGCTTCCGGTGCTCGAATTTGAAGTCTTGTTGATAGTTGATATTGATTGTAATTGGTAGAACGATCTGTAAAAAGTTTTGTAACGAATATTGTAAAGTAATATGTACCTTATAATTTTATGCTAATGAAAGATTTTTCAAAAAATGTGTCAAAACCTGAAATTGTATGAATTTATATATCGAACTGTGTGTGATCTAATTAAACTATTGTAATATTATAGAAAAAATTTGTCGAGCTGAAAGTACAATATTTTTTGAACTATATATATATGACTGTTTTTAAAATATATGATACTGTAATGCAAACTTGTGAAAAAGTGGAATCCTAAGTTTTGAAAAAAATGATTTGAGGGTTTATTATGTCAGTTCGATCTAATGATAAAAATGATATGATAAAATAAAATCCGTGAAAGAGGATGGAATCAAATTTATATTCAGCTTGATTTGAGGAGATGAAGCCGATGGATAAGTTGGGCAGTTTTGTTTCTTATCTTTGAGTTTTGTATATGTGTAAAAAGTTGGATTGAATGTGATCGTACTTTATCTTTATAAATATGTTGTAGATGAAGATGTTGAATAAGTAAAAATGGTGAGGACTCACTCTTAGAGAGTTCAACACGCGGGAGATGGGCGTTTAGCGATAAAGGTTGATGTAATCCTTTAAAGGATAATTAGACAGCTCGATTATGATGCTGATATGCTGGAATCTGTACTAGAGTTGGATGGGCTGACTTCAAGTGTACAGGAGAACGAGATTGAGTATCACTTTTGGTGTGAGGTATTTCGTGAATTGATCTTTGAGCCTGAAGCTCAAAAAATTGTTATGAGGATAATTGCATTGGATAAGATTGCAGTTGAAGATAAAAGGTTTGTTGGTGATATATTGATCAGACGTGGTGTTGCAGGATACCTTGGGTATTTCAGGTGTAACTATGCTTGATTAGGCGAACTTCTATTAGTTTGAAATAATGTAAGTGAAATAAAGTTATAATATTTATGTTCGGAATATGCTCCTTATTTTTTGTGGATTTGGTTGAAAAGAAATTTGAACTTCAAAACTCTGTATCATTGGGAATAACGTTGTAATTTGTATAAATAAGTGAGTAGGAGAATATAAATCATTAGTATGATAATGTTTTTGGAGATATAGCTCGATTGCGTGTGGGTTGATTTTTTTTATCATGAATGTGAGAGGGTGTGAGAGTAATGTGGATAAGAGAGAGAGTTACAATTACTTATAGGATTTGGTATAATGATGAAAAGGCGTTTATACCCAAAAGGTATGAGGCGTCAGACATGAATAGTCGAAATGATGCGTTGGTTGGAAAATTGAGGGTGGCTTATTCAAGTCTCAATAACTTCCAGCGATTAGAAATTAAAGTTATAAATAATCCATCTTCCTTTTCTTCCAAACATTTACAGAATACAGAGAGGCAAAACTCTAGAGAGAGAGAGAATACTTCATTGCAGTGATTTTGGAGAGAAACATCTAAGTGAGAGTCATCGTTGTTAGAGGAACGAGGAGGATAGTATCTTTAGGTTGGAAAGAAAAGTATTGTTACAGAGCGCTGTTGTGATGGAAGAGACGTTGGGAATTCCTTATTCATCTTGTGCCATTAAGGATTAGTCCCTATTTTTGAACATTATTCTCTCTTGTAAAATGATGTTGTTTGTATTGGTGATGAACCCCTCGTGTTTTGTATTTTGAATTTTAAAAAAGTATTATATTTAGAAGGTTTGGGATCTGTATTGTTTAAAAAAGATGCTCTGTAGATATGGTTTGTTTATAAAAAGTAAGGATATATATGTTTTTGAAACATCAGTGATGTGAATATATGAAAATAATTTCTTGTATTTTAATGTAATATTGATAACAACAATTAAGAAAAAAAAGAAATTGACTAAAATACTGGACCTGTATTACGTGTAAAAGAACTTAAGAAAAATCTTTCTCTTGTAGGTGGTGTATGGGGAAATGTCATTGAACATTCAGAGAGGTTTTTTAAGGGCTGTTCGGATTGTGAAGGGGGTGAAAGTACATTTTTTGTACTTCCTGATCTGCTGTGCTAGAAAATATTTATGAAAATCCTAGAGGATGCTTCCCTTGAGAATTTCAATGGGAATACAGAAGGTAATTTAGATGAGGGGTTTTTGTGTTACCTTGCCCAGTTCTATTATGGGTTAGTAGTGCCTTTAAGCAATCTTCCTAAAGGTATCATGAATAGAATCAAAGCTTGCCCTGCCCAATTGAATGGTAACATGTGGGAGGTCATAAATGTGTATCAAAATTTGAATAGGAGGTAGGCCGTAAGGGGAAGGAAAGAAGATTGACTCCGGCAGCTGTTTTATGGTATTACACTGTGAAATACTATATGAATACCAGGGGTGAGTACTTCTATTCTAGCTTGTCTCGACCCCAATTTTTTGACCTGAATTCAGCTGGAAGGGTTTGGAATGACAATTTGATTTTGGTAAAGGGCGAGTGTTTCCAACGAGCTGGCGTGGATACGTTTCCCCATAAATATAAATCTTGTAAGAAACGTAAGTAAATATATATCATTACTTTCAAACTGTGGTTGTGAATGTACTCTGTTTGATTATGATAGTATTCTGTGTTTTGTATGCAGATCCTCATTTTAAAGTAACCAGAAAAGAATCTTTGATCAATATTATAACTCGATAGGGAGTTAAGCTTGAGGCTGTATTGGGCGAGTTGGAGATTAGTAAGCATAAGAGGCTTAACAGTAGATCTGTTAAAGTTTAGAAATTGCAGGCCAAGAAAAAGTAACTGGTGAGGGCTCATCTGCTGCTGCTGAATTACCAACAAGTATTGGAAAAAGGCCATTGTTAGTAAAAACTGGACCTCTGCCGCTAATGTCGAAATCGGCAGGTTCTTTGTCTATCAAAACAAGCTATAGGTAGTTAAAGAAGAGAAGAGCCAAGGTTGACTCTTGGAAGTTCGTTACCTTAGAGAGTGGGGAAGTCGAGACTCCTTCGAAGAAGAGAAATGTAGACAGTATCCCTCCTACAATGAAGGAGGTGGAGGACATTGTGGTTTCGAGCAAAGCGGATGAGCTTCACGCTGTCAAAAATAAGATGATGTTTGCAGCTCGAGAGGGCTCTGGCAAGTTGGACGTAGCTGTGAGTCTGGAGCTATGCAGAGTAATGGTGACACTATGATTTGTCGTATGTATTTGAAATGCTCGAATATGATTTATATATCTTGTTATGTAGGTTGCACGTGTTCTTAGAGGTATTTGCTTAGGTTTTGAGGATGGTAAGGTGGAGCTTAAAGAATGGGTTGCTCAGTTGGAGAAGGATTTGGCAAGGGGCGAACTCACCTTATGGAAAAGAAGGAACGCTCGATCTTGGAGGTGAAGTCATTGAATGATACATTCCAAATAACCATGGTCGAGCTTGAAGAGGAGTCGAGAAAGAATGTGGAGGAGGTGACTATTGCTCGCAACAATTTCAGGCTAACACTCCAAGAGATCGGTTACTCTGGAGAGGATGTCCAGGCTATAATGGAAGGACAATTTATGGAGGTAGAGGAGCCCAACTAAGAGGAGGACCTGAGGCTAGTAGTACTCCTCTTTAGGACACCGTTAAAGGGTTGGATAAGGTCTCTGCTAGGATGTAGTTGGAGAATCGGGGGGAGGACGACAAGGTAAAGTAGAACAGTAGTGACATTTTGTGTGGAATGAGACTATTTATTGCATGAAATATATTTGAAGTACATTAAGAATCGTTCTATTATGTTTTGATGTATAAATATAGATTTCTAGGGGATTAAAGACTTGCACCTCAGAATTGAGGATTTAGAGAAAGAACTCGCTAAGGAGAAAAATTCTTTAGCAGCTCTGCTGACTGTACGCACGGAGCCTCAGGTTAGAAAATATAAAGGATTTAGCAAAAGTATTTGACTTGATTTATATGCAGCTTGTTAGCATTGGCATAAGGGAATAGAAAAAAATGAGGTACGAAGAAAGATATGAGTAGGTCGAAGATCGAAACCTTCATGATTTTCTGTATAGGAAATTATACTAGAAGTAAACCAAGACTTATGTAATCAACTCTCCTTCTAGAAGCTGAGATAAATAGTGAGAGAGGGTCAACAAATGTGTACCTTGAAATATTTGAAGATCGTTGTATTAACCTGATCCTGAGATTGTAGCGCATATTGCCAGCAGAACAAGAAATTCATAGATCATAAAGACTAAGTATCAGCTCGTTGTGGTGGTTTTGTGATAGTAATGATTATGTAAATTTTGGCATATCAAACTATTTATATGCGAAATGCAAATTGTTCTCAATAGTTTGAGCTAGAAATGGAACTTCTATGCAGGCTGAGCTGGATGCCACACGGACTCGTGAGGAAGATCTGCTGAGATGTAATAACAAGTTTAAACTTGAATGGGATAGGTTCAAGCAGGTATTTGAAGAAAGCGCAGATCAGTTTGTAAAAGTGGAGCTCAGGCTGACTAAATTTGAAAAGATAGTTAGCAAACTGAACCAGAAGATCGTAAATAAGGAAGTAGATTTAGGGAGAGTTCAAGGTGAGCTAGTGAGATCGTATAATGAGGTTTAGAAGTTAAAGAACGCGCTAAAGTGTGTAAAGGGGATGTGTAAAGAGGTGGATACTATGCAATATCGTATCAGATCGTTAGAGGAAGAAGTGTTGTAGCTAATAATTTGAGGGAAGAATTGGAAAGGAAGGAGGTCAAACTGGTTAAGGCACGAGCTAATTTGGCAAGTGCCGAAAGTGATGTGAAGAAGCTGAGTGAGTCCGTAAAGGTAAAAGGGGTTTATCTCTAGAGTACTTAGAATCAATGTGATAAGATGAATAGACGAGTGGAGAAGCTGAAGGTTGACCTGTCAAGTCCTCGTGGCAGTAAGGCAGAGGTTAAAGAGAGATCAAAGAAGAAATAGAGGGATGTCGAAGCTGTTAATATTAAGGATGAATTGGTTCGTGCCCAGGCTCAAATCAAAGAATTGGAGGCAGATTTGGTTTATGTTCGAGCTGCCATAAGGAAAGCTAATGTGCGAGCTACAGAGAATGGGGATAGGCTGGACATTTCTCGAATCAGAGAAATAGAGTTTGAATAATCTTTCGAGAAAAAAGATGAAATGTTGAAGAATTCTTTTTCCAGGGGAAGTAATGTTGACGAGGTTTAATAGAAAAAGGAGGAGGATATGCTGGTGCTATGAAGGAATGTACAGGAGTTAAATGAGAATAAATAGAAAATTAAAGTTGAGCATGGTAGATTGCTGGAATTAACAGAGTCATTAACCAGTGTCGCATCAGATCTAGAGGGATGTTTGGAGCGAGGCAAGATTCGCTACGCAAAGTTAAATAATTTTTTTTTGAGTATACGCAGTAGTTTTGCTGACCTGGCTGAACATAATCAAGGCAGACTTTCTATGAATGAAGTGTATGTAGAGGAGATGACGATGGCAATAATTGCTTATTTTGTGGAGAAAGTGAAGAGGCTTGAGTTTAAAAGGGATATATTGTATGATTATCTTGTTTTGATAGGCTGTATCTGTCAGACTGAAGTGAATCGAGGTAACTGCTTGAATGCTCTAGAAATCAGAATTAGCCCCATTACTGTAAAGCAAGTAGAGCGAGGAAGGAAGATTGTTGTTGCTCGAGTATAAGACTTTATGGCTTCATGAGCTTCGACTGTAGGGAAGGTTCATCTGCTGACCGCAAGAAAAAACCTGTATAAATAAGTAAACTATTTTGGCTTCTGTATTGCCTTTGCCTTAATCATTGAGATTTAGGAGATAATAGATGTGTATCGATTGAAAGCTAGTATTACCGTTGCTGTAATATTTGAGATTTAGTAGATACTACATGTATGCCTGTAGAGAATAATGTGGGAAAAAACTTGAATTTTTTTACTGAGTAGAAATGAATGCAAACTATTGGAGATCGTAATCTCACTTTTATAATGTAAAGAATGATAATAGATGTATTCTATGCTTGGGAACTAGGGATTCAGTGATAGTATCATTTCAATCTTCTAGTGTTCCAAGGGCTTGGTATTCTAACGCCTTTTTCTATCATGAGGTAGTAGAATCCAAGTCCAGTTTATCCTACAACCAAAAACGGACCTTCTCAGTTCTCTACGAGCTTCCCGACATTTAATTCTTCTTTGCTCTTGGGGATCTCTCGGAGGACTAGACCATTGATTTGGAACACACGACTTCAGACTCTTTTGTTGTAAGAACTGGCTAGCATATGATGATATCGACCTGGGTTGGTAATAACTTGTGTCATCGATCCAGTTCATATTGTAGGCTAGTTTGAACTTATTTTTTTCATCTGTTAGTTTGTGATCTTTAACAAGATGGTGATATGTTGCTGGGATGAGGTCTTCAGTTCCATAAGAAAGGAGAAAGGAGGAACATCCAGTTAATTGTCTTGGTGTAGTACGATACGCCCATAAGACATGAGGTAGCTCCCTTATCCAATTTATTTTCTTTTATGATTTGAGTCTCTTTTTGATTCCATCTACAATCATCTTGTTTGTGATTTCAGCATGTCCATTTCCTTAGGTGTAGTATGGATTGGATGGGGAATGAATGATGTTGTATTTATTAAGAAAAGTAACTACCTTCTCTCCAACGAACTGTGGCTCGTTATCGATCCAAATTAGGTGGAGGCAACCAAATCGTGTGATGATATGTTCCCAAATAAATGATATGACTTTTTCTTCACGGGTTCAGCAATGGGGAACTGCATCCATCCATTTTATTAAGTAATTTGTTGTAATGAGTAAGAACCTTCTATTACCTGGTGTGTTTAGGAATTTTCCCATTTGATCCAGTGCCCACCTCTTGAAAGGCCAGAATACCTTACTATCATGAAGCTCAAGTGCAAGAGTGCGTATTTGATGACCATGTCGTTGGCATGCGTCGTATTTACGTGAATAGTCATCGGCCTACTTTTTCATGCCAGGCCAAAATACTCCTTGTATAATAGCTCTATTTGCGAGTGAGCAACCTCCGGTATAGGAGCCACAATTCCCTTCATGTAAATCCTTGAGCATTCCATCTGCTTGTTACTTTGCGAGGTACTTGAGATAAGGCCCCGTCAATGATCTTCGATATAAATGGTCGTTCTGAATTGTGTAATGCTCAAAGTTTTCAATTAATTGTCTGTGTTCCTTTGGATCTTCTGGATGTGGCCCATCATACTCATTCTATTGGCCGAGGTATACGAGGAAAGGCTTCCTCCAATTATCGTCCTCTTCTTCATCGTCCCAAGTGTTGATCGCACATACCAAAGGGAGATCAATGTTGGGGGTTAAGATTACCTCTATTTGGAGGTATCTTGCTTCTGTACCCAAGATCCTGGCTAAGCCAAGGAATTGGCATGTCGGTTTTCTCCTCGAGGTAAATAGTTAAGAGTAGCTTTTGTAAATTTTCTCATCTTATCAGCAACGAGGGCTGTATAGTTGACCAACTTGCCATTCTTCTTGTATTATTTGGAGTAATGATGGACTATTAGTAATGAGTCTGTATAGACTGATAGCTCGGGAACTCCGATTTCCAGTGCCAAATCGAGCCCATGGATCAAGGCTTCGTACTCTGTAACATTATTCGAGGCTTCAAAATCCAAGCATATTGATTTCTTGATCATGTCGCTTGATAAATTAATCAGTATAATTTCAATCCCTGACCCTGCGGGTCCTGCTGAGACATCTGTAAGAAGTCTCCACCCCTTTCTTGTAACCCATTCAGCTCATTCGTTAAAGGGCTTCGTAGCTGGATCTTCTGCGAGTTCGTCTGTGAGATCAGGATACTGCTCTTCCCAATCTGGATCTTCTACTAGGAAGTCTACTAGAAAATTAACCACTGCTTGACCTTTTTCCAAATGTCTATGTTCAAATTTGATATCATGTTCTCCCAAACTTACAAACCACTGTTGTACTCTTCGTGATTTATCTTTTTTAGATAGAACTTCCCGAAGTGGACAGTTTGTCATGACTTTGACTGAATAAGCTTGGTTTTGCTGATGAAATATACCAGCTTTTTAATCTTTCCATCAAGCCGAATGAGAACTGAGCTGAGAGAGTTATCTGTAACTGCGAGGTAGATGATCAATTCTTCATTGTCTATCGGGGTGCTCATTACAAGAGATTTTCTAAAAAATATTTTGAGTTCTTAAAAAGTTGCTTCACATTCTTCTGCCCATTTAATCTCTTCGTTTAGTCAAACTTTACCTCTTTGGGTACATCCTTAAAGTAATAAGAATAACCATCGACATCGTTATGAAGACTTAGAGACAAATCTATTAATACTTGCAATCTTTCCAGCGAGCTTCTGTACCTCTTTCTTTGTTGTTGGAAACGACATGTTGAGTAGAGCTCGAATCTGATCAGGATCAGCTTCGATCCCCTTTTTGCTGATGTGATGTCCCAGGAATTTTCCTAAGTGCACTCCAAATTGATATTTGTCAAGATTGAGCTACATCCGGTATGATCGCAAGATGTGGAAGACTATATTGAGATATGTGATATGATCATCTTTCTATAAGCTTTTGCAGAGCAAATGGTCGATGTATACCTCAATGATTTTCCCCAAGTGTGCTTTGGACATAGTTGCTATTAACCTTTGATAAGTTTCTCTGGCACTCTTTAGTCTGAAAGACATGACTCTATAATAGTAGAGTCCTCTTTCAGTTATGAAAGTGTTCTTTTCCTGATCTTCGTCTAACAGGGGTACCTAGTGTATCCCGAAGCAGCATCTATCATAGATAGTAGATCATAACTTGCTGTAGAACCAAGAATTTGATAAATAGTTAGAAGAGGAAAATTGTCCTTTGGCATGTATTTGATTAAATCTATGAAATCTACGCAAACTCTGACTTTCTCATTCTTCTTTGGAACTGCGACAATGTTGGAGATCCAATCCGGGTACTTTCCGAATCTAACTTTGATTAACTTATCAATTTCATTGTTTACGTCATCTCTGAGACGAGGTGATAGCCTTCACTATTTCTATTTGACTGTCGTTGCTTTATTGTTGATGCTCAATTTGTGACACGTCGATTCCTGGCATTTCTTTGAAAGTCCAAGCGAAGACGTCTCGATTCATCTATAAAAAATGCATGAGACCGTCCTTCTCTTGTTGAACCAACTTAGTACTAATATAAGTACCTCTGTTAGGCCTATCGATGTCAATGTACTTTGTAGGCTTTTCTATTGAAGGCTGATCATCGGTGTGAACAACTTTTTGTAATTGCTATGCAGCAAATCTGTCGGATGTGTCTAGTATGGTAGAGACTATATTTTTGCAAGCTCGTGAGAGCTTTTAACTTCCTTTGATTTCATTGATGTCGTTATTATGTTTGAAATGAAGTACATGATGGTATGTGGATGAGATTCCTTGATAGTATGATCACAAGGTAATGGGATTTGACATTAATGATGTAGAAAACAACATCGATAGTGGTGGGTCCAGCTGTAATGGGCAGGTTGATCTTTCCTACTCGTTCCTCTTTTCCATTAAATCCACAGATATTGATATCCCTTGGTATAACTTGATCTGCCAATCCCATTTACCTGATTGTACTTTGAAAAAGGATTTCAATACTGCTGCCGTTTTTGATCATCATGGTATGCATGATGATTTTTTTCATCTTAAGCATAATAACCAGAGCGTTATGATGTGGAAACTTGATGTGACTGATATCGTAATCTTCAAATGAAATCCCAGTTAGTCAATTCCTTGATTTAGGAAGGAGTTTAGCTTCTTAATCCTAAATTGTGAGGTCGTAGTATTCCGTTAACCTCTTCCTCTTGAATCTGGTAGAGTTGTTGATATGATGAATCTTGATCATATTGCTGTGGTACATATGGTACAAGTGTTTTTCCTCAGATTGATCCTCGACTTGAACTACTTTGACTTATATCTTATAGCTTCTATTCTTGTATCCTTCCAGGTCGACAATGTACTCGTGCATTCGCTTGTCTTAAAAATTGTATTCCAACAACCTTAGTAAAGCGTAACAATCGTCAATTTCATGATGAGTTACCTTGTGATGCATGTAGTATGGTTTTCCTTCTATGGGCTCAAGCGACTAAGATACATGATAGAACTTGTCTTTCTCCTGTGTAGGAAAGATCGAGGAGATTCGGACATTCATCTTTGAGAGGATTGGCTTGGATAATAAATTGCCTTTTTGAGATGTGCCTTTGTTTGCTTTAGCTCGCTTTTGATCACCCTGGCCATCCATCTATTCACTGTTGCAATCTGTGTTTTGACCTTTCATGGTTAGAACGTTTTTAGTAGATTTATGCCTTTTGGTCATCATCCTTTCCAGGTTGACATACCCATTAACCTTGGTAATCATGTCTTCCAAGGTCGAAGGTTTGTTTAAGAATAGATGCTCATTTGCTTTGCAGTCGATCTGTAGTACATTAGTAAATGCAGAAACGACTATTTTCTGATCGAGATTATTAACCTTCTGGGCGAGTTCCAAACACTTCTTTGCAAAGACTTCGAGCTTTTCTCCCTGTAATTGTTTAAGACTAATAAGAGTGTACAAATTTTCTTCTTTGTCTTTATTGTGAGCATATGTCTTGACAAAGATCTTATGTAGTTGGTCGAATGTGAGGATAAAATCTTCAGGCAGAGAATGGAACTACCGGAGTGGTTCTCCCTATAGGCTTGTGACGAACATACGACATACAATGTGGTTCAAATTTGAATACAATCCCAACGAATAGTGAAATTGTTGAATGTGTTCCTTTGGATCGGCGCCTTTGTACTTATGTATCTTCGGAATATGGAAACCTGATGGGACTTCCTTGTAAATTGGTTAAATCATCCTTATTACCGATAGCTTGAGTTTCCATTAACTCCTTGATTTGCTAATCAATGTGTTCATGTGTGACGTACTATCGTGGTGCTTGAACGATGTGGCGTGCAGGCTAGGGGTTATGAGTACCAGTACCCTTGCTCAAACGTTCATGAGCTGGTATCCTAGATTAAGGTCGTTGCTTTTCTTCTTGACATTTTGAAGGCCGATGTCCTCTACTGATGTCAGACTGATCTTCTCATCCTAGATAAATTAAAGCTTCTAGTACGTGTTGGTCGTTATGGAGATGTCTGGAAGCTCCTTTGCTAGTTACTCCTTAAGGACCCAATCTTTCTTGCGCTAATACTCTGGAGTTCGCTGGTATTTGATCGCGTCCCTTGGAAGGGGAACTTACTGATTATCTTGCAAGGCTTACAAGGTAGTCTGCATCGTTGTCATCTGTTCTTCATATCACTTGAATTCTGTTTGATGAGTTTGACGCTCACTTTTTGGTTCCTGTTCGTGGAGCTCGCGGTTGAGCAACAATTAATGCTTGAGCTCATTCCGCTTCTCTATTTTGGCGTGGAGGTTTGCCCGCAATTCTGTGAGCTAATCTGGTTCGTCTGAAATATCAAGCTAGACTCCGGTGGTTGGTCGCTTAAAAGTTACCATGATGGGAAACTGATCGTTGAGTAACTATATGCCTTAAGATTTTGTAAAAATGTCTTCTTTCCTACAGACAGCGCCAAATGTAACAGCCTAATTTTGTAGTAGATTAAAATTGCTTGAAATAGCTCTTACACCAAATATACCTGTGACAAGAATTAGTATAACCCAATATGGAAATGATACAGACAATTAGTATGGAAACCTTTGAATTGGTAAAAACTATGACCTCGGCTTGAGAATTTAGTAACTATAACTTTTATTGCTTGAGGCTAATGTTTGATTACAAGCTTATGATCTTTTCAGGTAGAAATACTTGGTCCCCCTCTCCTATGGAACTTAATTATTCTTTTTATAGATCTCACTCTCAGTTTCTTTACGTGTGCAAGCACGTTCTCCTGAAAATGAGGGCAAGTGTTGGCTGAACTTGTAAGTTCTAGTTCGTGGGAGATATGTGTCTTTGACTTGTTCTATTTCATCTGTAGTGCTCAAACCACGTTCTTCATTAGTTTTTGGTACAAGTATCACTCCTGCTAATGTATGTCACATATATATTGTGTGGGGTCTGGTATTGGATCAACTCGAGTTTATCATAGCTCGAGGGACAGGTCCTTACATTACCCACTTTCATCTCATCTAAAAAGCTCGTGGAAAATCTCTTTGATAGAATAATTAAGTATTTACATATTAATTGGGGAGGAGAATATCGATCAGTATCGCAATACTTATCATCTTGTGGGACTGGTCACTGTGTATCTTGTTTGTACACATACGAACAAAATGGTGTTGCGTAACGCAAACACCGGCACATAGTCGAAATGGGGTTAACACTTATGGCTCATACGTCCATGCCTCTTCGGTTCTCAAATTTTGCATTTGAAACTGCCACATATCTAATTAATCATCTACCGACACCAGTTTTCCAAAATGTAACCCCTCTCGAGCGGTTATTCTTCTCAAAACCATATTACACATTTATGAAGGCATTTGGATGTGCATCTTATCCATGTCTAGGATAAAGCTCGATACACAGGGGTTATCATTTCTTTAATCTTGTAACTCCAAATATTATTATATCAAGGAATGTCGCATTTGATGAAAATGTCTTCCCTTTGGCGAGATCGCAAGAACATCATATAATACCTACCATGATCGCAACATCTCTAGGTCAAACCAATATCCCATCAATTATAGCTCAATGTTCTACATTTTCATAGCCCATCACCCAAAGAGTCATTAGTGAAACCTCCATTGCACCTCCAAGCTTAACCTTGGACACTACCTCTCCAACTATACAAATCCGTACCACCCATATTATAGCTTCAGAGACTACTCCTCAACATATTCCAAACGACACCATTGATGCTACTTCCCCAACTATAGAAAATCCTACCATCCCTTCTATATCTATATGACCTACTCATTCAACTCAAAACATTACCCTTCCACCCCACAGATCCCATCCACAATAAATTTCTCAATTCAGTAAAACACTTATGCCACATTCCATGGTAATCCGAAACCAAGATGGCACCAGAAAATAAAAAGTTTATCTAGCAACCAAATACACTCTCCCTGAGGTCATATTGTCAATTATAGATGATATCAGTGCACCTACATATTTTACTTCTGCAAACATAGATCCCAATTGGCGAGCAGCGATGGCCAAAGAAATTAATGCTCTAATTCATAATGGCACATGGACTCTAACACCTCGGTACCCTTCGCACAAAATTATTGGTTGCAAATGGATATTTCGAGTTATGAAACATGCAAACAGCTCCATCAAATGTTATAAAGCACGGCTTGTTGTAAAGGGCTATATTCAGCAAGAGGGAATCGATTACACAGAGACCTTTAGTCCCATCCTAAAACTCACCACCATCAGGATTATCTTGTCATTAGCAGTAGGAAATGGCTGGCCAATTAAGCAACTTGATATTCAAAATGCCTTTTTACATGGTAATTTCGCTGAAGAAGTATATATGTCACAACCACCGAGATTTGTCGTTAGCCGATTTCCCAACCATGTTTGTCGATTACGAAAATCTTTGTAGGGATTGAAACAAGTCCCACGGGCTTGGTGTAGGGACTCATCCCTCAACCTACTCTAAACACGAACTGATCATAGGGACCTGTCCCTCGACTGGCCTATTCCAAACTCGAACTACCACAATACCAGACTCGCGCATTATACATATGACATATGCAATCAGCAATGACACTTAGAGCACGAACTGATAAAGAACTTGCATGGATCGAGCACTACAAAGAATATGAACAAGTTAAAGATACATGTCTCCCAAAAATTAGTAGTTATACATTCAACTACCACTTGCCCATTTTTAAGAGAGCGTGCCACTACACGATATCGAACTGAGGGTGAGGTTTATAAAATAGACGAGTTTCAGAGGAGAGAGGACAAAGAATTTTAGATTACAAGACCTAGATTTTCTAACTCAAGAGATCCAAATTTGTAATCAAATATCAGCCTCAAGCAATAAAGTTACAGTTATAAAATCCTCAAATAGAGGTCATGGTTTACACCTATTCAAAGGTTTCCATGCTAATCACCTATGTCAGTCTTTTACAGTAAATCTTATCACAGGTACATTTGGTGTAAGAACTAATTTTGAGTTATTTCGAGCTACTACAAAATTTGGCCATTATATTTGGTACCGTCCGTGGGAAAGAAGATATTTTTTACAATATCCTAAGGCATACATTTACTCAACTATCTATTTCCAATCATGGTCACTTACAAGCGACCAACAACAGGAGTCCGGCTCGACCTTTTAATTGAACTAGATCAGCTCGCTAAACTGCAGACAAGCCTTCATGCCGAAATAGAGAAACGTAATGAGCTCGAGCGTCAATTAGTCCTTAACCGCGAGCTCCATAAATTGGAACTTGTGGATGAGTGTCAAGCTTGACAAACAACACTCAAGCGATATGAAAAACAAATGACGACAATGCATACCGCATTGCAAGCTTTGCAGGATACTCAACAAGCTCCCCTTTCCAAAGATCGCGCTCAGATTCTAACAAACTCCTGAGTTTCTACAAGAGAAAGATTAGGATCTCGAGGAGCAACTAGCAAAGCCATTTTTAGAGGTCTTCATAATAAACCACAAGCATCAATTCATTTAGGAAGTGAAGATCAGTCTGATACCAGTAGAGGTCTCCGACTTCCCAAGCGTCAAGAAGAGGAACAATAAACTCAGCCGAGGATACCAGCACATGAACACTTGAGCGAGGGTACCGATACTTATCATCCCCGACCAGCTCGCCAAGTCACACAAGCACCACGTCAGTATGTCACACAAGAACACATGGATCAATGTATCAAACCCTTTGAAGAATGGTGTCCAGGAGGGCCAAATTTTCTCACCCGCATAGAGAACCCACATGTAGAATACTTATGATTCCCCAAATAACACTTGAAGGCGAAATACCATAAAGTCATTCGAGCGACATTGGAGGTCGTTCGAACAAACTGGCAATTTTTTCAACATGTCGATTTAGACGACAATTAGAGGTTTTTTTAACATGTCGTTCAAACGAACTTGGAAGTCGTTCAAACGAATTGCACGCTATTTTCAACACCGGCTTTGTTTAACATGTCGATTCAGATGGCAATTCAAAGGCTTTATTAAATACTTCGTTTGAACGACATTGGAGATCATTCAAACGGGATAGCGCTCCTGAAGTTCTAAGGTGATGTTCTACTGTCGCTCGAACGACACTGGACTCGTTCGAACGAATTAGCGAGTATGCATGCGAGTTCCTAGTTTATTTCCTTCTTTATTTTTTAATTTTTAATTTTCGTAGAGAGCTCCATCTGCATATGCCCTAGTGACATGTACTAGTGTGTCGTATGGTTGGTTATCCCTCATCTTGTACTCTTGTTTTTGGATATATTTTACAAAACTTTTTGTAAAAAAAAGATCAACGTATCTAGATCACCCTGCAGCATAATGGCAGCATCTATGAAATCAAGAGTACTTTACTTCAAGCATAATGGCAGCATCTATGAAATCAAAGGCAATCAAAAGCTTTCACAAGCTTGCGAAAATACCATCTCTGTTATTCTCGATATATCCGACAGATTTGCTATATAGCAATTACAGAAAGCTAGTCACACCGATGACCAACCTTTAACAGAAGAACCTACAGAGTACATAGACATTGATAGACCTAGCCTACGTTCACTTCTTATGAATGAACAGAGACGTCTTCCCTTAGACTTTCGATAAAATACGAGGAGTCGACCCAGCCAAGGCCTATCACAGATTGAACATCAACGATAACTCCACAGCTGTCAAACAAAAACAAAGAAGACTACCACCTCATCTTTGAGATGAAGTCAATAGTAAAATCAATAAATTGATCAAAGTCGAATTCATTCGAGAAGCTATGTACCCAAATTGGATCTTCAACATCGTCACAGTTCCAAAGATGAATGAGAAAGTCTGAGTTTGCATGGATTTCACAAATCTCAACAAAAACACTCCAAAGGACAATTTTTTCCTTATAATCATTTATCAAATTCTCGATTCAACGGTAGGTCATGAAATTTTATCTATGATGGATGCAGCTTCCGGTTAAAATCAGATACCACTTATCGACGAGGATCAGAAAAAGACCACTTTTATTATTGAAAGAGGGCTCTACTGTTATAGAGTCATGCCTTTCAGATTAAGGAACGCCGGAGGAACTTATCAAAGGTTAATGACGATAATGTTCAAAGTACACTTAGGGGAAAATTATTGGAAGTATACATCGATGATCTACTCTGCAAGAGCTTACAGTCAAAAGACCATATCACCGATCTCGCTATGTCTTCCACATTTTATGCTCATACAGGATGAGGCTCAACCTTGATAAATATCAATTCGATGTACATTCAGGGAAATTCTAGGGATATCTCATCAGCAAGAAGGGGATTGAAGCTAACCCAGATCAAATTCGAGCTCTCCTCAATATGGCCTCTCCAAAAATGAAGAAGGACGTTTTGAAGCTCGCTGGCAAGATCGCCGCTATCAATCGATTGGTCTTTAAGTCTTCAGATCGATATCGGCGGCTTTTCTTATTACTTTGATGATATACCCAACGAGGAAAGGTTCAACCCAACGAAGAGATCTAGTGGACAGAAGAATGCGAAGTAGCTTTTCAAGAACTCAAAACCTATCTGGGGAAGTCTCCCATCATGAACACCCCGATAGACAATGAAGAACTGATCATCTACCTCATAGTTACAAAAAAAAAATATTAGCCCGGTCCTCATTTGACTTGAAGGAAAGGTAAAAAAACCAATATATTTCATCAGCAAAACCCTTACTCCGGCAGAAACACGATATTTAAATATCGAGCGACTCTTTCTAACTCTCGTTTACACTTCACAGAAGCTCAAACACTATATCCAAGCTTGCTCAGTCAAGGTTATGGCAAACTACCTATTCCAGGAAGTTTTATCTAAGAAAGGAAAGTCACGAAGAGTGTAACAATGATCCGTAACTTTTGAAGAACATGATATCAAATTCGAACAACGTCATTCAAAAAAAGGTCAAACAGTTGCCGATTTTCTAGTAGATTTTCCTGTCGAAGATCTAGATTGTAAGAAGCACGACCCTGACCTCACAGAAGAAATACCTGAAGATCCACCTACTAAACCATTTGAGGAACGAGCTGAATGGATTACACAAAAAGGATGGAAACTTTTTACAGATGGCTCAGTAGAACCCACAGGGTCTATGTGGGTCAAGAATTGGAATCGTACTGATTACCCCATCAAACGACAGAATCGAGAAATCAATTCCCTTGGGCTTGATTTAACAAATTTGAAGCTTCAAATAATATCACAGAGTACAAAGTTTTGATTCATGGGCTTGATTTAGTGTTTGAGCTCGACGTTCCTAAGCTATCAGTCTATACAAATTTGTTGCTAATCGTCCACCATACTCCGAACAGTACAAGAAGAATGGAAATATGGTTGACAATGCAGCCCTCATTGCTGATAAGATGAGCAGATTCACGAAAGCTACTCTCAACTATTTAGCGCGAGGAGAGAATGAACATGTTGATTCCTTGGCTTACTTAGCTGGGGTCTTGGGTACAGAAGTACGATAACTCCAAATTGAAGTGATGTCAACCTCCAACATTGATCTCCACCTGTATGTGCGATCAACACTAGGGGCGATGAAGAGAAGGATAACGATTGGAAGAATATTTTATCGCCTATCTCGGCCTGAAGAACGAATGTGACGGTCCCCTTCCAGCAAATCTAAAAAAACGCCGTCAGTTGATCGAAAATTCAAAGTGTTATACAGTCAGGAAGGCCGTTTATATCGAAGATCAGCAACAGGGCCTTATCTCAAGTACCTCTCCAAGCTACAAGTTGATGGAATGCTCAAATATTTACATGAAGAAACTTGTGGCTCACATACCGCAGGTCAGTCACTTACAAATAGAGTGATTACACAAGAAGTATTCTGGCCTGGGATGCACAAGCAAGCGGAAAAGTACTCACGAAGATGCGATGCCTGTTAATGACATGGACACCTATAATACAAGTGCCTGTACTCAAGCTCCATGCGAGCAAGGTCTTCTGGTCTTTCTAGAAGTAGGTACTCGATCTAGTAGGAGAATTTCCCAATATACCGGGTAACCGATGGTACTTACTTGTGGCAATAGATTACTTTACAAAATGGGTGGAAGCAGTTCTTCTTTGTCGAACTAGAGAAGAAGAGGTTATCTTTTTTATCTGGGAACATATTATCACACAGTTTGGTTGCCACTACCTAATTCAAATCGATAATGGGCCATAGTTCATTAGGGAAAATGTCATGACTTTCCTCAATAAACATAACATCCACTACAAGAAAAAATATTTTTAATAGCACTAATTTTGTAACATATATGTCAAATGCTATCAAAAAGTCACATTTATGACACATTTTACATAAATGTTATCATAGAGTACTTTTTCTAAAAAAAAAACGTGTTTACATTGGGGAACCACTTAACAAGTACTTTTGATAGCGCTAGTAATTGCTATAATAGAAAAAAAAAAAAAAAAAAAAGGCAGTGGTTGACATTTTGCGCGAATACTCCCGCTCGGGGACAGTGAATAAGCTAAAATAAATTCCTCCGTATCTCGCTCTTCCACGACTCTACCAAGACTTCTTCTCTCAACGTAGTCTTCCCCTCCCCATTTCACCAAACTCAAAGCCCTAACAAGTTCATCTCTCTCATTTTCTAAAGCGTAATTAAGCAGGTATCTCTCTCTTTCTCTCTCTCTTTCTCTCTCTCTCTCTCTCTCTGCGTGTGTGGGTGTTGTGGTGTTGTTTGGGTTTTAATCTAATGCCCTTCTTCACCAACTCCAATACCGATAATGAGCAAATTCTGATTTATTAGACTAATTTCTGTTAAGTTTTTGTGTGTTGTGGTGCGATGATGAACAAATTTCGAGTTATTATCGACTAATTTTTATTTGGGTTTCCTTGGTACAGAATCCTTGATGGAGACACATTGGCATTAGTGCTATTGGGTTGAGCAATTGTGTATTCTATGATACCGATGGAGACACATTGAAATCAAGTTATCATTGTTGTTTTGGTACGACATCTTTTTTTTTTAATCTCTCTCTCTCAATTTCTGATTTAATCTCTCACTATGTTTTGATTGATCTTTTTTCTTTGTAGAATAGAAGTCTTCAATATAATGTTTTAGTTGATTTTCTATTACTTGTACTTATGCAGGAATCGTTCTCTGCCGAGGTAAAAATCACGAGGTAAATTTAAATCCTGTAAATCGTTCTTTATCAATCACTACTAGTATAATACTTGTAGTTTCGTCTACTAGATAGTATATAAAGTAATGAAATTTGGTTGCACCAGCAAGGTAAAAGTCCGCAACCCTCATTGATATTAAACGTATGATGATATTAGGGATGTAACAACGTAAAATTAGGGATGCAGTAACGAGATCCATCGATAGAAGGCTGAGTCGGGTAGCCTGTAAGGGGAAATCCCTACCACTCTCTAGTATTGGTGTCTACTGTGAGAAGCCATCTTCACATACACTAGGAGGACATTAGGCTGGGTTTCCCACTGCTTGAAGTGATAGCAACGACGGGGTCTAAAAGGCGGGTTAGTTGTGGTCTATAGGCATAGGAGCGGTGGAGCCTTCGATGAAATAAGAGGAGGTTGGGGTCTAAAATCGTGAAGAATCTCCAAAATCGTGGTGGATTGAGCGAGTTGCAGAGGTCTTTCAACTGTATCATAAACCTGCTCATGCCTAGATTCCTTCAAAGTTTGACAGTAAAATACAGAACCTGACACCATCCAACAAAGACTGTCCAATTGTATCTCACAGGGATACGTGGGCAATGGCAGCCACCTATAAGTAATATAAGGGTTCAATATCCAAGCAATTTGGACTTAACTTCGGTTGAAATTTCTATAAACAGTTTGGAACAATCTTTGCAAGATGAGGCTGTGATTGAGAAGGATAGTATAGAAGTTGAAAGATCTATGCTTGAATCAGTCCTTTCGTTGAATGTTGACAGTCTACCCCTTTGTGCTGATGAACCTTCTTCACTTATTTCCTTTGATACAACAGAACCTCCTGTTTAAATAAATATTATAAGACAACCATCTCCCCCACCTGTTCTGGCAGATGTACAAGATTTGATTCCTTCAACGTCCCCCCAAGTTACTGAGTCTGGATATGGTTTGGAGAATGTGTTACCGGATGAACTTTCCCGCACCAAGTCCCCGTTTGAATTGCACATATCTACTGCAATGATGGAAACTTTCTTGAGACTGGCTAGTTCGAATACGGATAAAAACTTAGAAAGCTGTGGTATACTTGCAGGTTCACTTAAAAACAGATGTTTTTACGTGACAGCTCTGATTATACCAAAACAGGAATCAACATCGGACTCGTGCCAGGCAACGAATGAAGAAAAAATATTTGATGTCCAGGATAAGCAATCTCTTTTTCCTCTTGGATGGATTCACACACATCCTTCTCAGTCTTGTTTCATGTCCTCTATTGATGTCACAATTTTGACATCCATATTTTTACTGTGTCATCCTCATATCCATATTTGAAAAAACTTTGCCTCCAATTGTTTGTGCAACCACTTTTGCACCTCCATTTGCAGCTTGAGTGTTTCCGTAAGTTGTATCCCTCTGCATGCAAAAAAACTTAGAACTGGATATTGGATGGTATGGATTAGCTAAACTAGTATATTATTGTGTCCACCTCATATCCATAGAACTACACAAGTGCCACGGGTACTTATGTCCTTCTCTTCTTCTTCTTGTCATCTCCCAATCTCTATGTTTATCTCCGAGGGATTTTCACCCAACGGGTTTACTAGTTTATCACCATTTGTCACACATGGGTGGCTTCATGACTTGGTAGAAGGCGTAAAAAAACACTACTATTGATATGCAGACTGAAGGCTAATTCTATTCATTATAATAAAGCAAGTAATAAATTTTGCTAAAATCTGGAAAAGGGATGATAAAATAAAAATATCCAAAACATACAAAATTAGAATTATATAGTTCTTTGATCTACAAACAAATCAAATACAATACATAAACGAGAAGGAGAACTAACAGTACTAACACGGAGGATCATAAACCATGGCCTGAAACAGCTTCAAATTGATACTTGTCAGTTACAAAACTTCCTGACAATGTATTGAAGTCCTTCACCAGGAAATTTGGGCTCAATGAATTCAAAATTTGATGTGTGAGCACCATCTCTGGTACATTAGGCGTGGGGCCCATGTTTACACGCTGCTTCTTAGGAAACACATCACTTCTTGGGCTCTCTGATAAGCATCCAGAATCTGGAGTAAGAGGCTCATGACAGGATGAGAAAGACTCATTACCAAGAGATACTCTTGCCTGTGGAACGTTCTTTCTCGCCCTTGTCTTGAATGGAAAACTCTGAGGTTGGAGCAGGAGTTGATGGATCATTCTTGTTATCAGATTCCTGGATCACCAAAGTGGGTGCTTCGGGTACATCTCCACTAAGCCGCTGCTGT
Organism: Kingdonia uniflora; assembly: GCA_014058105.1. NCBI lineage: Eukaryota > Viridiplantae > Streptophyta > Magnoliopsida > Ranunculales > Circaeasteraceae > Kingdonia > Kingdonia uniflora. The sequence continues at coordinate 2,919,283 of JACGCM010001844.1, read as the reverse complement.
TCCTCAATGATTTTCTTAAGGTACTTGCCTTGGGCTTCTATCCGTAACTGCAGTTGCCTCTGGATCTATAAATTTATGTTCATAATGGAAAAAGTATATCAATAACACGATGGAAGTTCAAAGATTCACAATATATAGATGCGTAAAGTACAAATTGAGATAGCCTGGAAAGGAAACCTAGGATTACCAACTAACATAATTCAGTATATCTTAACAGACAATCCCTATATTCTGTATATATAATAATACATGGCATTGACATGACACCAAACAACGTCTTAGTTTGATAGCTGAAGCATTAAGTTAAGCATAAGTATTATCACAAGAAGCTTAAAACTTAGTCTAAATGTGAAGGGAAAAAACTTTGCCTCCAATTGTTCGTGCAACCGCTTTTGCACCTCCATTTGTAGCTTGAGTGCTTCTGTAATTTGTATCCCTCTGCATACAAAAAAACTTAGAACTGAAGATTGGATGGTATGGATTAGCTAATCTAATATATTACTGTGTCCACCTTATATCCATAGAACTACATAAGTGCCACGGGTACTTACAAGGCATACTTGTGGTTCCAAGTCAACATACAATTTGCTGTATTCTTTGTATGATGAAGAAAATATATACGCAGGTAAGCAATAGTCTGCTATTGGAAGAAGTATACAAAATTCTTTTTTGTGAAAAAAAGGTAGAGTCGTCTGAGAAATGATAAGAAACCCGCCATTACAGAGCTCTCTCCCTGGATCTCAGATTTAGGGTTTGTTTGTTTTATAGATCAAAGAGAGAACATTTAATTGATTTAGGTAAACAGATTCAACTATGCTTTGAGAGTTTGTAATTCCTAGGTTGAGTTGTACAAAGAGCCTCTTGATATATAGTATAGATGTGTATGATATATCCTTGAGAATTGCATATTTCATATTCTCTATGGCTGGCTGCATTATTTTCATCATATCTGCATCTGTTTCTTGCTTTCCATATAGAGTTACATATGGAGAAAACTGTTGAATTAGATTTAAGGAATTATTATATATACTTAAATTACTAAGACTCTTTTTTCTTACATTTTACGCAGTTTATGGAGCTGGCATTGCAGTTGAGTTAGATGACTTCCTTCATAGTTTGGTCATTGGTATCGAAGCCAGATGTTTCTCTTTTCTTTTTCTTTTTCTTTTATGTTCTTTTTTTTAAGAAGACCTTAATTTGATGGCTTAACGTTGTTTGTTTAATCCTAGAATATCAACTTTTATTGTATGAATATTTTTCTTGTAGTTAATGGATTGCCCTTTTAATTCATGTTTTATTAATTAATATTACTAAATATGATTGCTATTTCTGTGTGTTTTTGAAAGTGTTGTAACTGCTTTGTATCACTAATTTGAATGTGTTGTAACTTGTAAGTCCTTGGCAATACTAATTTGTTGGGCAACAATAGCATTTGAAGATGCTATGTGATTTAAAAATGATAGCTTTGTTGAAAATAGATAACATATACCCACTGCTATGTTCAGGGAGTAACAGTGTTGAACTAATGCTATGGTTTACAAAAAGCACAACTTTCAGCGAATGCTATGGTTGAAACAATAAGAGCATTTAACTGGTGCGTTGGTTGAGAGAAAGCATAACATTCAGAGAATGCCATGGTTGTGGCAACAATAACATTTTTTTCGAGCTATGGCAGAGAAAACACAGCTTTAGGCAAACGCCATCTTAGACATAACAGATAACACTCCGCAACCGCTATGGAAGAACTACGACAACACCTAACGAATGCTATTAAACAATATTTGATAGCATTTAGAGAATGCTATACTTTTATGGCTTTCGCAAAAATGCTATTATAAAAAGCATAGCATTGCATATAGGAGCATTTGAAAAACGCTATTATAGCTTACGATAGCCTTTTTCAAATGCTGTCGTATCCTATTTTTCTTATAGTGATCATTCATTCCCCATCCAATCCATACTATACCAAAGGGAATGGCCAGGCCAAAATCACTAATGGAATAGTAAAGGATGAAATCAAGAAGAAGCCTCAATCGCAAAAGAAAGGGAATTGGATACGGGAGCTACTTCACGTCTTATGGGAGTACCATACTACACCAAGACAATCAACTGGGTATTCCCCCTTTCTCCAAGCTTACGACACATAGGCCATCATTTCAACAGAATACCGCCATCCTGTTAAAGATTACGAGCTTACAGACGAAGATAATGAGTTCGAGCTAGCCTGCAATTTGAACTGGATCGATGAAACCCGAATTGTGCTATTGCCAACCTAGGTTAATATCATTATATGCTAGCCAGCTCGTACAACAGAAAAGTTCAAAGCCGTGAGTTCCAAATCGACGATCTAGTCCTCAGAGAAATTCTAAAGAGCAGAAAAGAGTTGAATGCTAGAAAGCTCATTAAAAATTGGGAAGGTCCTTTCCATATCGTTGGCCGCACTAGCCTTGGGTCATATTACCTTATGACAGAGAAAAACGTCTGAATACCAAACCCCTGGAATACTAGAAGATTGAAGCGATATTATCGCTGAATCCCTAGTTATCCATTATAGATTACTCCATTCTCGTTCTTTATATTTCAAAAGTGAGATTTCAATCTCCAATAGTGTATATATTCTTTTCTACTAAATGAAAACTTTTAAGTTTTTCCCCACATTACTCTTTACATCCATGCAGACTCTACTAAATCTCAAAGATTAAAGCAAATGTAATACTAGCTTTTGATCGATCCATCTATACATATATCAAAGATTAAAGCAAAGGTAATTCTAGCTTTCAATCGATCCATCTATACATATATCAATGATTAAAACAAAGGTAATACTAGTTTTTAATCAATGATATCTATTATCTCACACAAGATAAAGCAAAGGTAGAACTAGCTTTCATTTCTCTACATGTCTACAATACAAAATACACAGGTCATTTTTACAGATTTTTTCTTTCGGGAGGCTAGCTGTGCTTTCCCCTACGTAGAAGGTCGTGCAGCCATAAACTTTGAAGATTTTTTCTTTCGGGAGGCTAGCTGTGCTAGATTTTTTACAGAGCTCTCATTTTTAGTTCGCCCCCCACAAAATCTATATTATCAATTTCTACAGGTACATCCTCAATCAAACGGCTAGAGGTCGAAATCTCCATATCAAGAGTATGCTTGAAAGTGAGACTTATTTCTACAATAGAGCCTTCTCACGCTTCTACCTACATGCTGGTCCAGGTATTCCACTTAAATTTCTTTTTTATATATATATATATCATACCTAACACATATGCCTATTCATACAAAGCTCCAACTTACGGCACAAAAGCCGTTTATTCCAAGAATTTCCTCATATAGCAAATTTTTAAAATTCGAATATACATAAAAAAATGGTTAATTTTAAAACCCTACACAATGCTTCTTCTACAATCACCACAACACAAACCAGAAAAATCAACAATAACATACTAACCTCCAATGTCCGAATATGAATCCGGGATGTCACACGCCTTTTCTTTCACAACAGAACTTCGCAACATAGATTTTTTTCTCCACTTGCACATTATCACGATCCTTTTTACTCTGACAATGGTGACTACTCTCGTTGGTTCTCTCTCTCTGTGATCTCTAAAAATCAATTTTTCCTCTCTCTTTCTCTAGCTTTTTGTCTGCTTATATTTTGAAAATGTTTAGACAACAAAGAGGAAGGGTTATTTATACTTTTTCTCTCCAACCGCTGGCAGTTATTGGAGGTAACACAAGCTGCCCTCGGTTTTAGTGCCAAGGCGTCCCTTCTATTATTCCTGTAAGATGTTTCGTACCTTTTGGGTAAAATCGCCTCTCCATCATTACCCCAAGTCATATATTTTAATGCATTTTTTTTTCTCTCTCTCTCCCTCCTACCCAAATCTCTCTTACACCTTCCTACGCTCATTATGACACTCTTCTCACGCGCAATCGAACTTTATCTCCCAAGCAAGGACTGACAATTTAATTCCTATTCTCCTACTACTATTAGTTATAGACCTGCTCACGTCAGTTCCAATGCAACAACATTTCAAAATTTAAAAATATCTTTTCAACAATATTCACGACAAACAAGGAACAAATTCAGAAAGAAGTATTCACCCTTTATTCAAATTACAGTTATTCGATCTAACGAAGTTATCTCTCCCACAAGTAATCACACATAAAATAACCAAGATGCTCTGGAGTGCCACACCTAATAAGTTCATGCCGAGCAATCTTCTCATCTACCTTAGCTATTTCCTCTAGTGCAATTTCCTTCACCACAGTTTTTTGAGCTTCAGGCTCCAAGACCAATTCACGAAATATCTCACTATACACATGGAACCCAACATCGTTTTCCCTCGCCCTTGCAGTTAACCAATCAAACTATATTGAAGATTCAGGCAAGTTGGCATCATACTCTAGCTGCCCAAAGATCAACTCCCAAACTTCAGCCACCTTTATTACTAAATGCCCCTCCGATGCATGCCGAGCTCTCTAGGAATGAGTCCTCACCATTTTTGTTTCTTCCTCCTCCCTACCTCACATTTTTAGCGTTATTTATACATACAAATTGTGATCATTAAAATCCCCCCATACCGCATATAGAATAATAAATATCAATTCCCCTAGTCCATCACTGACAACCCTAAAATCATGTTGGTAATTTATTTAATTTAATCTTTTTAGAGCGAACTCATTGCATTTGTTCATTAGACCATCTATTTTTTGACCAAACTTCCAAAAACTCTCAACTATTTTACATATACCCAAAATAACTCTACAGTTCGCATTCTTCGATCTCAGCATTCCGTATACTCATGGTCGCATTCTCAAAATGGTTTCAGTTAAATATTTTCTATCTACATGCAGCTCGAATATGCCGTTTCACAATATTATCTTATTTGACGAGATGATATGTTATAGCTTGATCATCTAGATTTCTTTCAGTTCGATATAATTAACCGTTCCATACATGCAAAATTTTACTTCAGTTCCATATAATTATCCATCACACAGAAAATATATTTTTATTTCATTTACCATACTAATTTCTAGTTCGATCTATCAACACAGAATTACTGTAGAAATGTATTTTTATTAGCTCGAATATTACTTACAGAATACTTTACAGAGCACAATTATTTAGAACCTTCCTACAGATCGACTACAGGTTATATTACATATCAGTTTTTCGCATTGAGGTACATACACCTCCAAAATGAAACACTTCTGCATGAAAAGACAGGAAGATGGTTGTAACAGATCCTGACTTCCAATCCAAAGACTAGAAGCATATTTCCAATATTCGTTTCCACCACCACCGTCTCTTCCTCCGTAATCTTCACCACCTCAGAAAGGCAGAGAAAGAAGAATGATTATAGTTTTATAGTGCCCAATCCCTCACAATAACAGCAGTACTTCATGATACTAATACCAGCTTCCTCATCTGCCTCATTGATGACATCCTCTACAAGAAGATGAAGACATACTCGGCGTTGCTTACCCAACATAATCAGATGGTGGAACCGCCACATTTGATTATAATCATTCTCAGCCTCCATTGCTTCCTTATTAGTCATCCCCTGTTACGTCGGCGGCCCCAAAATGGGGGTGGGCATCTCCAAAAGTCGGCTGGTAAAGTTTTGCAGTTGAAGCTTCTGTAAATCAGCAAATACCCTCGCTTCATATACTTGGCGCATGGTAGTCACCATTTTCAAGATAAAGAAGACCACAAGATGTTTCCAGAGATAGAGTACTTTTACAGCGATGGCTGATGATACCGCATCAACAACATTTATAGGAAAGTCACATCAATGCAATACAGGAGTTCCAAAGCAGTCATTATTGAAGACCAACAATTACTAAAAACCCAAAAGCCAAATACAACAATCCTTTTTAATGCATTAAATGCCAAACACAATCTTCCATATAGTAGTGACAACTCCCAACCTAATCCTATTAAACGAATCCCTTTCTAACTTCCAACACACAAACATAACTCCAAAATTTCTCAACTAAAGCCACCTGTGCCATCAGTTGTGTAGGGGCGATTGTAAGGACCTATCCCTCAACCTACTCTAAACAAGAACTGATCATAGGGACATGTCCCTCAACCTATTCCAAACTGGAACTACTTCAATACCAGACTTACGCGTTATACACATGACATATACAATCAACAATTACACTTGGACCACAAACTGATAAAAAGCGTGGATTGAGCACTGTAGAGAATATGAATAAGTCAAAGACACCTATCTCTTACGAACTAGCAGTTACATATTTAACTACCACCAACCCCATTTTCAGGAGAACGTACCTCTACATGATATCGAACAACGAGTGAGGTCTATAAAAAGGATGAGTTTCAGAGGAGAATGAACAAAGAATTTTAGATTACAAGACCTAGATTTTCTAACTCAAGAGGTCAAAACTTGTAATCAAATATCAGCCTTAGGCAATAAAGTTACAGTTACTAAATCCTCAAATAGAGGTTATGGTTTTCACATATTCAAAGGTTTCTAGGCTAATTACCTGTGTCAGTCTTTTATACTAATTCTTGTCACAGGTACATTTGGTGTAAGAGCTTATTTCGAGCTACTTCAAGCTACTACAAAATTTAGCCATTACACTTGGCATGATAGATTAAGTATGTTTCTCATTGGTGTAGAATTTGTTGTATCTCGAATGTATTGTTAACTTTCTATCAAATACAATCTGAACCTCACATTCTAAGTTCTCGAATACGTTGATGACATCATTGAGGTGCATAAGCTAATCACTAAACTCGGCTATGAATTTGCAATCAAAGACCTTGGAGCTCTCCATTTCTTCCTAGGAATTGTGGTAATTTCCATTAAACATGGTTTATTTCTTTCTCAACATCAATACCTTGCGGATCTGCTTAAACGCGCAAATATGGATGGCGTAAAACCCATCTCCAACCCTATTTCTCCTAGTATCCAACTAAGTAAGTTTGGTGGGTCATCATTTAATGATCATATATTATATTGAAGCATTGTTAGTGCCCTTCAATACGCCACAGTTACGAGACCAGATATCTCTTTCTCGGTTAACAAGGTGTATCAATTTATGCAACAACCTTTTGATGATCATTGGGTGGTTGTGAAGCGTATTCTTCGATACTTAAAAAGATACTATCACTTTCGGCCTTGATATCAGAAAGTCGACATCTTACCAACTATCCGCCTTTTTTGATGCTGATTATGGGGGATGTCCAGATGAAAGAAAATCCATGGGAGGATTTACAATCTATCTAGGCCCTAATATCATTTCTTGGTGCTCCCGTAAACAAAAATTGATTGCAAGATCAAGTACTGAGTCGAAGTACAGGGCTCTCACAGACGCTGCAGCTGAAGTAACATAACTTTGGTCTCTTTTAAGTGTACTTCGCATTCCTCAATCAAAGAGCCCTATACTTTGGTGTGACAATATCGGTGTTACATGCCTAACTGCAAATCCTATCTTCCATCAAAGGATGAAGCACATCAAAATCATATTTCATTTTGTCCGTGATATGGTAGCCAAGAAGCTTTTTGGTGATCGATACATTTCCACAAAAAGATCAAATAACGGATATCATGACAAAAGGTCTTCCGGCTCCGCGATTCAAGTTTTTGCGAGGCAAGCTTAATTTCTTGAACGGGACATTTCACTTGCGGGGGCGTGTTAAGGATACGGATAATCTTTACAAGATCCTCTTTGTAATAACATGAAGTCAGTCAAAGTATGTTGTAACTTATTGCTAGTATATAGGTATGATGTAACAAACAGATATAAAAAATGTACCTATAAAGAGCTCAATTGAGCTTCTCATTAAAATAAGAAAAAATATTTCTATGTCTTTCTCTCTGTAAAGTTCGTGCTCTAATATGGTACCAGAGCGGGCCTTTCTTCCACGTGTCAATCCCAATGGCCCACGTACTACTCCGTGTCACTCATATATTTATCCACGTGTTGAGCTCAAAAATCATGCTACATGTGAGGAGGCGTGTTGAGATCTATAGTCCCACATCGGGCACATAGAGCCTTGCACCTCAAATATAAGATCACGGGGATACTCCTCTCATTGTCAATTGGTTTTGAGATGGAGCCTCCTGTTCTAATAATGACTATGAATCCTAGTAGGTACGAGCCTTAAGGCCTACATCTATAAAAAAGGGAGTCCCATCTACTCAAGACAGCTTAGTTTCTGAGCCGCTATCGGAAGCCAGGAGCAATTGGTGGTGCAGTTTTTGTATCTTTATCAGTCGGATTAAGCGATCAGCAGGTTCATCAATGTTAATGATTTGTAGACTATATAAATAGACGAAAGAGTAGGGATACAGTGAAAAGGAAAGAGAGATAAAAGAGACATTAAGAGATGGATAAGAGAGAGAGAGAGCCATCTTATTGCTTTGGAAAGTTTTTGATTTAGTCTTGTTTCTGTCCATAGATGATGTCTTTAACAACACTTTTATTGTTTAATTGTACTTCTTGTGTCACTTACGGAGCTTAAGAAAAAATATCAAGGAGAGGTCGGGGTAACCAATAGAGAATTATGAGGTTGAAGACATTCTTTCTTAAGGTATTTTTTTTATGAATCTATTCTTTAGGGGATTTTTTTTTGACTTCTTGGAGAAGTTCTAAACCTAGGTAATTGGACACATATTTCTTTCTTGAGTTTGCACATTAGTATAATTAGTCATAACGAGCGGACAGGCACACACTATCGTGTTTAATAACCCATTATACTGTAACAATACTATTAAGTTTGTTCAATTAAATATAACTTAGTTGCTTAATCAGTATATATGGCATGAGTAGAACTTATGTCTGGAGTGTGAGATTTGAACAATGCCATATCGTTTGCCTTCACAGTTAGACTCGGCTTGGTATGTAGGTTTTCGTATCGGGAATCCACTTTTAAGTTTTATTTATGGTTTTTGAGATGCGCACATGCTTGGTTGGGCTCCACAAACTTAAATTTTTACAAATACCCCTGATCCCACAAAAAAATCTATCATTTGTATTTGTGGAGCTAAACATATCCAAAACCAAAAGCTCTTCATCCCCTGACTCTTTGATTTTTTTTAAGAGCATCTCAAACCCAAACCCAAACCCAAACTCAAACTCAAACTCAAACTCAAACTCAAACGCTTCCAGCAGCTAAATTTTGAGTTTGAGTTTGAGTTTGTATACGTGAACATGTCAGAACCAAACTGGATTTTAGCTCCTCAAACTAAAAAAAAGAAAGTTTGGTAGTCTTTTGAATACCGCACGGTATTCAATAATCTACTTATCCATTTTTCTTGGCCAAACTCTTCATTGTGGCTACTTCTTCTCTCCCTAACCCAGTTGTAGAGCAGAGATGAGAACCTCTACACAGTCCCCAAATGGCGAACTATGGCACTAGTAGTAATAACTCAACATCGTCGACCCCATCTTCCCAGAACCCACCTTCAACACTATTCTCTCAACACCTATCATCATAATTCACTCCATACCTCTACCACAATCAATCTCAATTCTAATCTCAATTCCAATCATAGACCCCACCTCCGTTTACCATGTCGTAAGGGGATACCTTCGGTGGATAGTATCAAAATCCCTTTGTACTATCTCAACCGCAACCTCAGGTGTTTAGCCCGTACTATTAACCTTATCCGGTCACTCAACCTCAAGGTTTTCAACTTCTAAATTACATTCAGAACTACCTATTCCATGGTGAATCTACTCATCACAATCAAAGTAGCACAAATACGCAAATACCTATTGAAGTAGTGGCGCCCAAGAAAAAAAAAGAAAAAGAAGAAAGAAAGAAAAAAACACCTGCAAAACAAAGATAAAGCGTGCAAGTGCCAGAAGATGCTGAGTTTTTGGACGAGATGGATGATGCTGGACATCATTGGACGAATGCGGAATTCACGTGTCTCTCAAGGGCATGGGTAACGGCTTCTGTCCATACCACGGGTCATACAAATAGTTTCACTTTCTATCAAAAGCTTAACATTGCCTTTAACAGAGACCCCGAGTACCCCACACAACGATCATGTGGGTCGACCAAAGCTCAGTGGTATCCCCTTAATGTACAATGTGTGGCATACAAGGGGATAGTTACTCAAGTACAATTTTGGCGCGAGAGCGTGAAAATCGATGAAGATCGGGTACGTTATTATTTCTTTTAACTCAATTTTATTTATTTTTCTTGGATATACACGTTATTTATTTGTATTTGGTAATTTTCTGAATTATAGGAAAAAGATGTACATAATATCTATTAAGGAATGAATGGTGGAAATAACTTCAAACACTGTAACACTGTGAAACGTATAAGATTTTGGCATGAGAACTGTGATGGGCCAACTTAAAAGTTGATAGGTCAAACCATGCGGGGAATGTATCAAGAAATTTAGCCAGGAGAACATCGCACAATTCTTCTCCGAAGAACTCGGTTGGATCAAACAATCTATCGGAGGACCTCGGCGACCAACCTACACCTCAATCAATTCCTAAAAATTCTAAATTAGATGGTTCGTTGTATGAGGGTGAAACTAGGCCCATCAGTCAAAAAAACTTTAGAACAAACCTTACAACACAAAAGGCCTTGGATAAGGTTATTGCATCTGGTAGCGGTATTCAAATAATGCTTATGGAGATGAGGTTGGAGAAGAGACAAACGAAATAAGAAAATGAAATAAGAAGAGTGGATGCAAATCAATAATGACAAGCCAAAATGGATTTGGAACATGCGAGGGAAGATTGCAACATCATGGATAAAGACCTGGGTGATCTTTATGGACATGTATTACAATACTATATGCAAAGGCAAGTTGAGGTCATGGAACGTCTGGCCAAGAGGGGCGGACCAGGTACCAGTTCAGGTGATTAAATATAATTTAACTTTACTAAAGAGAGAAGTTTTTTTTTCCAAGAATGTAGTTTACCTTCCAATAATGTATTTGGGTGAATAATGTACTTTGCTATTGAAGAATGTAATCTTTTTTTTGAAATGTTTATTTCCGAGAATATTGTGTTAAAATAAATACACGATTAATGCAATATCAAAAACTTGTTCAATAAGCTTATACGACAAGAATCATTAAATTACATTGAAAATACTCATATAATACTTGATTACAATACTAGGAATAAATTTTTTTCTTCATAGCCCACAAATGCTCAATTAGATCATCCTTTAGATCAAAGTTCAGTTCTCGACTACAAAAACAATTCATTTTCATTATAAAAGCTTCTATTGCTCCACGTTTGCATATAATATTAAACTGTTCACCTTCGATAGTTGAGGGATTGTCCGGATCGTAGCCTAAGTATGATAGGAATGAACCTCATTCCTCTTCGATGATCATATTGTGCATTATTACGCACGCCTTCATGACATTGTTTAAAACCTCAGGTTTCTACAATTTAATCAAAATTTTGACAATATTAAACTGTGATTGTAAAATCCCAAACATTCGTTCTACATCTTTTCGACAACTTTCTTATTGTTGAGCAAATAATTTTTGTTTCGCTGTAACCAGATTAGATATGGTTTGGATAAGTGTCCCCATTTGGGGTATATGTCATCCGCTAGGTAATAACCCATATCATAAGCTTTTTTGGCAATTGTATAATTGCAAGGTGGAGCGATACCATCGGCTAGATTGGTAAAAAGATGTGATTTTTGCAAGATATTGATATTATTGTTAGACCCTGGTAGCCTAAAAAAAACATGCCAAAATGTCGTGTAAAGCAACCGCTTCAAGAATTAATGTCGTCTAGGGGTAATGACCAGTTAATTGACCGTGCCAAGCTATGGGAAATTTTTTCCATATCCAATGCATGCAATCAAGGCTTCCTAACATGCCGAAAAATCTCCGTGACTCTCCTATCGCTTTTAACCTTTTGATGTCGGCCGCATTTGGTTCTCGAAGATATTCCTCGCCCAAAATTTGTATAACCGTAACACAAAACCTTTTTATACTTAACAAGGTTGTGTTTTCTCCTCTTCTCAAATACTCGTTAAAAAGATCTGTCGCGACACCATATCTTAGAAAACATAGTGCCACGATTACCTTTTGGCACGGTTATAACCCCATAGTTTTTGTGCTGGGTTTTCGGACAAAGTAATCATCATGTGCAACTACTACATTGAATATACGCATAAACATTTGCCTACTCATGCGAAAATGTTGTCGAAATTCGTCAAACTCATATGTGCACCCCGAGTTGAAGTAGTCTCGTATAATGTTGTAATGCCCTAATTTGCTTCTTTATCTTATCTTTACGGCCCATGACACTCCTGCAGTGACTCGAAGTTACATCATGTACTACTAGGTTCATTACATTTTGGTACATAACGGCCATTGTCATCGCCCAATCAAACATAAGATTGTCAGAGGAGGGCGATACACGTGGAGGATCATCAATAGATAAAAAGGATGATGAGGAAAACATTTGAGGCTGTGGAGTTAAGAGAATGGTGTTGAAGGTGAAGGAGGAACAAACAGAAAGAAGAGAAAAGTGTAAAAAAATAAAGGGAAAAAGAATTAGTGGTTGTGGGAGATCAGTCATGAATGATAAATTAAGTTTAATTGTATCTATTTTGAGTTTCATTTCATGCGTAGAACTACTATTTTAAGAATTGTAATTGCATTTCTATTTAAATTTAAGAATGGTGTTGATTAATATTAATTTATATAAAGAAATAGGACATCAGGTCGTACAAGTACTTATATAGAGAAAAAAAAGTCTACAATAGAAATAGTTCAACACTGATGTACACAATAAAAATTTACGCCTACAAAAACGTTCATCTCACACCTATATCTACTAAGACGGGTCAATATCATTTCCAGTACCCCGCCCCCTACAGCTACTACTGGCTCCTCTGGTTTGCGGACCATTTCCACAAGTCCCCTACCTCGTCCTTGCGCCACCTCCAGGTGGCAGCGGCACCACCTGTACCATTGCCCCTTTCCTCAGATGTATGTTCTGAACAGGACAAAGAAAATTTATATAAATTTTGACAAAATAAATTTGACCTTAAGAAAGATAGAAATAAATAGATAAATAAATTACTTCTAGGCTGAAATTGTTGGTCGTCTATACTATCTATGTTCCTCCTCAGAGCAGTATTTTCATCAATCAAGTACTGGGTTGTCTGGGCATCTCGCGCAGACTCTGCAAGATTGACTTTCCGTATACCATGAGTCAGGTGTCACAACTCCTTTGAGTCGTAGGAGGCAGACATGGGTGGCGGCTCCCTCAAAAAGTAGATGGGGACCGCCTAATGCCTCCCTGCCCACTCCATGTACCACCCCAAGTCTGGCCCCATCTCCAAATCGGGCAGAGTAAAGTTCTAGGATAAGCTATGAACCTCTACTGATGTAGCCACCACGGGTGTAATACCAGCCCTGAGTGCACTGGGTCCAAACAGATCTATATTCCCCATTCTCTGTAAATCTGTTAACAGGTGGCCTACCTCTAAAGTTTGGCTAGCCCAGTATGAGGCATAAGTCTCTCGCTCCTCGCCTATCGCAAATTGGGCGCAATCAATAAAGCCGACCTATATCATCGCCTATAAATCAGCTGGACTAAGATGTGATAACATATTGGACGGAGGATCCAAAGGAATATTAGCAGTGCCAGTCAACTACCTCCAACATCTACTCCTAAGTAATACTCACAATTTTTATTTGGGACTTGAAGTAGCATCCTCTTACGAGATAGGTACGATGCGGTATGTATGTCATCTAACTGTAGCGTCGCATATGTACCTTAAGGTTGCAAGTTGATCGTCTCATTAGTCTGGTGTTCAATGAGGTATATGACTATAGTAAACAAATTTCCTAATTGGTCATTTGTTTTCATCTTGTTCCCTTTCTCCCATGCTTTGAGGCGCAGATACGACGTGATCTTCAGCGCTTCCTTGACAATAGGGTGACCAACCCCACAATACTCGTAGAGCCAATACTGGATTTCGGAACAACATAAAAAATAATAAACTTATTCTATTTAAGACGTTTATTGAAAGATATTTGATTTGTAGCTTGCAAGGAAAAAGTATTAGTGTACCTCAAGAAGTTGTTAAAATCAAGTGATGGTACCTCCAGTCTTGACTACGGTATCCAAGCCATGGTACAGAGAACCAAGAATAGCAGAACCCCAGTCATATTCGGGAGCTTCGTCCAAATTGGCCACGGCCTCGAGATATCCAAGCGGGACGGTGTCGTTGGCAGTTTGGAACCATAAACATCCCATCATGAAAATGATAAAAGCACAAACTATCGTAATATTATCTGCCCGATCATCTGTGATGGTCAAGTATATCCTCAAATATGTAATGCTAACGTTCCCACTCTTTGTATTGCTGGATTCAATGTGGGGGAGCAATTGTATTGCCTCAGATAAAATATTCCATCGATCGTTATACGATACCTATATAGGATATTTGCTGAATGACAATGATGTCAGCATTGTAAAATCCATTGGAATAATCTCTATCTCCGCACACCGGAACAAAAAAGTATGAGTTTTCAGCCACCAATGCTCTGTTAGTGCCTAAATTACCTGATTATCATAATTACCCAAGCGTATATCCATAAACCTCCTGAATATCTTCATCACGGGAGCCCTTATTATCGAAATTATGGAAATTTTCTTCCAAAATTTTATCACCGCTGTGAATGTACCGTGCGGAGGCATCGAATTCCGATTATGTTCATTGGAGCATTTTGTCAAATACTTGATTAACGGAAATAACAAAGTAATAATGTACGAAAAACTTACCGTGAGATCCTTGGCAGTGTGATGTATATGAGTTTGGCCATCTGGGAGTACGGTAATAAACCTGGTTGGACCATTGTCTTGGGTTGGGTATGGTATGCCTTCATTTTATCCTACCTCTTCAAATACAACCCTTTTTTTCTTCCTTCTGGACCTCGACTAAGTTATGGCTTGCTCTGAATTTCTTGTCCCTCTAAACCCAAGGAATGTATTGGGGTGTGGGTCTCCCTCTGGCATCTCCATTTGATTTTACAAAGAATTGTAATTTTTTTCAAGTTTTGGGTTCAAATTGAGAGAGAGATGAGGAAACAATATGGGAGGGAGTCGAGTTGAGTTTATTTATTTCAACAGAACTCGCGGCGGTAATCGTTTTATCGCGCGGTAATCAAAACATTGCACGGTGTTTTGATTGCATATAAAAAAATAAAAAATAAAATGGGTGCCTTATTTCAACCGAACCATTTTGGTGTATGTGTACGACTTCGAATGGGCCTTGCTAGCGGGTTTGCAATTTTCTAAGAAAAAGACACAACTTTGAGTTAAACATTAAGACTTATTGTCCTGGTGTAAAGACTTTTTGGACTATATGTTTATCATGATATGTTTTGATATGGTCCTTATTGATTTTTGTATCTTTGGATGCTTACTGTCATATTTCTTCTAACTCACTTAGTTAAAGTTTTGATTAAGTCCTGCTGCGTCTATTTGGAAATTAAATCTCTTAATAGCCTAGTAAGCTTTATGTTTCAATTCTACATGCAAGTGACAAGTTTTACCAAAGACACACCTATAAGAAGATATTCAAATCAGAGTTTTAAAAGTAGTCTGATAGGCTCAAATGGCATCGTTAAGACGAGTGTTCTAATCTTTATGATATGGTCGAACAGTTTTTTCTAAAAAAAATTTATCACCTGATTTAAAATCTCGTCCTGCCTACTTGTCGGTGGCAATGAGTAATGCCATATTTGAGCATAAGACTTTTAAAATAATGGCTACAAAAATTAGTTCTACCATCACTTATAATTGTACGAGGTATACCAAATCGAACAAAAAAATTATCATTTAAAAAGTTAATCACGACAGCGTGACCATTTGTCTAACATGGTACAACTTCTACCCATTTGGAATCATAATCAACTGCTACTGGGATCCATAAGTAGCCATTGGACACCAGAAATGGAGCCAAGAAGTCAATGCCCTAGACATCAAAAAATTTAATCTTTGAAATGTTATTAAGAGGCATCTCATCCTGGCGACCCATGTTGTCAACCCTTTGGCAACGGTTACATCACGAGCAATGGTCGCAAGCGTCCTTAAATAATATGGGCCAATAAAACCCATATTAAAGTACTTTATATGCCATTTTATGGGGCCCAAAATGGCCACCATCATCATGAAAATATTTTAAAATTAGTGGAATGTCATTTTCAGGTACACAACGACGAATCACTAGGTCGACGCCAATTTTAAACAAATAGGGACCCTCCCAGATTAATCGTCTATATTTTGTTTAAAATCTCTCTTTATCTTGTCTACTCAAATCTAGTGATATGTAGCATGAGGCTATGTAATTTACAATATCGGAAAACCATGCAAACCATGGTGCCCCCTATTAATAGTCATTAATTATTTATCAGGGAAATGACTAGGGATAGGAATTTCTTCTTAAATGTGGTTAGCTACCAAATGCGATAAATGGTCCGTAACAACATTTCCCCCCTTTTTATTACGTATTTCGAGGTCAAATTCTTGAAGTAAAATGATTCATCGTATAAGGCATAGTTTTGTATCCTTTTTATCAAGAAGATACTGAAGGGTAGAATGCTCAGAATACACGATGACTTTTGACCCTAAAAGGTATAACCAAAATTTGTCTGATGCAAAGACAATGATTAGTAACTCCTTTTCAGTCATCGTATAATTAATTTGGGCGTCATTCAGTATTTTACTCACGTAGGAGATGACATGGGGTACATTACCAAAACGTTATCCTAATACAACACTCATGGCATAATTAAAGGTGTCGCACATAATTTCAAAAGGTAAGGTCAAATTGGGCAGCTGGATAATCGGTGTTGTGGTAAATGAGGACTTAAATGTTTTAAATGACTCGTGACATTTATCGTTAAAATCAAAGGAGACATCATTAATGAATAAATTGCATAAAGATCGTGAGAATTTCCTAAAGGCTCTAATGAATCGTTGAAAGAATCCCGCGTGCCCTAAGAATACGTGAAAGTCCTTAAATATTTTAGGAGAGAGTATAGATAAAATCAAAATAATTTTCTCTTTATCAACTTTTATTCCTTTAGGTGATATCAAATGACCTAGTACTATTCTTTGAGTTACCATAAAATGACATTTTTCCTAATTGAGGACTTGGTTTTTCTCTTTATGCCAGTTCAAGACCAATTCTAAATGTATGAGACATTCATTGAACGTGAACCCATATATGGAAAAATCATTCGTGAAGACTTATAATAACCTTTTAACCATATAAGAGAAAATATTTAATATACATCGTTAAAAAGTTGCGGGTACATTTGATATGCAAAAAGGCATGCGAAGATAGGCAAAGGTTTCAAATGGGCAAGTAAAAGTGGTCTTATCTTGGTCTTCGAGGGCTACTAGAATTTGGCTGTATCATGAATAACCATCTATGAAGCAATAAAAGGAATGATCAGCTAAATCTTCAAATATTTGGTCTACGAATAGTAATGGGAAATAATCTTTTCGAGTGGGTACGTTCAGGCTTTGGTATTTAATGCTAACTCTCTATTATGTCTGAGTGTGGGTGGGTACTAGTTCATTATCTGCATTTTTGACGATAGTAATACTTGATTTCTTAGGTACCGCTTGGACTGGGCTTACCCAAGAGTTGTGTGAGATGGAATAAATAATACCCGCGTCAAGAAGTTTTGTAACTTCTGCCTTTACTATCTCCTTTATTGCAATGTTCACACGTCGTTGTGGTTCTGGAGATATTTTGGATCCTTCCTTTAAGTGTATCTAATGCAGAACCACAGACCGGCATATTCCTTTTATATTTGCTATCGACTATCCAATTGCTTCTTTGTGGGTGTCTAGTACTGCTAAAAGTTCATTTTCTAGTTCTATATCCAATGAAGATGAAATAATAATGGGAAGAGTTTTATTTAGCCCAAGGAATCGATATCCTAGATTATCTAGATGTACTTTAAGATCAAGCTTTGATGGTGGCACAGTAGAAGGAACTGAGGGGTTAGAAGACATAGGGAGTGGCTCGAATTTATGAGTATATATATGCGGTAGAGTATATGCAGAAGAAATATTTTCAAGAACAATGAAAATTTCTTTAAAGATTGACTCGATAATACCAACGATGTTATCCTCTAGACAATCTTTTAAGAGGTCGTCCCTATAATGTTCGGAGATAATCGTACTTATCATATTATACTCTTCAGCAGAATCCTGATGTTGCTTTATGGCGCTAAAAATATTGAGTTTCGTGGTCATGTTACCGAATGTTAGGTTCATTATTCCATTCCTATAATTGATTATAGTGCTGGCAGTAGCTAGGAAGGGTCAACCTAATATGATGAGGATTTGGCCATGGACATCCGAAATCAGTGGTGTATAGACTACAAAATATACTAGAAACTAAAATTCGTTCACCTTAATTATCACATCTTTAACAATACCCCTAGCCTTCTTGGTGGATATATTAGTGAGCTGAAGTTGTATCCTTGTAGTAGCATATTCCCCAGATTTAACAAGATTAAGCCAACCTGATATAGTTGATGGTAGCTCATCATTGAATAGTCGAAGACAACACAACATTCTCGAAGATACCATAAGTCCTCGGCATATCAAAAGTAGCTGTTGAAGCCTGATCAAGAAAGAACTGTTAGAGATCTGCAAAGCTTGCCTTCTTCCCTCAAAATAGGAGACTATTTCTTTCTTTTTATAAACTGCTTGTATCTACTATAAATACAGGCAGATAATAGATACTACAGGACCCAATTCTTGCTACTTTCACTCCTTAACCTTAACAATACTCCGAAAGCTTGTAATAGCTAGCATCTACTAGACTTTACATCAAACCCTCCTCGAGGTCGTAGTTTTTCTTAGCTTTTACTAAGTTTTCCACGTAAAATCCTGGCTGCTTAGCTCTCTATTACGCAATCCTTATGAATAGTATTAGTGAAGATTTTCTTCCCAAAAAAAATATCATTACAATTGGTGCCGTCTGTAGGAAAAGCCACACATTTCTTTACCGACTCTAATCTATCATTCTTACAATGACCAACATGAATCTCAGAAGCCAATCCAACATGGTGAGAGATCATGAAAGCAATCCAATACTGGGAACAGTCAACGATCACAGTGCAGTGGTAAAACTCCAAAAACAAATGGCTGCAGAAAAAGTCCAAAGAGTAGAAGATCAACGAATCTACGCTGAAGCTCTTCAAGTGGAGAGAGACGAGCAAAGAAGAGCGTTGGACCATCAAAGTCAGACATATCAGAAAGAGATAGACAAACTTAGAAGGACTCAAGATAGACTCGCCGTCAGATAAACGTTACCTCCACTAGCCTGAAGTGATCACCGGTCCAGACTGACCCAAAGAGATGATCAACCAAGAGAAGATCAATTACGATCTTCTTGATCTAGATCTAGAAATCCAGATAGGGTTTCTCGGTATTTTGGACTCACATCTTCAACATCGACAACTCAAGGTAGTCGACGCACTCGTTATCAAACTCCTCCACCACCTCAAAGAAGACCAATTAGAGACCGATTGGGACCAGAAGGACAAGGAGATTTTGATCCCCAAGTCATAGCTGTACCATTTCATCCTCAATAGTTTATCACATTAGATGACCTAAATAACAAAATCAATGCCATAAACTCTGATATACCAGGCATGCGATCTGCTCTGGACATGATCAAGATAAACCCCATCTCCCCTCATCTCAAACTTATGCCCATCCCAGATAATTTCCACATGCCCAAATTCATAAAGTATGTAGGCCTCACTAACCCACTTGGAACTGCTAGATATTTCAAAGCTGCGGTAGGATTATACTCTAAACTTGATCCCATGCTCTGCAGGTTACTTAATTTGAGCCTGAAAGAAGAACCTCTTAGATGGTTTTACACAATCCAAGAAGGATCCATCACCTCCTTATGCCAATTGCAGCGCCAGTTCGAGTCTAATTATGCTCACCCTAAGGAGCGGGTAATAACTGTGGATTCATTATTTTTTTTCGAACAAGGCGCAAAGGAAACCTTAGCAAGTTTGTATAAACGATTCTTACAAGAAACAAGGAAAATTGGGAACTCTAATCCCAAAATTGTTGTCCCTGCATTTACCTTAGCCCTGCATATCAACTCTAAAGTTTGCGAAGAGCTTACGTTGCACAAAAACCACAGACAGTTACCGAATTGATTGATGTAGTTAACAATTATATCGAATTAGAACGGTCGAAGAAGGACAAGATGAAAAGCTCTTCTACCATCCATTCTCGAGATTCAACTTCAACTCCACCTCAAAAATCGGCAACTATTGAAGCACCCAAACTACGCGGCAGGAATACTGACAAAAATCAAAAATGGGAAGGCAGGCCAAACAGGCCAGTACTAGTTCGGCCGCCAATGACAACCACTCTATCAGCTATTTTACAAACGATAAAGGAAGCGAGCACCATAAACCATCGCAGACATCCCCACAAAATCTCTATGCCAATATCACAATGTGCATTACTGTGAAACTGACAACTACTACTTTCTCATTTGAATCTTTCATCGCATACTGTTTGCCAGAAGAATTCACAATTATGTCATCGACATCCAGAAGTTTCTCGAAGATGAAGCCAAAAATAGAGACGTCGAGCAAAATTAAAATCAGGGGCAAGCTCGTCACCTGTACATGATTGAGATTAAAAAAGGCAAGAAAAGAAAACAAGACGATCGGATCACATCCTGCTGTAAAATGACTTCCTCAGACAAATCTGCAAATCTTCTTCCAACATTAAGAAAATCTAAACGTCCATACCATATCACTTTCAAAGACTGTGATACTACCCACGTAAAGTACGCCCATTGTGATCCTCTTGTCATTATGCTTAAAGTCAAACAGGACTACCTCCATACACTGCTCATTGATACAGGAAGCACCACAGATGTACTGCTTCACAGAATAATCGAAGTCTCAGGTCTCAGCGACTCTATCAAAGCTTCGATAGCAACAATCACTGGATTTAACGGGTGAAAAGAATCAACCACAAGAGAGATCACTTTACCAGTTCAAGCTGGATCTGAAACTACACTTGTCAAATTCCTCGTCATTGATGTAGAATCCAAATATCTGGGAATTCTGGGATGAAGTTGGTTACACTCCATCAAAGTTGTACCCTCCACGTACCATCTAGCTTTGCATTTTCCAACAGACCACGGAGTCTATGAAATCAAAGGTAGTCAAGCAGTCGTACGTATGTGAAACGATAGACCTTGATGGTCCTGAACTTTATACCTTTATCAGCTCCAAACTATCAACTGATGAAAAATAAGCCATGATCCATCTCCTTAAAAAGAACATCGACATCTTCGCATGGACTTTCTAAGAAATGCCAGGAATCAATCCCTCGATAGCATGTCATAAACTAAACCTCCTTCCAGACAACAAAGCTATCATTTAAAAATGGCGAGACCTCGCTCCTCGCCTTCGCAAAGCCGTAAACGAAGAGATTGATAAACTCCATCGTGTTGGATTCATTTGAGAAGCTAAATATCCCAAATGGGTGTCTAACATTGTGGCAGTCCCAAAGAAAAATGGGAAAATCAGGGTTTATGTTGACTTTGTAGAACCAAACAAATTTACTCCAAAAGATAGTTTTCTGCTACCACCGATTCCACAACTATTCGATTCCGTCGCCGGATATGAACATCTATCAATGATGGATGCAGCCTCTGGCTACAATCAAGTACCACTTGTGGAAGATGATCAAGAAAAAGTAACCTTTATTACTGAATGAGGTCTCTACTATTATATAGTGATACCTTTTGGGTTAAAGAATACTGGTGCCACTTACCAATGGCTGGTGACCCAAATGTTCAAAGATTGCCTCAGCAAAATCATGGAAGTCTATATCGACGATATGATCTACAAAAGCCTAAAGCGTGAAGATCACACCGCACACCTCTAAACCATCTTCGATATATTTTGCAAATGCAAAATGAAGCTCAACCCTGCAAAATGCCAATTTGGTGTTGCATCCAAAAAATTTCTGAGACACCAAGTCAATAAAAAAGGAATCGAAATCGATCCAGCATAAATCAAAGTACTCATTGCAATGCCATCTCCCCTGAAAAAAAAGATGTCCAGCAATTTACAGGCAAAATCGATGCTCTTCATCGCTTCATCTCCAAGTCCGTTGACTGATGCAAACTTATTTACCTCCTTCTTCATGGTGATGCCACTACATTTACAAAGAAATAGAACAAAGAGATCGTTTGGACTCCTGACTGTGAACTAGCTTTCCAAGATCTTAAACGATACTTGGGATGCCCTCCTATCATGAGTACACCAGTTGATGGCGAAACACTCACAATGTATTAATCTACAACTGAAGATTCCATCAGTTCTGTCCTTATTCGAGAAGACTCAGGCATTGAGAAGACTATTTACTTTATCAGCAAAACTCTTATGCTTATTGATAAATTATATACAACCACAGAGAAGCAATTGCTCGCCTTGGTCTATAGCTCTCAAATACTCCGTCCATACTTCTAAGCTCACCCCATCAAAGTTATTACAAAATACCCCCTCAAACTCGTACTCTCAAAAAAAGAAAAATCTCGACGAGTTCAACAATAGTACGTTTTGCTTGGGGAATATGACATTTCCTTTGAGGCACAGATATCAATCATGGGACATGAAGTTGCTGATTTCTTAGTTGATTTCCCTATCGAAGACCCTGACTGGGAAGAACTCGAAGAAATTTGCGCAGATGATTCCATCGCAGAACCTGACGCATGGTCGAAAAGTACTGGATGGCGACTCTTTACCGATGGTTCTGCGGGACCAAAGGGATTAGGAATTGGAATTGTCCTCGTAACACCTTTAAACCATCGCATAGAGAAAGCCATCAAGCTTAACTTATATGCTTCCAACAACGAAACAGAGTATAAAGTTATACTCCATGGACCCGATCTCGTACTCGCACTCAGAGTAAAAGAATTAGCAGTCTATGTCGATTCTTTACTCGTGGCCAACCATTACAAAAAGACATTTTGTGCAACTTGGAAAATGGTCGAGTACGCAGCTCTAGTCGAAGCAAAGATGAGCAAATTTGAACAAGCTTCAATATCTTATCTACAGCGACAAGAAAATTGCCACGCTGACGCTTTAGCATATATCGCTGCTATGCTCAGAGACAGTAAAAGACGATCTTTGGACATCAAAATCATCGAACATTCTAGCCTTAACGTACATTCCACATTGCTGATCACCATAACAGAAGACGAAGATACTGACGACTGGAGGAAGCTATTTTAATTATACCTCAACTCCAATATCCTGCCCAGTAACAAAGAAGAAGCCCGTTCACTGCTGGCCCGATACCCCAGATTCACAGTTCAAAATAAGATCTTATATTGTATCATAGGGGGAGAACCACTGATCGAATGCATTTCTCAAAAACAATCCCACACAAAGATTCAGGAACTTCACGAAGGTATCAGCGGCGCTCACATATCAGGAGAATTTTTGGCACAAAGAGCTTTCACCCAAGGTCTATACTGGCCAAAAATACGTCAAGATTGTAAAACTTTCGTGCAGAAATTGTATAAGTGCCAGATTCATGCTCAAGCCATCAAAAGCCCAGCACTCAACTTACACGTCAATAATGTCCTCTGGCCATTTAAACGCTGGGGGATCGACATCATCGGACCTTTCTACCCAACATAAGAAAAGCGTAGATTCCTTCTTGTTGCCACAAATTACTTCACAAAATGGGTCAAAACAGTTCCCCTCTGTCATACAGACAAGAATGAAGTTATCAAATTCCTCTGGGAGCACATCATTACTAGGTTGGGCTGCCCACCGATGATACGATCTAACAACGGAAAGCAATTTATTAGTAAAAAAAGTCCTCACATTCCTCCACAAATACAAAATCTAACTCTCCACCTCCACCTCCACACCCTACTACCCTCAAGGAAACGGACAAGCTGAAGCCATCAACAAAAGTATCAAATCAGGACTGCATAAAAGTCTCGATGACAATAAAGGAAGATGGGACGATGAACTACTTAGTGTTCTCTGGTCATATAGAAGGATTGCTCGAACTTCAACAGGTTGCACACCGTTCATGATGGCCTTCGATACTGAAGCAGTTATCCCCTCCGACCTCGATCTCCCGAGTGCACGAAGAACCTTATCAGATGAAGACGTTGAGCTCGGTCTAATCTGCAACCTAAACTGGATCGAGGAAACCCGAGACCACGTTATCGCAAACTTGGGACGATATCATGATACCCAGAAAAAGGCCTATAAAAAAAAAGTTCAACCACGAACATTCGGCATCGGCGACTTGGTCCTTCGACAAATTGTAGACAACACTCGACCTTAAATTATGGCAAGTTATCTAAAAATTTAGAAGTGCCATACATCGTCAACGATATGATAGACAATGACACATATTGGCTGATGACAGAAGATGAAGTCCAACTCGAATTCCCATGGAACACAGCTCAGTTAATTTTCTTTTACAGATAAATATTTGTACCAGCTTTCATTACTCAAATAAATACTCTTTACTACCATCTTTACTATTCCTGGCTTGATCTCGATCCAAATTTACAGTTACATCAAGACAAGCATTAATTTTTCTAAGATCGACTTGATCTTGTTCCATATTTTATAAGTATGCCTCAAGACAAGTTCACATCTTTACTATTCATGACTTGATCTCGATCCAACTTTACAGTTACATCCATACAAGCATTAATCTTTTTAATATCGACTTGTTCTTATTCCATACTTTATAAGTATGCCACAAGGCAAGTTTACATCTTTACTATTCATGGCTTGATTTCAATCCAACTTTACAGTTACATCCAGACAAGCAATAATTTTTTTAATATCGACTTGATCTTGTTCCATACTTTATAAGTATGCCTCAAGACAAGCTTACATCTTTACTATTCATGACTTGATCTCGACCCAATTTTCCAGTTACATCCATACAAGCATTAATCTTTCTAATATTGCCTTGATCTTGTTCCATACTTTTTAAGTATGCCTCAAGACAAGCTCACATCTTTACTGTTCATGACTTGATCTTGACCCAACTTTCCAGTTACATCCTGACAAGCATTAATCTTCCTAATATCGACTTGATCTTGTTCCATACTTTACAAGTATGTCTCAAGACAAGCTCATATTTTTACTATTCATGACTAGATCTCGAACCAACTTTCCAGTTACATCCAGACAAGCATTAATCTTTATACATATCGACTTGATCTTGTTCCATACTTTATAAACATGCCTCAAGACAAGCTTGCATCTTTACTATTTATAAATTGGTCTCAATCCAGACTAGTAATCTATTTACCTCTCGATTAATATTTATGTTATCAAATATAAATACTTATACGTCAGCATACTATTGTAAAATATTTAAAATTCGATAAAAGAGTACTGATTCTAAACTAACAAATTCAAATTGTTTTGGTCCCACTGACCATTTTTTACAACCTTTGATAACTACTTCCATAATGTTCTACTCTACAGGGGAAGATATGACTTCATCCACATTGAAAGATCCTTCCACCATGGGCACATCCTCTACTTCGCCTTGGCGAGATGCATCAGCCTCTATCATCACAGCGCCCTGAACCATTTCTGCCTCATCTAGAGCATCACCAGAACCTGACTCTTCGTCATCTGAGCTTGAATATTCATATATACCACCACAAGGCTTTGCTAAACTCTTGTACAACTTTTTTCTCCCCTCCAACTCCTTATACTGGCCAAAAAAATATTTGTGAGCCTTCTTACATTTATCAAGCTTACCAACATTCACCTCGTCGAGAATCTTGGCATGCTCTAGCTGCATTGCTTCTCATGCTTGAGCAACTTGATCCCTTAGATTTTTCTTGAAGTTTGCTCTTTGCAGTACCAAAGCCTCCACATTCTCCTTCTCCAACGTCTTCCTCAAGTTTCAAATAGCAGTGCCCCTTGCCTTTTTCACATCCAACTTGTAGGTGTTAAGCCTTACATTCAGATCTTTCTTATCTTCAATCAGCAATTGCTTCTCCCTCTTCAATTCCTTATCGATATTTTTATAAGCCACCGCCTGATTAGCCAGATCACTACTACCAGCAATACGTCCTTTGGCATTCGTCAGTTTGTTCATAATCTGCAAAACATTCATATATTGAGTATTCGAATGATATTATAATTTCTTTAATCGCAACAAAGCATAACAATTCCTCACCTTTGACATGTTGCGGCTACCCTCATAGAGAAAGGATACCGATCTTTGAGCCCCCACTATGCAATCATCAACCTCGGCCTCCAGAATGTCCGTCCCCAACATGAAAACATCCATTGACTACTGGACTTTGATCTCATTTTCCACCACAAATTTGTTCTTCGACGTCTCTCCAGCTACCGTTTTTTTCTGAGTCACAATACCCAAATTTCGTGGAGGATGCACGTCCACCACATCAGCTGGCTTAACAGTTTTAGCCACCTCTTCTATTCTCGATTGCCGAGTAGCCCTCTTGTGTGAAAGCAGGGATGGTACAACCTCACTTGCTTCCCTTATCTTTTTCCTCTTACCTAGAGATACCCCGAGAATGACATCTATTTCTGTATCAGTATTATAACCTACCAGCGAAGGATTTACCAATGGAAGGCTGTTCTCTGCAGCTCTCTTGTTCTTGGCAGACATTTTCCTGTCGATTACTGGGATTTCAGTACCTTTGACCCTCGATCCTTTTAACCCCGCCTCCTCGAACAGCTTACCTATAAACTTTTGGTCGACAACTAAATTGTCAATCCGGCCAAAAAACATCTTCCTTACCCTGTAAAGTTCTTCTCTTACTTCTAAATTTTTGTCGACCTCCTTCAAAGCTATACACAAATACAAACAAAATTAAACACAATGCACAATATCCACATCTCTAACATCGACAATTGCAAATTATCTCACCACATACCTAGATGAAATATCTTTCTTTTCAAAGACTCCCCAAGATCTTTCTTATCGAACTCATAATTACCTGTCACAAGTAGCCTTTCATAAAAAAGTGGTCTTTTCAAGAACCTCGCCAAGTATCGGTAACCTAACTTCATCGGGTTCATCTTTAGTGTGTAGTACACACAAATCATTGACACTGATCAACTCCACCCCCCTGGACTCAAGTCGACCATTAATCGCCCTACGTACTCTAAAAAAATCATACACATTCGGATTGAACTGACTAGGGGCAACAACAAAAAAGTTCATCAACTTTTTCTTGTCAGCTCGAAGGGGAAGCTTCAACCATTTTTTAATTTGTTCTCGATGCAAGATAATACTCCCCAACAGAATATCCTGATCGGTCATGTCATATTGATGCTCTTCTAACCTAATATCTACAGGAATACCGTATTTCTTCTTAAACCTTGCAATTTCCTTTGTTTCTAGACCTTCACCATAACATACATCCTCACCCTCTTCAACATCATCATCCCCACCACCGCTACCTTCTCGATCACTTGTATGTGGCTCGTGATCTATATCTATATCGGTGTCCTCCTCAGACAATTCGATAACCCTGGATGCCACCCTAAATTGGTCCAGACCAGCGGCATCTGCACTACTTGATCCCACTCTATACCTACCTTCCGATATTTGGGCACAAATAGTTACGTCAACCTCCAAAGGCTCAAGATTCTCATATATCCATTTATCATCAATATGAGTTGGTTCAGCCATTTAAACGTACCTGCCAAATAGATTCCATATTTATGTCACTGTTAATATCTATCATATGTAATACATATATATGTTCACAGGTTCATGTGTTCATTATCATAAGTTTTTGTGAAGAACTCTCCAACACATCATTCTCTTTACAATCTGCTATTATCACTAATCATTAATGTTTTTCATATAGTTCTCGATACACTTAATATGATTCTAGTCATATAAATATCTTCGATTACTTACAAATATGCTCACCTTATTCATATAATTCTTGATATATTTTTATCAAACATCGATAACTTATTAAAATTTGTTTTTATTCATGTCGACTTTTTAGGGGACTCAATAGCTTCTGGAAGATCCTTCCCTTGTTTTTCCGCCAAAAAACCATCGTTCCAAATTGCTCTCTCTCACCTTATCCTGCACAAATTCGGCCAAAATCCCAACAACCTGCACACATTCCCGACACTCTCGCAGTATCCATAACCGATCACCCAAAATGCTCCATTACCACAATACCACCAACAAAATTGCCATCTCCCCTCCTCTCCCCTTCTCTCCACCAACTCTTATATTTCTATCCCTTAAACTCGTCTAAAACCTCATACGACTCCATTCTTCTACCAAACTCCATTAACATTTGCCACAAACTCTATTCACGTCAACACTGTTACTTTTTAAACCTAACACTCTGCTGCTTCAGTGTCCCTTTCTTTCGCTCGCTTTCCTCTCTTAATCAACACGTTGATCTCCTTATTCACAATTGTAGACATCCACTCGAGAGATGCACAACTGCAGTTACCACAGATTTTTTTTCCTGAGTTTGTAAAGCATGAACAGTCACCCACATCATACCTATTTATAGGCCCCACGCGACTGTTTCTCTCACCACTTCGCGACCGTTCAAATCCTCAAACAAAATACCTTATACTCCTCTTTTTAAAATCTATAGTACTTCGCCTCCTCCACAACAACAATACCTTGCACTCTTGCTCTAATCTTATCATATCTCGAAGAGTATCTTCTACTACATTCTCACTCAACAAAGTACTTCTTATCTTGTCGAATAAAAAAATTACATCTTGTTCCTTGTACCTCCATATCTCCCCTATTAAACCACATCTTGCCATTTAAAAATTTACGTTCAGCCCCCTATTTAAAACCTCTACCTGTACATTCCTATATATCTGAACAAAATTTTCGACAAACTACACATAAAAGTTTAATTTGACTTTCTGGCATACATGTCAAATGTATTTTATCACATATTTCCAACAAGTACATGCTACATTCGACAACACAACCAAGCATTCATTTAACCAACAAAACCTCCTGACTAGATATTGTTTACCTTAACCTCGGTAATGACATATAATGACTTCTGAGAATATTTAGCAACCTCTTCAACTTCCAGCTTTCTTCTCGACACAACTACAAGTACTTTTGTCCAGAATGGGGCAATTGTAGTAGCATATTCCCCAGATTCGATAAGATTAAGCCAACTTGATATAGTCAAAGGTAGCTCATCATTGAATAGTTGAAGACAGCTCAGCATTCTAGATGATACCATAAGTCCTCGACTTACCAAAAGTAGCCATTGAAGCTTGGTCATGAAAGAACTGTTAAAGATCCGTGAAGTTCGCTCACTTCCCCCAGAATAGGAGACTATTTCTTTCTTTTTGTAAACTGCTTGTATCTACTATAAATATAGGTAGGGAATAGATACTACAGGACCGCAATTCTTACTATCCTCACTCCTTAACCCTAACAGCACTCCTAAAGCTTGTAATAACTAGCATTTACTGGATTTTACATCAAATCCTCCTCAAGGTCATAGTTTTTCTCAGCTTTTACTAAGTTTTTTATGTAAAATCCTGGTTGCTTAGCTCTTTATTACGCAATCCTTACAAATAGTATTGGCAAAGGTTTTCCTCCCAGAAAACATGCTATTACAATCCTGGTGGGCTTAAGTTCTCCTAAATCGAGGTCCTCATAAACACATAATGGAATAAGGTTTACACTTGCCCCAAGATCAAGAAAGGTCTGCTCGATGTAATGTTTACCTATTATTAGGGGAATGGTGGGACATCCTTGGTTCTTTTGTTTGATCATAATTTCAAATGGTAGGATGGATCTAACTTGTTCAACGCCAAAGGAATTCTTCCCTACTCTAGTCCTATATTTCTTTATAAACAAGTCCTTAAGGAATTTAACATATGTGGGGACCTGATCGATAGCGACCAATGGCAGAATGTTAATCCATACTTGTTTAAATAACTCAAGAATATCTTTCAGACATTCATCCTTTTTGGTAAGAACAAGTCTGCTAGAGAATGGGGCCCTATGTACATATGGTTTTTTTGTTAGGTCTGGCAGTGTTTCAACATGGTTGGGTCCAAATGTTACTGATTCAGGCTGGCTAGATGCTTCATTTTCTTAGGCTATTTCCTAAAATTTAAAAACCAAATTGCTCTTAGTTGATGGCATATGTTATGGTCTAGTTTCTATAGTTCTCTTATTCCTAAGGATCATAACTGCTACCATTGGGATCTTGGCCCAGTGGTGGTAGTACTTCTCCACCTAGTGAGAGATCGTGGGTTCGAAATCTCATGGGGTTAGAAACTCAGGGTTGCAGATCCTTATAAAAAACCAGCTTGAAAAAAAGGGTCAGAACTACTTGAGCAGCTTCAATGTTCCCAGGTGAGCTCTGTTGGGTATGAACCTCAAAAACAGCTCTTAAGTTTGCAATTGGTTGACTAGGGAATTTTCCCTTTTCTCGTTCACTTAATTGGCTTACTATTTAACATATTTAGGTGTCTAGCTTCTGAGTAAAGGCCAGCATTTCTAAAAGTTTCCTAGAATTTTTTATAGGGTAACTCCCTTAATCTCTATTGGAAACTATTAAAGTGTAGATTCTAAACCAACTGGATGGGCATGTTGGGTATGGTATGCTTGATTCTGTTAATATGGTGGAAGAATATAATTGGACTGTCCTTGTAGCTGATTCTTCCAAGAAAATGCTAAGTTATTTTGCCAAGAAGATCTACCAAATTTATTTTAGTATTGTCTCCTTTCATTGTTCAAGATAGTATTAACGTGGTCCGGATTATAATTCATTAACTCAGGGAGTTGTGAACATGTGTATGCATAATGGGTCGAATCATTGCATAAATTACAGACCTCTGGAATTGATGTTGGTTTAGGGCCGCTACTTTCGCTACAGCCATAGCCTCGACTTTACGTATCAGGGAGTCCAGTTGGACTTTTAATTTGAGGCTTTCAGGAAATTCAAGGATTTCTCCTTTTTTAATAGGCCTACGATCATGAGAAGTAAAGTCCCACTGCTGGGATGTCTTAGTGTATCTATCTAGAAATGCATACACGGTAGTTTTGTCCATATCTTGACATTTTCCTGAGCTGCGGGCATCGATTGATTCACAGGTTGAAAGAGTTAATCCGTGCAGAAAGAATTGAATTAATCTCTATTTCTCAAAACCATGAAGGGGACACCTTTATAATATTTCCTTAAAACGTTCCCATGTTTCGTAAAATTTTTTTCTGTCTTCTTAGAGAAAATTGGAGATATCACATTTTAAAAGATTGGTTTTTTGCATGGTGAAAAACTTAATTTTAAACTTTTGTTTAAGTGTGTCCCATTTGTCAATTGACTAAGGTGGCAAAGAATTTAGCTAACATTTTTCCTTGTCTTTTAAAAAGAATGAGAATAAAAGTAAATAGATGTACTCCATTGTAATATCCTTACATCAAAACATTTTGCAAATAGACTCGAATTCATCGATATGTAAATATGGTTCTTGATTATCGGGACCATGAAAATGTGGAATTAGGTTCAAAATTGATGGTTTGATATGGAACTAGGATGCCATAATTACTGGCAACTTAATGCTTTTTGACGAGTCTTCTAAAACGGAGATTAATCGCATATCTATTTTAAGATTCGGTAGTATATCAATGTGCTTCCTAATCCAGTCGTACTTGGGCATGCACTAAAAAAATGAAATAGAATTCCAAATCCAATGGAAATTTAAACACACAATTTAAGAACAAACACGATAAATTTTTTTAAAAATAAATTAAACTTAGTTAATCATAATCTATATATAAATCAAACTGGGTAGGTTAGGCTGGTATATGATTCATACCACGGAAGCTTCACCATGCTAGCAACGGTCTTAGTATTTGAGTACCAGTTCTCACCCCGTCTCTCTCGCCTTATCGAACGTGACTCACTCGGAATGGTGACGTCGCTTAACAACTAATGGTTCACGGTACTTGGCTAAAGTGGTTCCTATGAATCTGTGTTGGTACCCTGGTTCGGTACCTTCTAGTTCCTCAGGTGATGAAATACCTTTGAAATCTTACCAATACCTTGTAATTTTTAATTATATTTTATGGTCAAGACAATTAGGAACGTATGATGTGGATTTCTCTGTATCCTTAGGTAAGAGTTCCCCATCGCTGGGGATTCCTTTAGGTAATAAAATCCCGCATAAGATCCCCAACGGTTAAAGCCCTTACTATGTTAAAAATGGAACAAAAATTTAAACACGATACTAGGTCAATTCAAACACATCAAAAAATTATTATTTAAGTACAACGTGTAATTGAATAGTCCATATGACTTACTATCCTGATGCCGGCGAGGAGCGGTCATGAACCCATTTTTTTGATTTTCATTCTATTCCGTTCCAAGCTAAGTAAGCCAATTGCTTGATCCAAGATCCGTGCTCAAAAATCCTATTTTTTTATTATCAAAACCAACACTTGTAGAAATCACGACTTTAGTTATTGCCGAAAAAATTAAGTGAATAATAATATGAGTGCTTGGATGCACGATACTATTTACAATAATGAGAAGTTACTTTGCACTTAAAAAAATTAAGGTTGCCACCCTAAAAATATTCTCCTAACAGTAGGAATAAGGAATTTGGCGACCAGGAACTACTAATAAAGGAATATATGTTAAATGACGGCTAAAATCATCTCTAGCAGTTAGTTTGTTAAGTGTGGGTTATGTTCTTTTATCAGCCCACAATCAAAATTTGCACTGAAACCCTTTCAGCAGTCTAAAAATTGGGTGTGGCTTGATGAGGTGGAGTTGTCAGAACTCAACTGGGTTTGAGGAGCTCTAACTCAAAAAAATGAGTTTGGCAAAATGAGTTTGGCAGACTTTAAAAGTCTGGGCCATTTTCACTAGTCCGCACAAACTAGTTAACACTGCCGCTTTAGTTTTTTTTATTTTCTCTCCCCTTTTTTACTCTACCTTCTTTGAGAAAATAGAGAGAAATTGAAAGAAGGTTTGAAAACTTTTAAGAAAGTAGGCGATGATGATTGAAGTTGTGATCAAACGCCAAGCTCGAAGAGCAGATAGTAGGCGGTGGTGGTGATCTTTGAATAACTCCAGTGCTATTGATGGTATTTTATGGAACAATCGATCATGGCAACTCAAGGTTTATTTCCCTCAAAAATTGAGTTTATTATAATTATAGATTCAAGATAAACATACTTGCTGATTTGAAGGTGACCAAAAACTAATATAGAGAAGAGTTTAGTTGAGGTTCATCTTCTCCCAACACAATAACAACAGCAGCAACAACAACAAGCACAAACACCCCAACAATCAAACCCAAATTGGGTTACCCAATCTATAATACTTTCCAGTATATGTGCGTTAGTTACTCATACATACCATAATCAATAACAATGCTACTACCCTATATGAAGAACAATGGGTAATGGTTGTAATAATAACCCTTTGTCATTACAGATTGACCATCTCTGAATTGATTAACCCATGAGCAAGCTCTGAAAATCATTGCATCCCTCTCGAAATAATCGAGTTCCATGGTTGCTCTTAATTTCTTGATAAGGCTTTTATGAATAAGAATGCTCCTAGAGAGAGAAAATAGGTTTTTAGAAGAGAGAAGGAAAATATAGATATATATCACCGTATGAGTTGCGCAAGTTGTAACGGACTTATAATGTCCGCACAGGACTTAGAAGTCCGCAACATCAATTAAAAATACATGTTAGCAGAGCCTAAACCTAACTGCTGGGAGACTGGGGTTTGTTTGGGCCTAACAAAGTGGGACACATGTACCAGCCCTAACTTAACTACTGGAGATGCTCTAAGAGTAACTGCTGACCTACACCAAAGATCATTTAATTAAAGAGCATTATGAGCGCTAAAAAGGGCACTAAGAGCATCTCCAAAAGTTGTAAATTTGGGTGTGGGTTGGCTTTTGTTGTCAGAGTAAGCCCAAAACCTAAACTATTACCTTCATAACAGATAAAAAAATGAACTTGGGTAGCTGAGTTGGGGGTGTCAGAACCCATCTGGATTTGGGGAGCTCAAACTAAAAAAAAATGAGTGTGATGAAATTTATTAATCCGTGCATACTATTAAATACTTTGTAGAATACAATATACCGTACAAACTATTTAACACCGGACTTAAATCTTATTTTAGTTGAGATTAAACTCTTCCTCTTCTTCTTTCTCAAAATATTTGAGATTCATTTTTTTCTCTCTTATGGGTGAAAGAGAGACCCCAACTTCTCATCTTCATCTCTACAACATTGCCTTGGACTTCAAATTGTATTTGCATCAATCTCTCTACCCTAAACCTCTAACTACTCAATCAAACAAACCCTAGGAGACCATTTAACAAACTTGTTGATTGCTTTAAGAAATGAGATTTTCAAGTTGGGTGTAAACGTTTCAAGGAGACTCACAAAGTGGATTTAATCGGGAGAAAGAATTTTTCATCTTTGCAAGATGGGGTTGGAGGTGTTGATTGTGTGGAGATGAAGATTGATTTTGTGAGTATTTTGGCAAAAGGGTAGACTTGGGTTCCTGATAATTCTGATGTGGATTGAGTTCCTCTTCCCATCTATTGTTCACAAGAAAAACAACCATTAGGAAGATCAAAAAAGTGTCTCAAAAGACTGTTAATCCATCCTTTCAGCTATTAGGGATATCTTTAGGGAAGGCAAAGTGTTATCCCTTTAGGGTGGTGTCCCAAATACATTAGGGACTGGCACATCCATTTTTAATACTATTAAGGATGGCTTTAGAGACGTCAAAAATCCATCTCTAAAGGTCTTTATTTTTAACTCATTTGGGGATGGAGTACAACCGTTCCTAATTCATAATATTAGGGACAAATTTGTTTGTCTCTAAAAGTATGGCGCCAAATTTTTCTACTAGCGTCAATATTATTGGGGATGGATTATTTTCCCTCTAATATACAACATTTAAGACAGATTTGTTTGTCTCTAAAAGTATGGCGCCAAATTTTCCCACCCGCGCCAATATTATTGGGAACAGATTATTCTGTCTCTAATATACAACATTTGAGGCAGATTTATTTGTCTCTAAAAGTATGATACCAATTTTCCTTCCAACGCTAATATTAATAGAGATAGAATAAATCATCCCTGAACAAAGTAATGCTAAATGTAGCATTTATGCAATTTTAATTACGCCCATGTTAGATATTATAAATTATTCATCAACCTCAAGTTAATTTAAAAGAGAGAACGATTTATTTACAAGGTTCCATAAATACTAATTTTATATAAATAAATAAGGTCTCAATCCACCTAGAACATTAAAAATTATGGTTCAATCACTAAATACAACTTGAGCATTCAAATTAATTATCTAACCTCTTACGCACTAAACATGGAACCATCGACATAAGAATAATATCTCTACATATAATAAATACTTGTTTGTATCGCTCCCATAATTGCTAAAAACTACCTTAAACAAAAACAAAAAAATCAAATTGTTTCAACCTCAACCAGAACAGTAAAAAATAATTGCAAACCAAAAGATAATAAAACAATCAAGTGCATATTATGAAACTGAAAATATAAAAAATCAAATGAAGTGTCACAATTATATCAGAGTCGTGCGCGAAAGCAAATCCAATTAGAAAAATCCTGCCGAAAATTCAACAATATTTCTCCTATAAATTGGATATTTCCATTTTGTACCTGCTAAAAAACATATACAATTTATAAACACTCAATTGAATACCGTAATCTTTTGGTTTGAGGGCACTTAGGGACAGTATATACACAACACGTTCCCAATTCCTGAGATTATGAAATCTACACAAATTGTATGATAATTGGATATCAAGTTAAGGTCATATCAACCATGAGGCTTGATAATATATATAAATCTCAAAAACTACAAACATTAACACCTGATTAAGTATAGTTTCATAACATGAGTATAAATATCTAAAAGTTGCGGTACTATACCACCAAATGATACTCGACACGTAGTATGGTAAAATGTAAAATATTCGTATACACCAGAAATAGACATACTGAAAGGACTAGATGACTCTTGCAACTAGTATTTTGTCCAAAAAGAATATTAGTGCCAATCTATGAAGCAAAAAAAGAAGAAGTGAAAAAGAAGTTATCCATAATTTTAATCAGTATTGCTTGATATAAATTAAATCATATTGAGGTGCAAAGTTTCTTAAAGTGAAAAAAATAATTACATATATACTTATAGGTGGTAATCCAAACTAGTACCCTAAAGCAACTTGGGACGGAATCAATAAATTTCAAACTTCTGCTGAGGGGAAGTCAACATTGACTGCTTCTCAATACAGGTATGCAGCAGCTATTATCTTAAAGAACTCTTTCTTGAAAGATTCTTTTTGGTGACATACTAAAGATATTAAACATGATTATCACCATCATGAAGTGCGTTACAGTTCATTCATCAGGCTGGCAGCCAAAACTATTACCCTTGCAGAGATGACTGGAGATGGTACCTATAATGGCGTATTTTATGGGAGGAAAATCTTTGCCAATACTGTTCGTAACGATTGCATAATAAAGAGCTAAACAACCAGGATTTTATGTGGAAAACTTAGTAAAAGCTGAAAAAAATCATGACCTCGAGGAGGATTTGGTGTGAAATCTAGTAGATGCTAGTTATTACAAGTTTTCAAAGTGTTGCTAGTGTTTAGGATTGATGATCGTAAGAATTGCAGAGTCCCCGTAGAATTTATTCTCTGCCCTTATTTATAGTAGATATAAGAAATTTACAAAAGAAAGAAATAGTCTCCTATTCTGGGGGTAGTGGGCAATCTTCACGGATCAGTAACAGTTCCTTCTTGACTGGGCTTCAACGGCTACTTTTTGTAGGTTGAGGACTCATGGAATCTTCTAGATTGTTGAGCTGTCTTCGACTATAGATTGTTGAGCTGTCTTTAACTTATATCATGCTGGTTTATTCTTGTCAAATCTAAGGAATATGATACTTCAATCGCCCCATCCTCGACAGAAATAATTGTAGTTGTGTCGAGAAGAAATATAGAAATGGAAGAGGTTACCGAACATTCTCAGAAGTCAACATATATCATTACCGAGGTCTAGGTAAACTGTATCTGGTCAGGTTGGTTTCGAGGCACAATTAATGTAGTTCATTGAATGTAGGGGGAGGAAGTTGGGTATAAATTGGAGGTTATGGAAGCTGGGATGGTGGTGTTTTATAGAATAATGCGCCCCAAGTATGGTGTATGATGTGGTCTGGGGTTGAACACGGTGAGTGTTCTGATGAAAACATCTAGCGTAAACCGATATATGAGAAATTATCATGTGATTGGATCAGAGCATTGGGGTGGGAACAAAGACCAAACAGAGACGATGTGTATCTGTTAAAAATAGTGGTATCAGCATGCGGTTGTGAAGGTAGTGGGTTATATCAGTTTGAGGGCAAATGGGTAACTGTTGGTATTGGTGATAAAGATTTGATGCTTAGATGGGCATCCAGAGATCTTGCCGAATGGGTGAGCTTTCTTGCAATTTTTTTGCTTATTTTTTCTTACTGAAGCATCTCTTAGAAGTTTAGTGACTTGAGAGTCATTGAGCTTTGAGGATTAGAAAGAGGCTTTAGTTTTAGATTCTGGCGAAAAGCAAACATTGAAATTAGTGATATGTCGAAACAAGTTATGAAATATCAGTTAAATTTTAATTGAAGAAATATCAATTATTAGAAGTGAATGTACTCGAAAGAGATAGATGATGAATGTAAGAAATGAGAATGTAATCGAATGAGAGAGATATCGAATGTAAGAAATAAGTTATGAAATAAATAAATATGTGTTATTTAATTTATTTGTATCTGTGTATTGCATCGAGGACTGTATATTATGAGAACATTTTGGATATAAATTTGTCAAATATGTGCCATGTGTATAAAGTCGAAGGTAGTTACTGTATGGGGCCAATGACTGATTTTGAGGATGATTGATTTGACTCTGACTGTGTAGAGTTCCATAGCATATTAAATATAGATGAGCTAGAGTGTTGATTGGAAGGAGTATAAGTAGAGCTTATTGCCACAGGGGTGAGGCATTCACACAAGATGGCGAAGACAAGATCTCAGGCCCGGGATGGGTTTTACAGACGGGTGCAAGCAATGTATTAGGTGTTGTTCAACCGATACTTTGGTTCGCGGAGCATGGAATGGCATTTTGATAATTCTGAGGAACCGGATTATGAAGGGATTAGCAAGGCAGAGGCGAAGGAGGTTGAGGAGGAGTTTGAGTCTCGTGTGAAACTTCAATTTTGGCATCCTTCTGAACGTTGTGGTGGCATGTGGACTCGAGCAAAGTTGTTGGTGAAGAGGGAAGATGAAGCGGCAACAAGGGGTTTATGAAGAGTAAATGTTTATGATGTAGGCTGTATGTACTAGTTAAATATTTTGTCAAAATGTAATGTACAAAAGTTGTGCAGTATGTTTTATTGGTTGAAGAAATGTTTATTGTGTTGTCGAATGAATATGTACTTGTCATCTGTCAAAAAATAAAAATTATGGTTAAACGAAGTGCTTATCAAATAAAATGAAAGTTAACTTATGTTAAATATAATCCCATAAGTATAGGAACTTGTAGGGTAGTATAAATAGGGGAACGTACATGCAAAATGAATATAGTAAGATGTGTTCCACTAGGTGATGGTATAAAATATAAGAAAAATGATGTAAATGAGCTGTTGGAAAAGATAAATCGTGCACTGATAGATATAAATGTATCCATAGATATTCTTCGAGAATTCGAAGGATTGAAGTACGAATTTTGAGGTTTATTAATAGTAAGAAGGTTAAGAGTCAAAGAAGTCGAGAAAAAAAGCATGAGGCGTTATATTCGAGGAACTGGAGTGATGTTGCTCATCGTTGAAGTGGCTAGATATGATTGCTAAGGAGGAGATTAGTGTGTTGATCAAAAGAGCTAAGCGAGCAAAGGTGAGGGATACAAAAGTAGCATGTAAACAGGGTTAGTGATTCACTTGAAATTGTTTTGTAGTTTGATGGATTGGTTAGTTTGATGAATAGATATAAGTGAGTTGAATAATATGTAAGTGAATTGGAAATGAATGAGTTATGACCATGAAGTAGATAAGAAAATAAAATCTGGATCTGTTAAATTCAAAGTTGCCAGTGACTCTGAGTTTCTGGTTAAGAAATACTTGTTGAGAAAAGGAGATAAATGGCAGATAGGAAGAGAAGAAAAATGGATTGGTGAAGGGCGCTGTGATTACGGCGTAGTGGGAGGAGATGGTGGTTAAGTAGCGAGATATGCGGAGATAGTGGTTGTTGTCAGGATTTTGCCGGTTCGTGTGTTGGGGAAGGAGAGTCGTAATTTTTCGAAAGATTGTGTTTTGGCGGGAAAAGTTAAAACGTCTTTGAGAAGTTATCGGAATATGTAAAATTCAACTAAAAATGGTAAATAGATCAAAATATATTAGCGAAGATATATGTGATAAAATATAAATTGTCGAGTAATGAGTAATGTGCTAAATCGATGCTATAAGATGTAGGAATATATTACATCGAGAACTTAATAATATAAAATGATAGTAACAGATAGTAAAGTGAATATGTGATTAGAGAAGAATCTTAACAAAGATATAATTATGAATATATGAACTTATGAATGTATATATGTATCACATATTATAGATACTAACTGTGGTAAAAAATGGAATCTGTTTGACAGGTTCGTCAAAATGGCTGAACTAACTGTAAATGATGATAACGACATATTTGCAAATATTGAAGATGTATTTCCCTTGATGATTGATGTGAGAACTTGTGTACAATAATTGGGGGGGGGATATAGAGTAGGTTTGAGCATTGCAGATGCAGGAAGTGTGGAACAGTTTAGGGTAGTACCTAGTATTATCGAAGTATCTGAGGAGGGAGCGATGGAGACTGAGGTGGATCACGAGCCTCAGGCGAGCGATCGAGAAGGGAGTGGGGATGGGGAAGAAGATGTGGGAGAGGGCAAAGAAGCATGTTATGGGGGTGGGTGGGGGTGGGGTCTAGAGACTAAAGAAATTATAAGTTTCAAGAAGAAATACTGTATTCCTGGGGATATGGGATTAGAGGAGTATCAATATGAAATGATCAACCTGGAAATACCCTTAAATGGTAATTTGGTACATCAAGAACACATAAAGAAAGGGTTGAAGCTGCCCCTTAGGGCGGATAAGAAAAAATTAAT
Organism: Kingdonia uniflora; assembly: GCA_014058105.1. NCBI lineage: Eukaryota > Viridiplantae > Streptophyta > Magnoliopsida > Ranunculales > Circaeasteraceae > Kingdonia > Kingdonia uniflora. Next base: position 2,878,977 of record JACGCM010001844.1, on the reverse strand, counting down.
GAATTTCTTTGATGTAGCCCTGGGTCAATTCAATCCTAATGTATTTGAGTTATTTAGGGTATGTGGTGCAATAAACTGTAGACTTAAGGACAGAAGGGAGGAGTTAATAACTGTGGAGGATTTGTGTGTGTACTAGACATTGAAAATGAACTCGAAGTTAAAAGGGTATCGTTACTTGGCGAGGTTTTTGAAGAGGCCGATGTTTTATGATATGGTATCAACTGGAGGTCGATTTACCGATGAACGATTTCTAGTGTCTGGAAACTATGAGTTCGATCAAAAAGATCTTGGGGAGCCGCTAAAAAGAAAAGCGTTTCATCTAGGTTTGTGGTTAGGTAACTTTAATGATTGAGTTGATACATTTTCAGGATTGATTTATGTTTGTTAATTTGTGTTTGGTTCTCTGCTTTGCAGCTTTGAAGGAAAGCGGGAAGAAAACGGAAGTTGAGGAGGAATTATATAAGATAAGGATAGGATTTTTTGGCAGGATCGATAACTTAGCGATTGATCAAGATCGTCTAAGTACAATTTTTTAAGAAGCAGGGCTGAAAAGGTTGAGAACTAAAGGTTCGGAAATTCCTGTAATTGGTGGTAAAATGTCGGCGAAGAACAAAAGAGCTGTAAATGTGAGTTTTTCACTCAACAATCCTTATTTAACAGGGTACAATACAGATACGGAGATCAATGCTATGCTGAGGGAGTCTTTTGTTAAAAATAAGAAGAAAAGGAAGGTAAATGCTGAAGTACCTCCGTTGCTTATCCCGAAGAGGACTACTTGTCAGCCGGTAACTGAAGGAGTCAAAGTGACTGCCAGACTTGTTGGCGTGGAGAGTAGGTTACCTCCACGAGGTTCGAGTAGTGTGCTTCCCAAGAAGACTTCTGGTGGGACATCGAAGAAGAAATTTGTGAGGGAGTATAACACAAAGGTACAAATGACTATGAAGTCTTATACGTCCAAGACGGACGAGTTGAAGAAAGATATGGCAGATTGTATGGTGGGAATTGAAAGCTTGGATACTTTTTTGATCGAAGGGCTGAGGAATTTGGCGAAGGTGAGAAATTTTAATGCTTATGCTCGAATGAAAAATTTGATAGATGAATCGACTATTCATTTTATGACTTTCATGTAGATTCAGTAGTTGATGGGTAAGGCAATGGGTTGTGTTGAGGGTAGTGGTGAGTTGGCAAACCAGTTGGTTGCCTATAAAATTGTAGAGAAAGAGTTTACTGCAGAAAATGCTGCTCTGAATACGACACTGAATAGATATAAGCTTGAAGCGAAGAAGACGAAGGAGGCTGCGCTGGCTAAAGCGAAGAAGGTGCTAGAGAAAGAAAAGAAAGTAGCCTTGGCATTGTAGAAAGCCATGCATGAGAAAGATGTGAGAGATTAAGTTGCTGATGCGCACAATGCAATGGAGTTGGAGCAGGGCAAAGTTCTTGTTGAGGTGAAAGCTCGAATGAACGAAGAAAAGTTATAAAAGTGCAAGGAAGTGAAAGTGTATTATTTTGAGCATTTTGAGGAGGCAGAAGAATGAAAATGTACTACAAGGGACTCATAAGAGCTGGTGGTCTCCCGTGTGATGAAATACCCCAGACTCCTGATGTTCGTGGTGTAATTGAAGTGGTCGATGATGAAGCGACGATGGAGGTCGGAGGTTCTCATCCTAGTGAAGTATTAGATGTGCAGGTGCCCGAATGTGCCGTAAATGACGAAAAATCTCCCTCGGAGATGTTAAATCTCGGTTAAAATCGGTTGTGCTAAGTAAAAGTATGTAACAAATTGTCAGTGGGACCGAAACAGTTTGAATTTGGGGGTTTAAATTCAATACTTTTTATCAAATTTTAACATTGTTGCAAAATGATGTGATGTGAAGTATGTACATTAGATAACATAAATAGTAACTAATAGGTAAAAATATTGCTTATCCTGAGTGCATACTCAATAGGTACAGATTAATACTAATTTATAAATAGTAAAGATCCGAGCTTGTCTTGAGGTATACTTATAAAGTATGGACAAGGTCAAGTCGATATTTAGAATGATAAATGCATGTCTAGATTTAACAGTGAAGTTGGATCGAGATCAAATCATGAGTTGGAAAGATGGTAGCTTGTCTTGGGGCATTCTTATAAAGTATGGAACAAGATTAAGTCGATATGAGAAAGATTAATGCTTGTCTGGATGTAAATGTAAAGTTGGATCGAGATCAAGTTTTGAGTTGGAAAGATGGTAGCTTGTCTTGGGGCATACTTATAAAGTAAGGAACAAGATCAAGTCGATATGAGAAAGATTAATGCTTGTCTGGATGTAACTGTAAAGTTGGATCGAATAGTATTGAGTTAGAAAGATGGTAGGTTGTCTTGGGGCATACTTATAAAGTATGGAGCAAGATCAAGTCGATATGAAAAAGATTAATGCTTGTCTGGATTTAACTGTAAAGTTGGATCGAGATCAAATCATGAGTTGGAAAGATGGTAGCTTATCTTGGGGCATACTTGTAAAGTATGGAACAAGATCAAGTCGATATGAGAAAGATTAATGCTTCTCTGGATGTAACTGTAAAGTTGGAACGAGATCAAGTAATTAGTTGTAAAGATGGTAGTAAAGAGTCTTTATTTGAAATAGTGAAAGCTGTTACAAATAGTTATTTATAAAATTACTTTAGCTGGGCTGTGTTCCATGGGAATTCTAGTTGGACTTCATCTTCTGTCATCAACCACTATGTGCCACTGTCTGTTTTACCGTTGACGATAAACGGCCCCTCCCAATTTTTGGATAGGTTACCAAAATTTTTAGGACGAGTGTTGTCTACAATTCGTCGAAGGACCAAGTCGCCGATGCCGAATGTTCGTGGCCAAATTTTTTTGTTATAGGGTTTTTTCAGGGTGTCATGATATCGTCCCAAGTTTGTAATTATGTGGTCCCGGGCTTCCTAGATCCAGTTTAGATTACAGAGGAGACCGAGCTCGTTGTCTTCGTTAGATAAATTTCTTAGTGCACAGGGGAGATCGAGGTCTGAGGGGCTGACTACTTCAGTACCGAAGGCCATCATGAACGGTGTACAGCCTGTTGAAGTTCGAGGAGTCGTTTTGATAGCCCAAAGAACACTAAGTAGTTCATCGACCCATCTTCCTTTTTTGTCATCGAGACGTTTGCACAATCCTGATTTAATACTTTTGTTGATGGCTTCGGCATGTCCGTTTTCTTGAGGGTAGTAGGGTATGGATGTGGAAAGTTGAATTCTGTAACTGTAGAAGAATGCGATGACTTTTTTACTGATGAATTGCTTTCCGTTGTCAGATCGAATCATCTGTGGGTAGCCAAACCTAGCAATAATGTACTCCCAGAGGAATTTGATAACTTCATTCTCATCTGTTTGACAGAGGGAAACTGCTTCGACCCATTTTGTGAAGTAATTTATGACCATGAGAACGAATCTGCGGTTTCCTAAAGCTGGGTATAAAGGTCCAATGATATCGATCCCCCATCGTTTAAATGGCTAGAGGACATTACTGACGTATAAGTTGAGTGCTGAGATTTTGATGTCTTGAGCATGAATCTGACACTTATAACATTTTCGTATAAAAGTTTCACAATCTTGTCACATTTTTACCAGTATAGACCTTGGGTGAAAGCCCTTTGTGCCAAAGATCGTCCTGATATGTGAGCGCCACAGATACCTTCGTGAATTTCCTGAATTTTTGTGTGAGCTTGTTTATGAGAAATGCATTCGATCAGCGGTCCTCCTCCTGTGATACGATATAAGATTTTATTTTGAACTGTGAATCAGGGGCATCTGGCCAACAGTGAGCAGGCTTCTTCTTTGTTACTGGGCAGTATATTGGAGTCGAGGTATAAATAAAATAGTTTCCACCAGTCATCCAGATCTTCATCTTCTGCAATGGTGATCTGCATTGTGTATTGCACGTCGAGGCTAGAATGTTCGATGATTTCTATATCCAAAGATCGTCTTTCACTGTCCCCGAGCATAACAACGATGTATGCTAAAGCATCAGCGTGGCAATTTTCTTGTCACGGTAGATAAGATACCGAAGCTTGTTTGAACTTGCTCATCTTGGCTTTGACTAGAGCTGCGTACTCGACCATCTTTCCATTTATGGCGAATGTCTTATTGCAGTGGTTGGCCACAAGTAAAGAGTCGACGTAAACTACTAATTCATCAGCTCCGAGTGTTAGTGCGAGATTGATCCCATGAAGTATAGCTTCATATTCTATTTCATTGTTGAAAGCATAGAAATTTAGCTTGATGGCTTTTTCTATGCGATGGTTTGAAGGTGTTACGAGTACAATTCCGATTCCTGATCCCTTTGGCCCTGCGAAACCATCGGTGAAGAGTCGCCATCCAGTACTTTTCGACCATGCGTCGAGCTCGGCATGGAGTCATCTTTGAATATTTCTTTGAGTTCTTCTCGTCAGGGTCTTCGACAGGGAAATCAACTAAGAAATCAGCGACTGTTTGTCCTTTGATTGATATCTGTGCTTCAAAGGGAATATCGTATTCCCCAAGGAAAACAAACCATTGATGTACTCATCGAGATTTTTTGTTTTTTGAGAGTATGACTTTGAGGAGGTATTTTGTAATAACTTTGATGGGGTGAGCTTGGAAGTATGGATGGAGTTTTTGAGAGCTGTAGACCAAGACGAGCAATTGTTTCTCTGTGGTTGTATACCATTTTTCAACAAGCATAAGATTTTTGCTAATAAAGTTGATGGGTTTCTTGATGTCTGCATCTTCTCAAATAATGACAGAGCTGATGGAGTCTTCCATTGTGGAAAGATACATAGTGAGTGCTTCGCCATTAACGGGTGTACTCATGATAGGTGGACGCCCCATGTATCGTTTAAGATCTTGAAAGCTAGTTCACTATCAGGAGTCAAACGATCTCCTTGTGCTATTTCTTTGTAACTGTAGTGGGATCACCACGAAGAAGGAGGTAAAGAAGTTTGCATCGATCAAAGGATTTGGAGATGAAGAGATAAAGAGCGGCGATTTTGCCCGTAAATTGTTGGACATATTTTTTTGTTCGGGGAGATGGCATGGCAGTGAGTGCTTTGATTTGTGCTGGATCAATTTCAATTCCTCTTTTGCTGACTAAGTGTCCCAGAAATTTATCAGACGTAACACCGAATTGGCATTTTTTTGGGTTGAGTTTCATTTTGTATTTATAAAGGATATCAAAGATGGTTTGGAGGTGTGCGGTGTGATCCTTGCGCTTTAGGCTTTTGCAGATTATATCGTCGATATAGACTTCCATGATTTTTCCGAAGTGATCTTTGAACATTTGGGTCACGAGCCGCTTGTAAGTGGCACCAACATTTTTTAACCCAAAAAAGCATCACTGTGTAGCAGTAGAGACCTCATTCAGTAACAAATGCTATTTTTTCCTGATCATCTTCATCAAGCGGTACTTGATTGTAGCCAGAGGATACATCCATCATAGATAAAAGTTCATGTCCGGAGACGGAGTCGAGCAGTTTCGGAATAAGTGGTAGCAAAAAACTTTCTTTTGAAGTGAATTTGTTTAGTTCTGTGAAATCAACACAGACCCTATTTTTTCCATTTTCTTTGGGACTTCCACAATGTTTGACACCCATATGGGATATTTGGCTTCTCGAATGAATCTAACACGAAGGAGTTTATCAATTTCCTCGTTTACAGCTTCGCGAAGGTGAAGAACAAGGTTTTATCATTTTTGAATGACGGCTTTGTTGTCTGGAAGGAGGCTTAGTTATGGCATGCTATAGAGGGATCGATTCCAGGCATTTCTTGGAAAGTCCATGCGAAGATGTCGATACTGTTTTGAAGGAGCTGGATCATGGCTTCTTTTTCATCAGTTGATAGCTTGGAGCCGACAAAAGTGTGACGTTCGAGACAATCAAGGTTAATGGTATCGACTACTTCGGTGTCGTGCTGCTCGAACATAGGGGGTGTCTCCTTCTGTAGTTGCTATGTTTTAAGAAGTTTTTCCGTATGAGGATTAGTGGTCGTATTCTCGCACATACGTGCAACTGCTTGGCTACCTTTATTTTCATAGACTCGTGGTCTGTCGAAAAATGCAAAGCCAGATGGTACGTGGAGGGTACAACTTTGATGGAGTGTAACCAAGTCGTCCCAGAATTCCCTGATATTTGGATTCTGCATTAATGATGAGGAATTTGACGAATGTAGTTTTAGATCCGGCTTGAACTGGTAAAGTTATTTCTCCGGTGGCTGATTCATTCGACCCGTTAAATCCAGTGATTGTTGTTGTCGAAACTTTAACAGAGTCGCTGAGTCCTAAAACTTTGATTGCTCTGTGAAATAGTACATCTATGGCACTACCTATATCGATGAGCAGTATATGGAGGTAGTCCTAACCAACTTTGGGCATAATGACCAGAGGATCATCATAGGGGTACTTCACATAGGTAGTATCACTGTCCTCAAAAGTGATTTGGTATAGACGTTTGGATTTACTTGATGTGGGAAGAAGTTTTGCAGATTTGTCTGAGGAAGCCATTTTACAGCAGGATGTGATCTGATCGTCTTATTTTTAGCAGGATGTGGAACCATCAAAGAGGGGCAAGCTCCTAATTGGATTGTGTAGAACCATCAAAGAGGTTCTTCATTCAGGCTCATATTAAATAGCATGTAGAGCATGTGATCGAATTTAGAGTATAAGCCTACCGTAGCTTTGAAATGTCGAACATGGGTAAGTGGGTCGGTGAGGCTTGCATACTGGATGAATTTTGGTGGGATGGGCATAAGTTCAAGATGAGGAGAAATAAGGTTTGTCTCGATCCTATCCAGAGCAGATCGCTTGCCTGGTATATCAAATTTTATGACATCGATTCTGTTGTTTAGGTCATCTAATGTGATAAACTATTGAGGGGGATTTGGAGCTATGATTTGGGGATCGAAATTTCCTTGTCCTTCTAGTCCCAATTGGTCCCTGATTTGTCTTCTTTCTTGTAGTAGGGGAGTTTGAGGACGAGTACATCAACTACCTTGAGTTGTCAATGCTGAAGATGTGAGTCCAAAATGCCGAGAACTCTATCTGGATTTTTAGATCTAGACTGAGAGGTTCAAAATCGGTCTTCTCTTGGTTGATCATCTATTTGGATTTCTCTGGACCGATGATCACTTTGAGCTCGTGGAGGTGACGCTTGTCTGACGGCTTGTCTATCCTAAATTCTTCTTAGCCTGTCTATCTCTTTCTGATGTGTCTGACTTTGATTGTCTAGAGCTTTTCTTCATTCGTCTCTCTCCACTTGAAGAGCCTCAGTGTGGATCTACTATTCTTTTATTCTTTGGGCTTTTTCGGTAGCCATTTGTTTTTGGAGTTCGACCACTACACTATGATGGTCGACTGTTCCTGGTGCCGAATTGTTGTCATGATCCCTCACCGTGCCGAATTGGCTTCTGAGATTCATGTTGGTCATTGTAAGGATGGTATATAGATTCGGTAAAGAGATGTGTTGTAATTCCTTTAGACGGTGCCAATTGTAATGGCGTATTTTATGGGAGGAAAATCTTTGCCAATACTGTTCGTAACGATTGCGTAATAAAGAGCTAAACGGCCAAGATTTTACGTGGAAAGCTCAGTAAAAGCTAAGAAAAACCACTACCTCGAGGAGGATTCGATGTAAAATCTAGTAGATGCTAGTTATTATAAGTTTTTAAAGTGTTGGTAGTGTTAAGGATTGATGATCGTAACAATTGCGGAGTCCCCTTTGAATCTATTCTCTGCCTGTATTTATAGTAGATACAGGCAGTTTATAAAAGAAAGAAATAGTCTCCTATTCTGAGGGTAGTGGGCGAACTTCGCGAATCTCTAACAGTTCCTTCTTGACCGGGCTTCAGCGGCTACTTTTGGTTGGTCGAGGGCTCATGGAATCTTCTAGAATGTTGAGCTGTCTTCGGCTATAGATTGTTGAGCTGTGTTCGACTTATATCATGCTGGCTTATTCTTGTCGAATCTAGGGAATATGATACTACAAGCTCCCAAATAGGTCATTGGAAAAGAGCGATGTTGGAACCCATAGGCATTATGGATGATATGTTTTCTTGATGCAGATACATTGTGGTGTGCATATAAGCCGCCTTTAGCTTTGTTGATTAATTGGCCGGAGAAGTTTTTATATCTTGCTAGGAAATGCATTAACCCATAGATGGATCGCTGACTTTTGTTTAAGAAAACGAGGAAATCATCAGCATATAAGAGATGAGTGATAGGAGTACAACCTCTAGATGTACAGAATAGCCCAATCTCACCCCCCAAAAAACATTTGGATAGCCCTCTGGATAGTACTTCTTCTACAATAATAAAGAGCAATTGAGAAAAAGGATTTCCTTGTCGCAAGCCTCGTGATAATTTGAAGTAGCCCTTGAAGACCCATTGCAGAACCACCGAGAAGCATGGTGTTTCAACACATTATGCTATGAGTGAAATACATCTGCTGGAGAAACCAAATTTGTGCAAAACCTGACGTTAGAACCTCCAATCCAGACTATCATAAGCCTTTGCTATGTCTATCTTGGTCATAACATTAGTGCCTCTAACCTTTCTGTGTAAATCCCTAACCATTTCCAAAGCTAATGTAATGGTCTTACTAATGTCCTTGACCTGAATGTAAGCTCCCTGATTTCCAGAGATTAATTTGTGAAGAAGTTTGCTTAACCTGTTAGCAATAATTGAAGAAAAAAAATTGTATACAATGGAGCACTGACTAATTGGCCTATAGTCACTCAACGATGTTGAGGTATCCACTTTTGTTATTAGTGAGAGGAACGAAGAAGTATAGCACCTTTAAAATGAGGCACCATTGAAGAATTCCTTGGCAGTGCCATGAAGATCCTCTTTGATGATGTCCCAACAAAAAGTAAAGAAGACCGATGTAAAACCATCGCTGCTCAGAGTACTGTCACTGGGGATTGGGAATACACTGGCTTATAATTCTTCCAAAGTTGGGATGCATGTTTGACTGGCATCTTTGTCTGCAGTGATGACGTTAGGAATGCACTCAAGTAATTCTGCATCTTCAGTAGTGTTTATGGCCTGCAGCACATCTCAAAAATTTCCCATCGCGGCATCGTGAATAACATCTACCTCAGCTGTCTCAGTTCCATCAAGGAGAGTAAAGTCAGTCACAAAAGTTCTTTTTCTATTAACTTGTGTTATAGTATGAAAAAAAATTATATTGGCATCGCCTGCCGCAACCCACTTGACTCTAGAATGTTCTCTCCAGAACACCTCCTCATTGTGTAACATGGCCGCATGTTCTCTCTATACCATGCCTAACTCGATGTTAACATGTTTATCCCAATATTCCTGCAGTAAGTGATCCAGGTGCAGTAGTCTATCCTGTATCTTATGGATATTCTGAGTTACATTGCCAAACACATTTGTATTCCATTCCCTGATTGCATATTTAACCTTCTTAAGCTTATAGGTAAAATAAGATAAACAGTTGCCGAAGACACCACTAGGCCAGTTATCTTGTACCAAGGTAGGGAAGCTAGTATGAGATGCCCACATTTTCAAGAAATGAAATGGTCGGGGATCTTGATGCAGATTGTTGGTGAACAAAAGAAGTACTGGAGAGTGATCAAAACAAACACTTTCCAAATGGGAGATGTTGTGAATGGGAAAGGATGCCATGAAGCTGGGGTTCACCAATGTTGTATCCAACCGTTCCCATTGTCTTAAATTGTCGTGATGATTATTGCACCATGTGTAGCTAGAGCCAGTGAACGAAGCCTCCATTAGACCGGCTGACTAAATCATTTCCTCAAATTCTGCCAAGGATCTATGTGCTGATCTTCTCCCCCTAAGCCTTTCGGAGTGGTGTCTCACAGTATTGAAATCACCTATAGTACATCATGGAGAACTTATTATCATTGAGATTGTAGTAATGTCCTCCCATAGTGTTCTTCTTTCGATGATGCCACATTTAGCATAGACGATGGTAACAAAGGAACTCCATTGATTATTAAAACTCATCTAACAATGGAACATTTGATTAAATGAAAAAACTAATTCAGCATCATAGTCTTGTTTACACAAAACCTAGATTCCCCCCCCCCCCCATGTGCTGGTTAGACATAAAATAGGTATAATTTATTTTTCTACCCATAATATAGCCTAGTGATTCATCCTGAAAAGGTTTGAGCAGAACCACTATTGAAATATGGGGTTGTTTGATAATCCTTTTGAGGTGATTTATTGTTTTGGAATTGCCAATGCCCCTACAATTCCAAACTAGTAATGGACCTATCACCATGGAAATTGCCTGGACTTGGATTTGAGAGCACCCTTTCTCCTTCTGACTACCCTGAGTGGGATACGTTGTGGTTTACATCAGCTCTGTTTGACTGAAGTCCATTCTATGGTGTCTTCCTTTCCATAGAGCTCAATGTCTGAATGGCATCCTCTTCCCAAGTCCTTCAGCTACTCGAAAATCCCCTCTGAAATCTATGGTGTCTCAGTGTGTTTTACTGTTTCAACTCTTCCGACCATCGCTGCATCGATGTTGTTCGCGAATGTGCTTACTGCCTTTTACCCCCCCTTGTGAAGCTTAGGTGATGTACTCAGTATTTACTGCCTCTCTATTCTCACCCTAATCTTCCCCACTTTCAACGCTACTTACTGTCCCACTACCATTACTGCATTCTGCCCCACTAGTTGAGGCGTAGTTACTGCTGTAATATGCCCATATTCTACTTCCAAAATCCTTGTAATATGATGTTGTGAAACTTTGTTGTTTGTGGGAATAGATTTCTCTATAGTCAATGCTTTCCCATGTCGAATCTCCTCCCTTTTATCAGTTATAATAGTTAGGAGAAGTTTGATACAGTTCGCTTTGTTGTGCCCTTGAAGAATGCAATTTGTAAAGAACTTTGGAAGTCTTTCGTACAGGACTGTTCGCTTCAATGTATAAGATATGCTGAAGGCGAGTCCCAATTTAGCCGGCAGTTCCTTCATAAGGTTAACCTCCACACAAGCCCGAACAGTGCTTGGTCTACTCAGACTAAGTGTTTTTGTATCTGTGATTAAATACTTCTCAATGAGTCCGGCCAATTCCTTGATTATCCCATTGTTTTGTAGATGGAGTATTAAACCCGGAAACTAAATCCAAACAGGAGCTAACGGAGAGTTCTTTTAGGATCAAAATCGACAGTCCACCGAGCGAGCTTGAAGAAGAAACCTTTGATTTGCTTTGACTTTCTGGAGAGAGCCCTTGTAACATCTTTTTCTGACATTAACATTAGCATAATGTGTTTAACATCGAGCACCGCTACCTTCGATACTGTTGTAAGACCCCAATTGGAGTTGATGTTACTCTCGATTACGTCAAATTTTGGTTTGCCGGTAGGGAAGCTCATAACTAGAGTAGTGTTAAAAGCTACAGCAGCTTTGTTCAGATCGGACGGTGAGAATAAAATCACCGACATGTATCTTAATATATAGTCATACATAGGAGGAGCACCTTGGGCATTTACGCAAAGTGTTGGGCGTTTTGCGATCATAACAATTATTTTTGAACGGAAAGAAATACGAGCTTGGGAAGAGGGAGCTAGTCTATTTGGGATTTATTATTGGTGGCGGCAAGCTTGAGGTCGATCCAGAGAAGGTCTCGGTCATTAGTAATTAGCCTTGACCCCGTACAGTGACAGAAGTAAGGAGTTTTATGGGTTCTTGTCAGTACTTACGGAGGTTTATCTAGCATTTTTCATAAATCGTCGCACCCCGACATTCTTTGACAAAGATCGGGGTATAGTTTGTGTGGGAAGGGCACCATGAGAAGACTTTTCTATTACTTACCATTTCCAGTTCCTAGTTGACCTTGGGAGAGTATTTCGATGGATTTTATAGGTGGTTTTCCCATGACCAGGTGTAAGAATGACTATTTATTTGTGGTGGTGGATCGATTCAACAAGATGATTGTTCCTATTCCATGCCAGAAAATGGTCACAGGGGAAGGAACAGCGCGATTATTTTTCAGAGATGTCTGGAGGTATTTTAGGCTCTCTTCTTCTATTAATTCTTATAGGGATAACCACTTTTTAGGGCATTTCTGGAGATCGTTATGGAAGATGATGGACATTGAGTTAAAGAGAAGTACCGCTTTTTATCTACTGACTGACGGGTAAATAGAGGTAGTTTATCGCATTTTGGTATATTTATTATGAGGATTCCATTCTAAGCATCCTAAGACTTGGGACGAGAATTTACCGTATCTTCAGTTTGCATTCAATCGGGCAATTCGTGGTTCTGCTTTGAAGTCTCCTTTTGAAGTTTGTTTGGGGTACTTGCCGCAAAGCCTTTTTGATTTGACGTTTAGTCTTGGCGACAAGACAGTGTTAGAGAAGGAGGAAGAAGAGTAGGTTAATGCTCAGTGTTTCATTGAGAAGATTAGCAAGGATCATGAGGCGGTTGAAGCTCAATTGAGGAAGACTCAAGCAAAGTATAAGGCTCACCACGACAAGTATCAGGATGTACGTACTTTTTAAGAGGGCAACCTTGAATGGTTGTATTTGGGTAAGGAACAGCCTAAGGGGGAAGGTAATAAGCTCAAACCTATCCGTTATGGTCCATTTTCTATACTAAAGAAGATTGGTGACAATTCATTCCAGCTGGATTTGCCACCATTCATTAAGATGTATTCGGTGATTAATGCCGAGCATTTGAAGCTGTTTGAGCCATCTCTTCTAGATGAAGACTCTACAATCGACACTCGCCTATCATTAGTTGATGACTTATGGATGGAAAGAGAAGATTCATTATAGGAGGATGGTAATCTAGAGATGAAGGTTCATACTACAAGACGGAGTGGTATTGAATCGTTCTGAGTTGGGAGGAAAGGTCTGCTACCGAGTAAGTCAAAGTGGTACAACAAGAAATTGGGCATCACTGCGTTCCCACATCTCCAGTTCTAGCTTGAGCAGGAGCTCAAGGCTCTTAAAGGGGGGAGCCATGATCCAAGAGGATCTAGGAAAAATTGGGATATTACCAAAGTCGTTCGAACGTGGTTGAAAGTCATTCAAACGACCCAATTCTACCTCTCTGGAATTTTGCCAAGGAAACCCAAGTCGTTAGAACGACTCCCTATTTCATTCGAACAACCTTTTACATGCCCTCTGGAATTTAACCCATAGACATATTTTCGTTCAAATGAATTATCCTTCCATTCAAACGAGTTGTCTACTTTCTAGGGTTTTAGACCAAATAGGCGTAAAGTCATTCGAACGACTCCCTATTTCATTTGAACGACTTTGGTGGTGTTTGTGATTTTTAGGCGATCCGTTCTTTTATAATTTCCAGTTCCCTAGTATATAAAGGGGCTATTTATTTTCTTAGGTCAGATCTAGAAAGAGTTTTGAGGAAGAAGCCTAGGGTTTTAGAGTTTTTTATTAAAATTACTTCATTTTAAGTTATCGAATCTCTTATTTTTCCAAACCAATTGGTGCTCTTCATAGTTTTCTGCTAACTTGAGCTTCTCAATCGTATTGTGGATTAGGTTTTCCCCACATGTGATTTTAAAGTGGGCTTAAGTGCTATCTTTATTAAGTTTCTTCAAACCTTGTCTCGAGATAGTCCTTTGTCAAAGGATTTGCAAAGTTGTTCTCCGATCTTTCGTAGCCCACTCTGACGGCAGTCGACGTTAGAAATCCTCTCATCGCATTGTGCTTATGACGAATCACTAACTTCTTGCTGTTGAAATAACGATTTCTTACTAATACTATCATAATAGTACTATCACAGTGGACTAAAATTAGAAGCAAATGCTAACTCCATAAAGGAATATAAGACAAAAGATTTTTTAACCAGCATGCCTCCTCAATAGTTATAGCTAGTGCAACTAACTCAGACTCCATTGTCGACTGAGCTAGTATCGTCTATTTCTTGGACGTCCAAGAAATTGACGTCCCAATAATACTAAAGATGTATCCAATAGTGGCTCTAGAATCATCCGAAAATGAGCTCTAGTCTACATTCCCAAATCCCTCAAGGACCGCAAGAAACCTTTGATAATATAAACCCAAGTTCATGGTCCTTTTAGGGTATCATATAACTCTATTAATAGCACTCCAGGGCTCCAAACCTGGGCTACTCGTAATTCTACGTTGTACTCCTATAACATAAGATATATCAAGTCCAGTGCAGTTAGTAGCATACCTAAGGCTACCAATAATACTAGAATATTCTTTTTGCCTTATAGAATTACCCTGGTTCTTTAAGAACATGATCTGAGGGTCACTAGGAGTTCAAGCAGATCTACGATCAAAATAATTGTACTTTTTTGAGATCGTTTCAATATAATAAGATTGATCATGAAAGATACCAGAGTCAGTACGTGTGATCTTCATGCCAAAAATGACACTGACCTCACCTGAGTCCTTCATATTAAAGTTCTGACTTAGCAGACTCTTGGTCTCTATTACCAATTTAAGAGTAGAACCAAAGATAAGAAGATCATCTATATAACATAATAGAGTACATATATCACCAGATATGATATTGTATGGCACTTATCAGCATCATTAATCTTAAATCCATTAGATAAGAGTAGTTGGTCAATTCTATCGTACTACTGTTTGGGATCTTGATTAAGATCATATAAGGTCTTGTTCAGCTTGCAAACTTTGTGTTCCTCTCCGGGAACCACAAAGCCTTCGGGCTGCTCTATGTAAAGTTCTTCTTCAAACTCTCCATTCAAGAATGCAGTTTTTACATCTATTTGATGGATAACCAAGTTGTGCATGGAAGCTACGACCAACAACACTCTAATATAGGTAGCACAAGTAACTGGAGAATATATGTCAAAGAAATTAATATTTTCTTTTTGCATATATCCCTTTGCTATAAGTCTTGCCTTAAATTTCTCAAGAACCATCTGGTTTAAGTTTCCTCTTCAAAATCCATTTACAACCAATAGGACGATGACCACCAGGAGGTAAATCCACCAGTTCCCAAGTGCACAAATAAACATCAACCAAAATCAAAGCTTCTTGTATGGCACAAGGGTCGGTCTCAAAGGTGTTGATACAAAAATCATTACCAAATTTTTTAGCCCTTTTTTTCGCTTACCTCTTCCAAGTTCAAGGTCAATGTCTTGAGTGTCAACAATAATAGGATCCTTAAATCAAGGTACACTGGGGCCAATGATGTATATGGTTAAGAACCTCACTGTCTTTCAACTTTTAAGGAAACTTTTCCATATTTTTAGTTAAAACTTATTGGTCAAAACCTAAAGTCTCAATAAAACATGCTTTGTTGAGAATAAAACCATATACTAAGTTCTTCCACATTCTAGGAGTGTGCATCACATCCTTCGAAATAAGAGTCTTTCCAGAAGTAAAGACTAATTCCACATCTCCAATCCCCAAGACCTTGGTAATATGAGAATCACCAAGTAATGTGTGTTGATTTTCAAATTCCTTATAGGTATTAAACCAGCTACTCTCGTAACACACATGATGAGTTACACAAGAGTCAGCCCACCAACCATCGGTCCCACCGATCATATTGATCTCACAGATCATTACCACATAAGGCTCCTTGGCCATGTGACTTTGTGGAACATTTCCATGTTTTTTGCAATTCCTTTCTATGTACTCGGGTGTGCTACAAGCAAAACAAATAATCGTAGCTATTATATTTTTATTTATTATATATATTTTTTTTGAACAAATTTGGGATTTATTAAAAAGGAAAGTCATATTTACAAATGGAGGACTTAAAGCCGAGCCACTAAATTATTGCCTAATAGTTGCCAGTCCTAGTTTATCCATGAAATAAGAAGCGCATATACGTCGTAGAAGAATAGCCACCGTCCGGAAGATGGTGGACTGTTGGGAGCTACCAAGCTTTGAGAGCCCATCAACTGTGATATTTTATTCCCTGTAGGTATGTGTCCCGTCCTAGTTGGGTAGTAATATTCCAACTTACTCTATGCTTTGCAGGGCATATGTGCGTACATCTATACCAGTTTAAAAGGATTTCCGCGTTGACCTC
This sequence comes from Kingdonia uniflora, assembly GCA_014058105.1. NCBI lineage: Eukaryota > Viridiplantae > Streptophyta > Magnoliopsida > Ranunculales > Circaeasteraceae > Kingdonia > Kingdonia uniflora. The sequence continues at coordinate 2,862,957 of JACGCM010001844.1, read as the reverse complement.
AACGATAAGTGAAAGCCATCCTTGTTGCTTATAGTGCAAAAGACCTTGAAGTAATGCGTACATTTCAGCTCCTGTATTTGTGCCTTGACCCATTGCAATGCTGTTTCTGAGTAACATATCACCGTGGTGGTTGCGAATAATCTCTCCTGCACCACTCATACCGGAAGGGAGTGCAGAACCGTCACTATTTAGTTTGATAAAACCCGGAGGAGGGAGAGTCCAGTGAACCAAGACAGGCCGTTTGGTGCGTACCGGGCGCCTGACCGATCTTAGCACCTAGAGAGAGACGAGATCACTGTAGTTGCAATGTTGCTTTACTTTTGCTTTGGACATACTCTCGAGTAAATCGTTGTTGATAGTACGAATGATGTTTGAGGTAGACATGTGCCTCTCCTCGTATCTATGAGCACATCGTGCCTTCCATATTTCTCATGCTATAGGAGCAGGTATCACTCCTCTAGCGATACCCATCTGAGTGCTGGAGTCTACCGCCTGAAACGAAAGCCCTTGTCGAGTCCACCAACTATCATTTACCCCTTGCTGAACACCATACATGTTGCCAAAGTGCGCCCAAATCGCCACAACAGTTTCTCCCTGGACGAGCAGATGAGGTAGCGTTTCTATTTCGCTATGATTGTAACAACAATACCGTGATGTGAGAGGGATTCTACGTTAAATGAATGCGTCTACATTGATGATATCCTTCCATGCTATCCAGCTGAAGATTTGAATTTTGGTTGGTAAGGTATGATGCCAAATCCACTTCATACGGCTGTGGCTGTTTTCCTCACAACGCCAAAAATTCTAGGCAGATTTTACAGTGAAGTTTCCTTTATTGGACGGCCCCCAAAGTGGTGCGTCTCCCTCGTCGCTTAGGAAGAACTTAAGGGGTAGTGTTTGCTTCAATTGGTTCGGTATTTCATGCCCTAACAGCGACCAGTTCCAGCTGCTGTTGTTCACTATAATCTCTTTCACTTTGATATGTTGCGTCCATTCAAGGTTGAGCACATCAGCTAACCGGCCCTCCCCTATCCAGTTGTCAAACCAGAAACTCTTGTCCCCTTTGCCGAGGGACCAGTTTGTGTTGGCATTCACCATTGAAAGAAGGCCCTTCATCTGTTTCCAAAGTATGGAGTCCCCTTATCGCAGGCAATTTATTTCCCCATTAATGGTGTACTTGTTTCGGAAGAAGGATGCCCACGTGGAGGTGCTATGAAGGAAATTCCAGCATTTTTTGAGCAAGAGACTATACTTAATGTCCCCGAGTTGGCGAATCCCAAGTCCGCCTTCAGTTTTGTGAAGGCAAATGTCATCCCATGCTACCCAATGTTTCTTGTTGCGACTGCCAAAACTACCATAAAATAAGTTAAAAAACATCGACTCGATCTTGCTAATGACACCATTAGGAACTAAAATGCACGAAAGCAACTGTATGGGCATCGAGTTCAGAACGTGGTTGAGGAGAACAAGCTTACCACCTTGTGAAAGAAGCTTTCCTTGCCAACCTTCTATGCATCGCTGAATTTTCGCGAGTAATTGTTCAAAGTGAATTAACCGCACTCTTCCATAGCTAATGGGAGTTCCCAAGTATTTCATAGGGAAGGATCGGTGTTGAAATCCGCATCCATTTTGGATAACGCGAGCTTGAGCTGCCGTCATATTATGGTGAACATAAACGCCGCTTTTGGCGCTGTTAACAAGTTGACCGGAGGTTGATCCATACCGGGCAAGAAATGCCATTAACCCAAAAACTGATCGGTGGCTTCCATTTAAAAAGATGTGGATTTATCTGCATATAAAAGGGGGGTTAATAGAGAACAACCTCTGGAAGTATGGAATAGCCTAATTTTTTCTTGCACAAAACAGTCAGAAATCCCTTGAAAGAGAACTTCTTCTGTAATTATGAATAAGAGTGGAGAAAGGGGATCTCCTTACCGTAAGCCTCGTGACGATTTGAAGTATCCCTTGAAGATACCCTGGAGTACTACCGAGAACCATGGGGTTTCAACACATTGGGCAATAGGAGCAACACATCTGCTGGAGAAACCAAATTTGTGTAAAACATGCCACAAGAATTTCTAATCCATCCTGTCATAAGCGTTTGCCATGTCTATATTGATCATCACGTTAGTACCTTTTACCTTTCTATGTAAATCCCCAACCATTTCTTGAGCCAAAGTGATGGTCTCACTGATATCCTTACCCCAAATGTAAGCTCCCTGATTGCCAGAAATTAGTTTGTAAAGCATTTTGCTGAGTCTGTTAACAATAATGGAGGAGAAAATTTTGTAGACGACTGAGTACAAACTGATTGGTCTGTTTGTAGCTATTCCATTAGGTGCAATTTCTTGGTTCACTTGGTGGTTCTTGGCCTTGTTTTGTTTATAATTTCCCTTGTTCTGATTTAGATTTCCCTTGCCTTTCTTTCCTTTGATGTTTTTCCTACCCAACTTCTGATAAGTGTTATCTTTTGCTTGTACGATAAGCACCTCTTCCTTTTGATTATGTTTCCTAGCTTCTTTCTTAACTTGCAGCCCCACGATTAAACTCACCATCGAGAATTCCTTTAACTTATGCCTTAAGATGTTTTTAAAGTCTTTTCAAGCTGGCAGTAATTTGTCAATCATCACAACAACTTGAAATTGTTCATCGAGCTTGAACCCTTCAAATACTATCACATGAACAATTTTTTGTAGCTCATGTGATTAAGAAATAACCGACTTCTCGCCGACCATCACAAACTTAAGGCATCTACTCACAACATATTTCTTTGACTCAGCCTCTTCAGTATCGTATTTTTCTTAAGGGCTTCCCAAACATCTTTTACAGACTCAGATAGTTGGTATAGGTCATATAGTTCATCGAAAAGTCCATTTAAAATAAAGTTCCTACAATTAAATTTGGCCTTAGTCCAATTAGAAAACAGTTCTAAAGCGGCCTCATAATCAGTGTCTTCAGTTTCTTCACTATCAACATGGATAGGTTGTTCAGGGTTAGAAGGTAGAGGTATATCTAAAACATAAGTAACTTCTTTCAGAGTTAGGTAAAAGAACATCTTTCTTTTCCACCTCTTGAAGTTCAGACCTTCAAATTTTGAGGGTTTGCTGGAGTTATATCTAAGTGTGTACGAGATAAACGACATCCTAACGATACAGTTCAAAATAAAAAGTTTCTTAGAATTGTTGGTAAAAATAGAAACTATAACAACATAATAGATACTGAGTAATCTCAAAGTTGGGAGAGTAATTCTACTGGAATGATATAAACTGCTAGAGATGTGGATCAAGCTTTCTTTAAGAAACTTTTCCCAATCTGCCCAAGTTTTTTCTGCAGTAGCGACCAGTAGTCTCCCCAGGATATAACCAACTTTTGAAGCACTACAATAGGGAAAGAATAAAAATTTGTGTACCAATGTAATAATGTACTGTCGTTATCTTAATCAGAGTAAATCGGAAAATCAGAGAGAGAAAAAAAAAGATAAGAACTTTGCTCTTGTGTTGTATTTTTGGTGTAGATGATGGCTAGTTTTTATTTAAGTTCAAACCAAATAATTTTTCACCAAAAAGATTAGATATGCCCAAAGCTCAAGCCTCCTAGGCCCTCGAGCCTGGAAGAGCCAATTAGCCAAATCCCAATCCTGAGCCCGGGCCCAAACTTGAGCTGGCCCAGCTCACTGAGCCACCCGAGGGATGTCCAAGAGTGTCAAGCGTGTAAAATACCCCCACATACTTGCACACACATATACATTCCCTCTACACATTTGTACAATTTCAGAGTGTGTACATTTGGTAATAACTCTATTCATAGGCTTCTATCTCATCAATGTATGACTAAAGCAAATAGAGAAATTAGGAGTTAAAGGGGTTTTCTTAATTTTATAGCAAGTATTTTAATTACATAAAATCCAACAACAAACATGGGCCTACACATTAGAGCCACAACTTGGACGGGCAAATCTTAAACTTGATGTCCAAAACCCAATGATTGTACAAATTGGGGCCAAAAGTTTAAGGGTTTGAGACTGGGGATCAGGTTTGGGAATTGGCTACCCAACCAACCTTAGGCTGGGTTTAGGCAATGAGGTTGGGTACTATCTGAACCCGAGATTTATTTCTTATACCTAAATTAAATAGTATGTATATTAATATTTTAAATTTTGATAATAATATCTTCACATATATATATATATATATGTTTTTATGTTGCTTTTTTTTAAGTTCTTTTTTTTTTTCGCTTGGGTAACAAAGTCTTAATTCGTTTTGATTTTCTCAAAGATAAATAACAAATCATCTTATAGTTAGTTTATCTTATGAATTCAATCATATTTAATTCTTTGTAAGACCATTTGTGGATGCTTTATAAAACTTCATGCATTAGTTTTTGTTGCTTTTATTGCTTGATAGTTGTTTTCTTTTAGAGTTTTGCCAAATCAGCAAACTGCAAATTAGATAAAGGTCTTACAAGGATTCCTACAATAGAGCATGTAAGACTAACAAAATAATCATGTTTTTAATACCTAGGATCTAATACTAATGAAGACACAAAAATTACACCTCCAATTGCTTTTGAGATCTCTTGTACTTTGGGTTGCTATACACTCTAGAAAAGTGTTGCTAACGATGGCGGTTCAGAAGCTTAGATTTATAGAGTGATGGCTCCACTTTATATAGATGTAGGTCTTAGGCTTTCCTTGATCTAATGGGATTTATAGTCATAATCCATCAAGAAATATGAATTTATGGGCTTCACACTAATCTATCCAGTACATCAGCCTTATTTGGACTAAAAACCCATGTATTACCTATTGGCCACATTCTCACTACGAATCCTAATGTGCGAACAACCCAAGTCCTGATTTTGTTCATAATATATATTGCATAACCAAATAAGATATTTTTACAATCTTCCACTTGGAACATGCAATTTTACATTTTTGAGAAAACAACTCTTCAGGGCTTGATGATGGGCACAAAATATTGACCATATTACCCTTTGATTTATATTCAGTTAAGTCATTATTTTACTTAATTAGTGATAACTAAAGGCTATTTATGATAAATGCAGGTTTACCATAATTAAATTGCATTACGGCTTAAGAGCGACATGCTAAACTATTTTCAATAGTGATGTGGGGTCGGATGGATTTGAAGACATGTGTTTTTCATTGGCCAAATTTATTGAAAATCAAAGAAGAATTCAAAGGCCATAATACTTGAAGAAATTGGTATATGCATTAAATAGCCTTACTATTTGGAATGTTTTCACATTTGTGTATAACTTTTGATGCCTTACCCTTCCCATATAAAAGGGTGGCATATGTTATGTTGAGGGAGAGGGAAGAGCATTAGGAGAGCATAAGAGTAGGAAGATTGAAAGGAGAACCAAAAGTACTTAGAGTTTAATTGTTATAAGTTCTTTTGAGCTTAAGTGTGGAGCATCTATATTTTGTAAGTGTTAGATTCTTAATTATATCAATGAAATGCTTATTTTTTATTAAGTGTTTTGTTTTATTTAAAATGGTCGGCTAAGCCGTCTATTAGGGTAAGGATGCCCCCCCCCCCATTAACCCATTAATATGCATTTAACTATATTTAGTCTAAGCTTCCCATAGTTAATATATGTTAATTTATCCTTAATTATTTGTAGAGTACTTATATTAATATATTATGTTCTTTTTAAGGAGAGATATAGTATATGTTTTATAAGATTCTATAGGTGTTTTTAATTTGATCATTATGATTAGATTTTCATATATTATGTGAGTCGTATAATTTTGATTAACATCTTGTATTTAACAAAAGGCTTTTACAAGTTGTGTTTTCATCACATACCAAGTTACATAATATGTGCATCTCGATTCTTTGAATAAAAGGAGTAATTTTTCAGCGATTAGGTCGTCAAAACACTATTCTTCAAATTGGAAACTTTCGATTAAATTAGCTAGTATATGTTAATGGAAGTGAAATCTAAAACCCTAATTGTCCTTTTTATTATTTCATATCTACCTTTGTTATTCAATATCTGTAAATTTGATTATCTTTATTTTCATTAATTAACTTATTTGTAAGCAAAAACCAAACTAAAAGAGACGATAAAATTCAAGTCCTTGTAGGTTCGACATCGCTTGCCTTATACATGTTTCAAACAAATCATGCACTTGCGAGTACATAATCGATTAAAGAGATTGCCAATCCAAACTCTAACCAAAATGGGAACATCAAAATAAATTGCAGCTGCGACTGCACAACAAGAATAGCTTGCCCCATTGGCGAATAAGGCTCCACAAGCCGAATTGACCTTGAAGGACTACATATACCCAACTAGGACAAGTTATACTTCTTGTATAATTTTACAACCTGTCGCTTGATAATTCAAAATAAGGCCCAACATTTACTCCATGTTACCACAATTCTGAGGGACTGAAGAAGAAAATCCTTATCACCATTTGCAAGACTTTAAGCAAATTATTGTTACATCATCACACCCCCAAGTCTCTCATGATCAAATGCAGCTTTGTCTGTTTCCTTTTTCTCTCAAGGAGAAAACTAAGGCTTGGCTCCATGCTCTGAGGCCCAATTCTATCACCACTTTTGACCAATTACATACAAAATTCTTCCCAAACATCAAAACTGCAGGCATTAGACAACTTTTGAGCAGTTTTGTACAAAAAATTAAGAATCCCTGTGGGCCTATTTGGAGAGATTTAATGGCCTGCTCTAAGACTGCCCACACCATGAAATGGATCCTTACAGGTCGGTAACTATTTTTTACGATGGACTTGAAACCAACACCAGGGTCAAGGTCGGTAACTATTTTTTATGATAGACTTGAAACCAACACCAGGGTCAAGGTGGAGTCCATGTGCATTGGGTAATTTATTGAAAAAGGTCTAACTTGATGTATGGCCTTTTTGAAGGATATTACAGAGAAAATCCAACTATGGGGTATGGTTTGGCGTACCACTGAAAATAACAGAGTATATCAGGTGGCTTCACATCTTATACCTAAGATAGCTTTACTCCGTAAAAGGCTAGACGAACTTGAAATGATCAAAGAGGGTAGACCATTGACTTATTCATCTGTGAATCATGTTAGCACTTCAGTTTGTATTATCTATAATAGTTCGGAACATGAAATTAACCATTGTCTTCAGGTTAGGGAATTCAAGGAGGCTAGGATAGAACAAGCCAATGTTATCTATAACAAGCCCAATGAGCCCTACCATTACCAAAGTTATAATCAGGGATAGAAGAACACTTCTAACCCAACTTAGGGAAAAATCCTAAACCAAGGGGGTCCGTCTTCTAATCAACTACACCAAACTCACCAGTTCCAAAATCCTTCATATGTCCTACCTCATAATATGAAAATATCTATCAAGGAGTCTCTTCAGTCCTTAATAAAAAAAAGTATAAAAAATAATACCTCTACTGTCCAGGTTATTGTATCCATTTCTCAATCCATTGCAAGATTAAAGACCCAAATAGGACAGCTTGCTACCCAATTGACCAGCAGAGAGAAATGAACTTTTTATAACCAAACCAATCAAAATCCAAGAAGTGATCAAAGGAATAAGATTCAGGAACATGCTAACATTATTTGAGCACTTACAGAATGCAAGGTTGTTCCATGTTACAACCCTCATGATGTTTCCAATGGTCTCACATTTGATTCAGATGAAGCTCAAAGCAATCCCGTGCTATTCAAACTCTGAGAAGTGGTAAAAGGTGGATAATAAAGTTAGGTTTCTTGAACCTAGAGAAAGGCACCCAAAGTTCCCCATGAGGCCCCTGAGAATGAAGAAGAGACTGAAAAAGTCTCTAAATAAATAAGTGAGAAGGGAAGTGAACCCATTAGTCATATCATTACACATGCCCCTTTTCCACAATGGCTTGTACCCACTAAGAATGGGAGCAATTTCAATGAGATAATGGAAACTTTCTAGAATGTGAAAAAATCAATATTTCACTTTTTGACGTTATATGTCAAGTTCCCTCGTACGCAAAATTCCTTAAGGATTTGTGTGCAATCAAGTATCGCATAAGTGCACACAAGAAAACATTTTCCATAGGTGCAGGCGAGAGTTCTATCCTTCTTGATGTTAATGTTAATAATGTCAAAGCAATTACACCTAAGTTCGAAGATCCTGGTTGTCTTACAGTCTTTTGTGTTATAGTCAACTACCGTATAGGACGAGCCCTATTAAATCTAGATGTGAGTGTGAACCTTTTACCTTTCAAGGTATATGAGAAACTTTGTCTTGGAGCTCTTAAACCAACTAGGGTAACTTTACAACATTTCCTATGGACTTTATCGTACTAAACATACATCTGTAGGGGCCTAACTTCGTAAGAGGGGGAAGTCGGCTCTTACACCATGGGGTTAATCCTTTATCAAAGGATATCAAGTATATATTCTTTAGGTTAATTAATCTACGGACAATATACTTGCGTGGAGGCCTAGAATATGACTCTCCACGACCTCTGATGAGGACTTTTAAGAGTATTTGTATTACTGTCGAGTAGTCGAAGGTTCGAGTACTGGGTTTTACAAGGTGATCGAAGGTTAACTGTAAGGGCTCAAGGGAGAGATTTTGTAACCTCTCCTTAGTTCCCTACCTCTCCTATTTATAGAACATAGGAAGGGCTGAGTCACCAAGGTTAGGTTACATTATAAGGGTACCATCCAGATATCTAGCGGGTATCCCAGAATTGGTATTGATGCTAGAAATATCGGAACTGTCACTGTAACAGTTGTTGGGTCTGTTTTATTACTCTGACACTGTAGCAGTTGTTGGGTCTATTTCTGTACTCTGAAATAGTAGCAGTTGTTAGGTCTGTCACTGTAGCTGTAAGGACCAACCACGCCACCGTCTTGTCCAGTAAGTTGGCTGTCTGTCTTGTCATACTTTGACCATGTACAGATATGGTCGAAGTGATTCTGATGCGATGTGGAGTTCATCTTCGAGGCTCTGTTCAGAATTAAGGCTTCATCTTCAAATAATCTTTGGGATGCTTATTCATGGGTTGAGTGGGCTTTGAGATGTTCGAGTAGGCTCTGAGGTAGCCTTTGAGTGTTTGACTGGGGAAGAAGGCTGTGAGTAGGTTACTGCATTTGCCCCCTCTTAGCAAGGGTCTTAAAAATAGGTGTAGAGGCATTTGCTAAGAAAAATTGTTTGTAGTCAGAAGTTGAACAGTGGACTGTTGGTTTTTGAGGGAGGTAATAAAGGAATATTGGTGGTTATGGAGTAATAAATGAAGTTAGATGGGGTTATAAGTACGGGTTATGAAGGTAAGAACACTGTATACTCTATATTTCTCTGTATTTCTTTTCTCCTTCTTCTGCATTTCTTAAACAACGTTATGGATACCACGCCTAACACTCGCTACCAGCAGAGAATGGGATTTTCCAAAGACCGTCGTATAGGGCGGAAGACCGCAAAACTGAAGTTGAAATTTTTCGACAACCATGAACTCGACTGGGACATGCCTGACCTGGTAGAGTTGGAGCCTGGGGAACCCATCAACGGGGTGTCATATTCTTACTTCTGGAGGCAGATGAAGTTTCATTTTACTACTGCTGAAAAAGATTACCTCTACCTTATGGCTTTGCCCGAATGTCTCGTTCAGGCAGAAAAGAAGTTGGAGGAACAAGGCTCGGCGAGTGGAACTGGCCCGTCTGAAAATAGGGCGACTTCTTCTTAAAGCGGTGGTGAGGTGGTGGCGATTAGTTTTTTTTAAGGCTGTATTTAGAAGGTTGTTGTTGTTGTTGCTTTTCTAATCTCTGTAGATTTTTGTATGATTGTACTAAGAGGTCTCCTCTATTTCTATATTTTGAAGTGGTACAATGAGAACAAACGTTACAAAAATTCTTTGTTTGTATTTGATAAACCATATATGCAAATAGGTTGCAGGAGCGGTATCGACCATATGTCCTCGAATGCTACTATATTGAAACGGTTACCTTCGGGGAAAAATTGAGTTTGAGTTGTAATGTGCTGGTTGAGGAAATAGGTCGGCAGTCGGTTACAATGAATAGCTGTTTCTGAATACTTGATGCTCGAGGTTTGAACCATAGGGGTAGTTAGAGCGTGTAAAAAGAAAGGGGTCGATGGTTCAAGATTAGTGATGGTTCGGCTGTAAGTTCTCAGGAAAGAGGGTTGAATACCCATTTTGATGAGACGGTTATGTTTGGGAAGCTGAAGTGGATGGACTGTTGAGTTTCCGAGGAGGAGAATTGAAGACTTGCCATTAGTGCGGTTCTGATTAAGGAGGGGTTAAATGTATCAGGTTTTAAGTAAAAATAGGTTATTTCTGGAAGAAATGCATTCGTCTGTTCCTTCGTCTCTGAGTATAATGTCTTCATCTTCTTCCCAAAAAAAAGGTGATGCTTCCAAGCCCAAGAATCAGGACCCAGTGGCAGCAAAAGCTCTTCGTGTACAGGAGAAAATGTGAGAGTTAGAACGGAGGTTTATCGGTGATCAAGACCTGGACTCGGAGATGCCGGACTTGTTTGAAGCTGAGCCCAGGGAGCCCATTACTGGAATGCCCTTCGCATATTGGTGAGGGGTGTTACAGATGATGGGACCGTTTCCCGGCCACCGGTTGTCCCTGCTGGTATCATTTGCTGAGGAGATGGTGGATCAGGAAGATGTCATTGCTGAGGCCGGCAACGAGAAGAAATGTCCCGAGGAGAAATAGGGGCTTCTTAACTATTTTGTTGGGTGTTTGCATAGGAATGTCTATAGGGGTGTTTGTATATGGTGGTATGGAAAGAAATTGGATTTTGGATTTTTCTATTTATTTGTACTGTTTTGATTTGTATTGGTTAAAATTAGGAGTTGATAAGATATTTGCCGAATTATAATTTTACACAGTGTATAATAAGTTCTAAATTGCCGAAGTAATATTCAGAACTCTCGAAGTAATATTCTGAGATGTCAAAGTAAAAGTCTAATCTGTGAAAGTAAAATTATGATCTGCCGAAGTAAAATTTTGTTCTACTTATAAGTAGGATAGACATAAAATTTGAGGGTGATTTAGGTACGATCGTATTGTCAAATGTCAAATGCTCGAAGCACGATATAGTCGAAGGTTTGTTGGATTTTACTGGACAGACTGACAGCCTAGACAGTTGGTTTGTCAGAACGGCGCTGTTCCTGGGGCAGAGTGCTAGCAGGTCATCATGATATTTCCTTGAATTATAGAAAAAGGGTTGATTGGATCTGGAGATTTGATTGGACAGCTTTGAGTGAAGATCAGAAGGTTTGAGTTGCTTTTTGATTTTAAAGTGAAGTAAATGTGAGTGTGCGATTCGCACGTGAGGTTAATGCTGGGCAAAATGGTCACAATATATCTCAGCCAAAAAACAGGGGTAGTGGCAATTATAGTGGTGTGGGAATCGAGGTATTTTTGGTATTTTGAGGAGGTATATATATGATGGGGAAATAAGCAAAATATTATTCATAGGGAAAAACCAGAGAGTGAAAGGAAGAGAACATACGCCATTGTTAAGTGAAGCTTTGAGAGAGGTTACTAAAGTTGTTGTTGAGTACCGGCTGACTTGCCATTTTGATTGTTCTTCCGATAACACCGGTATGTCGATTGATCTCTGTCTGCTTGTTTTTGTCTAGTTTTCCTTCTGTATCTTTATGTAGATTCTTATGGGTTTGTAGTGTAGAGGATATATTCGAGGATTGGGGGAAATCATGTGTCAGGGGTTTAGCTCATTTAGGATTCTAAGGGTAATGATGGTAGGACTGGGATTGGGGTTGAGTTTTTGATTGTGTTTGTAGCTGTTGGAGAGGGTAGATGAAAATAGGTTATTGACACGTAATAGTTGAATGTATCGATCTAATTGCGTGCCTCTTCTATTGTATAATAAAATGTGTACCCGTCGAGCATCGATATTAAGGCTGACAGACGAGGAGCTCAAAGAAAATAAGGCTAGTATGTCTGGTCATACTCTGATGAATGAGGGCAGCGACATAGAAGAACTAGTCATAGCAAAAGATATCCCATTCGCAGTGGTGGTTTATGAAACTAGGGTTTTGAGTAGTAGGCATCGTAGGACGGTAGTGACTGAGGGTAGTGGTGTGGGAGATATGGGGGAGGTCAGAAAAAAAGAGATGAAGATCGGGCTGAACCTTCGGGTGGTAAAGGAGGTAAGGGAGAACAAGGAGACCATGACAAGGATTCGACTGAGTCGGATGAGGCTGTTGGTTTTATTCCAGATAGGGAGAAGGAGAAGACAGATTGATTTGTAGCTAAACATGGGCTGTCGAGGGTAGGGGTTATATCGTATTCTGCGGGGTCAGAGTACATCTTTAAATTGAAGCCTCGAGAAGGCATCATGGCGTATAGAGGCAAAATTCGACTAGGGATGCGATTGCCCCTTCGAAGGCTGGTGAAGGAGGTTTTAAACTTCTGGGAAGTTGCCCCAGTTCAAATGAATGGGAAATTTTATGAGATGATAAGAGTAACCGAGGGAATGAATTCAAAATTGAGAAGTGAGGGAAAGGGTTTAATTGAGCGGTATGCCGTTGTATCATTCTATTCGAGGAAGGCGAAACAGAATGTGGGCACCTATCATATCCAGTGCCATGTAGACAACCCCTGGCTGTTTGATCTGTGCTCGACGGGTCGAGGGTGGAATAGAGATTTGGTTTTAGTATGGGGGAATTATGAGGATGTCGAAGGGGAGTACCCTTATAAGTTAGAGCATAAAGTCTACAATCCGAGTAAGTTTGTTGTTGAAGATAAACTGTGATCAGATTTTTGTTTGATCTGTAGGTCCTCAAAACCAAACTTAGGCGAATCCGAGGGATTATATTGACGCCCTAATCGATTCAGACGAGGAGTGGGTAAATTCAATTTTCTGGAGTCTAGGAATCAAGAGGAAGAGGCAGAAGAAGACAGATTCCCAGTTGAGAAATGTACCCATTACGTCGAAGCCATCAAAGAAGAGGGGAGGCGAAGGTGCTTCAAAGGTAGTTGAAAGAATGGATGAGGATAGCTTGGCAATGAAGGTAAAGTATGTTCCGAAGGTACAATGGGCATCGAAGGACGCAGCGACAGTACCCAAAGTAACTAGTAACACTTCGAGACAAAGATTGAAGCAGGCATCGACCCAGGTAGAGAAAGGGAAGGGCAAGGTTATTCCCGGGCCTTCCAGGGTACAACAGGCGAAGGGTACCCAAAGTAAAAAGCGCAGGGCACTGGGGGAAGACAATGCAGGCAAAGATATGACAGAGGCTGAGTGAAAGGATCATGCTTTGGCTATTGCTGCTTCGATGGCAGAACTCTGTACTGATGACCCAGACGAGGCATCAAAGTAGATAAGGAAGAGTATGTACCAGGTAAGTGTCTATTTATTTGTAAGATTTTGACATTTTTTCGAGTGTTTAATTCTTCGAGAGGTACTAACGGTTTGAATATTCTGGCAGACAGATGCTTGGGTGCAGTGTTTTCAGAAGGCGGTGAAAGTGTTAAAGAGGAAGTTACAAGAAGCGGCTGATAGTCTGGAGCCTGCTCGAGGGATTGAAGCGTCGGTGGTGTTTGAGAATAAAATTTTGAAGCAAGATCTGGAGGCTATTAATGATGCATTCAAGAAGATATTGGAGGGTCAACATTTTAATCATGAGCAGGTGCTAAGGTCGAAGCTTGGTAAGAAGGAGAAGGGAAAGAAAGCATTGAAGGAGTGTTACCAGGGTCAGTTTAATGCTGAATATGCAGCTACTGTCAGACTAAAGGAGTTCATAGAGAATATGGGGTTTGATTCTGATACACTGCAATGCTTGCCTGTTACCCAAGATCCTGTCGCTGAAGATTCTTTACAGACATAGGAGATGGAGGTAGATGTTGCTGATGGAGGTGTTGGAGGTGGTGTGGAGGCTTTTGTGATTGACAGTACTGCTACTGGGAGTACAATTGATGTGGTCATCAATGGTACGGGGTCAAAATATTCTACTGGAGGTACTGAGGATGATGGCGTTAAAGAGCCTGTTGGGGGAGAAGGTTCAGCCACGCCGATATGAGGTATTTATACTAGAGTTCCATGCCTGTTTTTCTGATTTTTCTGTTGGGTTGTAATATTTGAACAATGTTGAGCTCTCGGTGTACTTGATCTTTGAACTTGTGCTTGCTTCGAATTGTTGTACTGGAACTGACTTGTAAGTTATTCTGAAACTGATTTGTGTTTGTAATGGCCAAATTCCGAAGCTCGATAAGATTAAGAATTAGCTATCACACCAAATGAACCTGTAACAATACTCTACTAGAAAATAAGAAATGCAAACAGGTGTTTTAGCGTGGAAAACCTTTGAATAGGTAAAAAACCATATCCTCGTATGGAGAATTTTTTTAAAAGTATCTTTATTTTTTTGACTGGATATCTTTATTACAAGTGATTTCTTGAACATAGAAATGCTTTTGATCTCGTAAATAAGAAGTTTTGAGTGATTTTTTGGTTCCTGTCTCTTCTGGAACTTCTCCTTTATATAGAATTTTCCCACAACTCTTCATCATGCAGGATTACGTCTTCCAAATAATGTGGTCAGTGGCGGTTGACTGTATAACTAACGAGTTCATGGGAGACACGTGTCTTTGACTGAATAACATTTTCTAGATTTAACTCGACCCACGTTCTTGAGCAGGTCCTGGGGCTGTTTGGAATGTTTGACTGGAGTGTTAAGTGCTGAAATTACGTAAGACTGAGATGGAGGCAATTCGAGCTGTGTGGGCTCAATTATGAGTGAGCTCGAGGGATAAGTCCCTACAATATCCCCCTCGCAGCCGAAGTCACGAGTGGCTTTGGTTGAGAAAGAATAGGCTAAAAGTTTTAAATTCAAAATGGAGCAATAATGGCGTTTGGCTGGGTGGAAGTTACGTGATATTGGGAAGTGATGGGTATTAAATGATGATGCGGATGTATGTGACGATTGCGCTTGAATAGTCGCATCCTTAATAAATGATGTCGCTTGGGAAAATGTACCTGTACAATAAAGTTAGTGTTATATAAAGAGTACCTTGATCAATTCTTTGGAACAATTCTTGCATGCGTAACTTTCTCTGAGATGGTCAAAACTTGGAGTATGGTTCTTGAAGAGAGGATTGCGCCTGAAATGCAGAGGTTGAAGTTGAAGTACTTTGGTGATCGTTCCTTGGAAATGGCGATCCCAGCCCCTGTTCCTCCGACATACCAAGGCTTATCGGGAGAGGAAGTGGTTGAAGCTGAGGAAGATTTCAACTATAAGTGGTGATTTCTTACCTTCGTCTTGACAGGCGAGGAACGTTGGGCTTGTCTCCGCACCCTTGCGGAAGACAGGGTTAGAGGTTCATATGCAGGGAAAGATGTATCTGCGGGGCAGGTATGTCGATTTCTTATGTTACCATCGATTATAATGTCGGGCCCTCTTCACCTCTACCAACTCTTTGGTGGTAGTAGTTATAGAAGAGGCGGTGATGGAAGTAGAGGAGGAGGATGGGAAGGGGGATTCTGCTGATGCATTTCCATCGTGTTTTTGCGCTCAGAAGACCTTTCATCTTGTTTTGTGGGTGCCAACACTAAGTTTACTGCTTCCATGGTTCTTCTTTGGAGTTTGACTGGGCTTCAACCGAGCCATGTGAGGGAAGAGTTTTGTTAGTTCCAATGTCTTCTTTGCATCAGGATGAAAAATTACTGAATTAAGAAGAACTTGAATGCATGATTCCTCTGTGTGCCTGAATAGCCTGTAGCTTTTCACAAACAGGGAAAACTTGTTATCTGTAAAGTACCTAGAGTTCGGTACCCGACAGATAACATACTGTTGTATTCCTGTGTAAAAACTTGTTATCTATAAATCGTATGTACTATGTTTGATATGAATAAAGGTGAGTTTTAGTGAACTGTGCTCAGAAAAATTTCTTTAAATCGAACTATAATGTGTTGTGTGTTGGTCAAATAACCACTGATAAGTGATGAAGCAATGTTGTAATGCTATTCGAACTGATGTGAATACGAGTTGAGAACTTCGTGCTGATATAAATGATTTGTGATAAAAATTGTAGGAAAAATGTAAATTCAAGCTGTTTCAGGTCGATAGAGATATTACTAGTTTTGCTTTGTATGTGTGTACTAGTGAGGGGATAAGTTATTATGAGTGGGTCCAAAATTTTAGACTTTTGTAACGTGATACTAGGGAAAAAACCGTGTGAAAGGAGGAAGTGATTGAGAAACTTATAAATATTGATACCTGTAAAAATTTGGGGGAAGGTTAGGATGGTACGGACTCGATCTCAGAGGATTTAGCATGCCGCAGAAGGTCGATTGGCTGTAAAAACTGCTGAAGTGCGGGAGAGAATCTTCGGCTCGCTAGGTTATGATGCTGAGTTACCAGTGAGGGAATGTCAGGTCGAAGAGTTAGATGTAGGGGGCAGAGAACTTAAGTATGCCCGTTACTTTTATGAGTCATTCATTCGTGTATTCGTGAGTGATTCGGTTGAACGAGAAAGGTTGACGGGTTTGATCGCTGAAGTGGATATCGAATTTGAAGATATGAGGATCAACGAATGATGTGATTAGATGTTGGTTGCTCAAGTTTACCAAGGTGGTGATGGATGTTGTGTAAAGTGTGTTTTATGAAGAATCTAAATGTTGTGAATGTAACTAAAATAATATATAAGTCAATTTGGATCATCTATGGAGGTGAATCTGTTTTGAGACCGTTTTCGCAAACATTTTGAATAAATTTGAATATTTGTACAATTTTGAAAATGATGTCAATCACTATAAGTATGATAAACAAGGACTGTGAAACAAAAATATATGAATACAGAAGCTTCTAGTTTTATTTTGCATGAAAAAGGAAATAAAGCTCTGACATCTTACAGTGCGAGTCATCATGAGTGAGAGGAGGTCAAGAAAAGATATGGAAAGAGGGGAAAAAATATGTTCAAAATAAGGGGAGTTGTAATGTTGGAAAGGTGGTTTTATCAAAAAGGTTTAAGGCATCTGACATGGAGAGTGGAAAGGACGCCTCAGTTCTGGAATCGAGGACGGTTCGTGCGAGGAGCAATAAATGGCAGCCATATGAGAGAAATATGATAAATAGTTCTTTTTCGTCTCTAAAAAAACGTTTATCACAAAAAAACTTGGAGAACACTCAGAGAGAAAGGCGAACAATCAGGGGAGTCGATAAAGAGCTATCTGAAGGCGATAAACGGTTAAGAAGGGCGAAAGATTTGGGATCTCGTAGGTGGTAGTACAACAACATTGTGAGGGGAAAGCTTGATTCTACTGCCGATTCTCATTCGGATACTGAAGGTTTGTAGAGATATATGCAGTATATTTTGATGTTCTATAGTTAAAGATGCATGTTATGCACGACTGATTGATTAAGGATATAGGTTGAATATATATATATATATATGTATATGTATATATATATATATGTATATATGCATAAATAGATGGAAGAATGATAAATACCTTAACCTGCATGTAGGTTAAGCGTGAGAGGTATCTTTGTAGGTTAAAAACGTGCCTGTAGAATTTGATTTTAAGATGGGTAGTTCGTCTGTTAATGAGATCTCGACCTCTGGTCAGACGAATGAGTCTAATAACGAGAGGGAAGGAAGATTGGAACAATTCCCGGGTTTCCCTGGTTAGTTGGTATCTTATCCTCTGGATTTTGATGCTTTTTGAGAATTTTATAAAGCCAAGGCGGCTGCAGGAGGGAAGTGGGGTAAATGTGTAGAGTTTGCCTGCAGGCAATTTAGGGGTTGCACGGTAGCGAAGGGGGAAGAGTATTTTTACCTGTTTGTGGATTTGGAAGTAGAAAAATGAGATAGGGGTATAGATGGATCGATCTCATTAGAGTATTTTGATGGGGATGTCCGGATTGACCACTCCGAGGGTTTTCTGTATTACCTATCTCAATTAATGTATGGGTTGAGTCTTCCCCTCACCAATTTGGTGAAGAGGATTATGAATGCAATTGGGGCATGTCCTGTTCAAATGAACGGGAACATGTGAGAGATAATAAATATATGTGACCATCTGAATGAAAGGTGGGAAAGGGAGAAAAAAGTGAGGAGGATAACCTCTGAGGATGTTCTGCATTTTTTTGGGGTAAAGAATTTTAAGGCCAGTGGGGGGTCGTATTTCTATGCGAGCGTTACTCGGCGTCAATTTTCGATCTAAATTAAGCATGCAAAACTTAGAATGACAACATCATATGGGTGAAGGGTAATTGCCTTCAAAGAGATGATGAAGAACTTTTGGACCTTCGATTTAGATCTGTAAAGCAAAGTAAGTATAGACATGCATAAATAGAATTATTGTTATGTTTTTTTGGCAACTGTAGCTGATAGTAAAAATATTCTTATTGTAGGTGCGAAGTCTACAGTGGAAAGGAAGAAATCCTTGCTGGACGAAGTTACGGAGGAGGAAATTGAACTTGAACTCGTTTGGGGGGAACTCGGCATGAGTAGAAAGAAGAGAGTTGACAGTAGGCCAAAAAAGTTTTGAAAGACTCAGTCTACTAGGTCGATGACGGGGGTCGATAATGGAAAAAGGAAAACAAGTGGTGAGGATGCTCGAACAAATCCTTCCAAGACTCCTGGGACTGGCAGTTCGGCTCTGCCGAAGCCCGTTAAGCCGAGCAAAGTAGCTCAACTTTTTTCAAAAAAATGGATGCTAAAGACTTTGCCGGCCTCAGATGCCACGAAAAGTGGTAAGGTCTCCAAAGAGAAAAGGAGGAGGGTTGAATCCTCTGGGAAGAAGGCCATTGAGGCACGGCCTGCTGTGGTGGATAATCTTAGGGAGGTCGAGAAAAGAGTTAGGTTGGCGGCTCTCCAGGGGGATCAAGATACGAGCAAGATGACAAGTGTTATATTACCAGTAATAAATGTTAATATACTTTGAGCGCTATTAACTAAGATCAATTCATTTTATGTAGGTCGCTCGTCTTATGAAGTGAATCTGGCTCGGCATTGAAGAAGAAAAATCCGAGCTGAAGAAGGCGAAGAGCGAGCTGGAGAAAGACCTAGCTCGAGCCAAGACTGAAGCCATGAAGGAAGTGAGGCAGTTGAAGGCCTCTCACGCTGCGGAAATTAGCCAGCGACAGGTCGAGGCAAATATTAATTTGAACGAGATGGTTTAGGAGCATAATAGACTAGGTCGTCACTTGATGCTAAAGGGCTATTCTCAGGAGGAGGTGGATGCCATTAAGGCTAACACCTATGTTGAGGTGGAAGATGAGGAGGCAGAGGATGTAGGAGTTGTGGATGGTCTTGATGGTGTCTCCCGCCTGACAGTTCTTGGCAACCACGGGGATGATATCGAGCTCCCAGAAGGGGGGGGGGAGTGAGAAGGTAAGGTAGACATGTATTTTGTATGAATATTTGTGAGTAGCTTGAATCGTGTATGGGGAAGAAAACTTCTGTAGAATGACTTTGTTTATAAACCTTTTGTAGGCAATTAGAGAGATGAGTCTCAGAATTAATGACTTAGAGTCTGGACTTGCTAGTGAAAGAGAGACCTCTAAAGCCTTGCTGTCTGCTCAAGTGGAATTACAGGTTCGATCGGACAAAGTTATTCGACTTTTAAGTTATACCAACGTTAAGTTAAGTAAATATGATAGAAATGCATGGCAAAAATCTAATGCTATTAATACGGAATAATATGTCGAAAGTGTGTACCTTGTACGCTGAAAGAATATTCATGTAGGGTTCGTCCACGAAAGGAGTCCAAGCTTCTAGTCAAAAAGCACTCGGAAGTAAATGTTTAGAAATCAATAGTCTCTTAGAAATGTAGTATGTATATGCAGGAATTATACATTCTGAATTGAACTGTACTTAATATTGTTATATGTCCCAGGTCGAATTGGATGCATCTCGCGCACGTGAGGATCACGTACTCATGTGCAGTTGGGAATTTACGAAGCAGTTCGATAGGATGAAGGAGGCGAACTAGAACAGAGAGGATTAATACGTAAAAGTGCATTTCAGACTTGAGAAGTTGAGCCATGTCGTCTCCGACCTGACTCGTCAGGTTGAGGAGAAAGATATGGGATTAAGAAGGGGTTAAAAGATTTATTTGCGGTAACAGAATGTACCGAGAAACTTCAACGTCTGGTTGATGTATTGGCTGTGAAGGGTAAGCAGGCTGACACGGCTCAATACCGTACTCGAGCGCTGGAACAAATGGTGGAACAATTTCAATCTGAACTTCAAAGATGTTGGAGCGATTTGGAATGAATGAGGCAAAATTTTTTCGAAAAGGATGATGACCTAAGGGTAGCTCGAGAAAATCTATCGGCTTTGGAACCTACAGCAAAACATTTGCAAACAGCCCTCCCCGCCAAGGATATGAAATTCCGAGAGATGTAGAGAAGGTGTGACGATTTAAACGAAAGAGTGGCTCGGGTTTAAGCCGAAAAGGACCAAGCCGTTGCTTGTGCCAAGAAGGCCAAGGCTAGAGAGCATTCAGGGGGAAGTAGAACTGAGGTTAAGGCTCCTCTAGTTTGAGAGGATGTAGTTAGTCTCTTAGGTCGCATTAGAGAGCAAGAAAGTGATGTATCTCGAATTCAGGGGCACGTTCAGAAAAGAAATGTGAATTTTAGGGAATGTCAGCGTAAGCTGGATGCTGCTCTTATTAGGGAGAAAGTTCTGGAGGGGGAGATCAAAGCAAAGGACATGATGGTGAAGAGGAAAGATGAATTGTTGAATGATCTGCCGGCTAGGGAAGAGTTGATCGCAAAAATTGTGAGACTTCATGTTCGGGTATTAGACTTAGATGCCACACACATAGCTGAGTCGGCGCAGTATATTGCCAAATTTAAAGAAGATGCATTTATCATAATAGGGTTGATGCAGAAATAATTGTATGGAAGGATAATTTTGCTAGGCTAAAGGTATGCCTCGTGAGGTTAAAAGCGAAACTTGCAATAGCGATAGTACCTGATATGTCTTGACCTGTTAAGGTTGATCGCTGCATATTTTGTAGAGGAAGTTAAAAGACTTGAGTCAGAAAGAGATACCTTGCTCACAACTCTGTCAGATAAGGGATGCAGTTGTAGGGCTATGATAGATCGAGGGAACTGTCTAGGTGCTATGGAGACCCAACTGGGCCCTTGAACTGTTGAATCAGTAGAACGAGATAGGGCTGTTGTGGCCCATGAACTGAAAGATAGTCCTCTTGATGATGTGGAGGAAAGCATTGTTAACACTCCATCAGCAGACAAGAAACTTTTGTAATATGATTTTAACCTAAAAATAAATAGAATTGTCGCAGACACATTGTTATAGATGAAAGCTGGTATGACCATTGCTTTATCTTGTGTCTGGCGGGGTCTTTAATATAAAACAAAGTTTTCACATTCATTTTAATCGCAGAAGCGGGTTGAGTTAAACCAAGTTGAAACTTGATTTGAACTATAGAAATGTCACAGGCATATTGAAAGAGATGAAAGCCAGTATGACCTTTGTCTTATCTTATGCCTGACTGAGTCTTTGATATGGAACAAGTTTTTACACTTGCCACCTTTGCAAAGATGTAAAGATTCAGTTGAACCAAGGGTTATCCTTGATCCAGCCTACTGAAGTGAACCAATCAAGTTGTAAAAGGTGAAGACTAGTATTTCCTTTGTCTTATCTCTTGTTTGGCTGGGTCTTTGATGTGGAACACATTTTTACACTTGCCACCTTCACAGAGATGTAAAGATTCAGCTAAACTAAGTGTTATCCTCGATCCAACTTACTGAAGTGAACCAAATAAGTTATAAAAGATGAAGACTAGTATTACCTTTGTCTTATCTCTTGTTTGGCTGAGTCTTTGATGTGGAACAAGTTTTTACACTTGCCACCTTCGCAGAGATGTTAAGATTCAGCTGAACCAAGTATTATCCTCAATCCAACCTACTGAAGTGAGCCAAACAAGTTGTAAAAGATGAAGACTAGTATTATCATTGTCTTATTTCTTGTTTGGCTGAGTCTTTGATGTGGAACGAGTTTTTACACTTGCCACCTTCGCAGAGATGTAAAGATTCAGCTGAACCAAGTGTTATCCTCGATCCAGCCTACTGAAGTGAACAAAAGAAGTTGTAAAAGATGAAGACTAGTATTACCTTTGTCTTATCTCTTGTTTGGCTAAGTCCTTGATTTGGAACAAGTTTTTACACTTGCCACCTTTGTAGAGATGTAAAGATTCAGCTGAGCCAAGTGTTATCCTCGATCCAACCTACTGAAGTAAACCAAACAAGTTGTAAAAGATGAAGACTAGTATTACCTTTGTCTTATCTCTTGTTTGGCCGAGTCTTTGATGTGGAATAAGCTCTTACACTTGCCACCTTCGCAGAGATGTAGTAACAGAAGCCAATCAAGTGATATCCATAGCCGAACTTAAAAAATATTGATTGCAAGCTAGTATTATCTATGCTTGAATCTGTAGAGTGTGGACGACTGTTTCGTGAAGAGAACGACATTGTGGGAAAAAAACTTTCATTGATAAGTTTCAGAATTTACATTGGATGGAGATAAGAATCTCACTTTTGGAATTGCAAAATAAACAGCAAAACATGGTAATGGAGTAGTAAGATGCCTAACGATAGTACCATTTTAGTCGTCTAGTATTCTAAGGATTTAAAATGGGGATTCCCTCTTCTGTCATGAAATAGTATGATCCCAGGCCTGAAAGACCTATGATAATTAATGGACCATCCCAATTGTCGGCTAATTTTCCAGCGTGAGGCTCTTTGCGATGTTGAGGAATTTCTCGGAGGACGAGATCTCTGATTTGAAAAGTACGGCTCCTGACTTAGCTATTGTGCGACCGGGGCAAGCATATGATGATATCGACCTAGGTTAGCGTTGGTGTGTTCCCTGGTCTCATCTATCATATTGAGGTTGCAAGCCAATTCGAGCACATTTTCCTCGTCAGTTAACACGTAATCGCGAACTGGATGATGATATTCAGAAGGAATGACTGCCTCAGTGCCATAAGCAAGGAGGAATGGGGTACACCCAGTAGACTGTTGGGGAGTGGTTCAATACGCCCAGAGGACATGAGGTAGTTCGCGAGCCCAATTTCCTTTCTTTTGTGAGTGAAGCCTTTTCTTATGTCTATCTATGATAGTTTTGTTGGTGATTTCGGCTTGGTCATTGCCTTGAGGATAGTATGGATTGGATGGTGAATGGATGATATTGTGGCGATTTAGGAAGGTTACGACCTTATCTCCCATAAATTGGGGCCCGTTATCGATGCAAATTTGGTGGGGGCACCAAAATCGAGTGATTATCTAGTTCCAGATAAAAGAAATGACCTATTCTTCTCTGGTTTGACAGAATGGAATTGCTTCTACCCATTTTGTAAAGTAATTGGTAGCTACGAGTAGGTGGCGCGATTACCTGGAGAGTTAGGGAATTCGCCGACGAGGTTCAATGCCCATCTTTTGAATGGCCAGAAAACCTTGCTTGTATGATGCTCGGACGCAGGGGAGCGTATCATGTTTCCATGTCTCTGGCAGGTGTCGCACCTACGGGAATACTCTTCTGCTTGCTTGTGCATGCCAGGCCAGAATACTCCTTGAGTTATGGCTCGATTCGCCAATAATCTACCTGCGGTGTGGGAGCCACAAGTTCCTTCGTGTAGTTCGTTGAGGAGTTCATCTTCTCTTGACTTTGAGATACACTTATGTTAGAAACCCTTGACGGAAAGGCGGTAAAGCATACCGTTCTGAGTAATGTAACGCTTTGAGCTGTGGATCAACTGCCGGCGTTTTTTTGGATCTGTTGGGAGTGGTCCGTTGCACTTGTTGTCGACACCGAGGTAGACAAAGAAAGGCTTTCGCCAATCGTCGTCTCCCCCATTATATCCCCCAGTATTGATCGTGCATGCGGAGATGTGGTCAATACTGGGGGTTGAAATGATTTTAATCTAGAGATATCGAGCTTCTGTACCCAATACCTCGGCTAGATATGCCAAGGAATCGGCGCGTTTATTTTTACCTTGAGGAAGATATTCGAGAGCTGCTTTCGCAAACTTACTTATCATATCTACAATGAGGGCTGCGTATTTGATCATCTTCCTATTTTTGTTGTATTGTTCTGAATAATGATGAGCGATGAGTAATGAATCTGTGTAAACCGAGAGTTTACGAACACCGAGCTCGAGTGCGAGGTCAAGTTTGTGATTGAGAGCATCGTACTCGGTGACATTATTAGAGGCCTCAAAATCTAAGCGGATTGATTTCTCAATTCTATCATTTGAAGGGGTAATCAAAACGATCCCGATTCCTGACCCTACGGGTCCTGTCGAGCCATCTATGATAAGCCTCCACCCTGACGTGGTGATCTAGTCAGCCCGTTTGTCAAATGGCGGAGGGGCTTCTGGCATATTTTTGGTTAAGTCCGGGTCGCGCTCTTCCCACTGGGGATCTTCCACTAGAAAATATGCGAGAAAATCAGCATTGGCCTGGCCTTTTTTGGAATGACGTTGTTCGAACTTGATATCATGTTCGCCCAAACTGACTGACCATTGTTGCACTCTTCATGATTTCTCTTTTTTAGACAAAACTTCCCGAAGTGGGTAGTTCGTAATCACTTTGGCGTAAAGCGCTTGGAAGAAGTGCTTGAGTTTCTGTGAAGTGTAAACAAGGGTGAGAAGAAGTTTCTCAATTTTAGAGTACCTTGTTTCTGCTGGTGTGAGTGTTTTGCTGAGGAAGAAGACCGGTTTCTGTATTTTCCCATCCAGACGAATGAGAATTGAACTGAGAGCAGTATCTGTGACTGCTAGGTAGATTATCAGTTCCTTATTACCTACTGGGGTGCTCATTATGGGAGACCTCCCCAAATAGATTTTGAGATCCTGAAAAGCTGCTTGTCCATGTGACTTCTGCGGTTGGTTGATCCTTTCCTCGTTTCGTACATCCGTGGAGTAATAGGAATAGCCATCAGCAGCGGTCAGAAGATTTAGAGATGACACGATTGATGGCGGCAATCTTTCCAGCAAGTTTTTGAACGTCTTTTGTTGTTTTTGGGGAAGGCATGTCGAGGAGAGCTCGAATTTGATCTCGATCAGCCTCGATCCCTTTCTTGCTGATGAGGTGGCATAAAAAGCGGCCAGAATGTACCCTGAATGGACACTTATCAGGGTTGAGATTCATTCGGTAAGATCAAAGGATATTGAATATTGTGTTAAGATCTTAGATGTGATTAACCGACTGTACGCTTTTGCTCAAGAGATCATCGATATAAACTTTAATAATATTTCTCAGGTGTGCTTTGAACATAGCAGTCATCAATCATTGATATGTGGCCTCCGCATTCTTGAGCCCAAGGGGCATGACTTTGTAACTATAAATGCCACTTTCGGTGATGAAGTTGTCTTCTCTTGATCTTCTTCCAGAAGTGGGATTTGATTATATCCTGAAGCAGCGTCCATTATAGATAAAAAGATCATGACCTGTAGTAGAATCGAGGATCTGATGAATGTTAGGAAGAGGAAAACTATCCTTTGGAGTATGTTTGTTCAGATTTGTGAAATCTAAGCAAATGCAGACTTTTCTGTTCTTCTTTGGGACAGCGACAATGTTGAATATTCAGTCTGAATACTTGGCATCTCGAATGAATCCCACTTTGATCAATTTCTTAATCTCGATGTTAACTTCATCTTGAAGATGAGGTAAAAGTCGTCGTTGTTTCTGTTTGACTGCTGGGGCGTTGACGTTGATGGCTAGCTTGTGGCAAGCCATAACTGGATTGACTCCGGGCATTTCTTCGAAAGACTGTGCAAAAAACATCTCGATTGAGTTACAGCTGGATGAGAGTGTCTTTCTTATGCTGAACCAGCTTAGTTCCTATGAATGTGTATCTACTAGGTCCATCAATGTCGACATATTCTGTGGGCTCCTTTGTAAGTGATTGATCGTTGAGGTGATCAATATTTTGTAATTACTATGCGGCTAATCTGTTCGAAGTATCTTGGATGGCTGAGACAATATTTTCACAAGCTTGAGAAAGTTTCTGGCAACCTCTAATCTCGTAAATACCATTATCGTGCTTGAACTGGAGTGCTTGATGATAGGTGGAAGCAATTGCATCCATATTATGTATCCAGCAACGGCCCATGATCCCAAGATAACGAGACTTGGCATTGATGACGCAGAAAACTACATCGATAGTAGCTAGTCCTGCGGTAATAGGTAAGATAATCTTGCCCACTCGTTCCCCCCTGGAGCTGTTGAACCAGCTAATGTCGGTGTCGCTCTGAATGACTTGGTCAGCCAAAACCGTCTAGTCGATTGTACTCTGAAAAAGAATTCAATACCGCTTCCAGTACGATCATCATTGTGTGCATGACAAACTGCTTCATCTTGAGCATTATGATTAACGCATCGTGATGTGGAAATATGATATGGCCAGTATCACAATCCCCGAAAGTGATTCCAAGTCGGCGATTGTTCGACTCGGGAAGAAGTTTGGCTTCGTTGTCTAGAGGTGTAAGGTCACAGCATTCGGAGAACCTTCAACGCTTAGATCTGTTGGAATTGTTGATCTGGTTGATTTCGACATGTTGTTGAGATGCATGTAGTAGAGATTCTTCTTCTCAGCTCTGTCGTTGAGCTGAACAACTTCGAGATGTTTCTTATGGTTGCCATCTTTGTATGACTTCAGGTCAACAATGTATTTGAGCATCCATCCTTCCTTAAAAATGACCTCGAGCATCCGCTGTATAGCATAGCAATTGTCAGAAGAATGATGATTTGACTTATAGTGTGGGCAAAATGGTTGACTCTCGATGGGCTCCATTGGTCGAGAGGCGCGGTAGAGCGGGTCTTTTAACAGTAGGGGAAAAAGCATGGAAATTCAGACGTTCAGCTTTGGGAGGACTGGCTTGTTTTGCAGACCACTTCTCCGAGGGTACTCAGTATTTCCCTTGGTGCATTTATGATCTCCCTGTTCCTCCTTAGGCTCACTGGTCTGCTCTATAGGTGGGGATTTGATGGAGAGGATAGACTTAGTAGACTTTTGTCACTCAGACATCATCCCCTTTAAGTTGACGTAACCGTTGACCTCGGTGATCATCTCCTCTAACGTCGTAGGTTTGTTAATGAAGAGGTATTTCTTGGCTTCGCAATCGAGCTAGAGAGCATTGGTGAAAGCGGTCACAACTTTCTTTTGGTCAAGGTTATCCACCTCTCTTGCGAGCTCTAGGAATTTCTTTGAAAAGTCTTCAAGCTTTTCTCCATGTGACTTCTTAAGAATGATAAGAGAATACAAGTTCTCCTCTTTGTCTCCACTGTGGGGATATGTTTTGACGAACTGCTTCTGCAGCTGGTCAAATGTGTAGATAGATTCCTCATGAAAAGAGTAGAACCATCGGAGTGGCTCTTCCTATAAACTTGTGGTGAACAGACGGCAGAGAATGTGATTAAGATTGGCGTACAACCCCAATGAATAGCGGTATTGCTGGATATGCTCCTTTGGGTCTGTACCTTTGTATTTATGAAGTTGAAGAGTATGGAAACCTTTCAGTATTTCTATATCGAATAGTTCTTTGGCAATCGGACTTCCTTGTAACGTCATGGTATCGTCGGTAGTACTCAGAACTTGTGCCTCGATCAGCTCCTTAATTCGTTGATCCATATATTTTTTTGTGACGTAATGACGTGTTGGTTGACATGCTGGCAGGGGATGATGAGTTCCCGTACCTTCACTCAAGCGATACAGTATTGGAATCTGACGGAGAGGTCACTGACCTTCCTCTTGATGAACGGGAATGTGGTGACCCCGGCTGACTTCTGATTGGACTTCTCTACCCAAATGGATGGAGGGTTACGATCCATGAGGTAGATTTCTGGAGATTACTTTACTGGTGAGTCCCTGAGGTCCTAACCTTTCCCTTGCCGAAATATAGAAGGTTTCTGGAAGTTGATCGTGACCCCTGGCTGGAGGAGCTTGCTGAGTATTTTGTAGAGCCTCTAGTACAGTCTGCATCGTCGATATCTGATCATCGTATCGTTTGAGTATTGTCAAACGAACTTGTCATTCTGCATCGAGCTCTTTCTCTCGAAGCTCGCAATCTTTTGTCAATTGAAGTTCGAGCTCGGCACGTTTCTCTGCCTCTGCGTGGAGATTTTCCTGTTACTCGGTGAGTTTTCCCCGATCCATAAAATTTTTGAGCTGAATTCCTGCAACCTGTCGTCTGGAAGAAACCATAGCTGAAAATTGTAATGAAAGATTGCCTTAGGGTATCGTGGAAATGCAATCTTTCCCACAGACAGCGTCAAATGTAATGGCCAAATTCTGTAGCTCGATAAGATTAGGAATTAGCTATCACACCAAATGAACCTGTAACAATACTCTACTAGAAAGTAAGAAATGCAAACAGGTATTTTTAGCGTGGAAAACCTTTGAATAAGTAAAAAACTACGACCTCGTATGTAGAATTTTTATAAAAGTATCTTTATTTCTTTGACTGGATATCTTTATTACAAGTAATTTCTCGAACATAGAAATGCTTTTGATCTGGTAAATAAGAAGTTTTGAGTAATTTTCAGGTTCCTGTCTCTTCTGGAACATCTCCTTATATAGGATTTTCCTACAGCTCTTCGTCGTGCTGGAACACGTTTTCCAAATAATGTGGTTAGTGGCGGTTGACTGTATAATTGATGAGTTCGTGGGAGACAAATGTCTTTGACTGAATAATGTTTTCTGGATTTAGCTCGACCCACTCTCTTGAGTAGGTCGTGGGGCTATTTGGAATGTTTGACTGGAGTGTTTAAGTGCTGAAATTACGTGAGTCTGAGATGGAAGTAATTCGAGTTGTGTAGGCTCGATTATGAGTGAGCTCGAGGGATAAGTCCCTACAGTATTAATCTTGAATTGTATTGAATTATTGTGATAAATACTCTATGTATGCTCTGAACATGATTTGACTTGATTTATGTCAAAAATGCTTCTCTGACAATATACTAGAGTGTCTTGTATGCAGTAGAATTCTAGATATAACTGAGTAATTATGTCTGCATATTCTACAACTGTCGAATGATTGTAGATTGATCAATCTTTGAAGAACTTCAAGATGGTTCTGGCGCTTGGGCTGAACCATGAGATTTACTGGACTTCGAAGGCCTAAGCCACAACAAAGTAAGACGTGGTCACCCCCAACGCATTCTCGAGGGTCTGGTCTTTCGACAATTCGTGCCCCTCAAGTTTGTTCAAATATTTGGAGTTTGAAAATTTTCGAGGTCGCCCCCAAGTATCAGTCAGGCTGAGAGTGACATGCCACTTAAAGGAAACTAGGAAATTCACTGGACTTTGAAGGCCTAAGCCACAACAAAGTAAGACGTGTTCACCGCTAACGCATCCCCGAGGGTCCGGTCTTTTGACCATTCGTGCCCCTCGAGTTTGCTCGAATGTGGGAAGTTTGAAATTTTAAGGCTACTCCCAAGTATCAGTCGGGTCGAAGGGTTGACATGATACTTAGAGGAAACCAAGAAATTCACAGGACTTCGAAGGCCTAAGCCACAGTCAAGTAAGACGTGTTCACCACCAACGCATTCCCGAGAGTCCGATCTTTCGACCATTCGTGCCCCTCAAGTTTGCTCGAATCTTGGAAGTTTAAAAATTTTCAAGGTCGCCCCCAAGTATCAGTCGGGTCGAAGGGTTGACATGATACCTAGAGGAAACCAGGAAACCAGGAAATTCACTGGACCTCGAAGGCCTAAGCCACAGCGAAGTAAGATGTATTCACCGCCAACGTAGTCCCGAGGGTCCGGTCTTTCGACCATTCGTGCCCCTCGAGTTTGCTCGAATGTTAGAAGCTTAAAAATTTTCAAGGTCGCCCCCAAGTATCAGTCGGGTTAAAGGGTTGACATGATACTTAGAGGAAACCAGGAAATTCGTTGGAAAACAGAAGACGAAGTGTGAACGGGAAAAAAACTATTTATTAATTATTCTGTATTTACATCGGGTGTACAAGATGGAGGCTATGGCCTATTGTATTGGACCAGTTGTATTGTATTCCATGGATTTGGTAGAGGCTCTTCATCTACTGTCATTAGGTAGTATGAATCCTTGTCGATTTTGTCGTAAACGACATAAGGTCATTCCCATAATTCGGCTAGCTTTCCTGCATTTCGAGGCTTCGATGATTGAGTGATGCGTCGAAGTACTAGATCACTAATGTTAAAAATTCTTGGTCGAACTCTCTTGTTGTATGAATTCTGAAGTGATAAATGGTAACGCCCGAGGTTGGT
Organism: Kingdonia uniflora; assembly: GCA_014058105.1. Lineage (NCBI taxonomy): Eukaryota > Viridiplantae > Streptophyta > Magnoliopsida > Ranunculales > Circaeasteraceae > Kingdonia > Kingdonia uniflora. The sequence continues at coordinate 2,832,719 of JACGCM010001844.1, read as the reverse complement.
GATGGTTCGGTCTCTGGTCTCGTCGATCCATAACATGTTGCATCCAAGCTCAAACTCATTGTCTTTGTCTGGGAGGTTGGGATCTCATGTGGGTACTTCGAATTGAGTAGGGAGCACTGCTTCAGTACCATAGGCTTGAAGGAAAGGGGTGCAGGTTGTATATTTTCTTGGTGTTGCTCGATAAGCCCAGAGGACATGCTGTAACTCTTGAACCCATTGGCCTTTCTTCGTATCGACACATTTTTTGAAACCGTCGACAATAGTTTTATTGATTGCTTCGACTTGACCATTCCCTTGGGGGTAGTAAGGTGTGAAGGGTGAGAGGATGATGTTGTGTTTTTTGAGGAAGTTTCTGACTTTGTTCCCGATGAACTGTGGATCATTATCGTATCGAATCATATGAGGGCATCCGAAGCGTGTGATGATATTTTCCCATAGGAATTTGATGACTTCTTCTTCTCTGGTTCGACACAATGGAACGGCTTCGACCTATTTGGTAAAATAATCTGTTGCAACAATGATATTTTCTTGGCTGCCCAAAGCTTTGGGAAAAGAACCAATGAGATCTATGGCCCATCTTTTGAATGTCCAGGAGACTTGACTGAAATTGAGGTCTTGTGAAGGGTTGTGGATGTCATGGGCATGGCGCTGGCATTTGTCACAGTGTTTGGTGTACTCTTCGGCTTGTTTTTTCATGTTAGGCCAGAATAAATCTTGGGAGACGGCTCGAAGGGCCATAGATCGACCAGCAGTATGAGTACTTCAGGTACCTTCATAGAGTTCGGCTAAAATTTTTGAGACTTCCGTTTGAGAGATGCATCGAAGGAGGACGCCATTTGGGGATTTGCGATGTAACTCGTGTTTGTGAATGGTGTATTTGCAACAGTTCTCTAATAATGATCTTTTGGCTTTGGGATCATGGGGGAGGGTAACATTGTTGAAGTAATGGAAGAAAGGTGTTTTCCAGTCGTATGGATCAAGACTCTCGCCCCCAGTATTGATGGCATTGAATTCCATCTGGTCGATACTTTGGCGTTTGAGTACTTCGATATGGAGGGTTCAGGATTCTGATTGGCCTAACATAGCTGCTATGTAGGCGAGGGCATCTCCGTGTCGGTTTTCTCCTCGAGGGTAATGAGTGATAGTAGATTTATAGGAAAACGGTCCATGTGCTGTCGAACAAGGGCAAAATATTTGGCCCTGCGACCGTTGGCTTGATTTTTACCGGTATAATGTCTCTGAACAAGTTGGAAATCTGTAAAACTACAAGTTTGGAAATGCCGAGTTCGAGTGGAAGGGGGATGCCATATATCAGAGCCTCTTACTCAGCTTCGTTATTGGAACATTCAAAGTTTAGCTTAACTGCCTTCTTTATTTGATCATTCGTCAGTGTAGCCAGGACTATACCAATCCCTGAACCATTAGGCCCAGCGGATCCATCTATAAATAATCGCCATCCTGTGGTAGGGTTTTAAGGATCTGCTACTGCTTGGCCCTTTTGGGATATTTGCTTCTCGAATGTGATGTCATTTTCACCAAGGTAAACAGACCATTGTTGTACTCGTCTGGATTTTTCTTTTTTGCTGAGTACTTCTCGAAAAGGATAACTTGTTATAATACGGATGGGGTGAGCTTGAAAATATGGTTAGAGTTTCCGGGTTGAATAGACAAGGGTGAGGAGCAAACACTTAAGTTTCAAATATCGAGTTTCTGTGGCTGTCAGAGTTTTACTGATAAAATATACAGGTTTTTCGATGTTTGATTCGAGTCGAATGAACACTGAACTGATGAAGGTGTCTATAACAGTAAGATATAAAGAGAGTATCTAACCTCTGATAGGGGTGCTGATAATAGGTGGTCGACCAAGGTAAGTTTTGAGTTCAAGGAAGGCCAGTTCACATTCAGGTGTCCAGTTAATCTTAGGGTTGTTTTTCTTTTTTGCTTTGTGGGCATCTTGGTCGCGTAATAGAGAAAAGAGCCAGGCACAACGGTCTGAGGTTTTGGAAATGAAATGGTTGGGGGCAGCTATCTTGCCAATCACTTTTTGGACATCTCTTTTGGTTTAAGGCAAAGGTATGTCGATGAGAGATCGAATATGGGTAGGGTCGATCTTGATACCTCGTTTACTGATCAGATGGCCTAAAAATTTACCAGACGAAAAACCAAATTAGCATTTTTCAGGGTTGAGTTTCATGTTGCATGTTTGAAGTTTTGTAAATATTTTGGTTAGGTCTTGGATATGGGTCTGTTTTTGGAGGCTCTTGCATAACATGTCGTCGATGTAAACTTCGACCTACTTGCCAAGCAGAGGTTTAAACATGGTCGTAACAAGGCGTTGATTGGTGGCACCCGCATTTTTAAGGCCAAAGGGCATGACATTAAAATAGTAAAGGCCATGTTTAGTAATGAAAAAAGTTTTAATTTGATCTTCGGGGAGGTGGGGTACCTGATTATAACCCAAAGATGCGTCCATCATAGACAGACGCTCATGTCCAGTAGTAGCATCGAGGAGTACAGAAATGATCGGAAGGCAGAAGTTGTCCTTCAGTTTGTGTTTGTTGAGGTCTGTGAAGTCGACGCAGATTCTGATCTTTCCATTCATTTTGGGAACTGCAACAATGTTTGATATCCATCAGCATACTTCACTTCTCTGATAAAACCCGCGGCTATAAACTTATCTACTTCAAGGTTTACGGCTTCTCGAAGTTGAGGTTCCAAGGTGTGCTTCTTCTATTTAACTGCTGTGGAATGGGGAATGAGATCGAGGCGGTGACATGCCAAACTGAGGTCGACACCTGGCATCTCCTGGAAAGTCCATGCAAAGACGTATTTGTTTGCTCGAAGGAAGTCTGTGAGTTCGAGGCGTTCTGCCTCGTCTAGAAAAGTTTCATTGAATGCACCTCGACCAGGACCGTCGAGTTCGATATAGGCAGTGGGTTTGATGGGTGAGGTGGCATCTATCAAAGGTATGGGGATAGAGAGAGACAATGATTGCTATGGGTGGCTGACGAGCCTCTGGGTCTGATCAATCTCCGGATGCTCGCATGAACGGGCGAGGCGTTGAGAGCCTTTCAAATTCTATGTACCCAAGGGGGTGGTGAAACGAAGGGTCTGATGATAGGTCAAAGGTATGGTATGCATGGCATGAAGCCAGTCATGCCCAAGGATACCAAGGTATTCAGACTTCTTATCGATGACAAGAAAACTGGTTTGGAGAGTGACTGGGCTGGTAGTAACTGGGAGGCTGATTCGACCAACAACAACTTCTGTGACCTTATTAAAACCTTTGAGTTCGACATTGGCAGCAGTGATGAGGTTGGTTTTCTTCATGGTTTGGACAGTCTGGAGGAAAAGTACATCGGTTGCACTCCCTATATCGATGAGCATGGTGTGGAGGACGAGGTATTCGATCTTAATCATAATTACTAAGGGGTCTGAATGGGGAAAATGGACATGGGATGTGTCGCAGTCGATGAAAGAGATGCCTTTGGGTCGGGGGGGAGGCTTGATTCTGGTAGGAGGGCGGGTAGCTTCTCTTGGTAAGTGAGTTTGAGGAATTTTTTGACACGCTTGCGTTTACTCTTGGAACGGCTGCTATCAATATTGTTGACTTAGATAAAATTAATTCGATAGATATGCACCTCAGCCGGGTCGACAGCAGGGGTAGATTGAGGTTTGAGGTACGACCCGACAAGGTAGCTGAGAAGGTCGGCAACATACTAGTGTAGACGACCTGCTTTGAGAATGACTTTGAGAGGGCAAAGTATTTGTTAGTGTGGTGGCAGTTACACTTGTGATTGGCGCAGTAAGGTTTGCCTGATTTGACTTCGATGGGGAAAGGGATACGCCAGATGGGGTCTGCCTGTATCTATGTATAAGGGTGTTAATGGGGGTAGTGAGTGTGGGTAGAGCTGGCTTTGGCCATTTTTTGCGGACTTTGGCATTGTTGTCATTGTAAGGGCGTTTACGGCACTCAATCTCCTATGAGATGGGGGCAATCAAGGGTGAGGGAGTAGAAGGTGGGCGTTGTCAAGGTTTATTGATGGTAGTGGTCGAAGGTTGCCCTTGTTTACGCAATTCGTGGAGGCGCTCAAGGTCAATATAGCCATTGAATTTTGAGAGCATCTCCTCGAGGGTTCGAGGTTTATGGAGGACCAGGTACTCTTTGACACGGCTGTGGTCTGCCAGAGCATTGGAGTACGCGAGTACAGTATTCGCGCAATCAAGGTTTTTGACTTTTCGCGACTCGTCAAGGAACCTCTTGGTGAAGGCTTCAAGGGTTTCACTACTGGATTTTTTGAAGTTGAAGAGGGCATTGACTCAGACCTCTCTATCTTTGTTGAAGGTGAACTGTGCAATAAAAAGGTGGGATAGTTGCTCAAAGCTTCGAATAGATACAATGGGAAGGTTATGGTACCATCGTAAAGGGCTATCTATGAGACTTGTGGGAAAAGGCGGCATAGCAGGTAGTCCGTTGTGGAGTAGAGGCTGAGAGCATTTTAGAATTCGAGGATATGGGATTGAGGGTAGGTGTTGCGATATTTGCTGAGTTTGGGAGCACAAAAATTTGAAGGTACCTCGATGGAAAAGAGTTTGAGGCAAAGGGGGTTATTCAGTCGAATCCATGGGTTGGGAGTTGGGCTTGCACTGACGTAGATGACAGGTTGGATTTTATAGTCGAAGTCTTGCTGTGCATAATAGGCAAGATGAGGGGGTAAGCGAAGGGTTGTAGGGTGATGAGGTCGAGTGTGTAGTATGTTTTCTGTGTTGCGCTCCCCGTGATATTCTCGGGCAGGGCGGCATTTGGGGTGTCTGGAGGAACGAAGGGTAGAACCAAAGGAGTCTTCTATGGGGTGGATGGGGGTAGTGGTGGGAACAGTAGGGGCAGCGCCTTTGGCACCACGGTGAGCCAGAGATGATGGGATATGCGGTAAGGGACCCAATCTGTCTCTAGCGGAGATACGAGACGGGGCTGGTACTTGAGATGGTAAGGGAGTATCTTGAGACTACAAACGTTACAGCTCCCGGACCATGTTGCGAAGCTCATCAATTATATGGTTCTGCCTTTCGGCATCATCCAGACGGCGGTGCTGTTCTACTTTGAATTTCTGCCAGTGCTTTACACATTCTTGGTGCAGTTGGTTCTGATGTCACTCCTCGGCTTGAGCGAATTGTTGAGAAAGTAAGGCTAGTTGGGCGGCCACTACGTCGACGGAGTTGCCGGCGTGGTTAGAACTAGAACGGAGGGTGGGTGTTATTAAGGATAATCTGTTGAAGTTAAGAACGAAGGAAGGGGAATAAGAAAGGGTGAGTGGTAGGGTGGGAACCACAGACGGCGCCAAATGTAGGGGCCTAACTTCATAAGAGGGGGAAGTCGGCTCTTACACCTTGGAGTTAATCCTTTATCAAAGAATATCAAGTATATAATCTTTAGGTCAATTAATCTACAGACAATAAACTTGCTTGGAGGCCTAGAATGTGACTATCCACGACCTCTAATGAGGACTTTTAAGAGTGTTTGTATTACTGTTGAGTAGTCGAAGGTTCGAGTACTGGGTTTTACAAGGTGATCAAAGGTTAACTGTAAGGGTTCAAGGGAGAGATTTTGTAACCTCTCCTTGGTTCCCTATCTTTCCTATTTATAGAACATAGGAAGGGCTGAGTTACCAAGGTTAGGTCACATTACAAGGGTACCATCCGGATATCGAGTGGGTATCCCGGAGTTGGTATTAATGCCAGAAATGTCGGAACTGTCACTGTAATAGTTGTTGGGTCTATTTCTGTACTCTGACACTGTAGCAGCTGTTGGGTCTATTTCTGTATTCTGATACTGTAGCAGTTGTTGGGTTTGTCACTGTAGCTGTAAGGACCAACCACACCGCCGTCTTATCCAGTGAGCTGGCTATCTGTCTTGTCATACTTCGACCATGTACAGATATGGTCAAAGTGTTTCTGATGCGATGTGGAGTTCATCTTTGAGGCTCTGTTCAAAATTGAAGCTTCGTCTTTGGATAATCTTTGGGAGGCTTGTTCATGGGTTGAGTGTGCTTCGAAATGTTCGTGTAGGCTCCGAGGTAGCCTTCGAGTGTTTGACTGGGGCAGTAGGCTTCGAGTAGGCTACTTTATCATCCAGTCGAAGATTTTTGCACCCAAATCCCTGTCATCCTAGGGCACCCTTTCTTGTCTACATCAGATGCAATTGTACATTGTAGAAATGGGCTAATGAAGTTGTCACTTGGAAACATGACTATTGATCTTAATATCTACAATACAACTAAGAACCCTTATGACTCTGGTTAAATAGAAGAATGCCACATGATAGAAAGTCTGGTGCGTAGTAACTTTAAGTTTCATAACACAAAAGATCCCTTAAAATCATGTTTTAACTCATTTTGGGGTGGACGTTGATGACGATTGTACTTTTAAAGAAGTTAACACCTTGTTAAATGTTGAACCTGAGGGGGATACTATTGAATGGAGAGACACTCCTCTGAAACAGAGGAACCTATTTGAGATCGAAGAGAATCTCCACAAAACTAGACCCAAAACCACTACCTTTGAATCTAAAACCTGTTTATCTAGGCCCAAGTGAGATGTTCCTCGCTATTATCTCTTTTAACCTAATACTGGAACGGAAAGCTAAATTGCTTGAGGTGCTTAAAGAACATAAATAAGCCATTAGGTGGACCATTGATGACATCAAGGGCATAAGTCCATCCATCTATATGTATCGCATAAATATCAAGGATAATGCTAAAAAATATCGTGACATCAGCGAAGATTGAACTCTACCATGACTGAGTAGGGGTGAGCATGGGCCAGTTTTTGTATAAAGCCAAAACCAAAACAGACTTCACTATAAACTGAACCGAAAAAATTAAGTGGAACTGAAACTGAAAAAATAGTTCGATTTGGCTTAACTTCTCGGTTTTATCCCATTGTAACTAGTAAAATAGTTGTTTAAGTTAGGAATTTACTTGATTGTATTAAAATTTACTCTTTTCATACATATTTTCACACAAAAAGATATAAAAATCTATAGAATAACATAGGATTGAGATACATTTATAGTTTTCACTAATAATATACTTTTTCGATTCGGTTCGGTTTATGTCAGTTCCTCTTATGGAGAAATCAAAACTGAACCATTTCGGTTCCGCTTCTTAGGAACCAAAACCAAAATTGAAGCCTAAAAAATGGAACTATTTTGTTCAATTTGGATTGGTTCAGTTTCGTTTCTCATTTTTTGCTCACCCCTATGGCTGAGGTAATAAAGAAAGAGGTTTGGTAACTACTAGATACAGGTATCATATACACCATCTCTAATAGCCCATGGGTAACCCTAGTGCAAGCGGTACCCAAGAAATTGGGGATCACTGTGATCCATTATGAGCATAATGAACTAGTACCCGCCCAAATGACCACTGGGTGGCGAGTTTGTATTGATTACCGAAAATTAAACTCTATCATGCAAAAAAAACCACTTTCCTCTCTTAATTATTGATCAGATGCTTGAGAGGCTAGCAGGTCATTCTTTCTACTGCTTTCTTAGCGGATATTCTGGTTTCAATTAGATACCAATTTCCCTATAGTACCACTTTTAACTTGCCCTTTTAGAACATATAATTATAAACGCATGCCTTTTAGCCTTTGTAATGCGCCTGCCATGTTCCAACGATGTATAGTTAGTATTTTTTCTGACATGGTGGAACAATTCTTGGAGGTTTTCATGGATGACTTTTCAGTATTTGGGGATTCATTTGATCAGTACTTATTTCACTTAATGCTTGTCTAGTTAGGTATAAGGATAAAAACCTCATATTGAATTGGGAGAAATACCACTTTATGGCTACTAAGGGCATAGTTTTGGGACACGTCATATCAAGTAAGGGTATCGAGGTTGATAAGGTGAAAGTTGATCTAATTTCTGGCCTTCCACCTCCACGAACTTTAAAGGACATTCGTTCCTTTTTGGGTCATGCAGGCTTTTATCAACGTTTCATCAAAGATTTTAGTAAAATCTCTAGGCCCTTATGCAATTTATTTGTGAAGGATACCCTCCTTTATTTTTGATGATGATTGCCCTTTGAAAATCTTAAGACCTAGTTAACTTTTGTACCCATCATTAGACTACCAAATTGGGCACTTCCTTTTGAGATCGTGTGTGACGCATCAGATTATGCGATCGGGGCCATATTAGGGCAACATGTCGAAAAATTACCCCATGTGATATATTATGCCAGTAAGACCTTGAATTATGCTCAATTAAACTATACTACTACAAAGAAGAAATTGAGAAATTTAGACCTTACCTCATTGGGTCTAAAGTGATCGTTTATTCTGATCACTCGACACTTAAACATCTTTTCCGGCAGAAAAATGTTAAAGCCCATCTGATTAAATAGATTCTTTTGCTTCAAGAATTTAACCTGGAAATTTGTGACCAAAAAGGATACAAAAATACTATAGCAGATCACATTTCTCGACTAATCATTGAGTCAACTAGAGAGTCTTTACCAATTAGAGAGTCACTCCCAGATGAACAACTTATGTCAATCTAGACTATGACTCCTTTTCCATGGCTTGCTGACATATCCAATTACCTTATTACGAGGTGTTTTTCTACTCATTGGACCAAACAGGATAAGGCAAAATTTCTAAGCTAAGCCACACATTTCTTTTGGGATGGCCCATATATGTTCAAGTATTCTACTGATCAGATTATTAGATGATGTATCCATGATTCTGCGCATACCCAAGTTTCAAAATTCTTCCATACACATGCATGTGATGGATACTTCAGTTCGAAGAAAACAGCAACAAAGATTTTATAATGCAGTTTTTATAGGCCAACATTATTTTTTTATGCTCATAGCTTCTGCATGTCTTGTGATCAATGCAAAAAACTAGAAGCTATCTCTCATAAAAATATGGGTCCTCTAAACCCTATCCTTATTATCGAACTCTTCGATGTATGAGGTATTTGTAAGGGCCTAATTTCATAATAGCTCGAAAGGCTCTTACACCAAATGCACCTGTGACAACAAATAGAATTAAAATTTACGTAGGGTTTACCGTAAAAACCTCTGAATAGGTAAAAACCATGACCTCGGCTTAAAGATTTTAGTATCTACAACTTTATTGCTTGAGACTATAATTTTGATTACAAGCTATGATCTCTTAAGCTAGAAAAACTTGGTCCCCTTCTTCTTTTGTGTTTTGTCCCTATTATAGACTTAAGTCTCAGTTTATTTAATGTACCAGCATGTTCTCCTGAATTAGGGGAAGAGTGGAGGCTATTTTTGTAACTGTCTGTTTGTGGGAGACATGTATCCTTAACTTGTTCTATTTTACTTAGAGTGCTCAAGCCACGTTCGTCTATAGTTAGCAGTCCAGGTATCATTATTGATAACGTATGTAACGTACATATTGCGTGAGTCTGGCATGGTATTAGCTTGCTGATATCCCAGCTCAAGGAATAAGTCCCTACAATCGTCCCCTATCAACTGAAGGCACACGTGTTTTGAGTTAAGAAAGTTTAATCGAGCTCAGTATGGGGTTATGAAGAGGTTGTCTAACATGGCAATGGTGGATTTGGTGCGTGGAATTTTATCTTGGAAGTATAATGGACTGTTGGGAATTAGAATATTGTTAGGATGGTGATTGTGTTTAATTGATTGTTTGGTTTCCCTTAAGTATTCTTTGAATGATGATTGCTTTGGAAATATTCCCTACATTGAATGTATGTTTTTGTATAAATATTGTTGTTGTTGCTGTACTGCATGCTATTCTTCTATAAGTTTATATCTCTTCAAATCTTCTGTAGTGATAATAGTGAGAACCAGACGTCAAGTTTATAAATCTAGGTTTTTTGCCAAAGTGCAAGAACTCCAGTTTCCCTATACTTTAGGATGCAGTCCTTAGATCCTCCAACTCCTATTCCAATACATCCTACCTATCACGGTATAGCATATGAGGAGGTAGTGGAGGTAGATAATGACTACTGCCAGATGGTACAATTTTATTATCTGGTGGTAGAAGGGGGAGCAATGGAGGGTGTTTCTTTACATTCTTGCAGAGGAGTCCATAACTGTGAAGGATGAGGCTACTAGCGCCTGTGCCAGGAAGTCTTGACATTATCTTGTAAGTGATTGGGTCCTACAAGAGGAAGCGGTGGCAGAAGTATGCTTTTGGTATAACCATCTTTATTTTCTTGTAGAAGTGGTGATTTTAGAGGTGGAAGACTTCTGTTACAGCCATCTATGCTTTCTCGAGGAAGTGGTGGTCTCAGAGGTGGAAATAGCTGTTGCTGTTCGTACTTAAAAATCTTGTCGATACCTGATAGTAATTGTAACCTGTAGAACAATCTGTAGGAAGTATTTGTAACTTACTATTTCCTGTAAAGTAATCTGTAATCTACAGTTTCGAGATAATGAAAAAGGTCGTTGTGATATCAAATATTTATTTCCAGATTAGTAGATGAAAATGATGATATCGAACAGTAGAATTGTAATGGCCAGTTTTTCCGGTTGGCAAACTTCGCTAATACTTTTAGTTGTGAGGTTTTGATAATTTTGTAAATAAAGTTAGAACACACTAGATTTTATGTGGAAACTCAGTAAAACCTAAGAAAAACCACGACCTCGAGGAGGGTTTTAAGTTATAAATCTAATATGTGCTAGATTATTACAATTGCGGAGAGATTTGATAAGTATAGTCAAGAATAATAGAAAAAATGAATACCTGGTTGATATATGTTCTGTCTGTATTTATAATGGATACAAACAGTTATAAATAATTGGTAACTAGGTCTAATGGGTGGTGGGAAAACTTCATGGATCATGTACAATGGCTCTATTTGACCAAGTGCAACAGTTACTATAGAGGGTCGAGATCCGTAGACGTGGACCTGATACCTTTTCGAATGATCGCATACCTTCAACGTAGTTCTACTAGCTTCTCATTATCGAGTCTGAGGAATATGCTACTATAGGAATATAATATGGTTAGATCAAAATATGAAATATTTATCGAATGGCAGGTTGCTTAAACTGAATATTGCAAATTAAATTTGGTATGTATGATGAAAATAAGTGTGCCCTGCTTGAAGTAATTTAATAAAAGTATAGTTTGAAAAATAAATGGTTAATTTTTCTTACCAAGTAGTATGTATTTTTCGGGCAGAGGCGGAGAAATAAGTATTGGTTTTTTAGGGTGGATAATTATGATAGTTGTGATGTTTATCAGGTAGTATTTAAGAGGCATACAAGTTAGGATTGGATGATATCGTACTTTATACTTATAAATAAGGGCAGATGAAGATGTCAAATTAGTAAACATGGTGAGGACTCGTTCGCAGAGAGTTTGACATGCGGTTGAGGGGTGTTTTGTTATAAAGGTAGCTGTAGTTTGTGAAAGGTAATTTAGGCAGCTCGAATATGATGCCAATTTACCTATTTTTGTATTACAGGTGGATGGGTTGAATACAAAGGCAAGAGAGAATGAGGTTGATCATCATTTTTGGTGTGAGGTATTCCGCAAAATGATTGATGAGCCTGAATCTTAGAAATCTACAATAAAAGATATTGCGCTAGATGAGATAGTTGTTAAGTATGAGAGGATTGCTGGTGGTGATCAACTGATCATATGTGATGTTGTAGGGAATCTTGGTCGTTTTAGACGTAACTATCTTTTAGAGGTCGATCATGTGTGTAGGTTGAAATAATGTAACAATATATGAGGTAATAATATTTATGTTCTTAGTCTGTTTCTTGTTTTATGTGAAAATTGTTTGGGATTTTTTTTGTTTTTGAATTTTGAATGTTGGAGCATTGGGAATGACGGGGAAGTTGTTATAAGTAAGTGGGAGCATATGAATTTAAGAGTACGAGTTTTATTGTGGAGGTAAAGATCTATTTTTTGTGAGGGGATTATGTCATCATGAAGGTGGGAAGGTGTGAGAGAGGTATGGATAAGGGAGAAAGAGAGGGAGAGATATATTTAATTATAGGGTTTGGGGTAATGATAAAAAGGCGCTTATACCCAAAAGGCGTGAGTCGTCTGACAGGAATAGTAGAAGATACGCCTTGGCTGCAAAACTGAGGGTGGCTTCCATGAGTCCCAAAAATTGCCAGCGGTTAGAAAGAAAAATTATAAATAGTCCCATTCTTTCTTCATCCAAATGTTTACAAAAAATAGAGAGACGAAAATCTAAAGAGAGAGAGAGAGGGAAAGTTTGATTACATAGATTTTGGAGAGAAAAATCCAGATAGTAAATATCGTTTTCATAGGGAAGAGGAAGTTGTCATTGTTGGGGTTGAGAAAAAATTATTGTTACGGAGTTCGGTTGTGAAGAAGGAAGCTATAGGGACCTATCCCTCGACCTAACCCAATTTGAACTACCTCCATATCATACTCACGCATTTTACACGTGACTTAAGCAGTCAACAGTGCCACCTAGACCACAAACTGATGAAGAACATGGATCGAGCACAACGGAAGAATATGAACAAGTCAAAGACACCTATCTCCCTCGGTCTAAATAGCTATTCAGTCAACCACCACTTACCTCATTATTCAAAAAATGTGCTTCAGCACGATAACGAGCTGCAGGTAAGGTCTATATAAAGAAAAAGTTCCAGAAGAGACAAGGACAAAAAAAACTATATTTTCTATACTCTAACACAAAACTTCTTATTTACAAGATCAAGTATTTCTAGTTCGAGAGATCACTTGTAATAAGATATCAGCCTCAAGCAATAAAAGTTACTGTTACTAAAACCCTCAACTCGAGGTCGTGGTTTTTTTATCTATTTAAAAGTTTTCCAGGCTAAATTACCTGTGTCATTTCTTGTTTTACATTAGTTTTTATCACAGGTACATTGGTGTAAGAGCTAATTTTGAGCCATTTCGAGCTACGGAATTAGGCCATTACATTTGGCACCATCTGTGGGAAAGAAGACATTTCTACGATATCCGAAGGCATATATTTATTCTGCTATCAATTTCCAATCATGGTTACTTATAGACTACTACCAACTAGAATCCAACTTGATTTTTTAGTTGAGCCAGAACAACTTACAGAACTGCGGGCGAAACATCACCCCGAAACAGAGAAGCATAATGAGCTCAAACGTTAGTTAACTCTTGATCAAGAGCTCTGAGAGAAGGAGCTCGAAGTCGAGCGACAAGCTCGTTTGACAGTGTTTAAATGACATAAAGACCAGATGACAACCATACAGACTATGTAACAGGATCTGCAGGATACTCATCAAGCTCCCCAAACCAGAGATCGTGATTAAATATCGGAGACCTCCCGGGTTTCTGCGCAGGATAGATTGAAACCTCGAGTAGCCACCAACAAAGCTATTTCCAAAAATGTTTAGCACGAATATCAACCTTCCATTCATTTAGGCGGTAAAGTTTAGTCTGATATCAACAAAGGTCTCAGACTTTCTAAACATCAAGAGGAAGACCAGCGACCTCAACCTTGAATTCTAGCACATGATCGCTTGAGTAAGGGAACCAGCACTCTTAATCCTCAACCACCTCGCCCAACCACTCAGGCCACACATTAATACGTCAAACAAGAGCATATGGATCAGCGTATCAAGGAGTTGATTGATGCTCAGACTCTAGGCCATAAAGACGACCTTACAAGTTGCAAGGCAGTCTGATTGCCAAAGAGTTATTCAAAATGTAAGTGCCGAAAAGTTTCCATACTCCAAAGATATAAAAATATAAGGGCATCGATCCAAAGGAGTACATTCAATAATACCATGATTCATTGGGTTTGTACTCCAATCTCAACCACATTCTCTGCCGTATGTTCATAACAAGTCTTCAGGGAGAACCGCTCTGATGGTTCTACTCTTTACCTGAGGATTCCATCCTCACATTCGATTAGCTACAGAAGTAATTCATCAAGACATATGCTCACAACAAAGACAAGGAGAAGAATTTATATTCTCTTATCAGTCTTAAATAATCACAATGAGAGAAGCTCAAGGCATTTACCAAGAAGTTTTTGGAGCTCGCACGAAAAGTAGATAATCTTGATCATAAAATAGTTGTTGTTGCTTTTACTAATACGCTCCAGCTCGACTTCAAGGCCAAAGAGCACCTCTTCCTTAACAGACCCATGACCTTAGAGGATATGATCACCAAGATTAATGGGTATGTCGACATGGAAAGGATGATGTATGAAAGCCATAGATCTACTAAATCCATCCTAATCCCTAAAGGTCCACCTACAAAACAAAATAATAAACCGAAGGAGGATCAGGGTGATCAAAAGCGTTTTAAGGCCAATACTGGTAACCCCAGAAAAGGTAGTATATTACCCAAACCGGTCCACCCAAAGATGAGTGTCTGAATCTCCATAATTTTTCCAATTATATCGAAGGATGAGCTATACCGTCCATCTCAACCATTGGAACCAATTGAAGGTCGCATGTACTGTATGCATTACAAGGTAAATCATCATGCGACTGACAACTGATATGTTTTACAGAGGTTACTAGAATTCATTTTCAAAGATGGGTGGATGCACGAAAACATTGTCGACCTGGAATCAAACAAGGATGAAAGCTATAAGAAGTAGCTCGAAGTAGTTCAAGTTAAAGATCAATCTAAGGATAAACATCTGTACCATATGTACTACAGCAACATAATCGAGATTCATCAGATGAACAACTCTTGAAAATTTAAGCGCATGAGACTATTAGAATATTGTGATCTCACACCTCAAAATAAAGAAGTTAAGCTTCTACCTAAGTTGAGCAATTGCCGGCTTAGGATCTTATTCGAGGAATGCGTCATTTGCCATGTAAAATTTCCGCATCATGATGCATTAGACATAATGCTCAAGATGAAGAAGTTTTTCATGCATACAATGATGATCAATACTAGAAACGGTATCGAAATTCTCTTTCAAAGCACAATCGATCAAATAGGATTGGCCGATCAAGTCATTCCTAGCGACAACCATATTAGTGGATTTAATGGTTCCAAAGAAGAGCGAGTAGGCAAGATCATCTTATCTATCATCGCTGGCCCAGCCACAATCAGCGTCGTATTCTACGTGATAAACGCCAAATCTTGTTATCTCGGGATTATGGGCCGCTGCTGGATTCACAACATGGAAGCAATCGCTTCCACTTATAATCAAGAACTTCACTTTAAACACAATGATGGTATCTATGAAATCAAAGGCAATCAAAATCTTTCTCAATCTTGCGAGAATACGGTCTCTGCCATTCTAGATAACTCAGACAGATACATTGCATATCAATTATAGAAAGCTGGTCACATCAATGATCAGCCTTCAATAGAAGAATCTACAGAGTACATCGACATTGATGGGCCTAGTCGAGGTACTTTTATCAGTACAAAGCTGGTCAAGCATGATAAGGATGCTCTCACTTCTTACGAATAAATTGGGACATCTTTGTGTGGACTTTCGAAGAGATGCTCGAGGTCGATCCATCTAAGGCATGGCACAGATTGGCCATTAACATTAACGCCATGGCAGTCCAACATAAACAACGATGACTCTCACCTTATCTTCAAGATGTAGCCAACATTGAGATCGAGAAATTGATCAATGTGGGGTTCATTCGAGAAGCCAAGTATCCAGATTAGATAACCAACATCGTCGATGTTCCAAAGAAGAACGGAAAGGTCCAAGTTCGTATAGATTTTACCAATCTAAACAAACACACTCCAAAGGACAGTTTCCCCCTTCCCATTATCCATAAAATTTTCTATTCCACGGCATGTCATGAATTTTTATCTATGATGGACGCTGCTTCTGGATACAATCATATTCTTCGCTTAGAAGAAGATCAAGAAAAGACCACTTTCATCACTGAAAGAGGACTTTACTAATACAAAGTCATGCCCTTCGGACTAAAAAATGTAGGCGCAACTTATTAATAGTTAATGACGACTATGTTCAAAGCACATCTTGGGAAAATCGTTGAAGTCTATATCGATGATCTCTTGTGCAGGAGCATACAGTCAAACGAACACATCACAGATGTCACCACAATATTTAACATTCTTCGATCTTACAGGATGCGTCTCAATCCTAATAAGTGTCAATTCGGAGTACATTCAGGCTGATTCCTCAGCCATCTCATCAGCAAGAAGGGGATTAAGGCCGATCCAGATCAAATTTGAGCTCTTCTCAATATACCATCTCCAAAGACAACAAAGGAAGTACAGAAACTTGCCGGCAAGATTGCCGCTATCAACCGATTTGCATCAAAATATTTAGATCGCTGTCGTTGGTTGTTCCTACTACTCCTAGGTTGTACCAAATGAGGAAAAGTTCAGCCCAACAAAGAGACCACATAGACATTAAAATGCGAGACAACTTTTTAAGAACTCAAAACCTATCTGGGGAAGTCTTCCATCATGAGCACCCCAGTAGATAATGAGGAACTGATCATCTACCTAGTAGTTACAGACACTTCTATCAGCTCGGTTCTCATTCGACTTGAAAGGAAGATCGAAAAGCCAATTTATTTAATCAGAAAAGCCCTCACTTCAACAGAAACAAGATATTCTAAAATCGAGATACTCCTTACTCTTGTTTACATATCACAGAAACTTAAATACTACTTCCAAGCACATTCAGTCAAAGTCATGACAATCTATCCAGTCTGTGAAGTTTTTTCCAAAAAAAAATCCAAAAGAGTGCAGTAATGGTCAGTCAGTTTCGGAGAACATGATATCAAGTTCGAACAATGACATTCAAAAATGGGTCAGGCCATTACCAATTTTCTCACAAATTTTCCAGTAGAAGATCCGAATTGGGAAGAACACGATCCAGACCTTACAGAAGAAATTACAGAAAATCCACCCACAAAAACATTTGACGAACGAGCTGAATGAGTTACAAGGAAAGGGTGGAGACTTCTTACAGATGGTTCAGCAGGGCCCGCAGGGTCAGGAATTGGAATCGTATTGATTAGCCCTTCCAACGATAGAATCGAGAAATCAATCCGCCTGGAATTTAAAGCTTCCAACAATATCACAAAATACGAAGCTCTGATTCATGGACTCGACCTCTCTCTCAATCTTGTCGTCCCAAAGCTCATAGTCTACGCAGATTCTCTACTCATCATCCACCATTGCTTTGAGAAATACAAGAAGAATGGTAAGATGATCGAGTATGCATCCCTCGTTGCTGACAGGATGAGTAGATTTACACAAGCAACTCTCATCTATTTACCTCGAGGTAAAAATAGATATGCCAATTCCTTAGCTTACCTAGCCGGGGTCTTGGGTACAGAAGCAAGATATCTACAAATCGAAGTTATATCAACCCCCAACATTAATCTTCATTATGTATGCGCGATCAGCACTAGGGGCAATAAAGAGGAGGACGACGATTGGCGAAAGCCTTTTATTGCCTACCTTGGCCCCGATAACAAATGCAAAGGGCCCCTTCCAACAGATCTAAAAGAGTACCGACAGTTGATTGAGAACTCAAAGTGTTACACAATTTAAAATAGTTTTTATACCGCCGTTCGGTCACGGGGACTTATCTCAAGTGCCTCTCCAGGAAGAAAGTAGATGAAATGCTCCGAGATTTACATGAAGGAACTTGTGGCTCCCATGTCGCAGGTCGGTCACTCGCTGACATAGCAATTATACAAAGAGTATTTTAGCCTAGAATGAACAAACAAGTAGAAGAATACTTACACAAATGCGACACATATCAACGACATGGACATATGATCCGCGCCCCTACATTCAAACTACATGCAAGAAAGATTTTCTGGCCATTTAAGCGGTGGGCGTTCGATCTCGTCGGGGAATTTCCTAACACCCGAGGTAACCGACTATTCCTACTCGTATCAACAAATTATTTCACAAAATAGGTGGAAGCAGTTCCACTCTATCCAACTAGAGAAAAAGAGTTTATCTCTTTTATCTGGGAATACATCATCACACGGTTTGGATTCCCCCACCTAATTCAGATCGATAATGGGCCACAGTTCATTAGTGAGAAAGTTGTAGCCTTCCTCAAGAAATACAACATCATCCACTCACCATCCAATCCCTATTACCCTTAAGGCAATGGTCAAACTGAAATCACCAACAAAACCATAATGGATAGACTCAAGAAAAGGCTTCAATCGTAGAAAAATGGTAATTGGATATGAAAATTTTCTTATGTGTTATGGACTCCACGTTAATCAACCGACTGTACCCCCTTCCTCCTAGCTTATGGCACCGAAGCCATTATTCTAACAAAATACCACCATCCTGTCAGAGATCACGAGCTTACAGACAAAGAGAATGAGTGTGAATTGGCCTGTAATATGAACTGGATTGATGATACTAGGGAATGAGCTATTGCCAACCTAGGTCAATATTACCATAAGTAGAAGAGTCCAAAGTTGTGTGCTCCAAATCAATGATCTTATCCTCAGATAGATCCCACAGCACAGAAAAGAAGTACATGTTGGGAAGCTGGCAGAAAATTAGGAAGGTCCATGCATTCCTCATCATTGGTCGAACTGCTCTGGGATCATATTATCTCATGATGGAGCAAGGAGTTCAAAACCCAATCCATGGAACACTAGGCGACTGAAACGGTACTATCGTTAAGCCCCTAGTTTATCTATTTCAATATTCTCGTTCTTTCCATTCTAAAAGTGAGATTTTAATCTCCATGCAGTGTGCATTCTATTCTACTTAATGAAAACTTCCAAGTTTTTCCCCACATTACACTCTACTTACGTAGACTTTAATACATTACACAGATTAAAGCATAGGTAATACTAGCTTTTAATCAAACTCTAAACAGATTAAAGCAATGGTAATACTAGCTTTCAATCAACCTTTATACAGATTAAAACAAAGGTAATACTAGCTTTTAATTGACCTTTATACAGATTAAAGCAAAGGTAATACTAGCTTTTAATAGAACTCTAAATAGATTAAAGCAAAGGTGATACTAGTTTTCAATCGACCTCTAACAGATTAAAACAAAGGTAATACTAGCTTTCAATTGAACTCTAAACAGATTAAAGCAAAGGTAATAGTAGCTTTCAATCGACCTCTGTACAGATTAAAGTAAAGGTAAAACTAGCTTTCAATCGACCTCTATACAGATTAAAGCAAAGGTAATACTAGCTTTCAATTACCCATCTATACATTTATCTACGATTAAAATGAAGGGCATGCTAGTTTTCAATCAATAATCTCTAACAGACATAAGATAAAGCAAAGGTAAAGCTAGCTTTTATATCTCAAAATGTATGCAACTACAAAAACTTTTACAGGTTACATCTACAAGCTACTTCTAAAGGTTCTTCTCTGCTGATAGGAGGTCAGTTATGCCTTCCCCTACAACAAGAGGATGTCCAGCCATAAAATCTTAAGCTCGAGCAGTTACAATAATCCTGCCTTACTCTACCAATTCAGCAGGTCGAGAACCTAACTCCATTTCCATGGCGTTCATAATATTTCCTCGATCTACATCGGCTCTAAAAATACATCCTCTTCCTGATAGACAATCGTGCAAGGTATCCCTCTCTAACTCAAGCCTTCTCACATCCTCCACAAAATAGGCAATAACATCTATTAGCATCTGTGAGCACGTTACTTCGGCCATAACTGCCTTGGAAAAAGTATCTCTCAATTTTTTATGACGCTCTTACAACTTTTTATACCGTGTATCTTTCCATTCAATGTGTCTATCTGCGCAGGACATAAGATTAATATACTCATTCGCCTTCTCCGCTACTTTATCTGACTCTTCCTGGTTCGTCGTCCTTAATTACGCTACCTGAGCACAAAGTTCCTCAAGCTCCCTGTCTTTACCTACACCTTCCCCAGTAGGAGACTTCTTTAGCAATTCATCTTTCCTCCTTATTAATTGATCATTACCCCTGATCACCCTCTCTAACTCTAACTACTGCTCTCTACTATGAGTAATATCCAACTTACCTTGGCTCTCCCTTAAACGCTTATTTCCTCTTTACACATGAGCCTAAATTCGAACAACATCCGCCTCCAGCTCTCAAATTCAAGCAGATAGGTTAACCACATCCCCGTTTACAATGGAGACCCCGGCATCGCCTTTATTCTTCTTTTACTTCTCTCCAGCCTCTGCCTTCTTAATATGTGAATTGGCCATAGTCAAATCAACCTTCAATAAGCAACCTTCTCATTCAATTCATTACATCATCTTTGAAGTATCCGAAAATCTATATTATTGGCAGGTAAAGCCTCACTCAATTGCTCAACTACAATTTTGGATTTGGATAGGTCATCTCGAGCTCTTTTCAGCTCGCTATCTTTCTCAATCATTTTACTCTTCAATCACTCCAGTTCGCTTTTGGAATTTACTAGATCAGCTCGAGTCTACTCTTGCTCATTCATTTTCTTAATTATTTGGCCTTTCAGACTGGCCACAAAACTTCGCAACTCTTTCTCTGTCATTTTCTAGTGACTAGATACGATATCGAGCCATGTCTGCCTCCTTACTCTTCACCGTCAGCACATCATTCCGGCTTTTGAGCTTCGCTATCTCCTCCTTCGCCTCCTCAAGATCTTTTTGCCCCTTATTAATTTTGGCATCCTTTTCCTCGATCTTTGAGTCAGATCGTCAATAGTTTGTGTTGCCTCAATAAACTTAAAATGAATTTTGATATGTTGATCCTCCCTATCCTCATTTGCATCTCTCATCTTATCAAACTCCGCCGTAAAGTCTTGATTATATTGAAGTATCTCTTGTTTACTCAAGTGAGCTGACTCTAGGGCGACCTGCATTACAGTTACAATACATCAAGTTCGAATCAACATATCTATACAAGTACATTCAGATCATAATACAGGAGACTTTCAAAATTCTAACAGATTTCTATTTTTCGACATTCTATCATTGTAAGACTACTTCTAAGCATAAGGTTGAAGTATGATCTCAGATCATTGGAGATAAGTCTACATCAAATTTTAAGGTACACATTTTCTAAGTTCTAACTTTCTCAAAATTTGGTATTATGTGACGCAGTTGATTTCTATTGCCCCTAATATTTCTAACTCGACTAAGGTCTATTTTTATTTTTCTAAATTTTTCTTTGTAGCTCTAAAGTAATGTAGCATCCATATCAAATATTTATTGCTCTTCTCTAACCTGTAGCTCTGCTTGCGAAGTCAACAGGGACATTAAGGCGTCTTTCTCCTTAGCGAGTTCATTCTCTAATTCTTTTATTCTGAGGCTCATATCCTTAAGTTCTTACAAATAAGGTTTATAAGCATCTCTTAGCCTACAATAATTTATCTTACAAAACAATAATCCATACAATTGCAGTTCACAAACCCCACATAAACACACAACCAAAAATTCAACAACTTTATTCTACCTTCTCATTATCATCCCCTTGGTTATCTAGCTCAGTTTGGGGAGAGACCCCATCCAACCCTTCTACCATAACAGCCACCGCCTCTTCCATCTATTCCTCTTCGACGTAGGTACCCCTCATAATGTCCTTCACCCTAACTTTGGTGTACCCCACTTTGAGAAGTTGGTGCCCAAGTCAGTCGCGCTGGACTACCACCTCAACCAGGTTCTTCTACGCTTCTTTTGTCAGCTTGCTAATCTACATTTCCTGCGTAGCCTTCACAGAATCCATTCGCTTCACCTCCAGAGCTAGGTCAAAATTTAATCAAGCTACTTTCTTTTCGAGCTCCACCTTCTAATTCTCGAGCTTAGCTTTTTCCTCCACAATCCTGAGGCAGATCCCCTTCACCAGCCGAGCAGTCTACAAAAAAAATTGAACATATTTTTAGCTCGAATCACTATACAAAATTCAAAAACATACAAATTAACAAAACTTACTACTTTGCTCATCTCCTCAGCACCCTTGCGAGCTGTAAGCCTTTCCCTATCTTCCATAGCTCTCAGCTCATCTTCCTCTGCCGATCGATTCTCCATGACCTTCACCCCAGTCACTCCAGCAGGAGGATCTACTCTCCTCTTTTTTGCTTCCACCTCGACCTCACCACTCCCCGTGGTTCCAGAGGCTGAGCCACGCTTCACAACCCTCTTTTTTAGAAACGTCCAAGATAACTACCCGACATAGTAGATTCTAGCACATTTGCAAAATCTAACTCAGTAGCCTTTGGCAAAGCCACACACTTATCTCCATCAGCTTCTCTCTTCTTGTTTCCTCCAACCCCCGTCATTAATCTCTTTGCCTAATACTTTTATGCCTTATCAGACCTGCAATTAGCTCTTTTATGTCGGTTAATACCGAGGTCCTTCAGAATTACCTCAAGCTCGACCTCCTTCTTGAGCACCAGTATCTAACAGGGACTTATTCTTCTTCACCTTCGACTGAGGACCTGTAAAATAAACGTAAAACATTATCAAATAATATAACAACCTTCTATTCTTCACAGTCCTATACAAAAGTTACATGGGTTCTTCATCTTCTCTTTGAAGGAAATTACCTTTCACCCAAATCACATTATCATTCCACATTCGACCTGCTGAATTTAGATAAAAAAAAAGTGGTCGAGAAGAGCTCGAAAAGAAGTATACAGCTCTAGTTACAGAATAATTTTTCACACCATAAAACTGCAAAACACCTTCAGGAGATATTCTTTTCTCCACCTCATTCTCTTCCCATAACCTATTCAAACTCTCGCAAACATTGATAACCTCACACATGTTCCCGTTCAACTGTACAGGACAAGCCCCTATAGTATTTATTATCCCTTTCGCAAGATTACTAAGGGGAAAACTCAACCCATACTTTAACTGAAATAAGTAACACAAAAAGCCCTCTTCTAAGTCACCATTGATATTCCTATCATAGTACTCCAAGGCGATTGATTCTTCCACTCCCCTATCCAATCTCTCCTTCTTTAAATTAGGTAACAAAAAACATTCTCTTCCCCAAATACTATAATACAACCCCTGAGCTGCCTACCTGCATGTTCTATAATGTTACCCCATACTCTACCTACAAGGGCCTTGGATTTACAAAACTCTCTAAACACATCAGAATTCGGAGGGTATACTAATTGTCTAGGGAAATATGGAAATTCAACAAGTATTACTTCGTCCTCCCTATCAGATTTTACATTATCAGACTTAACCACACGACCAGAGGTCGATGCCTCCATGTCAGGTAAAGTCTTCATCTCAATTACAAGTCTAAGGATGAGGTTTGATTCTATACAAATATTCGTCACGCTCGACCTACATACAGGTTCAGGTATTCTATCATTATCTTTTACAAATCAATGCACTTATTTACCATAAATCTATCATACATATACGTATATCATATCGTATCTCTTTTTTACACATATATCAAACAATTTTTTACCAAATTACTATTAATAATAATTTTTTGAAATTTGAAAACCACAAAAAAAACTTTCAGCAAATCACTTTCACAATATCATAAATCATCTACTGACCTTCAACATCTGAATATGAATCTGAAGTAGCGCCAAATCCTTCATTCACAATGCTGCTGTACAACCACCGTCGTGACTATGTCTCTGTAACTCTCTCATCTTGCCTCTTGATCACTCTCGTCTAATTTCTCACGTGAATCTCTGCTATTTTTTTATCTTTTCTCTCCCACTGTTCTTCAATTTTTTAGATGTTGATAAACGTTTGAATGAGGAAGATGAAGCATTATTTATAGTTTTTTTCTCGAATTGCTGGCAGTTATTGGGCCTCATACGAGTTGCCCTCAGTTTTAGAACTGAGGGGTCCCTTCCACAATTAATGTTAGACATTTTATACCTTTTCAATAAAAATACCTTCCCATCATTGCCTCATGTTCTATATTTTAATATATTATGATCTCTCCTACCCAAATCTCCCTCTGATCTCCCCACACTCATGATGACTCAACACTTACACGCAATCAAACTTTTCCTACAATTATACAAGAGATAAAAATTAAAGCCACCTACGTTTTTTACTCTTGCTTCTACTATTTATACAACTGCTGACATTATTTCCAAGGCTCTCACATTTCAAATTTAAATTCTTTATCCACAACAGCTCCAAACAGCATTTACAATAAAAGAGGAACAAATTCAAAACCAATGCTATACCTACATATTTTTTACAGTTATTTTGACCTTATAAAATTTACTCCCTTACATATAATTATAAATAAAGCATCCCAGATGTCCTGCCACACTTAATCAGTTCGCCCCCAACAATCCTCACATCTTCCTCCTCGATCTCTTCTTCCGTAATTTGCTTAACGACCTATCTACGAGCTGCAGACTCCAGAATCGCTTCATGGAATATCTCCAAGTGAAAATGATGCCCAATAACAAGTTCCCTTGCCCTCAAATCTAAGCCTTCGAACTACAATTTAGATTTAAGCAAATCAGAATCCTAAGCTAACAACCCAAAAATCTTTTCTCGCACTTCAGTTAACTTTATTACAAACCACCCTTCAGCAGCTTATCAAACTCTCACAGATCGAGTCCTCACCATATTCTCTTTCTTCCTACACTTTCAATCACATTTCCCCATATTTATACAATTTCCAAGATCACTTCAAATACCTCACATTCCGTATATATAAATCTTTTTTTCGTTTCCATAACTGGAAACCCTAAAATCTTGATCGAAAGATATTTGACCTTATCTGTCCACACTGACCTCTTCGGATTCGTCCTACCTCATTTTGACCTATTCATCACAATCTGTCCCCCAATCCAACATTTCAAAAGAGATTTCCCTTGAGATTAAACTTTCAATTCTTATAAATTCTATATCTTCTAAGATATTCTCCCCCCATGATTCTATAATTTATTCAGTTCGAAATAAATTTTTACACATCTACTATTTCACAAGCACATTTTTTACAACTCAATTGCTAAAATATACTTTCTAGTTCGATCTCATATATTATATTTCACCCTCTAATTACACATATCTGTATTCCTTATAACTTAATTTCAGTCACAAGAGTTAATTCTATCTATCAACATAGAGTTTGAATAAAACATTTTTATTAAGCTCAAATATCAATTGCAAATACTTTACATATAACAAGTCTTTCAGGTACTCTACAAATAACAAGTCTTTCAGTTCATTCTCAAAATCATATCACTTTTCAATGGTGTTTTACTCTAAGAATCTTTTGAAGCAAAGTTAGAACTGGAAATCACTAAGCATCCATCTTTCTTCACGCCATTTTTTGGACAATAAAATTGAGTTTGGTCGAAGTCTAGACAGAGAAGTAAGGGAATCAGTGCTTGAACCAACTCTTCAAACAGAAGGCCTTCTTAGCTTCAAGAAATAATGATTATGCAGAGGCAAGACTTCCAATCTTTGTCTCCCTCATATACCACCATTGCCTCATCCTCCGTAACCCTCATCAACAAAGAGTTGATTGAGATAAAATGGAGTCCTACCTTAGAATCCAGTCCTTCGTATAATACCGGTGATATTACCTCGCTGTTATACTGGCACCTACATATATCTCCTCAACCTTATCCTCCACGAGGATATGGAGACACGTCCAACGTGCCTCATCTGTCAAGACCACGTAATGAAATTTCCACATATATAAAAGTCCTCCTCAACTTCAGCCGCTTCATTTTTTGACATACCGTGATACGTCGGTAGAACGGGAATTGGGGTGGGCATTTCCATAGATTGATCCCTGAAGTATCTCAATTTGAATCTCTACATTTTAGCAAAAACTTTATCTTTATACACCATTATCTGAGTCTTCAGCATTATCACTCAAGAATTATAGAGAATTTTTAAGTACAACATACTTTGCTAGAATCCATAGTACAGGTACTATTTATATAACCCTCATATTTAATGCCCAAGTACATTTCTAAAGCAGTCATCATTTAAAACAGAATCACTCTCAGAACCCTAAGCGACGCGTACATCAATACTTTCCATCATCATTCTATACTCTAACACAAAATTTCTTATTTACAAGATCAAGTATTTCTAGTTTGAGAAATCACTTGTAATAAGATATTAGCCTCAAGCAATAAAAGTTAATGTTCTAAAACCCTCAACTCAAGGTCGTGGTTTTTTTTATCTATTTAAAAGTTTTCCACGCTAAATTACCTGTGCCATTTCTTGATTTACATTAGCTTTTGTCATAGGTACATTGGTGTAAGAGCTAATTTCGAGCCATTCCAAGCTACGAAATTAGGCTATTACAGAAGTGTTCATGGTGCCTGATTCCTTTTTTGACGTTGAAGGTTAGTAATATTGGATGTTTTATTTGTGCTTGATATGAATGTATGTGTGTGGATGTGATGATTCCTCATTTTTATATGTATGGAGTATTCCCTTTAGTGTTTTGTATTTAAATTTTGAAAGGTTTACTATATGGGGAAAATTTTGCTTTTGTACTATGTTGAGAAAAACTTGGCCTTTTGAAATTTGCTTTTCTTTTTGACTGCTAAGTTATATATATTAATATTTTATTTATGTGAAAAACAGCAAGTAAAGAAAAATATAGAAATTAATTGAAATATTTGGACCTTATGTTGTTGTAGATTCGAGCAAAAGTACGTTGAAATAAATGCTTGCCTTTTTTGAGCTTCTAGTTCGTGATGGAGCCTTCTACCTTGGGTCGTTTGAGTGATGACGAAGATGTAGGATGTGAGGGTGACAAATTTGTGGGGGATGAACTTATTGAGTATACCACGAATGAGGTCGATCGAGATTTGAGGAAAGCAACTCAGAGGTGAGGAAAGGGGACGAATAGTTCAAGTTTCCAGATTTCCTTAATAATCTCTATAGGTATCCTATAAACTAATATGTGTTTAAGGAGAATTGTAAATGTAAAAGTAGTATAGTTGGTGTATGGGGGGATGTAATGGAGTATGATGGGAGATTTTTTAGGGGGTGCTCTGATGGAAAGGGGGGTAAAAGCACATTTTTCTTATTGCCTGACTTGGAGTACGAAAAAACTCATAGGCAAATTCCAAAGGCCATTTCTCTTGAGTATTTTGGTGAGAATATAGGAAGCGATTTGGATAGAGGTTTTCTGTGTTATCTGGCCAATTTGAATATGTATTAATGGTGCATTAAAGCAACCCTAATAAAGGTATTATGAATAGAATCAAGGCGTGCCTGGCCCAGCTGAATGGTAACATGTGGGAGGTGATCAATGTCTGTGAGAATTTAACTAGGAGGTGGGCCCATGAGGGGAATGAGAGAAAAATAACTTCATCCGATATTTTGAAGTATTATTCTGTGAAATACATCACTTTATCCGGGGGTGCGTACTTCTCTTCCAGCTCGACCCGACCCCAATTCATTGACTTTAATTATGCTGGAAGATTATGCAATATTAATTTAATTTGGGTGAAAGGCGAGTGTCTCTAGTGAGCTGACAAGGACACCCTGGCTCTCAAATATAAAACTATTAAGAAACTTAGGTAAATCTTACTACTTTTGAATTGTGCATGTTTGTTTTAGGTTGGTTTATGACAATTTTTTTGTTATATGTAGATCCTCGTGCTAAAGTAATGAGAGGAGAATTTTTTATTGATACAGTATCCTGAGAGGGAGTTGAGTTAGAAACTGTGCTGGGCGAACTAGAGATAAGTAGGCACAAGAGGGTAAATAGTAAATCTGTTAAAGTCAAGAAGTCACAAGCGAAGAGAAAAATGGTAGGTGGGATTTCATCTTCGGCTGCGTCTCTAACTGCAGTAGACAAAATAGGGGCCAGCCGCAAAGTTCCATTACCTACTGGGAAGCTGCGACTTCGCAGGGTTAGCTTGGAAACCACCAGCCGCAAAGTTTCTAAGAAGAAAAACCTGAAGACATTTGTATCGACCTCCATAAACGCAGAAAGTGTGAAGGTCGTGGATGATTTGAAGAAGATGAAGATGGACAATCCCTCTTATTCGAATGAGCTAAAGGATGATGTTGGGGTATCGAGCATGGATGATGAGTTGTTGGCTTTGGAGAATAAGTTCAAGGTAGTAGTGTTGGAGGATGTTGAGAAGGTAAATTCTGCAGCACATGAGGAGTTGTGTAGGGTAAGTTTGATTTGTATAATTAATGTGATTGACTATTTTCAAAGCAATGTGTAACGGGCATTTTGTGCTTTATGTTGTTTGTAGGCTTCCCGCGTTATGAAGTGTATCTGCCTTAGATTTGTAGAAGGGAAAATGGGTCTGGAGAAGTGGGTTGCTCAGCTCGAGAAATAGCTAGAGGAATTGAAGAGGTAATTAATTACAGAGATTGTAGAGTTGAAAAAGTTTTATCAGACAGCGGTGGAAAAGGTCGTACTTGAGGCCCAACAACAAAATAACAAGATAATTGATACCCAGAATAATCTTGCTTAGCATTTGTAGAATGATGTGTATGAGTTTGAGGATGCTAAAGCTATAATGGAAGGGCGATCTAAGGATTTCCCTGGGTTAGAGGTAGAGGTAGAGGCAGAGGTAAGGGGGACTCGGCGTGATGAAACTATGTTAGGGCTAAATCTTGTATCCCCTAGCAAGCACCAGGAAAACTAGGGAGTTGAAGAATCTGAGAAGGTAGAGTAATATATATGTGGAATGTTTGTAGGAGAGTTTATTATTGTGGTTTGCAAACTTTGTATGGGCATAAATGTAAGTAGAAATGTTTTTGAGTTTTTGGAAATTGTTTGATATGGAAATTGTTGTGTAGGATATTAACGAACTGCGCGCCACAATTGAGGGCTTAAAGAAAGAGTTTGCTTGGGAGAAAAATTTTATATGCGTAGAAGCTCTACTGATTGCCCGTACAGAGGTTCAGGTAAAAAAATATAGAAAACTTAGTGAAAAGCTTTGGAAAGATTTATGTGTAGCTCGTTTAGGATGAGCTAAAGAAAAAATAAATAAAGATGAAGAGTTATAAAAAATAGGTGTAGGTACATAAATTTTGACATTTCCTGTCTGGTTGTATTAGTGAAAATACACCAGGAACAATTATAGACATAATGTAATTGGCCCACTTTTTAGAAGTTGAAATAGATAGTGAGAGAGGGTTAAAAGAGGCGTACCTTAAAGTATTAGAGGATTGTGGTATTTATCCCTATCCTAAAATTGTGGAGAGTATAGCCACCAGAGCAAGAAATCTTCATAACTCGTTATGGTCTATCAATGATATATATAACTGACTAAAAGAAATGGGAGTAATTTATGTAAACTATTGTATTGTCGAACTGTTTATATGAGAAACATATATTGGATAGTATTTCATGTGTTGAACTTGAAATTAAACTATTGTGTAGGCCGAGCTAGATGCTGAACGATCAGGTGAGGAGGATGTTATCAAATATAATCATGAGTTTAAGATCGAATTAGATAATTGGGTTCACCATGCATTAGAAGCGACGTCAGATTAGTATGTATAATTGGGGATAAAGTTGATGAAGTCAGAAGCAATGGCTAGCGAGTTGACTAAGAATATTGAGGATAAGGAAGCTGAATTGGATAGCACTCAGGGTAAGATAGCGAGCTCTTAAATTGAGGTGGAGAAGTTAAATAGTACTGTAAAATGGTTGTAAGGAGATGTAGAGAAAATAAAGGGGAAGAACAAAAATGCAGATCGTGCTCAATATCATATTTGAGCCTTAAAGGCAGAAAGAAAAGAGTTAAAGTGAAATCTTAGTAATGTGAGGGATCAATTGAAGAAGAAGGAGGGTGAAGTGGTTAGTATACAAGCTGGATTAGCTAATGCTCAGGTTCAAATCAAATCATTGGAAGCGAATCTCATGCGTATTCGAGCTGCTGTGAGGAAAGTAAATGAGCGAGCTAGGGAGAATGGGGACAAGTTAAATATTGCTCAAATTAAGGAAAAAGGTTTGGAGGAAGCTTTAAGGAAAAAGGATAAAACGTTGAAAAATTATTCTTTTAGTAAACATAACGTAAATGAGATTTTAAAGAAAAAGGAGGAGGAGTTGTTGGCGTTGCGAAGGGAAGTACAGGAGTTTAACGAGCATAAAGTGAAAAACTAGGTCGAACAGGGTAAATTGGTAGAATCATTGAAGGTATTAAATGGTCTTATAGTAGATTTGGAGGGATGCTTGGAGGGAGCCACGGCGCACTACGCAAAGTTGAATAAAAATTCTCAGATTATGCATAAGAATTTTGTTGACCTAGCCGTAACGGATCGTCACAGACTTTCCTTGGACGAGGTGCATTCAAGGGAGATAATGATAGTAATTACCTCTTTTATGGAGGAAGTGATGAGGCTTAATATGGAAAGGGACATATTGCATGACTGTCTGGTATTGAAGGGTTGTATCTGTAAGGTTAATGTAGATCAAAGTAACTGTTTGAACCTTATAGAAATTGGTATTGGTCCTATTATGGAGGAACGAGTAGAGAGAGGCAGAGAGGTGGTTGCTGCGAGAGTACAAAGATTGGCGTAGATCAAAGTAACTATTTTTTATTTTTGTATTGTAGATGTTAGATAGATGAAAGCTAGTTTTACCTTTGTTTTATCATTAGAGATAGTAGATGGTATTGATTGAAAGCTAGTATTACCTTTGCTTTAATCATTAGAAATAGTAGATATGTATTGATTGAAAGCTAGTATTACCTTTTGCTTTAATCATTAGAGATTTAGTAGATAAATATATGTATGATTGTAGAGAGTAATGTGGGAGAAAAAACTTGAAAGTTTTCATTGATAAGAAAAGAATGTACATACTGTTGGAGATTGTAATCTAACTTTTGGGATGTAAGGAAAAATAGTAGATGTATCATCTGTTTGGAAAATTAGGGTTTTAACAATAATATCACTTTAATCTCTTAGTGCTCCAAGGGATTGGTATTCTGACGCCGTTCTTAGTCATGAGGTAGTAGGATCCAAGACCTATTCGTCCTACAACCAAAAATAGACTTTCCCAGTTCTCTGTAAGCTTCCCAGCATCTAACTCTTTTATGTTCTTAGAGATCTCTCGAAGGACTACGTCATCGATTTTGAACTCGCAACTCTGTACTCTTCTGTTGTATGAACTGGTTAGTAGTATATGATGATATCGATCTAAGTTGGCAACAACTAGAGCTTGGGTTTTATCGATCTAGTTCATATTGTATGCTTACTCAAACTTATTTTCTTCATCAGTGAGTTCGTGATCTTTGACGGGATGATGATAGGCTATCGGGATTATAATTTTTATTCCATAACCAATTAGGAATGGTGGATATCTTGTTAACTATCTCGGTGTTGTACGGTAAGCCCATAAGACATGTGGCAACTCCCTTATCCAATTGCCTTTCTTCTCTGATTTGAGTCTCTTCTTGATTCATCCACTATAGTTTTGTTTATGATTTCGACCTGCCCATTGCCTTGGGGGTTTTATGGATTGGAGGGTGAATGAATAATGTTGTACTTGTTTAGAAATGCCGCAAACTTCTCTCTAAGGAACTGGGGGACGTTGTCGATCTGAATCAGGTGTGTGCAACAAAATCATGTGATGATATGTTCCTAGATAAATGAGATGGCTTCTTCTTACTGAGTTCAACAGAGGGGAACCTTTGGTTACCCAATGTGTTTAGGAATTCTCCCACGAGATCAAGTGTCCGTCATTGAAAAGGCCAGAACACCTTACTTGCTTAGAGCTCGAGAGAAGGAGCTCGTATTTGATTACCATGTCGCTGACAAGCATTACATTTTTGTGAATACTCCTCAGCCTGCTTTCATATTTTGGGCCAGAATATACCTTGTGTAATTATTCTGTTTGCGAGTGATCGACCTACGGCATGGGAGCCACAACTCCCTTCATGTAGATCTTTGAGTATTCCATCAGCTTCTGTCTTCGAGAGGCACTTGAGGTATGGTCCAGTGACCGACCTTCTATATAATTTATATTTATAAATTATGTAATGCTTCGAGTTTTCAATCAACTATCAGCGCTTTTTGGATCTTCTGGAAGTGGCCCATCACACTTGTTCTTTGGGCCAATATTTGTGAGGAAAGGTTTCCTTCAATCATCTTCTTCCTCTTTATCGCTCTCAATGTTGATCGCGTATACCGTTGGGAGATCAATGCTGGGGGTTGAAATCACTTCAATTTGGAGGTACCTTTCTTCTGCACCTAAGAGCTCAGCTGAGTAAGCCAAGGAATTAGCGTATCAAATTTGAATACAATCACTGTAAATCACAGAATTGTTGAATGTGTTCTTTTGGATCGGTGCCCTTGTACTTAGTATCCTCGGAGTATAAAATCCTGTCGGTACTTCCATATTAAACAACTCTTTTGCGAGTAGGCCACCTTACAGCTTGGTCAAATCGTCCTTATTACCGAGAGCTTGAGCTTCTAATAATTGCTTGATTCACTGATTCATATATTCTTGTGTGATGTACTGACGTGGTGCATGAACGACTTGGTGTACAGGTCGGGAGATATAAGTACCACTTCCCTTACTTAAATATTCACGAGCTAGTATCCTGGATAGAGGTCGTAGCTCCTCTTCTTGACGTTTGGAGAGCCTGCATCCTCTGTTAACTTCTAACTGATCTTCCCATCTAAAATGAATTAAAGCTTATGGTATGTGTATATCGTTACATAGATGTCTAGAAACTCCTTTGCTAGTTGCTCATCGTGGTCCCAAACTATCTCCTGCTGAAACTATTGAGTTTGCAGGGTATCTGATCATGTTCTCAGGGAGGTTGAACCTGTTGATTATCTTACAAGGTAGTTTACATTGTTGTCATCTGCTCTTCATATCGTTTGAATTCTGTTTGTCAAGCTTGACGTTCACCTTCTAGTTCTTGTTTGTGAAGCTCATGGTCGAGCAACAACTGATGTTTGAGCTCATTTCACTTCTTTGTTTTGGTGTGGAGGTTAACCCTTAATTTTGTAAGCTAATCTGGTTCAACTTAAATTTCATGTTAAACTCCTATGGCTGGCTGCTTTGAAGTCACCATGATTAAAAATTGATCGTTGAGTAACTGTATGCCTTAAGATTTCGTGGAAATATCTTTTTATCTACAGACGATGCCAAATATAAGGGCCTGATTTCGTAATAGCTCGAAAGGCTCTTACACCAAATGTACCTGTGATAGCAAATAAAATAGAAATTGACACAGGATCTAGTGTGGAAACCTCTGAATAGGTAAAAACTCGACCTCGGCTTAATGATTTTAGTAACTATAACTTTATTACTTGAGACTGATATTTTGATTACAAGTTATGATCTCTTGAGCTAAAAAAACTTCACCTCCCTTCTTCATTTGTGTTATGTCCCTTTTATAGACCTTAGTCTTGGCTCATTTAATGTACCAACATATTCTCCTGAATTGGGGGAAGAATGGAGGCTATCTCTGTAACTGTCAGTTCGTGGGAGACAGGTATCATTAACTTGCTATGTTTTACTTGGAGTGCTCGAGCCACGTCCTTCTGCAGTTCACATTCCAGGTGTCATTGTTGATAGCGTATGTCACGTACATATTGCATGAGTCTGGCATTGTATTAGCTCGATGATATCCCAGCTCGAGGGATAAGTCCCTACAGTATTAATTTCATGGGCCCATTTCCTTCCTCATTTAACAACCTTTATATCCTTATCGAAGTGGACTATATTTCTAAGTGGGTAGAGGCCATAACTTGTAAAATGATTGATCACAAGGTTGTGCTTAAATTCTTCGAAAATAACATCATATCTCATTTTGGCACACCAAGTGCCATCATCAGTGATGGAAGCTCCTATTTCAACAATAGATCATTCCAGGCTTTAATAAAGAAATATGACATTACTCACAGGGTAGCTACTCCCTATCATCCTTAAACTAGTGGGAAAGTGGAACTGTTTAATAAGGAAATCAATAACATTTTGCACAAAATAGTGATCTTTACGCTTAACAGATGCTCTTTGGGCTTACCACACCACTTACAAAATTCATATGCCACCATATAGGCTTATTAACAGGAAAACCTGTCATCTACCAGTTGAGTTAAAACATAAAGCTTATTAGGCTATCAAGTCCCTGAATGTTGATCTAAAATAATTCATCCCACATCGTAAACTCCAATTAAATAAATTGCTCGAACTTCGAAATCATGCATATGAGACTTCAAAAACTTATAAGGAGAAAATGAAAGTTTTCCATGATAAAAATATTCTTTGAAAAGTTTTCACCTTTTCAGAAAGTCTTACTTTACAAGTCTCAATTGTATTTATTTCCTGGAAAGTTACAATCATGATGGACTGGATCTTTTATTATCAAAGCAGTTTTCCCTCATGGGTCTATAGAAGGTCAAGATCCCAAAATTGGAAATGCATTTAAAGTAAATAGTCAGTTATTAAAACCATTTTTTGAACTGCTAAGTCCAACTGTCGAAGAGACACTTTTAGAACCCGTTCAGAAGTAATTTGCATACTCTGACATTATTGTTATAAATTTTGGGGGTACATCACTTTGTTAAGCTAGCGACGTTAAATTTAGCACTTATTGGGAGGTAACCAAGTCCGGTTTAAGATAAATTGTTCTAATTATCCCTACTTTCAACTCTACTACTTCAGTCTTCAAAATATTAAGAACATTTTGATAGGGGGGGGGGGGGGGGGGGGGGGGGGGGAACTCTTGAGAAAACCATAACTTACTAAATTCAATTAATCTACAAATTTTTTATTTTTAATATTTTCAAAATCAGGCAGAAAATTTTCTTACAAAAAATTAAACCTCATACTTAATATGATTACTAGGTGAAAAGTTAATTTTTCTAAGTTTGAGTCACTACTTCAGTATTAAGAAAAAAAAATCAAACAAACGCATGCAAAACATGTGCACTTCACGATAGGTAAGTATGAAACCTATTGAATTAAAAAACAATAATTTAGCAAATTTGATAAGAATGTGGTTACTTTAAGTTCCTTCTGTGTAAAATAATGGATTATATATATATATATGCAA
Organism: Kingdonia uniflora; assembly: GCA_014058105.1. Lineage (NCBI taxonomy): Eukaryota > Viridiplantae > Streptophyta > Magnoliopsida > Ranunculales > Circaeasteraceae > Kingdonia > Kingdonia uniflora. The sequence goes on along the minus strand of JACGCM010001844.1, from coordinate 2,797,829 downwards.
AATAAGAGTAGAGATAGTAGTACAATCTTGATTAAAGTATAATATGAGAAAAATAATGGTGTGAACTTAAAGTCTAGGTCATGAAGGGACATCACATCCCGACACCCTTTAGCCAATTGGCAAGGATTGTCGATCAATAGATATGGGGTAATCATTATATACTTTAGTTACAAAATAAAAAATAGAAATAAAAAAGAAAAGAAAAGAAAAAGTATAATTAGCTTAGAAATTATGTGAGTTTCTTTGTTTGTATATTTTTAATCCATACCTTTAGAAGGAAGTGAATTTTAAAAATATTTTTTGCCCCAATCATGTTGTTCTTGGAATGACCTGAATTTTTGCTTATTAAAACAATCAAGTAATTACTGATACTATATTTTTACACACTCATATTTCTACATATTGATCTATTTTTAATATTGGAGTAATATATTTTATTTTCTAAATTAATACATTTGCATCTGTCAAACACTATTAAGAATGAAAGTTTAATATTTTCTAAAGAAAATTTCCTACTAAGTCTTATGAGAGTACAAGTTTCTGAGAAAATAAATATATTGTTAAACTATTAGAATTTACTTAGTTTAAATTTTGTGGGTAAATTCACTGCAAACTCTCACGAGACTCAACTCGTCCACCAAAGGTAATTTGGTGGTTTAAAGGCTTGTTGCATCCGCTAAATGCAATCGTGTAAACTACGAAAGTGTTATCCTGTCTTTTTTTTGCTCGAGGACTAACAAAATATAAGTTTAGGGCTTGATGATAGGCACGGAATATTCACCATATTAACCTTTGATTTATATTTAGTTAAGTCGTTCTTTTACTTAATTAGTAATAACTAAAGGATATTTATAATAAATACAGGTTTACCATAATTAAAGTGCATTACGTCTTAAAAGCGACGTGTTAAACTATTTCCAATAGTGATACGGGGTTGGGTGGATTTGAAGACATGTATTTTTCATTGGCCGATTTAATTTGGGAAATCAGAAGAAGAAGTTCAAAGCGTTTGTAATATGATAAGGAATGATATTTGCATTAAATGACTAGTGCTTGCCCTAAATTTGAAATGATTTTCACATTTGTGGATATGACTTTTGGATCGCTTACCCCTCCCTCATAAAGGGGAGATATGTTTAGTTGAAGGAAGGGGAGAAGAAGACGTTCATGGAGCCTTGATAGGACGAACGCAAAAAGACTTCGAAGTTTAATTGCCTACAAGATTTTTTGAGCTTAAGTGTGGAGCATCCATCTTTGAAAGTGTTCGTTCTTTCATTGCATGGAATGCACTGTAAATTTCTCATTTTTCTTTTATGTTCGCATGGCCAGCCCTATTAGGGTAAGGATGCGAACCCCCCCCCCCCACCCCCCCCCCCCCCCCTCGAACCTCTAAGCTTCCAATAGTTATATATCTTTTCTAATTTCCTTTAGCTTGTTGTTTGTCAAGTATACTTAGTATAATATATTATGTGCTCTTTAAGGAGCACCTATAGTATATGTTTAATAAGAATCTGGGTATTTTTTAACATAATCTTATGGGGATTAATTGTCATACTATTATGTGAGTCGTATGATTTTGATTACATCTTGTAATTTAACTAAGGCTTTAAAAGTGGTTTTCATCATCATTCAAGAGTACAGAATATGTTGATCTAGCGATTTTTTTGACTAAAATGAGTACATTATTCACGATTAGGTCGTCAAAACACTATACTTCAATTGGGAACTTATAGTAATTATTTGCTTGGCTATGATTATGGTGGTGAAATCCCTATAACCCGCAATTGTTCTATTTCATTATTCAGCTTCTAACCTTTGTTTATTCTATAGTCCGTAACATTACGATTCTTTTGTCTTTCATTCATTCTCATTTTTGTATCAAAAGCCAATTAAAGAAGAGGATTAAAATTAACAGTCCTTGTGGGGTCGGCTCGCTTTTACCTATACACGTTTTTTTTTCAATAAATGTGTGCCATTTGCCGAGTATTCTTTTAGACCATCATAGTTTTTGGGCTCGAGTTGCCGGGAGCACTTTGAAATGCTATTATACGGTTTAACTGTAATTTGGTTTTTGATTACAATTGTTTTTCGCGCTTATTTATTTATTTATTGTTTGCCCAGTGGGCAATTGCAGAATTTCTTTAGGCAGAATATAATTCAATTAAACCAGGACAAGAGGAGGACTCTTTTTGCTTTCCGCCATAGGCAATGCCGTCCTCACCCCACAATATGTCATACCTTTTTGTTATTACGAGATTTCACCTCTCACTATTATCGTTTGTTAAAACTGTTTTTTACGTTGCTAGAAGTACTAGTAATTAAATCTCATATATTTATTCCCCCCATATCCACGATTCACTAGACTATTCCAGTCACTCATATTCATTTCATACTCTTCCCATCGCACTATTCCACTTTATATTCATATCTAATATTCACTTTTACTTTCATATCATCCATTGTAAGGTCTTAGTCAACGGATCAACAACCATGACCAAGGTAGAACTATGTGTTACCTCAACAACACTTTTCTCAATACAATCTTTATTATAGCATCCATGATGATAGATGTAGTAAAGGAAACCAAGCATGAATTGCAAGCTTGTAGCTTTACCCCATATGAGAAGCCAAAGGGCTATGACTGTAGTTTATTTTGCTTCACTTCAAAATCATCCATTGAGAATTTGTTTATGGTAAACGAGAAGAAAAAAATGTTATCATAAATATTATCATCAGTAATACCAAAAAACAAATGTATTGAGGGAAAACATACAAGACATGAATGTTAAGCTTGCACTTTGCGCACCATGACTTATAATAACTCAGCACCTTATCTTTTCAAAGTTTGATAGACTTGTAATCCAGCTAAAATTAAAAGAAAAGAACTCTGAAAAACTCTTAAGAACTAAAAAAAATTTCTTAAGAGAATTAAAAAAGAAAAAAACTCTTAAAAAATGAATAAAATCTAATTTTTTGAGTCTTTACGCATGATAAAGTTAGAAAGTAGAAGTATGATATGCTTTATCTGATTGAAAACACTATCCTTTTGCAATTTCATCTCACAAAAAAAATTATTAGTATAGTCAGATGATATATAATTAAACGATATGATGTTTTTGTCGGCACCTGAAACCCAAAGAAAGCGTGAAGCTAATCAAGAATGTTTTCCCCACTCTTACTAACGTACCCGATTGACCATCTCAAATTCTTAGTCAGACAAAGTACGTCAAAAAAAAATCTAACCTTCTTGAGTGATTAAAATAACTAGTTAAGTAAGAAAAAATATCAAAACTATTTTAGGTGAAAAAAATTAAAAAAAATATATTCAACCTCCAACAACCATACATTCCCCTGGATATAAAACTCGAGTATAATTGCCCAATGGAAGAATATTGTAATAGTCATCCATCTTGCAATCTCTTGATATAAATCCTTCTGAGTAAAATGGAAAAATTCTAATACTCCTAAAAACTCAACCCTTCGGCCTACTTGAACTCCAAGCCGTTCGTCAATGAGAACTTACAAGTCAAGGATTTATTAAATTACTCGAATTTAATTTGGCTTTTAAAATTAAAGCAAAACCGTAGGATTCACAACAAATTGTATGCCAAAGTTAAACAAACCTCAAAAATGTTGTTGGGTCATATACATAATTGATTTTGCAATTATTTAGTATATATGGTATTTTTCACCTAGTATTAGCATATACTCAAGAAAAAAAAAATTGTAAGTATTTTCAATCGTGTTTCAGTTGGTTTCTCGCATTTTTGTTGAATTACAAAGTACGATGATATGAGACAAAAAAAAATGTGACAAAATACGTGAAAAAGCAACATATCTACATCTAGATGCAATTGATGTAACCATGAATCACATTACATCTCCACCGCAACTGCTTAAATGTGATCGAATCCAGATGCATTGCAATTTATCATATTTTGTCACTTTTTATCATTTTTTTATCCCATATTATCGCATTTTCTAGTGTAACGCAAATGTGAGAAACCAACAGAAACACGATAGAAAACACACAAACATAAATATTGTGTAAGGATATGCAAAAACTAGGCGCAAAATACCATTTACATTAAATAGTTTCACAATTAATTATACGATATTAATATATGATACAATTATGAAAATTATAAGTTCCTAATAAGATTAAGATAGGTGATACGAAAGACAAGATAATTAATTACTTTATTTTAACCCAAACCTAAAATACAAAATACATACATCCAAAAAAAAATCGGAAGCTAATGATCTGATAGTTTGCTACTTGGCATAATTAAATTTCCTAGTTATGGTTTGTTAGTTTTTACTTGGCAATGAGGATTATATTTCAAGTTATGTGTGTTAGTTGTTACTTATTATATATGTCGATATATAAGTTATTCATCTCCTTTTTGGATTGCCTAAGTTCAGGTGCGGCCCAGACTATTGGCGCATAAGAAGATCACCTTAGACCCCAAAATTTTAGACATAAATAAAGGGCCCAATATTATAAACAAGTGTATAGAAAAAAGACCCAAAACAAAAAAAAATGAAAGATAGGCTATTGGTTAGAATAAGTTGATATGATTAAGAGGTCCAAGGTTCAAAACTTCATATCGGTTTTGATAAAATTTAATTTTTTTAATAAGAAAATTCCACTACCCAAAAGAATTTACTCCTGCGGAGGGCTCTAAGGTCGAACCACGCCTTTATCTCCCTAGACCTCAAGGTTGTCCCAGCCTAAGTTTGTTATTTCTTCTTTATTATACTTTTATCAATTTTTCTTATTAAATATATTGCATATGTAGATTTATGTCAACTTATATTATAATTCTAAGCAATTTTTGGATAATATTCGTGTTATTCGCAGTGGAATTTTTTTGCTCCTTATCACATCGCAGCACGCATTAACTGTTAGATATTTTAATTTACAACATTAACTACATTGGTTTACACATTGTGAATAAAATTTGTTTTAGTTTTAATTATAATTCGATGTTTGTGCTTTGTGGTTGTTTTAGGCTGGGACATGTATAGTAGAGTTGATTGCTCTTGAGATGTTAAAACAAGTATAATTTTTATAAACTTATTATTGAATATCTTTTTTTTAAGTGGCGATTGATAGACGTAGAAATACATAGAATTAGTATACTAAAAAGTATCGTTTTATAGATCCTGATTTATTGTTTATTAATAATTATTTGCATTTTTTTTTTTAGTTTTAGATAGTTATAACTGCTGGAGTTAATAAACACGGAAAGACACCTAATTGATGAAAAAAGAAGTGAATGCATCTCCAGCAGATTCCTAAATCATCCAAATAAGTTGTTTACGTTCATTGTATCTAAAGATTTGTACCAAATAATGAAGATGATGAAGGATTGTACAAGGATTAGCTTGTGAATAATTATCAAGATGGAAGATAAAGTAGAAATGAGATAGAACTTATCTGAGATATGGTTTATCTTTACTTTGAGATAGAGTTTCAGAAATATAAACAAGTCTATCCTATCTTCTATAAATAGGATAGAAAATCAATGTAATTTTCAACTCAATTTGGAGTAAATAAAGTTTAAGTTCTTCAGTAGTTTCTTCTCTCTCTCTCTTTTCTTTACTTTATGCTATTAGAATTAAGTTGTAATCAAGCGCCTAATATGGAGAGCTAGTTTCCTTAGCCTAGGCTAAGGATCGACCCTCCGGAGATTTTGAGCTAAGTGAAGTATATATATAATAGAATAGATTTAGTATTTCTCCCCAATACTCTTGTTTGTAGTAGGGAAGGGTTGATCTAGCCATGATAACCCTAATTTATTGTGAAGATGAAGTCGATGCCAAATTAGCCATATTTGGTGGTCTAAACTTTAAAAGAGATTACTACATCACTAGACTTGAAACATTTGGCCTAACCATGGAGGGAGTGTACAATACCTAGATCCGATTGTCCAAGAATGATTAAGTCCTTATGTAGGGTTTTAGCTATAAACTCTAGATTCTTGCCACGACTATCATGAGCAGATAAATTTTAGTATATAAATATTATTTCAGCAAACTATGCCGGAGTAGATCTAAAGCCTAGGTTTCCATTCTTTGAATTGTACCCAAGTTCGCACTATAGTTTAGTTTAGATTTAAATTTCAGCTAAAAACCTTTTTAGGAAATTAGTTTAGAATTCGTTTATTAGTTAATTAAGAAATTAGATTTTTAATACGTTTACTCCCCGTGGATTTGACCCCCGCCTGCCCTTATTATATTACGATACCCGTATTTATGAGTGGGGTATTTAAACCGAGTTTTTTCATGCAACAAAATTGGAGTCACGGCCGGGAAGTTTAGTGGTCTATTAAAAAATTATTTTTTATTTTAAATATTGAAGTAATTTTCTTATTATTAGATTAGTAGAATTCTTTTTAAGGGCACTTGATGTTTGTCAGGCACGAGAGAGGGTACAGGCCACAGTTCACAAATATTTTGATGGAGCCCTATTTTGATCTCTCCATTTTCATTGACTTATATCATTCCATACTTGGGCCTACTATTGTCTCCTCACTATCACATTAGCTTTTCTTTTGAAGTTGTTAGCTTTTCATTTGGAGTTTTTTTTTCTTAAATTGTGAGGCATTAATGGTTAGCTAAATAGAGGAAAAGGGACCGGTTGACTCCCTGTAGTGCCCCGCTTTTTATCATCTTAGTCATACTATTTTAATTCGTTGATGCGTCGTTGTTAGTCACTATGTTGCTTCAGTTGCATATGATCATAACCATTATCCAAATTGTTTTGAATTTAAAACTCTTGAGGGATATTGTCAAACCTATCACCCCGATTAACTTCTAACTGTTGATACCCTCCTCCTTTATCTTTGATTTGTTACTTCATCTCCTCCTTAGAATCAGCCGTCCAATCAAAACTCACTCTCTCTTAAACCTTCTCCAATCTCTCTTTCTCTCTCTCTAGAATCTCATCGGATAACAACATTACTCCGGTTGGATTTCGACCCTATAACCTCTCTTTTGTCCTTTCAATCTCAAACCCATCTTGATTGAATCTGATTCTGTAATATTTGAAAGCTTTTGAGGCGAGCTTCTTTGGTGACTCCTGGACTCGATAACCCAGTGATTCTTGTTTCTCAAGCTCCCTTTTGTGATAGTAGAGTTGAAGTATTGTATGAGATGTACAAGAGCATTAGCAGTTCTGTGGTTGATGATGGGCTAATAAACAAGGTTTTGGCGATATAAAACAAGGCTTGGATTGAAGACTGAATTATGTAATGTCGGAGGTTTTGCAGATGTTTTGGCAAGGTTGATGATTGAAGTAAGATGCAGTTAATTCCTTCTCCGTCCATTTCCCCAAGGAAAGTACACTTATCCATGATTATTTGCATTAATTGATACAAGTAAATCATAACTATTGAGCGTGTTCTATTCGTTACTATTGAAAGCCTGCTCTAGATAAAATTCTATTCTTGGTATTTACCTTTTGATTGTCGTTCTTATCATCGCATCAATGATAGTATTGTAGACAGAAATTTGTATGTAGTCTTATATTCTCTAGAGATTTATTTTAACATAGATGGGCGTAGAGTTAGATTGTAGTTCTAGATAGGAATGTAAGTGCTTTACCCACTGCAGTACTCTTTAAGAAATTCATGAACATTAGGCTTCTTCCTTACTAGTTATGATTACAGTACTTTCGTTGGTAATACATATATAGAATAGTTCCATCATAGATCGTAATCTAGAATTATATATTGTGCTAGAGTTAGAAGGGTTTGGGGAGCTGGTTCGCATGTTATTTTGGAAGTTAGGGGAAATTTGTTTGATTGAAAACTATATGTTGACAGGCTAGTGTATATCATGTATATAGTTAAAGATCAAATGTGTAGTTGGATTTAGCTTATGTATTGGATCAGGTTGGTTGCATGTTGTTGAGTTTTTTAAATGGGAAGTGGTTTTACATTTCGATAAGTATGCACCAAGGACAAGTTTATAAGAGTTTATCGTGGTTTAGGGAGCATCATATATTCTTCATAGATTTAGTGTAGTATTACTTCACATTCTGAATAAGGTTGTTTTCTTCAGGGCTTTTTTGTCATCTTGTTCTCCTCAAATCATATACCAAGAAGTAGTAATTTAAGGTGGATCATAGTCTGGATAATATTCCTATCTAAGGTTAGTTTTATGGAGTTGTAAGAGTTAAATGATGGTTATACAGTAAAGATATTTTCTAACAGTTAATGATGAGTTGTATTGGGGATGATTATAGTATAATGTTGATTATTTAAGGCACGGCGATAATTTAATTATCTTACTTATGGGATGGAGTGTTTGGACTAAACTTTACCTTAAGACTTTATAGTTCAGTAAGTAGCTTATCGATACTTGTTTGGTTTGAGGCGATTTTCCATATATATATATTGATGGCATAATATGGCAAAGGACATGGGTTGTGAGGCATACAAGTACCTTATATGGTCTACGGGAGAAGTAATTCTCTAGGTGCTTTCTTGCTAGATATTACATTAGTAATAATAAGAATTCTTGAGACATCGATTATGTCAATTTTGGACAAGGTGGCCTTGTGTTGTACATACTACTCATTGTTAGATTTGTATTCTAAGGCGCGAGTGGAGTAAGAGAGTTTTTTATCACTAGTACATTTGGGCGAGTCCTTTATTCTAGAACTTAGATGATCCCTTGGTTTGTCCTTTGTGACAACCATTTAAGATAATGGATTTTCCATGATTTAGTAGTACGCGACTTAGATTCGCTTTGACGCTTAGGGTTTCTTTTTGATATAGTCGCACTTGTTGGGCATGTTACGACAGATAGCATTGGATGTTGAAGCTTTACTTCATTTGATAGAGTCCCCACTTGTTATTAAAGTAAGGGTAGATAGATCATCTGGTCGTAAGAGCGGTAGGTCTTTGGATTTAATCCTAGATGCTGATTAGGCTGGGGCAGATAGATCATTTGATTCTTATAGGATTCAAACGTCTTCCTTTCCATTCTGTTTGGATAACTTCGAGTTAATGTACACAGTAGGGTTATGTTGTTACGGTCCTTGGGTTCGAGTCCCTAAATCAAATATGAGGTAACTGTTTATCAGTGTTCCCGGGTTGTAAGTCCCTAAATTCTTTCCCGGTTACTTCTCGGTTGCATGCTTCACGAGCATCCCATGGGCAGATCCCTAAAAGTTGAAAATAAAATAGGCTTTAGACCTGTAGGTTGAAATTCCTTGAACACCCTAATCAGGTGCATTTCTCCTAAATTCCTGGCTCACTAAAAAGGAATTCGTCAATCCCTGGCTCGCCACTAAGGGATATGCTTCTGTTGAGGACAGAAGGGTGCGAGAGTATGGTCCCACTGAATTAAAAGTGACCCTGTGTACGTGACTTTCAAATTCTCTTTCCTCATTAACCGTACTTCTTAGGTTGTAGTAGTTAGATCTAATTTTAGGCTATCGTTGATATCTTGGTAGGATATTAGTTTTACTTAGACTGCCTCCTTAGAACTCGTAGCTTGGTTGATATTCTTCTATACTTCCGTTAGAATTTTCATGTCTCTTTTCTGTGTTTATCTTGGTCTATCATGTCTTATGATCTTGGATATTTGTACTTGCTGGGCGTTGTTTGCTGACGCCTTGCGCATATATACTTTTTTAGGTGAATTGTTGCGGTAGCGATACTAGTAGTTGGAGCAAGCTGGACTTGCATCTTTTGGAGTTCTGGCCATCCTTGTGATATTATTTATCATTTCTATCTCTTTTAGATTTTCTTCCGCCGTGTAGTTTCTTAGTGTTGTATATGTATTTACGATTTGTTTTAAATTGTAGTACGTCTTTTGGGGGTTCATCTTTAGGATGCCCGACGTTACACCTCAGAATTTGCGTTCATAATAGTTTATTAAGAAGCCAATTTTGGGGGCGTGGAACTCCCCATGTTGTACTCCTCTAATAACTCCTCTCATGAATCGTTTGATACAAAAGATCAAAAGTTTCCTTTATTGCTGACAAGGCATATAAAAACTAATTTATCATCTCGTCCTTTTTAATTTATCATCCTCATCTCTCCACTAATCTCTCTTTTTCTCCCCGTTCCTTTTCGTTCCCCATCTCCATTGTGGAAAAAAAACCATTAAAGTTTGAGAGAAAATAATTAAAATTAACAAGGTCTGTGTTTTTGAAGCCTTAAATCCATCACAAATTACTCAAAGACAACAATGTGAATTGTTGACAAGGCATGTAAAAACTAATTTATCATCTCGTCTTTTTCAATTTATCATCCTCATCTCTCCACTAATCTCTCTTTTTCTCCCCGTTCCTTTTCGTTGCCCATCTCCATTGTGGAAAAAAACCATTAAAGTTTGAGAGAAAATAATTAAAATTAACGAGATCTGTGTTTTTGAAGCCTTAAATCCATCACAAATTACTCAAAGACAGCAATGTGAATTACATACAGTTCTTGTGCAAGTTGGAGACTACCATTGATCTATAAAATGTAAAACCTCAGTAACTTTGGATAAATTAACTTATCAACAATCAAGTGGTCATATTCAAGATGCCCTCTTGTGTTTGTTAAATGCTTTTTCAATTTTCCATGTCTTGGTTACGTCATGTTCGAGATCAAAAAGAGAAGTGAAGTGGAGGAAAAAGAGGAGAAATACGGGATAAAGGTTGGGAGAGAAATCAAAAACGAGATATTAGTTCTCTTTCTCTTGCCTTGTCAACAACATTTTTAACCGTTGATCTTTTGTATCTTAAGGTTCATGAGAGGAGTTATTAGGGGAATATAACATGGGGAGTCAACGTTTTGGAGTTCTTAATAATTTTCTAACTTAGGCCCATGCATCAGTTTGTTTTAGTCTCCTAGCAATTGGGTTTGGGCTTTGCGGACATGGCTTTCTTTATCAAAAATGGTGTACTTCTAAACACCGCCCGGGCATTTGAATTCCTTCGCACTAAAACAACAACAAAGGAAACCTAAATTTGATTCAGTCTCAAAACAAAGATGTTCACTATTCTTCAATCTTTACAATTACAACAAAATGAATATCACTTGAAAAAATGATTACTAGGGACTAGATATTAGAGACGGTGTAAAATTTGTCTCTAATAATAAAATATTTGGGACGGTTTTGAATCAGTCTATAATATTTTAGTTTATGAGACAAAAAGAATTACTCTGTCCCAAATAATATAAGTTTAGGGACAGTTGGATTTGGGTGTCCCAAATTGTATAAGTTTAGGGACTGCTGGACATGGCCTTCCCTTATAATTTAAGTTTAGGGGTGGAAAAAAATATTGTGAAAATGAAAAGGTCAAATTTCATGCACGCAAGTTAACTCTCCTTCCCCACAATCCTTCCTCCCTCAACCTTCTGCGACTATGCTAAACTGAAATACACGATCACAACCCCAAAATTGCTAATTCCTTTATTGTTGTTGTTCTTGGTAATTTGCTGAATTGATAGTTTATGATTTACTAAATTGCTAGTTTATGTTTATCTCTGGTAACCAGATAACAAATGATTCTTAGAATTGGTACTTTCTGATGGGCAGTGAGGAAAGAGGGGAATCCCAAGTTTGAAGTATTGGTGGGTGTTGTTAAACATATTGGATTGATAATGTGTGTGATTGTAGGGTTTTTGTGGTTGAGTGTTGGCGAGTTTTGGCGATGGAGGCGTTCAATACTCTCGTGCCTTTCATTGTCATCTTTTATCTATAGGTAGTCTACTTAACTGGCACTACAAGAAAAATGTGCAATGACCACTGATAGCCTTTATTTTTTGCCAATATTTCTCACTGACAGAGTTCAACAAGTTTGATCGTGGCTAATAGCCTATTCCAATGGCAAAAGGTTTATCTGCCAAAAAAGAAATTGAAGTCAAGGGTATGTGTTAAAAAACCATGACTAAATACACAAATCCGTGACAAGAAATATTGTGCGCATGTTTTAGCTTCTGACTCTGTTTACGCATTGAAATCGAAAGATAGAAGCCCATTGTTCTCTTCTCTCTTCCCGGCATTTCGTAAATGAAAACATCACCTCCTTTACCTCTTCTCTCCTCGATTTATTACTAATCTCATTAAAATAAAAACTTTACCTCCTTCACCTCTTCTCTCCCCGATTTGGTAAACAAAACATTAATCTAATTTTGGTTATTGTTTATTTCTAATCAATTTGGGTATTTAAAATTTGATTTCAATCGTTGTGTTGTACTCGATTTGTTACTAATCACAACTTGTTGATTTTAATCCATCAGTTTAAGTTCTTAGAGTTATTGATTTCAATTGGTCATTAGTAGGTACCTCTCTCTCTCTCTCTCTCTCCTCTCTCTCTCTCTCTCTCTCTCTCTATTTGCTCTAGAGTATGTGATTTGTAAGAAAAATTGATCATCCACTTTTAGGTACTCTTAGATTCACTCTCTTTGATCGATTTGATTTTGCTGAATCTCAAAGTAAGGAAGGTTTTTGAGTAGGTTTTGGTAAAAATATAGGGAAATTAAGTCTTTCTTTGAAGGTTATTCAATTGTGTGTGTGAATTAAATTTTAAAACCCTACTTTTCTGAATCTTTCACTTGATTTGTGATTTGAATTAATAGAGGCAACTATTAAGACGTTTGTTGTAAAATTTTCACATTCATTTATCAAAAAATTAATTAATTAATCACTGCTGCTATCTGTTGGTGAACTTCGATCTGCTGGTGTTCTTCAATTGCTGATTTCTTTTGGAACTCTTAGATTGTTAATTTTTGTTGGTGCTATTAGATTGCTGATTTTTATTGGTTCTCATATATTTTTGAGCTCCGTTGATCTCTTTTGCTACTCTTGGATTTGCTGATTTGTTCTTCTTAGAACTGCTTATAAGTTTTCCAATTTCCAACTATAATTCGTTTTTAGAATTGCTTGTAAGTTTTTAATGTGATTGAACAATTTTTTTACTGTTAAGTATTAAATTGGTTGTAACCACACATAAATAACTCTATAGTTAAATTATTTGTAGTGGTTTTCTCATTAAGAGCGCCTATATCAGTACTAATACACTACTTTTTACGTGATTTGGGGGAGCGTGAGTAAAGCACGTAGAATATTTGATGAAATAACAGTAAAAAAAAACTTTATTTTATGTAATTCTATGATCAGGGGGTATGCCTGTAATGGGTATCGAAATATGTTGAGTTTTGGAGAGACATAAATAATTATTTCTTCTTCTTGTATTTATTGGAAAAATTAAAATCAACCTAAATTGAAGTCCTTTTTGCTCTCTCTTCTGCTATTGTCAATGTTGGTTCATCAGAGCAACAAAAGAGAATAATAAGTAATCTCTCTCTTTCATGTCTCAAATCTACTTCTCTAGTAGTAGATTCTCTTGTTCATGTTTAACCAAGAGATCACCGGTCCAGAGAAACCCAAAGAGATGATCAACCAAGAGAAGACCGATTGCGAACCTCTCGGTCTAGATCTAAAAATCCAGATAAAGTCTCTCAGTATTTTAGACTTACATCTTCAGCATCGATAACTCAAGGTAGTCGACGTACTCGTCCTCAAACTCCCCCACCACCTGAAAGAAGACCAATCAGGGACCGATTGGGATCAGAAGGACAAGGAGATTTTGATCCCCAAATCATAACTCCAAATCCCCCTCAGCAGCTTATTACATTAGACGACCTAAATAATAGAATCGATGCCATAAACTCTTATATACCAGGCAGGCGATCTGTTCTGGACAGGATCGAGACAAACCCCATTTCTCCTCATCTCGAACTTATGCCCATCCCAGAAAATTTCCATATACCAAAATTCATCCAGTATGCAGACACCGACCCACTTACCCATGTTTGACATTTCAAAGCTGCGGTAGGCTTATACTCTAAACTCAATCACATGCTCTGGAGGCTATTTAATATGAGCCAGAAAGAAGAACCTCTTAAATGGTTCCACTCAATCCAAGAGGGTTCCATTACCACCTTTAGGCAATTGCAGCGCCAGTTCGAGTCTAATTATGCTCACGCTAAGGAGCAGGAGATAACTTCGGATTCATTCTTTTTCTTCAAAAAAGATGCAAAGGAAACCCTAGCAAGTTTCTATAAATGATTCTTGCAAGAAACAAGGAAAATTGGGAACTCTTATCCCAAGATCGTTGTCCCTACATTTACCTTAGCCCTGCATATCGACTCTAAAATTCACGAAGAGCTCACGCTGCACAGGCCACAGATAGTTACTGAACTGATTGATGTAGTTAACAATTACATCGAATTAGAACGATTGAAGAAGGACAAGATGAAAAGCTCATCTGCCATTCATTCTCGAGACTTAACTTCAACTATACCTCAAAATTTGACAACCACCGAAGCACCAAAGCAACGAGGTAGGAATACTGACAACAATCGAAGACGGGAAGGTCGACCAGACATGCCAGTCCCAGTTTTGCCAATGATGATAACCACTCTCTCAACCATTTTACAAACGATAAAGGAAGATAAATGTTATCGAACACCACAAACTGTCGCAGACATCCCCACAAAACCTCTCTGGCAATATCACAATGTATACAACCACGAAACTGACAACTGCTACTCTCTCATCCGAATCTTTCACCACATCCTGCTCGTTAGAAGACATCACAATTATATCATCGACATCCAGAAATTTCTTGAAGATGAGGCCAAAAATAAAGACGTCGACCAAAATTACAATCAGGGGCAAGCTCGTCACCTGTAAATGATTGAGATCGATAAGGGGAAGAAAAGAAAACAAGATGATCGGATCACATCCTGCTGTAAAATGACTTCCTCAGACAAATCTGCAAAACTTCTTCCCACATCAAGCAAGTCCAAACGTCCATACCATAATACTTTTGAGGACTATGATACTACCCACGTAAAGTACCCCCATGATGATCCTCCAGTCATTATGCTCATAGTCGGGCAAGACTACCTCCATACACTGCTCATCGATATAAGTAGTACCACAGATGTACTATTTTACAGAGCAATCAAAGTCTTAGCACTCAGCGACTCTGTTAAAGCTTCGACAACGACAATCACTGGATTCAGCAGGTCGAAGGAATCAGCCACAGTTTAAGTCGGATCTGAAACTACATTCGTCAAATTTCTCGTCATTAATGCAAAATCCAAATATCTGGGAATTATGGGAAAAAGTTGGTTATACTCTATCAAAGTTGTACACTTCACGTACCACCTGGCTTTGCATTTTTCGACAGACCACGGAGTCTATGAAATCAAAGGTAGCCAAGCAATCATACGTATGTGCAAAAATACGACCATAAATCCACACACGGCAAAACCTCTCAAAACATAGCAACTACAAAAGGAGGCACCCCCTATGTTCGAGCAGCACGACAACGAAGCAGTCGATACCGTAGACCTTGATGGTCCTGAACGTCACACATTTGTTGGCTCCAAGCTATCAACTGACAAAAAAGAAGCCATGATCTAGTTCCTTCAAAAGAATATCAACATCTTCGCATGGACTTTCCAAGAAATGCAAGGAATCGATGCCTCTATAGCATGTCATAAATTAAACCTCTTTCCAGACAGCAAAGCCGACATTGAAAAATGACGAAACCTCACTCATCGCCTTTGCAAAGCCGCAAACGAGGAAATTGATAAACTCATTCGTGTTGGATTCATTCGAGAAGCCAAATATCCCATATGGGTGTCTAACATTGTGGCAGCCCCAAAGAAAAATGGAAAAATCAGGATCTGTCTAACATTTGATACTGAACGAGGTCTTTACTGCTGCACAGTAATGCCTTTTGGGTTAAAAAATGTTGGTGCAACTTACCAGTGGCTCGTGACCCAAATGTTCAAAGATTACTTCGGCAAAATCATGGAAGTCTATATCGACGATATGATCTGTAAAGGCCTAAAGAGCGAGGATCATACCGCACACCTCCAAACCATCTTTGATATCCTTCGCAAATATAAAATGAAACTCAACCCAGAAAAATACCAATTCGGTGTTGCGTCCGGTAAATTTCTGGAACACCTAGTCAGCAATAGAGGAATTGAAGTCGATCCAGCACAAATCAAAGCACTTACTGCCATGCCATCTCCCCGAATAAAAATAGATGTTCAATAATTTACGGGAAAAATCACTGCCCTTCATAGCTTCATCTCCAAATCCTCTGATCGATGCAAATTTCTTTACCTCCGTCTTCGTGATGATCCCACTACAGTTACAAAGAAACAACACAAGGAAATCATTTGGACTCCTGACTATGAACTAGCTTTCCAAGATCTTAAATGATACTTGGGGCGTTCACCTATCATGAGTACACCCGTTGATGGCGAAGTACTCACAATGTATCTTTCCACAATAGAAGACTCCGTCAACTCTGTCATTATTCAAGAAGACACAGGCATTGAGAAACCCATCTACTATATCAACAAAACTCTTATGCCTGCTAAAAAATGGTATACAACCACAGAGAAGCAATTGCTCGTCTTGGTCTACAGCACTCAAAAACTCCGTCCATACTTCTAAGCTTACCCCATCAAAGTCATTACAAAATACCCCCTCAAACTTGTACTCTCAAAAATGGAAAATTCTCGACGAGTACAACAATGGTCTATTTTTCTTGGAGAATATGACATTTCCTTTGAAGCACAGATATCAATCCAAGGAAAAATAGTCGTTGATTTCTTAGCTGATTTCCCTGTTGAAGACCCTGACTGGGAAGAACTCAAAAAATTATTCACAGATGATTCCATTGCTAAGCCCGATGCATGGCTGAAAAGTACTGGATGACAACTCTTCACCGATGGTTCCGCAGAGCCAAAGGGATCAAGAATCGGAATTGTACTCGTAACACCTTCAAACCATCGCATAGAAAAAGTCATCAAGCTAAATTTCTATGCTTCCAACAACGAAACAGAATATGAAGCTATACTTCATGGGCTCGATATCACACTAGCACTCAGAGCCGAAGAATTAGCAGTTTACGTCGACTCTTTATTCGTGGCCAACCACTACAACAAGACATTCCGAACAAACAGAAAGTTGGTCGAGTATGCAGCTCTAGTCGAAGCCAAGATGATCAAGTTCAAACAAGCTTCAGTATCTTATCTACAGCGACAAGAAAATTGTCACGCTGATGCTTTAGCATACATCGCTGCTATGCTCGGGGATAGTGAAAGACGATCTTTGGATATAAAAATCATCAAACATTCTGGCCTCGACGTGCAATATACAATGCAGATCACCATTGCAGAAGATGAAGATCCTGACAACTGGAGGAAACCATTTTATTTATACCTTGACTCTAACATCCTGCCACGTAACAAAGAAGAAGCCCGCTCACTGCTGGCTAGATGCCCCCGATTCATAGTTTAGAATAAAATCTTATATCGTATCACAGGGGGAGGACCGCTGATCGAATGTATTTCTCAGAAACAAGCTCACACAAAAATTTAGGAACTTCAAGAAGGTATTTGTGGCGCTCACATATCAGGATAATCTTTGGCACAAAGAGCTTTCGCCCAATGTCTATACTGGCAAAAAATGTTACAAGATTGTGAAACTTTTGTACTGAAATGTTATAAGCGTCTGATTCATACTCAAGGCATCAAAAAATTAGCACTCAACTTACACGTCAGTAATGTCCTCTGGCCATTTAAACGATGGGGGATCGATATCATTGGACCTTTCCACCCAGCATCAAGAAATCGCAGATTCATTCTCGTGGCCAAAGATTACTTTACAAAATGGGATGAAGCAGTTCCCCTCCATCATACAGACAAGAATGAAGTTATCAAATTCCTCTGGGAGCACATCATTACTAGGTTTGGCTGTCCACAGATGATACGATCTGACAACGGAAAGCAATTCATCAGTAAAAAAGTCCTCGCATTCCACCACAAGTACAAAATCCACCTCTCCACATCCACACCCTACTACCCTCAAGGAAACGGACAAGCTGAAGCCATCAACAAAAGCATTAAATCAGGACTGCGCAAACGTCTCGATGGCAAAAAAGGAAGATGGGTCGATGAACTACTTAGTGTTCTCTGGGCTTACAGAACGACTCCTCGAACTTCAATAGGTTGCACACCATTCATGATGGCCTTCGGTACCGAAGCAGTCATCCCCTCAGACCACGATCTCCCCAGTACACGAAGAAATTTATCTAATGAAGAAAATGAGCTCGGTCACCTCTGCAATCTAAACTGGATTGAGGAAACCCGGGACCACGTTATTACAAACTTGGGACGATATCATGACACCATGAAAAAACCCTATAACAAAAATGTTTGGCCACGAACATTCGGAATCGGCGACTTGGTCTTTCGACGAATTGTAGAAACCACTCGACCTAAGAATTTTGGCAAGCTATCTAAAAATTGGGAGGGGACGTACATCATCAGCGATAAAATAGACAATGGCACATATTGGCTGATGACAGAAGATGAAGTCCAACTCGAATTCCCATGGAACACAGTCTAGCTAAAGAAATTTTACAGATAACTATTTGTAACAGCTTTCACTATTTCAAATAAAAACTCTTTACTACCATCTTTGCAACTTATTACTTGATCTCGATCCAACTTTACAGTTACATCCAGACAAGCATTAATCTTTCTCATATCGACTTGATCTTGTTCCATACTTTATAAGTATGCCCCCCAAGTCAAGCTATCATCTTTCTAACTCATAATTTGATCTCGATCCAACTTTAGAGTTAAATCCAAACAAGCATTAATATTTCTCATATCGACTTGATCTTGTTCCATACTTTATAAGTATGCTCCAAGACAAGCTGCAATCTTTCCAACTCATTACTTGATCTCGATCCAACTTTACAGTTACATCCAGAGAAACATTAATCTTTCTCATATCAGCTTAATCTTGTTCCATACTTTATAAGTATGCCCCAAGATAAGCTACCACCATTCCAACTCATAACATGATCTCGATCCAACTTTACAGTTACATCCAGACAAACATTAATCTTTCTCATATCAGCTTGATCTTGTTCCATACTTTATAAGTATGCCCCAAGACAAGCTACCATCTTTCCAACTCATGATTTGATCTCGATCCAAGTTCACTGTTAAATCCAGACAAGCATTTATCTTTCTAAATATCGACTTGACCTTGTCCATACTTTATAAGTATACCTCAAGACAAGCTCGGATCTTTACTATTTATAAATTAGTATTAATCCGTACCAATTGAGTATGCACTCAGGATAAATAATATATTTTACCTATCAGTTATTATTTATGTTATCCAATGTACATACTTCACATCACATCATTTTTGCAACAACATTAAAATTCGATAAAAAGTACTAAATTTAAACCCGCAAAATCAAATTGTTCGGTCCCACTGACCATTTGTTACATAGTTTCACTTAGCACAACCTACTTTAACCGAGAATTAACATCTCCGAGGGAGATTTTTTGTCAATTACGATACCTTCGGGAACCTGCACATCTAATACTTTACTAGGACGAGAACCTTTGACCTCCATCGTCGCTTCATCTTCGACCATTTTAATTACTCCACGAACATCAGGGGTCTGGGGTATTTCATCATCTGAGCTATGATCGCACGGGAGACCTCCAGCTTTTACGATTCCCTTGTAGTATTTTTTCCTTTCTTCTACCTCCTCGAATTGCTCAAAATAATGCAACCTCACTTCCTTGCACTTTTGCAACTTTTCTTCGTTCATTCGAGCTTTCACCTCATCAAGAACTTTGCCCTGCTCCAGCTCCATTGCGTTGCGCGCATCAGCAACTTGATCTCTCACATCTTTCTTATACATGGTTTTCTGCAATGCCAAGGCTTCTTTCTTTTCTTTCTCTAGCACCTTCTTCACTTCAGCCAGCGTAACCTCCTTTGCATTCTTTGCTTCAAGCTTATATTTATTCAGCGTCGCATTCAGAGTAGCATTTTTCGCACTCAACTCCTTCTCTATATTTTTATAGGCAACCAACTGGTTTGCCAACTCACCACTACCCATAACATAACCCATTGCCTCACCCATCAACTTCTTAATCTGCATGAAAGTCATATAATGAGTATTCGATTGACCTATTAAACTTTTAATTCGAGCATAAGCATTAAAATTTCTCACCTTCGCCAAATTCCCCTGCCCTTCACTCAAAAAACTATCCAAGCTACCAATTCCCACCATAAAATCTGCCATATCTTTCTTCAACTCGTCCATCCCAGACGCATAAGACTCCAAAGTCTTCTGCACCTCCATGTCAGACTCCTCCAAAAATTTCTTTTTCGATGTCCCACCAGAAGTTATCTAGGGAAGCATACTGCTCGAACCTCGTGAAGGTAACCCACTCTCCACGCCAGCTAGTTTGGCAGTCACTTCGACCCCTTCAGTTGTCGACTGACGAGTAGTCCTCTTCGGGTCAAACAATGGAGGTAATTCAGCATTTACCTTCCTTTTCTATATATTTTTGACAACAGACTCCCCCAGCATAGCATCGATCTCCGTATATGTATTCTACCCTGTCAAAGAAGGATTGTTCAGTGGCAAACTTACATCTGCAGCTCTTTTGTTCTTCGCTGACATTTTACCCCCAATTATAGGAACTTACGAAACTTTCGTTCTCGATCTTTACAGTCAAAAAATTGCTAAGTTATCGATCCTGCCAAAAAATCCTTTCCTTATCTTATATAATTCCTCCTCAACTTCCACTTTCTTCTCGCTTTCCTTCAAAACTGCAAAACAGAAAACCAAACACAAATTTACAAACATAAATCTAACCAGAAAATACATCAACTCAATCATTTAAGTTACCTAACCACATACCTAGATAAAACGCTTTTCTTCTTATCAGCTCCCCAGGATCTTTTTGATCGAACACATAGTTTCCAGACACTAGTAATCGTTTATCGGTATATCGACCTCCAGTTGATACCATATCATAAAACATTGGCATCTTCAAAAACATCGCCAAGTAACGATACCCTTTTAAATTCGGGTTTGTTTTCAATGTGTAGTACACACATAAATCATCTACAGTTATTAACTCCTCCCCTCTATCCTTAAGTCTGCCGTTTATTACGCCGCATAACCTAAGTATGTCATATACATTCAGATTGAATTAACCTGAGGCCACATCGAAGAAATTCATTTTTTTTTTTGATCTGCCCTAAGGGTACCTTTAACCCTTTCTTTATTTGTTCTCGATATACCAGAATGCCATCTAAGGGTTTCCTGGTCGATCATTTCATATTGATACTCCTCTAGTCTCACATCCCCAGGAATACCGTATTTCTTCTTAAAACTTATAATTTCTTTGGCCTCTAGACCCTTCCCATAACATACTTCTTCGCCCTCTCCCACATCTTCTTCCCCATCCCCACTTACATCTCGATCACTCGACTGAGGCTCGTGATCTACCTCAGTCTCCATTGCTCCCTCCTCAAATACTTTAATAACATTTGGTACTACCCTAAATTGTTCCACACCCCCTACATCTGCACTCCTCGAACCTACTCTATATCTCCCCCCCCCCCAATTATTGCACACAAGTTCTTACATCAATCATCAAGGACTCTACATCGTCGAGATTTGCAAATATGTCTTTATCATCATTTACAGTTGGTTCAGCCATTTTAACGAACCTGTTAAACAGAATCTATTTTTTACCACAGTTAGTATTTATCATATCATATGTGATACATATATACATTTATAAGTTCATATATTCATAATCATATCATTGTCGAAATTCTTCTCTAATCACATATTCACTTTACTATCTATTACTATCATTTATATTATTAAGTTCTCGATGCAATATATTCCTACATCTTATACCATCGATTCAGTACATTACTCATTACTCGATGATTTATATTTTATCACATATATCTTCGCTAACATATTTTTGATCTATTTACCATTTTTAGTCGAATTTTACATATTCCGATAACTTTTCGAAGGCGTTTCAACTTTTCCCACAAACACAATCTTTTGAAAAATTACGATTCCCCTTCCCCGGCACACAAACTGGCAAAATCCTAACAATAACCACTATCTCCGCATATCACGCTACTTCACCACCAACTCCACCCACAGCGCCGTAATCACAACGCCCATCACCAATCCATTTTTCTTCTCCTCCTATCCACCATTTATCTCCTTTTTTCAACAAGTATTTCAAAACTAGAAACTCAGAGTCACCGGCAACTCAGAATTTAACAGACCCAGATTTTATTTTCTTATCTACTTCATGGTCATAACACATTCATTTCCAATTCATTTACATATTATTCAACTCACTTATATCTATTCATCAAACTAACCAATCCATCAAACTAGAAAATAATTTCAAATGAATCACTGACCTTGTTTACGTGCTGCTTCTGTATCCCTCTCCTTTGCACGCTTAGCCCTTTCGATCAACACATTAATCTACTCATTAGCAATCGTATCTAGTCACTTCAACGACGAGCAATAGCACTCCACTCCCCTAAAAAAAATTATGTTTTCAAAGAGTATGAACAGTCACCAACCTCTGACATATTTGCAGACCCCACGTGACTGTTCGTCGTACCTTATCGTGACCATTCAGTTCCTCGAATATAACGCCTCAAGCATTTTTTTCTCGACTTTTTTGACTCTTCACCTTCTCACTATTAATAAACCTCTACATTCGTACTTTAATCC
The DNA here is from genome assembly GCA_014058105.1 of Kingdonia uniflora. Classification (NCBI taxonomy): domain Eukaryota; kingdom Viridiplantae; phylum Streptophyta; class Magnoliopsida; order Ranunculales; family Circaeasteraceae; genus Kingdonia; species Kingdonia uniflora. Next base: position 2,775,175 of record JACGCM010001844.1, on the reverse strand, counting down.
TTCCAATTTTCAAAGAATATCTGTGGATACATTCATATTCATCAGTGCACGATCTATCTTCTCCAACAGCTGAATTACATCATTTTCCTTATATTTCATACCATCACCTAGTGGAACAGATCTTGCCATATTCATTTTGAATGTACGTTCCCCAATTCATACTACCCTACAAATTCCTATACTTATGGGATTATATTCGACATAAGTTAACTTTCATTTTATTCGACAAGCACTTCGTTTAACCACAATTTTTATTTTTCGACAGATGACAAGTACATATTCATTCGACAACATAATAAACATTCCTTCAACCAATAAAACATACTGCACAATTTCCGTACATTACATTTTGACAATACATTTAACCAGTACATACAGCCTACATCTCAAAATGTCATTCCATGCTCTGCAAACCAAAGTATCAGTTGAAAAACACCCAATACATTGCCTGCACCCATCTGTAAAACCCATCCCGTGCCTGAGATCTTGTCTTCACCATCTTGCGTGAATGCCTCACCCTTGTGGCAACAAGCTCAACTTATACTCCTTCATGTCAACACTCCAATTCACATGTATTTAATATGCTTTGGAACTCTACACAGTCAGAGTCAAATCAATCATCCTCAAAATTAGTTATTGGCCCCACACAGTAACTACCTTCAAATTTATACACATGGCATATATTCAACAAATTTATATCCAAAATGTTCTCATAATATATAATCCTCGATGCAATACACAGATACAAATAAATTAAATAACACATATATATTTATTTTATAACTTGTTTCTTACATTCGATATCTCTCTTATTCGATTTTATTCTCATTTCTTGCATTCGACATCTATCTCTTTCGAGTACATTCATTTCTAATACTTGATATTTCTTCAATTACAATTTAATTGATATTTCATAACTTGCTTTGATATATCACTAATTTTGATGTTTGCTTTTCGCCAGAATCTGACATTAAAGTCTCTTTCTAATCTTCGAAGCTCAATGACTCTCAAGTCACTGAACTTCTAAAAAATGCTTCAGCTGGAAAAAAGTAGCAAAAAATTTGTAAGAAAACTCACACGTTCAGCAAGATCTCTAGACGCCAATCTAAGCTTCAAATCTTCATCACCAACACCAACAGTTACCCCTTCATCCCCAAACTTATATAACCCACTACTTTCACAACCGCATGCTGATACCACTATTTCCAACATATACAAATTGTCTCTGTTTGGTCTTTGTTCTCACCTTAATGCTCTGATCCAATCACATGACAATTTTTCTTATATCGGTTTGCGACATATGTTTTCATCAGAATGCTCACCGTGTAACCCCAGACCACATCATACACCATACTTGGGGCAGCATCATTCCACAAAACACCACCATCCCAGCTTCCATAACCTTTAATATATACCCAACTTCCTCCCCCTACATTTAATGAACCACATTAATTGCGCCTCGAAACCAACCTGACCAGGTACAGTTCACCTTGACCTCGGTAATGACATATGCTGACTTCTGAGAATGTTCGGTAACCTCTTCCGTTTCTAGATTTCTTCTCAACATAACTACAAGTACTTCTGTCGAGAATGGGGCCATTGTAGTATCATATTCTCTAGATTCGACAAGAATAAGCCAGCATGATATAAGCCAAAGGCAACTCAACAATCTATAGATGAAGACAGCTCAATAATCGATAGACGAAGATAGCTCAACATTCTAGAAGATTGTGAGTCCTTGAACTACCAAAACTAGCCGTTGAAGCCCGGTCAAGAAGAAACTGTCAGAGATCTGCAAAGTTCGCCCACTACCCCCGGAATAGGAGACTATTTCATTCCTTGGTAAACTGTCTGTATCTACTATAAATACAGACAGATAATAGATTGAAGGGGACTTTGCAATTCTTATGATCATCAATCCTAAACACTAGCAACACTTTAAAAACTGGTAATAACTAGCATCTACTAGATTTTACATCAAATCCTCCTCGAGGTCGAGGTTTTTCTTAGCTTTTACTAAGTTTTCCACGTAAAATCCTGACTGTTTAGCTCTTTATTATCCAATCGTCACGAACAGTATAGGCAAAGATTTTCTTCCCGAAGGACATGCTATTACAAAGCTTACTCATTTTGATCCATTGCTCACCAAAATTCAACGGCGTATCGAAGGGTGGCAAGGAAAGCTCTTATCAGAGGGAGGTAAATTAGTGATGATCAACCATGTTCTGAACACAATTCTCATACATCTCCTCTCATGCATTACTGTACCTCATGGTGTTATAACCAAGATCGAAATAATGTTTTCAAACTTCTTTTGAGGCAGTTTTCATGGACAAAATAAGCGACATTTGGTTGGATGGGATGCACTTTGTCTTCCAAAGAATGAGGGAGGATTTGGAATACGACGACTCGAAGATATCAAGTATAGTCTCCTCCTGAAAAAATGGTAGAATTTTCTGTATAGCTGTTCTACATGGGCATCTTTTTTCAGGAACAAATATACCATCGAAGGGGAAACCAACAGATTGTGATTTGGAGATTCAATTCTTTGGAAACGGATGAAAAGCCTCCTTTAGACAGTAGAAGCTAACACTACTTGGTGCCTCGGCAAGGGAAACAAGAAATTTTGGTTTGACGATTAGACCGGGGAAGGCAATTTATCAGATATTCTGGAAATCGAATGTACGCAATAATTCATGGTGAAAGACATTTTAATGACCAATGGTACCTGGGAATGGGAGCTTCTTGAGCATGATATTTCACCACATTGGAAGCATACATTATGCCACAAGTTCTTCCTGGATGATGATGAAGATAACCCACTTTGGGGTCCGTCGAACAAAGGAAACTTCACCGCTAAATCTGCCTTGAATTTCTGGCTCAGCGTAGAGGCAATACTACGATATATGAAATGGATATGGCACAACTCTATATCGGCAAAAGTACAAGTCTTCAGTTGGTAAGCTTGGAAAGAAGTTATACCTATGGACGTGCTCATACATCGATGAATCCCTCCTATTTCTCGGTGTTACAGTTGCTTGGTTGGCAAAATTGAAAAGTTAAACCATCTGCTTATTCAGGGAACTACAGCTGCTACGGTTTGGGCTTTCTTTGCCAACGCTTGAGGTGTACAATAAGGGGTAAATGATAGCTGGTGGACTCGACAGGAGCTTTGGTTTCAGGCAGCTAGTTCGAGTACTCAAATGGGTATCGTAATAAGAGTATTACTTGCCTACATAATCTGAGAATTATGGAAAGCACGATGTATTTATAGGTTTGAGGAAAAGCTTCTCTCTCCCATAGTTATCATCAGAAACATCAACAAAGCTTTATATGAGAGCATGCCCAAACTCAAAATAATGCAAAATAGCAACTTCAGCGACCTCATCTCACTACAAGTTTTACAACTGGTTAAACAATCAATGTGTACCAAAAGATATGCACTTGTACGATGGACATTCCCACCTCTCGGTCATTTCAAACTCAATAGTGATGGTTCAGCACTTCCTTCTGGAATGAGTGGACCAGGAGGAGTAAATAGAAATAATCTGGGGAACTTCAACTTGGGTACAGCATTGCACTTGGTCATGGCACTAATATAGTTGCAGAAATGTTCACTCTCGTTCATGGTTTAATACATAACAAACGACATAACTGGCTTCCACTAATTGTTGAAGTAAATGCTCAACTTCTGGTAAACTGGTACAAATGCCATCACATTTGTCTCGTAAAGTACAGTGCGACTTGGAAGCTTCTTACTCAGCTAGGAAGAGAGCTACAAATTTCCATGATACATACTTACAGAGAAGGCAATGGTATAGCTTACGGTCTTTCTAAACTCGGCAGCTCACAACATTCACAACTTTTCTGGAATGCATCCACTCTTCCTAGGCAGATCTGTGTAACATACTTCATGGATAAACTAAGAATAGCCACAATTAGGCAGTAAAATAGAGGCCAGGCTTTATGTCCTCCACATGTATTATTGTTTTACTCAATAAATAAAAAAATACATTTGTTCAAAAAAAATACATAATCACAAAATCATCAATAAAAGCACGAAGTACCTCATTCATTAATCTCATAAATGTCGTCAGATCATTGCATAACCCATAGGGCATCACCAACCACTCAAATAGGCCTCGTTTGGTCTTGAACGTTGTCTTCCAAGTATCTTCCTCTCGGATTCTGACTTGATGGTACCCTGACTTAAGATCCAACTTGGTGAAAAACAGAGCCGTCTTCAACTTATCCAAAAGCTCGTCAATCCATGGAAGCGGATAACAAATCTTCACCGTGATTTTGTTCAGCGCCCGATAATCCACACACATCCTCCAAGACCCGTCCATCTTCGGCAACAATAACACCGGTAACTCCTTGCTCAAGGAGTTCGTGTACTTGTTTTTTGATCTCATCAAACTCTGTAATAAAAGTCTGATATAACTGAATATTGGGTAGTGGTTCACCATTTACCAAGGTGATATCATGTTCACATCCTTCTTACGCGGTATCCCTTCTATGCCTAGAAACAAGTCTTCATACTCTTCTTGCAGCTCTCCCATATCGGTTTGCTGCCCATAAGACATTGCCAAAGTAGACAATACCGTAGCCGACGAATCCTCTTGAACCGTCCGTACCAACAACAAAACAAAGTTGTCGCTCGCATTAACCAACCTCTTCTCCTGAGTCGTCGTTACCAAATTATTGGTAGTGATATGTTCCTTGTACGCATTGATATGAAACTCTATCCCATCCTTCACCAGACGATGCTTGCAAGCTCGATGGTAAAGGATTGCATCTCGATCCCAAAGATAAGGGCTAGCCAAGATGACTTGACACACGTCCAACGGAACCACCTCACATGTCACTTTGTCAATAAACTTCTCAGTAATCACAAATTTGAACATACACTACTTAGTAATCTTCAACTCCGCATCTTTCTAAATCCAACCCAAACCATACGGCTTAGGGTGAGCCACAGTAACCAAGCCCATCTTCTTCACCACCGCCTCAAAAATTAAATTCTTCTGACTACCCGGATCAATGATGGTCTGGACTAAGCTTTGCTTTACTTGAATGCTGACATAGAAAAGCTTTTCCCGACTTACCTCATCGATAGCTAGAGGTTGCTTGAATATTAGAGTAATCTTAGGATTTGGCTTATCTAAATTAGGAAAATCCACAATCGCTGCGACTAGTACACGTTTTTCATTCTTGCCCTTCTCCTCCTTCGACCGATGCTCTGGGTAAAGTTTCCAGCATCTATCTGAATTGTTCCATTAGCCTTACAATGACTACAGATAGTCCCCTTGAATGAGGACCCCTCTCCTTTGGACTCCCCTTTCTGATCAGACTTCCAACTAGAATTGTACCCAGACTTGCTCTTGTCATCTTTCTTGTCGTTCTTCAAGTACTTGCCTTTAATAGCAATTTTTTTAACGGTAGCGTCATCGATATTATTCATATTGAAGAGTTTTAATTCTCTTCTAATAGACTCCGTTAAACCCCCTATATACTTCATGAACATATCGTACTCATCCACGTCAATATCCAAAGCCAACGTTTGGTTATGAAACTCCGTAGTGAATTGTTGTACAGATTGCCCAAACCTTTGGCACAAATTATGCCATTTGTACCATCGCTCCTGTTCAGACCCAATTGGATAGAATTACTTCCTTGCCAAAACCTTGAATTCCTTTCAACTCAGACTTTCGACATCATGTCGTTTCTGATAGGATTTCCACCACGTTAGTGAGTAACTTGTGAATTTCAAAGTAGAGAAGCAATTTTTTTAAGCGTTAGAATATTCATCAACGGAAGAATAGGTCTCTAACCTATCTAACCAATTATCTAATTTCTCGGCATCGACGGAACCATTGAATACCGAAATCTTAATCTTAAAGCCAATACGAAAATTACGCATAAGATTCATTGACTTACCAAAACTTGGGCGCTCCCTAACGGAATCGGCATCACTAAAATCACTATTTATCTTTATATTATCCTCGTCTCCATCCACCTCTAAAACCCCTTTCTTCCTCGAGAGGCCTCGTCGATGAGAGCGGCATCTCCGTGTCGTCGAAACGGAAGCCCTCGCGATGTTTGTGAGATACAACAACTCTACCAACTCCCCTAGAGTAGAAGTTAGGTTAGAAACTATTATTTCCAAAATTGTGAGTCGATCGTTGGACTCGCCCATTTCCAAATCGTCCTTCTTCTTCGAATTAGGTTTGCGATGAATCTTCAATGGACTCACTAACTTGTCCTTCATTTGCTTGAGACGGTCACGTGTAGAGACCATAAACCATAATCAACCCCCAGAGAATTGCAACTGAAGCTCTGATACCACTTAATCCCCAATACGATTGAGAAGCTCTAGTTAGTAGAAAAGTACGAAGAACACCAATTAGTTTGGAAAAATAAGAGATTCGATTACTTAAAATGAAGTATTACAATGATAAACTCTAAAACCCTAGGCTTTTTCCTTATAACTCTTTCTAGATCTAACCTAAGATAAGAAATAACATAAGTTCCTTTTATATACTAGGGAACTCGAAATAACAAAAGAACGGATCTCGAGGCAAAACAATGTCTAAAAATCATAAACACTGCCAAAGTCTTTCGAACGAAATAGGGAGCCGTTCGAACGACTTTATGCCTAATTAGTCCAAAACCCTAAAAGGTTAACAACTCATTCGATGGAAGGATAACTCGCTTGAAAGAAAATATGTCTATGGGCCAAATTCCAGAGAGCATGTAAAAGGTTGTTTGAACGAAATAGGGAGTCGATTGAACAACTTGGGTTTCCTGTGCGTCGAACGACTCTCAACCTCATTTGAACAACTTTTATAATATCCCAATTTTCCCTAGATCATCCTGGATCAAAGCCCAACCTATATGAATGGAGATCCCAATAATTAGGTTCAATGGGAAAAACAAATCATATAGTGATACAGAGGATCATGCAACTTTTGAGCTAACAACTCGTAGTCCATCCTGGTGTGTATAAATGCAAAATATTCTTGCAGCGAGAGTTAGGTTAAGTTTTTTTAACTCTTCATGAGAAATATAGCTCATTTTTTTAGTGAGGTGCCTAGCTACAATAGCACTATTGATAGTCTCACCAAGGTGATTGTGGATGTAGGGCCCTTTCCTATAATAATTAGGCTGAATTCTCTAGAGCCTTCACATATATAAGGATAAAGCGTAGGGCCGCAATGTGCTGGCTATTTCGAAACATATACCTAATAGAACCATGTGTGGTATTATTTCATTGTAGAAAACTGGATAATGAGTTCAAGACTCAGATCACTCATTATTCCCTACTTTGGGGATTGTCCAGCATGTAAAGGTTCAAGTCTCATGACACTTTTGCTTATACGTAGCTTTATATCTCTTTTTTGACACTAATTTTTTTTTTTCTCATCGAATTTTATAAGTGGGGGATTGTTGGATTTTATGTAATTAAAATACTTGTTATAAAATTAAGAAAAATTCTTTAACTCCCAACTTCTCTATTTTCTTTAGTCCAATATGGGTAAGATACAAGCTTACGAATAAAGATATTACCAAAGGTATACACTCTCTGATTGTAAAAGTGTGTAGAGTAAAGGTATATGTGTGTGTGAGTGTGGGGGGGGGGGGTATTTTGCAACCTTGACACTCTTGGACACCCCTCAGGCGACCCGATGGGCTGGCTCGGCCTCGGTTTTGTGTTTAAGATTTGGGCAATTGGCTCTTCCTGGCTCAGGGGATTGGGCTTTGGGCCTATCTAATCTTTTTGGTGAAAAGTTATATGGTTTTAAATTAAATAAAAACAATAAATTATTAAAACGTAATTTGTCATATTTAATTAGCTAGCCTTTTTTACCGCTGTAAAAGTTTCATCCATTTTCTTAGCTAATTAAGTCGCACATTTTATTTTCATTAACACAAAAACATTTTAGTATTTGGCTATATAAGGACATGTGGTACTAGACCAAAAATATAATACAAGAGATGAGATCTTATCTTCTCTATCTCTCTCTCTCTCTTTCTCTCTCTCTCTCTTTCAGGTTTTTTGATTTTTCTATTTACTCTGATTAAGAGAACGATGGTGCATTCTTATATTGGTACGCAGAGTTCTATAATTTCTCTATTGTGGCACCTCAAAAGTTGGTTATATCCTGGAGAGACTACTGGTTGTTACTACCGAAACAACTTAGGTAGATTAGGAAAAGTTTCTTAAAGAGAGTGTGATCCGCGTCTCCAACATTTTCTATCATTCCAGTGGAATTACTCTCCCAATTTCGAGAGTACTCAGGTTCTATCATTCTGTTACAGTTTCTATTTTTATCAATAGTATCGTATGGGGGTATCCCAAACCCCTTTTGGGTAGGACCCACATGTTACACATCACTAACTAGTATCTTGTTTTCCTTTTTTACTACATTTAAAAGGAAAAAGATGAGTTTATCTGCCATATTAGGATGTTGGGGGTGATTTGCCAAAGTATACCCTCCCTGGTTGGAACCCACCTTCTGAGCAATAGCTTAGTACAAGTCCCCAAAAGTACTTCCAAAACTTAACAAGCTCATGATAATGATTTATTTATGTCGAAGAGGGTTTTATCGAAGGGAGAATAAACATTAATTATCTTCTTATACTAGCATTAAAAACTCATGACACCAGCAAACCACTCCATACAAACAATCAAAGTCTGAAACGTCTAGTTCTCCAAATGTCCCCTGTGTCAATAACTTGCTTCAAACGACGATCTTCAAGCACGTGACCTCTAGCGGTACTTTGGGGGTTCAATCCAGCTATGCCAACAGCTTCACTCCACCACTCAGTGTCTCTAGAAAATTCTTTGTTCTCTAAGGCAACATGAAGGGAAGTTTTACAAGCAAGGATAACAATCGGTATTGACAAGGAATACGAGCACTAAGGCACGTGCTAACGTGCATGCTAGACCGTTATGCTCAATAAATAATTAGACATTAATGGTGCATAGAATTAGTAAATTAATGTATTTTTAAAGGTATCATTGGGACTCATTTTGTATTTTAATGTACTGTGATATAATTATTTTTTAGCACCTAAAAAAATTTGGTATATCACAATGTAAAAATTGTAGCTTAATTTATGAGTAGTTGTCTAAATGAGAAATATTGACAACAAAAAGGAAACCTTTAAATATTGGAAATATGAAAATAATTCTAATCAACCTTCTATTGGATATCTGAAATTATAATGCATAATTAAATCATAAAATTTAGATTGTGTCATCATCTTCGCTTATGTTTTCTTCATTATCATCATTTTTAACATTATTGTTGGATCCATCGCTTGCGGTATCATTAATATCTTCAACATCTTCCATGATATGAAACGTAGTTGTACCAGACTTTTCGGCAATATTAAAAATTTCACGATTTGTATCTTCTCTTTCTAAAGCAACAATGGTCCCCAATCTTAGGCCACATTCGTTGTAAGTTTGGCGCATTTTGAGTACTATATTCACTATCATAGTTGATTTCTCCTTTAGAAGTGTACTTAACAAATTAGTTTTACTAAAAGCAAAAAACCAATCGTAGTTGATATCCCAAAAGTGATCCCCAATAAACATTATAATCTCTTTTACATGCATCTTTCAAAAAATTTAAACATTATTAATGGCCAATTATAGAAAAGAACATCCAAGGATTAAGCTCAATAAGTTTGATATAAGTTGGTTCAATAGTTGTGGAGAGGATAATATTGTCTTTGGTACGAACAACATTGCGAGTTACAACCATTAACAATTGTAAAATCAGCGTCGTTTCAATTGCGTTACAAGTTGGATCATCAAAGGAAGTTATGTAAACGTCGTCGAGCTCAATGGAATCCATCTATATATGTACATTAAAAGAATAGGTTGTGTTTTTAGATATAAAAGTTAAATCCACGTGTGTCTTCTTTTTATTAACAACCACCTCTTCTCTAACAAGATAACCATCTATACTTTCTTACAAAAATTAATATAAAGAGTGTTGTGTTAAAAATCTAAATAAAATACAAATTAGATGAACAACATATGATGAATTTAAACAAAACAAATAATATACATGTACTTACTTGTAGAAGCAATTAAAGACTAAAGAACTTCGATTCTCAATGTTGAAGAACTATTATTGAGAGAGTTGATTCTACTAAGCTTTATAACCTTATACAAGTTTTTTTTTATAGAAGTATATATTATACCAATTTAGAAGTGATAGAATAGCATTAGAAGTTCCTATTATTTATCAAAGTAACCAGTACTTAGAATTCTAATTTAATTAGGTTTATTATTAGATAAGCACTCTTATGAACAGGAATCCTCGACTGAAGTTTTATGGTGTAAGGGTATTGCTATATATGACAAAAAAAATTTGTGCAAAAAGCTTAGAATAGATGCCACAAAACATAACTGATATAATAGAGGGGTTGAATTAAAATAGAGCAAACACAATTAAAACAAAGCAATTGAATTCCAAATCTATCCATGTTCCAACTCACAAAAAATTTATTCATGCAATCAAACATAATAAAAACATTCGGAATCATATCGGGATACCTCCTAAGAAGCTGCAGCAAACCCCAAATCATAAACATTGCTTGAGACTATGGATCAAAGAATAAGGATTACTGGCTCATCCGCATGATTGGGGTTTACCCATTAGTTGTCATCTTTGGGTTCTCTCTCCCCTGTTTATGCTCTGTTTACCTCTATTTTTAATCAAATTTGAGCTTTACAACATGGTTTTTAGGACATATTATTGCAGAAGATAATAACACATGATTGGGGTTTACCCATTAGTTGTCCACTTTGGGTTATCTCTCCCCTATTTATGCTCTGAATTCCTCTATTTTTAGTCCAATTTGAGCTTGAAAACTTGGTTTCTGGGACTTATTATTACAGAAGATAACAACAGCAAGTATAAGAAACGCAATTACTATGTGTTAGAATCATAGCTAGAACTTTAAGATAAAACACAGGATGAAGTAATCAAAATAGAAGAGAGTTCTTCTCATACCTTAGTATTGTTTCTTAGACTTGAAGAACTTTAAGATAAATGTAATTTTTTTTATGTGTGATATGTGTTAGAATCGTAGCTATTTATAATAGTTGTTTGTATTTAGAGTTCAAATTAAAGTAGGTATGTAATTAGATAGAAACTTGTATAAGTTTAAATATTGTAGAATCCTAGTATGTATGCAATTATTTTATTTTTTTTGTGTTTTGTAGTGGATTAAACAAACCATTGTGTGACCAAAATAGCATAATTTGGCAACTGGAGAGTGTTGAGCTTCAATCGCTTTATACGGCATAGAGATGTATCTGACACAATGTAAGCTCAATTTGTGTTTCATTATTTGGAATATTATGTCCTGGTTTAACACCCTAAATTTCAGCCTAGTTGATATCAGTGAGTTGAAAGATTTAAACCACCACCCTTTTCTTTATCAGAAGATGTTTGAAATGTAAAGGCGGGGGAAAGCTTCCTTGTGGAACGTGTGGATCTCGTGGTCTAGTGAAATGCCAAACATGTCAAGGAGGAGGTTACATTCTTAACCGCAATGTCGTCATTGTTATATGGTTAGTATTCTTGATATTAATGCAGTATTTAAACTTTTAGGCACATAAAACACAGCCTTAAGAAAATTATATGGATTATGAGATAAATATATACATGGTGAAGTATCTGAGGTTATCAGATTATTTTTTTGATAATATGATCTTTATCATAGGAATAATCGTCACCAAATTTCAGCCCATTCCGGTGCTTCTAATCCTTGAAACATAGCAGTCAACTTACCAGAAAAAGTTGGCTATGCTTTCACGGTTAAGCTTGGATTACGTATGTATGATTATAGTTGTTGAAATGGTTTTTATTATGTGAAGATTTACTCGAGATAGAGACCACCTTTACAAAAAATCTGTAAATTTATACCCGTCTCCCACCACAGATCCTGGCCAACATAATTTATATTGCATATACTATGTATATGATGTATTCATTCTGGATACTAAGCTAGAAAAGAAAATGCATTTTTTCAAGAGGACGATTTCAACACGAAAAGTAAGTGCAACAAAAGGAGCAGCCTCAGTTCCAGACGAGGTATTCCACAAAGCTAAAGGAATTGAGCTTTGTAATACAAAAGCATACCAATACACCCCCGCCTACTTTGCAGACTCATTCTTCCTCAACAAGTTTTCATCATAAGTCATTGTTGATAAGCACCCTGTTCCTCTTACATCCAAGGTCATATGAAAGGGGGACTCTATATCTGTTGTGCCCGTTACACGGGTTACATGGCTTACCACAGCTTCTATATCATCGGATTAAGCAGATATGTTTACTTAAAGGATTACTATCCTTCTAGATTTTGTTGGGGACTCTGCCCTTTCCTGGATTGGTTGTGACTTTAGCTAAATCGATCTGCTGATCTTGGTTTTCCATGGTGATCTACAATAGTTTTTTTTATCACCTTTTTGGGTATAATTTGTATTTACGTATAAATATCATGTGTATGGAAATAATTGTTGATAAATAATGATTGTTTTTCAAAGTATATTCATATTCTACGAACAAAATAAATGTTAATGATTGTTTTTCATAGTGTTTTTACTTTTTAAACTCTAACTTATGGCATAATTTCTTATAGTTTTCAGTTGTGAGCTTTCTTCATGAGTATGAGAGTCACTGGTCATGGACGAGTAAGAAGAGTATGGACATGGCACCCTTTTGATGGCCTTCGATCCATGGAGAAACATCGAGGTTTACATGTACCACCACCTCCTGAAAAGGGCGACCTCTATATTTCAATTGTCAAATGAAACTGTTTCTCTGCGCTCGCCGAAGATATTGATAAAAATTCATTTCGACAATTAGCCAACGGGAAATAGATATACATATAATCAATGAGTAAAGCATAAATTTGAAAAAGATTATCATATTCATTAAAAGAACTGATGCTAATTAGCAGTTTATCATCTTAACAAGCTCACTAGAATTCTCAGTTCAACCACAAAGAGCCTGCTTTACATTTTAAGACTGGAAATAAAAAAACAATTTCTTATTTTTATTACCACTCCGATCAGTGGAGATGCTCTAAAAAAGGGATTAGGATATACTGCCCATAAAAAGATTTGCCAACCAAGCACTTCTTCAGTAGTTCACAGTATTTCATGGAGACTACTTCGAAACTCAGATCTTAGCTGCTCATCTCAGATTGCTTTGCACCAACAGAGAAAAACTCGCAAATGACTTCAAGAGGCATACCCTTCATTTTTGGAACCTTCAGGTAAACAAAGACTTGTTTACCTAGGAAATGCAGTACACTACTGCATAGATTCCAAACAACCCAGCCAGGTTAATGGAAGTCAGCATCATGGGGGGTTCATTATCAACAACACCATTACTTTGTGCATACTCACCCTTAATCCATACATTAAATATTTCTCTTGCCAGTTGAGGTGTAGCAGATGTTTGACTATCAGATTTTATGCCAGTTTTAGCATTGGCAGCTCTATAAGCATCATTAGTATCTAATTGTGCAATACCTCTATTTGAGATAGAATCATCTGCTTGAGTACTAGTATCCTTGGAAAGATATAAGTATGATTAGGAATGATGTGATACATAACTGTATTTATTTAAATGATGCAAGTAGAAAACAACTAATCTACCTGGGATTCGTAAATTTACTAAGCGGGTTAGTATGAACTCTAGAGCCAGTTATCTCATCGACGGTTCTAAAAACATTATCAGCAGCCAGATGCATAACACCTCCATCATCTGCTTGAGTATTCATTTCCCTAGAAAGAAAATAGTATCATTAGGAACGTATAGACTACTACATAATTTACCTATTCAATCAATACACGTAGAAAGCAATTAAGGTACCTGGGAATCACTAAATGTAATATGAGAGTTAGTTGAACTCCGGAGCCAATTTGCCCATTGATGATTCTAGAAACCTCATAAATACCTTGGTGCATGGAATTTCCATTTGAAACATGACAATTTGCTTTAGTACTTATTTTCCTAGAAAAGCAAAAATCACACAAGTAACTGTTAAGTATGTATACAGTACTGAATAATTATTCCTGTACAGTAATGTAAGTAGAAAGCAATTAATGTTCAGTACCTGGAAATAGGAATAGTTACTGTGCTACGCAGGTTAGTATGCAAGGTGGAGCAATTTTGTGCATTGATAGATCTAAAACCATCATCAGTACCCATATGCATGGCACCTCCATCTGAAAGTTGATAATCTCCTTGGGTACTTGTTTCCCTAGAAAGACACAAGTATCATTAGACATTAGGATCGTATATGCTGCGAATTAATTATATAATTGCAACTAATGCAAGTGGATAGCAATTAAGTCACCTGGGAATCACTAACGTGCTATGCGGGTTGACACGAAATCCAGATCCAGTTTACCTATTGATGGTTGTAGAAACAACATTAATTTTGAGATGTATGTCACCTCCATTTGAAACACAATACTCTTCTTGAGTACCTATTTCTCTAGAAATACATAAGTATCATTAGGAATATATATTCATACACACACATATATATATATATATACTTACATTATTATATCTATTTAGTCAATGCAAGTAGAAAGCAATTAAGGAACCTGGGAACCGCTAATGTGCTGCGCGAGTAAGTATGAAATGCGGTTCCATTTTGTCTATTGATGGTTCTAGAAACATCATCAACATCAAAATGCATGGGACCTCCATTTGAAGCATGATAATCTTCTTGAGTACTAGTTTCCCTATAAAGATCCAAGAATCATTAGGAAAACATATACTAGATAATTTATATTTATCCAATCAATGCAAGTATAAAGAAAATAAATTACCTGGTACTCGTTAATGTGCTAAGTTGCGCATTAGTATGAAATCCAGAGCAAGTTTGCCCATTCATGGTTCTAGAAGCATTATAAGTAGCCTGACAACACCTCTATTTCAAACACAATGATCTGCCGGTGTACTCGTTTCCCTATAAACCATAATTGTCAATAGGGACTTATATAATACTACAAAACTATATCGATCAATCAATGCAAGAAAAAAGTATTTAAGGTACTTGGGAATAGTAAATGTGCTACCCAAGTTAGTATGAAATCCGGAGCCACTTTGCACATTGATGGTTCTATAAATATTATCGATACCCATTTGAATGGCACATCTATTTGAAACATGATAATTTGTTTGTCTACTAATTTATCTAGAAATATCCAAGTATCATTAGGAATGTGTATAATAACACGAAACAAATATATATGTACAGCCAATGGAAGTAGAAAACAATTAAGGTACCTGGAAATAGTTAGTGTGCTAAGCAGGCCAGTACAAAACTGAGAGGTAGTTTTCCCGTCAATGGTTCTGGAAACATCATGAACACCCAGATGCATGGTACCTTCATTTGGAACCTGATCATCTGCTTGAGGACTTGCTTCCCTACAAAGACACAAGGTTCATTAGGAATTTTCCATTTATAAACATCTATTCAATCAATGAAACTATAAAGCAAGAGTGGCACCTAAAATTTCTTAATGTATCAGGCGGGTTAGAAATAAATCTAGAGTCAGTAAGTCCATTAGTCATTCTAGAAACATCATCAGTACCCAGATGTACTACACCACCATTTGTAGCAGAATCATATGCTTGAGAACTGGTTTCCCTATAAAGAAACATGAGTCATTAGGCAAAATATGATACAGCACAATTACATCTAAATATATGAAAGTAGAAATCAAATAATGTACCTGGGAATTGTTACTGTGTTAAGCGGGTCAGTATACAAAATAGATCCAGCTTGCACTTAAGCCACGTAACTAAGGTTGACTTATATAGAACTGGCAGTTTATAAGAGTTAGCCAAGTTTGAAATTTCATGTGGGATCCGACGGCTGGAACTTAATTTTAAAGCCCATACTTCTCGTTCAAGTAAACCAGCGGTGGCTTCGTAAACACCAACTTATTAAAATTCAAAATATCAAAAAAGTTCAATGTTCTCGGAGATAGCAAAACTAAGAACTATTGGTAAGTACCCTCTTTATATAGAGAAGAATGATATAAAATAATAGATACACAAAATGAGACAGACGGTAATTGGCATAACAGAATAAGAATAGTACCTTTTGTTCAGTGATTATATGGATCCAATGTTTCATATATTGTTAAATGTAACAACCAAATGAGAGCTCATAGAGGATTTTCACATACACATGTATGATTAAAAGGAATAATATTAAGAACCTTATAATAAAGGTGAAAAGGGTAATTGAAGTATAAAACCAAATAACACAAGTTTGCTAGTTACTGTTATTAATGTACCAAATAACCACATATAAGGTAGCGAAAAGTTGTAGATCAATTAATAGTATGAGTTATACTACAACTATTCCTTTGTAACATTTAAGGTACCTTTTATTGAGCAACCAAAATCCATCCTGGCAACATATTCCTTGGAAAATAGTGCATTCTAGCTTAAGCATACGATTAATAGTGTATATAGTTACATAAATAAGTTTATTTATTGATTTATTACACCTAATTAACATGAAAGCTATTATAATTAAATAAATTTATTTTATTTTATTTTTTTGTTTGGAGTTTAAAAACTTCTTAATACACAACATTGAGTGTGTGTACTCCTGGTTCTCCATTTAATTTTCCATTTTGTATTAAAATTCTAGTCTTATTTCAAGATACACCTCTAAACAGGGCAACATATAATTGTCTATATATAAGTGAAAATATATACACCTCTAGAAAATCTCCATTTAATTTACCATTCTATAATATGATAGGATACCCATGCGCGTTAGCCTAAATAGTGTGTCATTTTCATTGCTACACCAATTTACTTAAAACTATAAAATCTAAACTTTTAAAAAATATTTAAGAACCCAAAACACCGAACAACACAATGTTCCACGTTTCGAATGTTAAGATCAAAATGTTGTTATAAATATTAACAAACAACCCAACATGTTAAACAAAATAATGTCTCCTAGTTGCACGAGTTTTAGATGTTGCTTTGTATTGCAACATTGTTGTCGACAAGTTTCAGACGTCCCAGGAAATGGTGTCAAGTAAAAAATACCTCGTTGTCTGAAACTTGGCAATGCCAAGCATTAGATGTTTGACTTTAAACATCCTATTTGAGCAGCGAAGGACTTTTGAAAGTGAACCCCCATTCATTTATGCAATTTAGTTTGCTAATTACGAGCTCTTAAAACGAAAATAGTTTTTATTAAAGCTGCAATTAATTGTTTAACTTAATTTAAGAAATAGTCGAGCAAACCTCTATCCTACCATAGCTCCAAGAACACGACATTAACTCTTTTTTAGTAGGTGATAGTGGGTTTGTATATAGCCGTGATCAGCGGTGCATCAGAATCTACAGGCAAGTATGCCCGGTTAGACTATGTCATCGGTAGAACAATATTGTCACCAGTCACCCTCCTTGGATCCCACTCGTCTAGGACCATCAGTGAGCAGCCTCAGGAAAAAAGCTAGGATTACGCTCCCCATTCACAATGTCGCTTCGCGTAAGTGTCGGGATGAGTTAGCCATATACCTAAGGTCAGTCGCCCGAGTAGCTAGAACACAAAGTAGTGGTAATGTCTATAGAAAGTATTGTACTGGTGGTTCTGGAGTTTTCGCCGCATTCACTTTGCTTATTCCAATGTTTTTTCATCGTGAAAGAAAGTGATTAGGGAGCTATTGTAAGCGAGAAGTCTGCGCTAGCATTCTTTTTCGAAGGTGTTCGTTTGTTAGCAGCTACTAGGCGTCTTAACCAACTACCCACTGTTCTCTACTGTTACTGAATCTGTATTTGTTGTCTATAGAAGAAAAAAGTTAGGATGTAAAATGAGCTGCGAAAGCAACCATTGGCGATAAGATAAAACTATTTCGTAAAAAACTTTTTAAGTCAAAATCCGCGCTCGGGAGTCAAAAGCTTCCGTCGTCAAAAGCTAGGACCCACTAACTAAGACCTTGCGTCAAAAAGGGAAGATTTAAGTCGATGTTGCAATTCTTTCAATGACATCTACAGCTTTTGATTGGCTAGAACCTAGTAGCTTCGCAGGTGCACGGGAAAGTGTCGCCCGAAAGCTTTTCAGGCAGGCCTACTAACTTAATTCTACGATGGCGATTTTAATAGTCATATTCATTTGTCCTCCTTATGGTTAGCTAGGGTGTACGTTCTCCTTAGGCTAGGGCCTACGTTGACTTGACTATCTTGTCAAAATAGGTACACTAGTGAATAAAACAGAATTGATAGTATATAACGATTACAGTAGTCACAGAATTATACCCGAGTTGTGCTAGGGATTTCTTTACGCTTTTGCTCTCCTTAATACATTGTATACTTGCATCATCCACTTTATTTCCTTCCATTCCATCAAGATCAACCAAGGTGATTTTGTAAGTTTTTAAACTACTAAAACATTTTGATAAGGTACCCTGTGACATTTTCAGATAAAAAGAAGAAGAAAAAAACACCTTAGAACATATAAGAGTGAGCTGCCTCACCATAATTTGATATCTCTATTTATATAATTAGCAATACATATTTCTCAAGCATGTCCACATTTACTGTAGGTTGCAAATTGTAAAACATTTCTAGTACACATACATATATGATATATGTTCTTAGAATGAATTTTACCAATAGGCTTCAGTCTCCGTGCTTACAACAAAATATTACAGTGTATTCCAAAACTTCGAAGTAAAAGTGGAACAAAAAGTAAAGCTTCACTGATGAATGGAATAACTTGCACCAAGATTATATAACGCAAGTGAAAATGATATGTGATTGGGAGCTCTTGGAGTTTATACTTGATGCACCAACCTTCCTATTTGAAAGTCCCTGTATCGCGAACATACATTCATTAAATTGTGTAACATTAACAATTCTAAATGAAAGATAAAAGCATAATATGTGTTCCTACCTTAATTAATATTTGTATTATATCATAATTTCTCACATGTTCTTCAGTCAAATTCTCAGCATAAGAGTTGTTTTTTGCATTATCTCTTATTTGTGAAAACGAAACATAGTCATTTACCACTACATGCAAATTGGCTATTAACAATGTTTATGCGCAACCATTAACAACTGATACATCTGTTGAAAAATTAATTAAATTCTCTACAGATATATCTTATGTAAATTAAAAAATTTGTCATTTTGGATCAAATTTGCCGTTATGTTTCTTGACAGTTTTATATGTCACATTTTAACATGTTTGCGACACATATAACTGTCATTTTCTTAACAACGATTTTGAAACACAAAAACTATTTAGATTAAGAAGCCCTCTACCCTGCACTTCCTATCTCCGCCTCTTCCTCAACAATGAGAAAATTCCCCCTCCTCTGCTCTCTACTCATAAATTTAGGGAAACCATACAAACTTCTACTTGGGGTAGATTGATGAAATTGGTTACTCTCTCTCTCTTATTTTACAAACTATGAATACTTATCATGGTGCAATGGGTAATGCCAAATATTTCTTCCTTGCTCAGCCCCTCGTTCAATTGCTTCAGAATTAATCAATGATTAAAGAGTTTTTCGTAGAAGAACATATCCTCATCGATGACTAATTATATTTTTAAATTTTTGATTTTTCTATTATTCTTCTTTGTAATCCCTGTTGAATATAGAATATACCTAATATAGGATATATACTAAATATAGAATTCCTTAAATATAGGATATTCTTACTTAGTGCCCAAGTAATTGTAACTATATAAGGAGAAGATTTTCTTCTATTGTAATGATCGAATAATAATAAATTTAGTCCTTCTCAAATCTCTTATTCTTTGTATTAGTTTCTACATGGCATCAGAGCGGGTTCTGTAATAGCCTATTTTCGTATTGCACGAAGATAGCGCTTTACACCTTCAAAATCTAGTATGTTTAGTTATGAACATGAAACAAACAATACTAGATTTAACGTAGAAAACCCTTGAATGGGTTAAAAACTGTGACCTCTCCTGAGGATTTTAGAAAGAGAGAGAGGTATATTTAGACTGCTAGTTATCACAAAGAGAGAGATATATATGTAGAAATAATCTCTCTAGAGGTTCTCAGAGTAGCCTCCCTAATCTGTAGCTATCTAGTCTTATTTATAGGTCTTATAATATGACCGTTGGTTACATTGATGAGGAACGTTACAATATCGGGTTTTGATCAGTCTTCATGGTGGACTTTTGTAACATATTGATACTTGTTGATCTATAAAGGATCTATTAACATTCTTTAGTTGTGGCTTCAGACCATTGGGAAGATACGATCTCTTATGATGCTCGCATGCATACGACCTGTTGACAAGTGGAGGAGTATCTTCTGTAGCGCAAAGTTATAGGATGCATTGATATCTCTGAACTGTTGATGAAGATATGATCTGTAATAGTATTCGCGTGTATTCAAACTGTTGATAGATATCTGAGTATTTTCTGCAGTACGATGTTATTAGATGCTTTATCATCCCCGAGCTGTAGATGAGGAAGTCTGTATTACGATCTCCTTGCTTTTAGTCCTTAATTGGTTATCAGTATGTTTACTCGAGTTATGTGAGTTCGAATATCGGACTCAGTACGAGGATTAGAAATAAGCCCTCACAACTGCCCCCTCACAACCAATAGCAGGAGAAACATGTGTTGCGAGTGGCATTGGTTGAGAAATCTAGTCCTCCAAATTGAATCCTGTATTGATGGCCTCCATTTTATCTTGGAAGAATAGTAGCTTCAATTTTTGGGTCTCCCAAAAATTCCTCTTGAGACGTGCACTTGTGATGAATACCTTATTGGAAGTTGCGGAGTGCATTAAATGTTGCTAGTATAAAAGATGGTGAATAGTGGTTATCACTATTTACCCCGGTTAACGTTGTCAGTCATTCAGGTTGGGTTGAGTAGTAGTGATAGTGACAACTCGACGTCAAGAATATGAAGTTAGAATTTAGACAAAAATGACAAGTCTGCAAACTCGTTATTTTGGCACCCAAAGTCTTTCTCTACCGACTCCAATCCCTGTTCCTCCAACTTTCCATGGGATGTTGTGGGAAGAAGTAGAGGAGGCAGAAGATGATTTTTATCAACTGTGGCAATTCTATTATGTGGTTTTGTTTGCTACTCACTGTCGGTCTTGTCTGCAGATGCTTGTAGAAGATGCGGTGTTGGCGGAAGACGAGAAGGCGGGGAAGTCGTCTGAGAAGAATTGTCGATACCCTGCGAAAGATTGGGTATTGTAATGGTGGAGGAGGTCCTTCGTTGGAAGTGAAGGTGGGGGTTATGGAGGAGTGGTGGGATTAATTTTGTCCTTTGCTTCATTCTAATTCCCATCCTTGGGCTTTGAGTTTTTCTGTTGGGCCTACCATTATTTATTTTCAAGTGTTACACTGTCATCTGCAACGTAGGCTATTCCTTGTAAAAGATAAAATTATCTGTAGAACTTGTAATCTTTATCTACAAGCTGGTTGAAGTGTTCGTCCTTGTAACTTGTTTTTCTTGAATAATAAATTCGAACTTTATTATCTTGCCTTGTAAGTGCTTGAAGCTGCTTTTAGAACTGTTGTAAGATACTATTGAACAAATATTGAACTAGTCACTGATGACATAGGTCAAAAATATGTAGATCATAGTGTTGATATATCTGAACTGTGTAGGTCGTTCTTATATATGTATGGCCTTATTGAGATATAGTGTTGTTATGTCTGTGGAGATGACAAGGTCACAATTCCTTTCGTGCCATGAGTTTTTTAAATTTATGCCGTTGTCAACTTGAATACTTGTTATCATCGGTGGAACTTGGTGGGAGCCTTTGAAAACGCGCTGGATAAACTTGCTAAAGAGAATGTGAGAGCTGTTGATATTGAAACCATTCCACGTGGTGAAGAGAGTTATTCATTCTGTCATTGTATGTAAGGTCAGATAATTGATCGTAATAAATTGTTTTGCTTGTGATGAGGTCGGCTCATCATTGCTTTCTGCATCTATGATAATTTTTGACTGAAATGGAACTTAAGCAGGATTTGCTGCTAATTTTTTGCTTCTGTCAAGCCGATATTGCTGTGAGTGACAGCTGCAATGGCTGTACTTAGGTTTTTGAACTATAACCATGCTATAAAAAAGCACAGCAAGATTGTGCAGCCGTAGAAGATTGTTGGTATAAGTAATCATGCTGTAAGATCTGTATAAATCTTCTTGGGCAGTGAGTCCTTAATTATGGCAGAGGAGAGGGACAGACGTGATAACAGAACACGTTACACCAAAAACCATTATGAGGGAAAATGAAAAGACATGACTGTTAGGTGAGATGACCTGGACGCGTGTCCCGAAGAGCCGTCATTTCATAAACAGAGGGACAATATAAAGCTTTTCATTCCTCTTCTTTTAAACCACAATCAGTTGCAGACAGAGGCAGAAGCATTTCTAGAGAGAGAAAATCTTTAAATTTTGAACGCAGTCCTCCAGTGTTGTGTGATCTTGCTGAGAAGGACAAAGTTTTGTCGTCCGAGGTGTGAACGGTGACTGGGGTCGGTGACTGTTGCTCTTCTAGTGCAGGTTAGTGTCTCTGCTTCCATATTTTCTATTGTCGTATTAGTTTCTTGAAAAAACTGGTAGGTTGCGTTTGTGAACTTTTTGGGTAGATTAACAACGTGTTGGGTACGGCTGAGGGAGAAGGCCTATTTTATTAATAAAAAATCCAAATAAATTTTCCCTTTATGTGTGATAGATGCACTCAAAAAACCTGAAACCCAGTAGTAAAGTTGTTGTATCTGCCAGTAGTGAGGATTCATCATCGTCTGATAGGACTATAGAAGATTCTGTGTTAATTGGTATTGTAACTGCTGATAATTCGTCTATTTCTTCTGGGAGAGATGTGGGATTGCATGCGGGGGATGAAACTGGGTAATTTTTTAAGTATCCCGAGAATGTAGACGTAGTGAAGAAATTTTAACAGTATAAAAAGAGTTTAGACGGAGAATGGGGGAATTATGTGATGAATGCAAGGTTGTGGTTTAGAACTCTGGTGAAACTGAGTGGTAATGTAAAGCATTATCAAGTGCCTTCACTGGATTATTGGAAGAGAAGTATGGATATAGGAAACGATATAGATATCGTTTATTATAATGGAATTGGATTAGAGGTCGTAGAGGAAGGATTTCTCTATTATTTGAATCAGATCGCATATGGGTTAAGTATTCCCCTAACCTTTTTCCAAAAAGGGGTAATAAATGCACTAAAGAGTTGCCCTGGCCAATTAAATGGAAACATCTTTAAGATGATGAGAGTCTGTGAAGTCCTTAATCATAAGTGGAGAGATGGTGGTATTGCAAGACAATTCCTTGTGGACGATGTCTTGAAATACTACAAGTTTAAGTATGTGAAAGATCGAAAGAACGGATACTTGTTTAGTGACTCAGCAAGTCTAAAATTCTTTGATTTTGAGTCTTTTGGGAGGCCCTGGTGTGACCATCTTGTGATGGTGTGGGGTAATTGCATGCAAGATCCAGGGGAACCAGCGCTCAAGCTGATATATAAGAATTTTAACAAGAGTAAGTGTCTTTATTCTGCCTGCAGTTTGTCTCTTAACTTATTGCGAGCTGCTAACATAGTTTGTTGTTGTTTTGGCAGAGCCTAATCCAAAAGATGTTGCTGATACATCGAGTTTGTTCGACGTCGTTAGTCGATAAGGGAGCGAATTGAACAAAGTTCTTGGAGAACTAGGAATTCGCAGAGAGAAGAGGCTTAACTTTGTAGTTGAAAAAGTGCAACGAGCTCATCAAAATGAGCGATGGTTGCATCTGGCTCTGCTTATGCTGATATTATAAAGATTCTTGCCTGTGTTGTGGGTACGTCGAGCTCCTTAGTTTGGCGACCAATAATGAAAAAGACGGTGCCGCCTTTCGAACAAACAACTCATGTGTAGATACCGCTGGTAGGAACTGAGGGGGTGGTTACTGATGTGAATATGGCTCTTCCACTGAAGAAGCAGAAAAAAGAATCTGGTAAAGATAACAGAGCTTCTTCGAAGGGTGTCAACCTCGAAGCCGTGGAACAGGAGGCGTTGGACTTGGCTACGCGTGATCCCATTCGCCTAGATACTCAAATTCAATCCAGAATCTCTTAGGTATGCAATGTATTATTTGATTAAATATTTTCCAGTAATGATCCTATCTTGTAATACTATTTTGCTGTATTTGTGGTATAGCTTTCTGCTGCTTGGAAGTCAGCCGCAGAGGTGTTGAACTAGCTGCTGCGAATCGTGGTGAACTTGTTCGGCAACATGATGTAGAGAAAGCTGCTCTATAAGAACAGCTCAAGCAGGAGAAGGTGTTGCAGAGGGAGCAGTTCAAGAAGGAGAAGGTATTGCAGAGGGAGCAGTTCGAGAAGGAGGCTGCCGCTGCAAAGCAAAAGTTTGAAGATGAGGCGAAGAAGGTTGTTGATATGGTGGTGGCTTCCCAAAATAAGCTGATTCAAGCCTTCTACTTCTGGGGTTTAAGCAGAGAGGATGTCGACCTTTTTCTTGTAGGGAAATATGGCGAGATCGTCTTCCCAGGGGATTATGCTTCTCCAGTGGCTGAGCATACCCTGGCTCCTCCAGTGGCTGATAATCCGACAAAGGAGGTAGCAGGATCTAAATCTTGATTCTGCAGTTGTAGCATAGTTCTTGAGACTTAGTCAAACTTTTTCCTTTGTAATGGTGGTAGAACTGTTTTTGACAAGGTTTTGAAATTTATGTGGTTGTTATTCATATATGTTATTTTGATGTGAATGTATGATTTGTATGTAGGAGGTAGTTCATTTGAGGGGGAAAGTGATCGAGATAGAGAAGGCCTTGAGTCGAGCAAGGGATTCTATCAATCGTACTCAACAGGTACACAATAAACTTGAATATGAGAGATGCCTTCATAAGTCGAATTTTGATAAAACCGTTAAAGAGTTATTCAAACTTCAGTGTAAATATGGGAAGATAAAAATTGAGAGGGATGAGGTTTTATGAAAAAAGACCAATAGGTTCATTTTACTCCAAAAATCCCTTAAGGATAAGCGATTCATAGATGAGAGCGATAAGTTAGAGTGTCAAAGGTCATTATTATCTTTGACGCAGTATTTTGAGGCCGAAGTTGATAGTGAGCGGGGTTTGAAGGAGGCTTATTTAGAACTGTTAACTAAGAGAGACAAAGTGCTGGACCCAGCTCGGGTAAAATTTCTAGCACAAGAAGCGCGCAACCGCCATAGTAGAGAGGCGCAAAGATGTTCATCTCGGGCTGGAGTATCCATCATATGGGGTAGTGCAGGTTTATTGCCTGATGAGCTTGACTTTTGTAGGGGCAAAGAGCAATGAGGATTCTTTTCTTCAACATAAAAAAGGAGGATAGAAAGATCCACGCACAATTAGAAATCGATCTGAGGCATGCTTGTGATGAACTGGAGCGGTGCAAAGGTCATAATACATGTCTGGAGAGGGAAAAGGTGGAGTATGCTAGGCTATTGTAGAACTCCAAAAAGAGAGTGACATTATTAGAAGCGCGTTTACTAGATACACAGCAACGTCTGCAAGTATCCCAATCACGCTTGAAGAAGAAAATTACTCCAAAGCAGGGGAAACGTGCTACCGATACGGACCACGAACGTCAGATGGCCGATGTGATCGCGTTTTATGGGGGGCAAGCTCGAGAGAGTAGAAAATGAATTTAGACATTATATCTCGAGTTGTGGTAAAGATGTAGAAGTAGGGAATAATAAGGTTGAAAATATGTGGTTTGCAAAAGAGGATGAGGGTGGGGGAGTTTCATCCTCAAAACCACGAGCTGAAGAGTCTGAGGAGGAGGAGATCAAAGATCTACTGCCTCACACAAGGTAAAAGACCCGTCCGCAAGAGCTCGCAATCTTTAATGAGCCTTTGCAAGTAGATGCCAGCAGTAGTAGGGTGCGATCACAAGCCAATTAGATTGTGGCATTTTATTGTACGTTGTATAATGTAGTTGATTCATGTATCATAGCTTGATGTTGTAATAAATGTTGCAGAATGATATGTCTTGTAGGAATGAATATTTGTTGATATATATATTATCTCTTGTGATCTGCTCTTCTAGGTTGAAGACTAAGAAAATGACAAATTGGTTGCCTTATCCGCGTCAAATAAAAAATTGTCTGCCAAGTTACAGCAATGTTCGTTGGCGGTTGAAAGAAAGACTTTGTTGAATTCAAAGCTAGAATCTGAGATGTTGGAGCTGCAAAGTCGGCTAAATGCTATGACTGCAGAGTTGTCATGTAAGGATGCCGAGATATTGACTGCTAATAACGAATCCGAACAGTGGAAAGAATCTCTGAAGAAGAAAAAGTCGGAGACCATTGCTGCGAATCAACAAGTGCTAGATCTGTTAAGTACGATTGAAAAAATAAAGAATGATCTGCTATATCATCAGTCGGTGATAGCAAATAATACTGATCTCTTAAAGAAGTAAGATTCTAAAATCTGTTATATGCGTGAGTGCCTGAAAAAGCTGAATTGGGATTTACGTGAGGCTCGAGATTCATGTCAGAGAACAAACGACCGTACCAAAACTCACGAGGAGGCATGTTCCAAGAGAGATCGAGAGCTTAATGAGGCCATCAATAAGTATAAATTGAGGATCGCTGATCTTGATTGGGACAAACAAGCTTTGGTACAGGAGTGTATTCAAGATAATGAAGTTTTCGAGGAACTCCATGCGAAGTATAAAGAGTCGCAGAGGATGATGAACGCAGTTGAAGCCGAGATCAATTATTCGAGGGAGGTAGATAACAAGTTGTACCGTCTGAAGCAGAAGATGGAGCGCAGTGTGCAGATAATGAAGCAATATAGAGGCTCGTTGTTGCAGTAGAAAAAATATCTAGAAGATCGATGTAAAGATCTTGACGATGAACTAAATAAGGTAAAAACCGAATTTTATGAAGCTACGTTGTTGACTGCAGAAAATGTTACGTTACGTGTTATGGCTATGTTGCATGCTGATGTAGAGAAATTTCGAAGCGTGAGTCGATCTTGGTTGCTACAATTGAATATGTTACGGAATATGACTTGCAGTTAGTACGGTTATCCTATATAGATAATTTGATGCCGAGAGTTATGGAATTGTTGAATGCACCTTCTACTGTAGTGGATGCGGCAATTTCATCCCCTGTCTTACTTTCATCTGGGCATGGGGAAAGTTCGAATGTTGTACGCCCAAAGCGCGAGTAGTAGCTTCATGTTTATATTGTAATGAGACAGTGTGTAAGTATGTCTTTGTTGTAGAAAAATGTCAAATGTTGAGTAGATAAAAAAGTTTGTTGTTATCTCTATATATAATCGAATTTGGTGATCCAATGAATGATCGTATAGAGATTAAGTGATGTGGTATTCTAACATGTATAGGTCAATTTGAACAAATCAATAAAGACCGTAATGAGATATTTGAAAGGCGGGTTACTGCCAGGTCGAATTAATTGTCTCAATAAGTGACCCTTGGGGCAGGGCATATGTCGATCCCAGTTATAGATCGGGCTGAGCGACCATGATGGGACATGAATTGAATATTGCATAGCTGAATGGCGTCTCTGCCAGATTAAATTGATTGACTCAATAAGTGATCCTCAGAGAGCATGGATAGGTTGAAGAGCTATGAAGTAGATCCCGATTATAGGTTGATCTGAACGACCGTGATGGGACATGTATTGAATATTGCATAGCTGAATGGCGTCTTTGCCAGATCGAATTGATTGACTCAATAAGCGATCCTCGAAGAGCATATATATATTTGAGAAGCTATGAAGCAGATCCCGATTATAGGTCGAGCTGAGCGACCGTGATGGGACATGTATTGAATATTGCATAGCTGAATGGCGTCTCTGCCAGATCGAATTGATTGACTCAATAAGCGATCCTTGGAGAGCGTGTATATATTTGAAGAGCTATGAAGTAGATCCTGGTTATAGGCCGAGCTGAGCGACCGTGATGGGACTTGTGTTGAATATTGCATAGTTGAATGGCGTCTCTGCCAGATCGAATTGATTGACTCAATAAGCGATCCTCGGAGAGCGTATATATTTGAAGAGCTATGAAGCATATCCCGATTATAGGTCGAGCTGAGCGACCGTGATGGGACATGTATTGAATATTGTATAGCTGAATGGCGTCTCTGCCAGATCGAATTGATTGACTCAATAAGCGATCCTCGGAGAGCGTTTATATATTTATAGAGCTATGAAGCAGATCCCGGTTATAGGTCGAGCTGAGCGACCGAGATGGGACATGTATTGAATATTATATAGCTAAATGGCATCTCTGCCAGATTGAATTGATTGACTCAATAAGCGATCCTCGGAGAGCGTGTATATATTTGAAGAGCTATGAAGTAGATCCCGGTTATAGGTCGAGCTGAGTGACCGTGATGGGACTTGTGTTGAATATTGCATAGTTAAATGGCGTCTCTGCCAGATCAAATTAATTGACTCGATAAGCAATCCTCGGAGAGCGTATATATTTGAAGAGCTATGAATCAGATCCCGGTTATAGGTCAAGCTGAGCGACCGTGATGGGACTTGTGTTGAATATTGCATAGCTAAAATTGCGTCTCTGCCAGATCAAATTGATTGACTCAATAAGCGATCCTCGGAGAGCGTGTATATTTGAAGAGCTATGAAGTAGATATTGTTGTAGTAATTCTTCATAGTAGGTCAATTTGAGCGAACCACATGAAGATAAGTATAATGTTGAAATATATTTGCAGCATGATGATGAAAATTTGCTTTATTGAGTGAAATCTAAAGTTACAGCATGTTTAATTGTGATATAGCTTCAGTCGGCGGGTATTCCATGGATTAGGTATAGGTACTCTATCATGTGTACTTAGATCGTAAGACTCCAAACCGCTCGCGCCAGTTATTGTAAAGGGACCTTCCCAATTGTCTGCTAACTTTCCCGCATTAGGTGCTTTGCGATGTTAGGGGATTTCTCTGAGAACGAGGTCCTTGACTTTGAATTATCGATATCAAACGCGCTTGTTATAAGACCGTGATAAAGCAAGCTGATATCTTCCCAGATTGACAATGGCTTTTTAGCGTGTTTCTTCGATCATATTCATCTCGTTATCGTGTATTGGGTGATGGTACTGAGTGGGTATTATGGCTTCTGTCCCGTAGGCTAGTAAGAATGGAGTACAACCTATTGTTTTTCTTAGAGTTGTTTGATATGCCCAAAGTACGTGAGGTAACTCGTTTACCCAATTCCCTTTTTTGTCATCTAAACTCTTTTTGAGTCCGTCCACACTCGTTCGATTAGTAATTTTAGCTTGTTTATTTCCTTGAGGATAGTAAGGGCTTGATGGGGAGTGAATGATATTGTGCTCATTGAGCAATGCGACGACTTTGGAGCCAACGAACTGTAATCCATTATCGATTCGGATAAGATGCGGTCTGCTGAACTGAATGATAATGTGTTTCCAGATGAATCTGATGACTTCTTCTTCTCATGTTCGGCACAAAGGGAGTGCCTCGACCCATTTAGTAAAGTAGTCCGTAGCGACCAACAAATGCTTTCGTTTTCCTGGTGCTGTTGGAAATTCTCCTACGAGATCGAGAGCCCATCGTCTGAATGGCTAGGTGACTTGGCTTGAGTGTAGTTCGAGCGCTGGGGCTCGTATCTTCGGACCGTGACGTTGGCAAGCGTCGCATTTATGAGCATACCTGATTGCATGTGCTTTCATCTTAGGCCAGAACATTCCTTGCGTTAAAGCTCTGCTTGCAAGAGATCATCCTGCGACATGGGACCCGCATGTGCCTTCGTGTAGATCATGCAAGAATTGTTGGGCTTCTTTTTTGGATAGGCAGAGGAAGTATGGACCAGTGACTGATATTTTGTAGAGGAGGTTGTCCCAGACAATATATCTATGGGCATTGTCGATTAATCTCCGCCGTTCTGTAGGATCCTCTCGAAGTGGGCCATCGAATTTGTGTTGAGGTCCAATGTATCTGATTAAAGGTTGTCCCCAATCACATCCGATCTCCTCGTTGCCCCCAGTATTAATGGTGTTGGACACTGTGGCATTAATACTGGGGTTAGAAATGACGTCAATTTTAAAATAGCGAGCTTCAGATCCAAGGACTCCAGCGAGGTAAACGAGCGCATTTGAATGTCGATTTTCTCCCCTTGGCAAATGTTTTAAAGAAATTGTCTGAAATTTGTTCATTCGTTTGACCACTGCAGTAGCATAGTCAATCATTTTCCCATTGGCTTGATAGATTCCCGCGTAATGATTGACGATCAGTAATGAAATGGTGTAGACAGAGAGCTCTGTTGTACCCAGTGTAAGTGTCATGTCCAAGCCATGAATTAGTGCCTCATATTCTGCTACATTGTTGGTTACTTTGAAATTGAGGTGAATGGATTTTTCGAGCAGATCATTGGAATGGGTAATAAAAACAATCCCCAGTCCTTATCTGGCTGGTCCGATGGAGCCGTCCGTCAAAAGTTGCCAACCTTTCTTTGTTACCCAATCGGACTTCTCTTCAGACTGTACTGTGGGTGATTCATCTTTGTTATCATCAATGTCTTCCTCCCAATCAGGATCATCTACTGGAAAGTCAGCTAGAAAATTTGCTATAGCCTGACCTTTCTCAGAGTAGCGTGGCCCGAAATGTATGTCGTGTTCTCCGAGTGTTACTGACCATTGCTGAATACGTCGAGATTTTTTGCGCTTAGATAAGATTTCACGGAGTGGATAGTTCGTTAAGACACGAACAACATGGGATTGGAAATATTGTTTTAATTTCTGTGACATATAGACGAGAGCCAAAAGAAGCTTCTCGATCTTAGTGTAACTTGTTTCAGCAGGGGTCAGAGTCTTGCAGATAAAATAGACTGGTTTCTCGGTCTTTTTATCGAGTCGGAGGAAGACAGAGCTGAGAGAAGTATCTGTGACGGCTAGGTATACTGTTAGCTCTTCTCCATCTGTTGGTGTGCTAATAACTGGTGGTTTACCCAAATGTTGTTTAAGTTCGAGGAAAGCGGCTTCGCATTTATCTGTCCACTCGATCTCGGGATCCTTTATTGATTTTCCCCGCGATGTACCTTGTTTTAGCAGATCGAATAGAGGTCAGTATCTGTCTGATGATTTGGAAACAAATTTCTTAAGTGCTGCGATCTTCCCTACTAGTTTCTAAACATCATTTTTTTTCTTTGGTGAAGGCATAGCCAAGAGAGCTCGTATGCGTGATGGATCAGCTTCAATTCCTCTTTTAGTGATGAGGTGGCCCAAGAATTTTCTGGATTGTACTCCGAACTGGCATTTGTCAGGATTCAAACCTATTTTGTAAGCTTGTAAAATCTCAAAAGTTGTTCGTAAATCTGTCAGATGGTCTTTTTTCTTGAGACTCTTGAAAAACATGACGTTGATGTAAACCTCCATTGTTTTACTGAGTTGATCTTTGAACATTAACATCATCAATCTCTGATAAGTAACGCCGATATTTTTCAGGCCGAAAGGCATGACCTTATAGCAATACAGGCCTTGTTCGGTGATGAACGCAGTCTTGTCTTGATCTTTAGGGAAAAGTGGTATCTGATTGTACCCTGATGCAGTATCCATCATAGAGGGGAGTTTGTACCCTGCTGTTGAATCGAGCAGATGGTTGATGATTAGAAGTGGAAAGCTATCTTTTGGAGTGTGTCGATTGAGATCCGTGAAATCGACGCAGATTCTGATCCTGCCATTTTTCTTTAGGACTGCGACAATGTTCGAGATCCAGTCTAGGTAAATAGTTTTGCGGATAAAACCGACCTCAATCAATTTGCCGATCTCTTTGTTTACTTCGTGTCGTATTTTTGGTGCTAGAGTTCTTTGCTTCTGTTTAACCGGTTCTGCCTTCTCTTTCAACTCTAGCTTATGGCACGCCATGGCTGGATCGATCCCTGGCATTTTGAGGAACGTCCATGCAAAAACAGCATGGTTATCCAAAAGGAATTGTATGAGACCTGAACGTTCCCCCGTGTTCAGGAGGGTCCTGATATGAGTTCATCTCTGTGCGTCGTTGATCTCGATATATTCTGTTGGTTCGGCGCTTGGCAGCTGATGTTCTACTGGTACTGAATGCTGTAATTGCTATGCTGGAGCTGCTGTAGCTGGCTTAGCTTCAATTGTATTATTGCAAGCTCAGGTTAATTTTTGGCTGCCTTTGATTTCGTAGATCCCTCTTTTCCAGTCGAATCGCAGTGCTTGATGATATGTGGAGGGAATAGCTTTCATGTTATGCAACCATGGTCGTCCCAGGATGCCCAGGTAACGGGATTTTGTATTGATGACGTAAAAAACTACGTCAAGTGTGACTGGTCCGGCTGTGATGGGAAGTATAATTTTTCCTACGCATTCTTCCTTGGAACTGTTGAATCCAGAGACGTTGATGGCACTTGGCTAGACCATGTCCGCTAAACCCATTTGGTCGATCGTACTCTGGAATAGTAGTTCGATGCTGCTGCTGGTATCTACCATCATTGTATGTAGAACTATGTTCTTCATTTTTAACATGATGATGAGAGCATCGTAATGAGGGAAATTGATGTGACGTACATCACAGTCTTCGAAAGAAATCCCAGATCGTCAGTTGCTAGATTCTGGCAACAAACGAGCTTCTTTATCTACCATTGTCAGATGATGGCATTGTCCAACGCGCCTGTGCTTGGATCTGTTGGAGTGGTTGACTGTCAGTCTGGACGACCGTGATTTGAGTTTTGCAGCTGCCATCTTTCTAACTTTTTACGTTCACAATATATTCGAGCATCCGACCATGCGAAAATATAGTTAAGATGAGAAATTTCAACACGAAACATTATTCTGTGTCATGATGGTGGATCTTGTGGTCAATGCAGTATGGCTTTCCTGGTAAGGGTTGAAGAGTATTGGCAATTTTTAAGAGTTCATCCTTTTGTAGTAGCGGATATATGATTACAATAGTAGTTGTCAACTGTGGTAAGCGCGGAACTGGTCTCTTTTATCCTTGGCGTGTTCGATCATCATAGGACTTGAAACATTTCTTATCACCTCCGTAGACTTTACTACAGTTACAACTACGTTCTTCGGTATGATCGTTGGTAGATAGAGCGATGCACTGAGGTTTTTGTTTCTCAGTCGTCAGTCTTTCGAGGTTGATGAAATTGTTGACATTTTCCAACATATCCTCTAATGTCAGCGTCTTGTTGAGGATTAGATGTTCCTTGACTCGTCCATCTATGAGTAACGCATTGGTGAAAGCGGAGATCATGATCTTTTTGTCGAGATTATCGAGCTTGGGGTAGCCTACTCGTAGCCTTCGACCTCCTCACTCGAAGTCTACTTCGTATCCTACTCGAACATATCGAAGACTATTTTGACTCAGAATCAAGCCCCTCAAGGAACTCTTGTAGTCGAATCCTTGACAACAGATAAACCTTCGAGAACGGATCAGCACATAATAGCAGTTACCCTTCAACTGAACGTTCGAATAGCAGAAGTGTGATGAGACTAGCAGTCAGCCCAAACGGATTGGACGGCGCATTAATTAGTCTCTCAGCTACAGTGACAGGGATGTCCGTAAAAATGTCGTCGTCGGAAAGCCCGAGCTGCAATTATGTAGCCTGGCCCGCTCTTGGTGAATCAGCCTCTTATGTTTTTACAAATAAGAGAGGGGAAACTAAGAAGGGGTTAGAAAAATCATCTCTAAACCCTATGCTTTTTACCTTCGACCACTTACAAACTGTATTCGATCTTTATTATTACTCATCAGTAATAGAATCACAGTTTAAAAATCCTCATCAGAGGTCGTAGGGAGTCACATTCGGGCCTCTACGCAAGTATTTGTCTCTAATTAGTCTCGTTTTAGGCCATATACTTGTACATCTTTGATGAGAGGTTGACCTCCGTGTTGTAAGATCCATCTTCGCTTCTCAATAAAGATCAGGTTCCTACAATTGGCACCGTCTGCGCTTCCAACACTATCAGTTACCTCGTCTTTGTTACCTTCCTTTCTTTCCAACAATTTACCGCTCCTTTTCAATGGCCCTTTCCCGCCGTGCCAACTCAACTCAGGCAGGCAACTCTATTGATGGAGTCGCCACTCAAGTCACTTTACTATCTCAGTAAATTTCTTAAGCAGAAGAGTGCCATCAGCATCAACTCACCCAGGAACGATAAAACCACCGCCAGGCGTTGGAAACCAAACGGAATCGCCGAGTAAACGACAAAAATAGACAAAATTGAGCAATTGATGAGCAACGCAACACAGTCCGAGTACTTCAAAGGTTAGAGCCCTTGAAACCCGCCTGTCAGTTCCAAGTACCGGATCAATCGCGTGTATCTGCCCGTGCCCGCCTTGGACCCTCAACAAACCTTGAGTTACCCCCAGCTCCCATCGGTACCGAAGGTATTCCCCGTACTATTCCCCCCACTGGCTCTATCCACCTTGGAATCCACCCCACAGAAGACTCTTCTGACTCCACCCTCCATTCATCAAGACACCCTCGGCCCGTCAAAGACCGACTCAGCGAGCGTCGTCCCGCTCAAGACCGAATCGGGGAGCGCAGTGCTGAATATATACCACACATTCGACCCTGCAACCATCGACATCACCAATCCCCCCCCCCTTCTGCATATGTCACGCAATAAGACTTCGACCACAAGATACTACCCGCTATTCGCGTCAGTGCAAGCTCATCCTTAAACTCACAGAGCCGCCTCGACAATCTCATTTGTCCCACCCTACTCGCCATCGACATACCCCCCAATTTTTGTGCCCCCAAGCTCAGCAAATATCGCAACACAGACCCCAAAATCCACATTTTCAAATTTCAAAACACACTAAGCCTTTACTCTACTGCCGACTACCTGTTATGTCAACTTTTCCCAACTAGCCTCACTGAAAAACCACTTCGATGGTATCACAATCTCCCAAATGGCTCGATACAAAGCTTCGAGCAACTCACGCAGCTCTTCATCGCCCAGTTTGCCTTCAACAAAGACAGAGAAGTCAGAGTTGGCGCATTATTTAATATCAGAAAGTCAAACACAGAGACCCTCGAAGCCTTCACAAAGCGATTCCTCGACGAGTCACAGAAAATAGAGAACCTCGACAGTGCAAATGCTATCCTCACATATTCAAATGCTATGCCTGATCATAGTCGAGTAAAAGAGCACTTCGTCCTCCACAAACCCCAAACACTCGAAGAGATGCTCTTGAAGGTCAACGGCTATATCGACCTCAAAAGACTCCAAGAATCCTGTAAACATACCCAACCTTCGAACACTACCCACTTCAGCAAACCGTGACAGCATTTGCATCCCACTCCACTACCCTTGATTGCTCCCGTCTCACAGGAGACTGAGAGCCGCAAGCGCCCTTATGCCGACAGTAGTGCTGAAGCTCAAAAAAACTGATCGAAGCCTATACCTCTTACCGTACATTCAGGTAGACCCCATATGGCCCATCCCTCTCCCAATCGAAGTCAGACCTGGGGAGCCTTATTGCGCCAATCACAAATACAATTGTCACCATACGAGCAAATGCTTCGCCCTCCAACGTTCTCTCGAACTCATCCTCCGAGATGGACGTCTGCACCAGTACGTTACCGACCTTCCCAGTTATCTCGATGGGTCTTACCTCCAATCCCTCTTCACCCCTACTGCTGACCCAGCCGCGGTACCAATCTACCGATCATATTTTATCGAAGTCAACAATATAGATAGTGGTCGTTCGCATAGCAAACGAAAGTGCATCGGCGAATGTTATAAACTTTCTTACCAAGAAAAATTCTCTACCCTACTGCCAGAATGCAGCCGTCACCCACATCTCGAGGGCATTTCTTTCATCAATTGTGACATGTCACATGTCCATTTCCCTCATTCCGATCCTCTGGTTATTATGATTAAGATTGAGAACATTGTCCTTCACACAATCCTCATCGACACAGGAAGTGCAGCTGATGTCCTATTTCTACCCACCGTAGAAAAAATTTAGAAAATTGAACTCATTACCCCAGCCAATATCGAGTTAAAAGGATTCAATGGGACTACCAAAGATGTCGTAGGTCGTATCGGCCTACCTGTCACCAGAGGACCCCTCACCCTTCAAGCTAGCTTCCTTGTCATCGACAAGAAATCCGAATACCTCGATATACTCGGCCGGGACTGGCTCCATGCTATGCGAGCTATACCCTCGACCTATCACCTAACCCTTCGTTTTGAAACTCCCGAGGGTACGTGGAACCTCAAAGGATCTCAACGTCTCGCCCACTCATGCGAGCACCCAGAAATTGACTAGACCAGAAAACTTGTCAGACGCTCATAGCAATCACTGCACCTTTCTATCCCATCGACTTTGACAGATACCACCCCCCATATCAAACATACCGTTTATATCGAACTCGAAGGCCCTGGTCGAGGAACATTCATTGGAACTTTTCTTAGCGAGGCCGAATGCCTCGAGCTTACAGATTTCCTTCAAAAAAACACGAACATCTTTGCTTGAACATTTCAAGAGATGCCTGGTGTCGACCCCAGCCTGGCATGCCATCGCCTCGATCTTATTCCCAATACCTCGGCAATCAAACAAAAGAAACGTACCCTGGCACCACAACTTTAAGAAGCGGCTAACCTCGAAGTAGATAAGCTTATAGCCGCGGGATTTATCAGAGAAATCAAGTACACTGACTGGATATCGAACATTATGGCAGTTCCTAAGAAGAACGAAAAGATCTGAATCTGCGTCGACTTCACCGACCTCAATAAACATACACCTAAGGACAATTTCCTACTGCCGACTATTTCAGCACTCCTCGATGCCACTGCTGGACACGAGTGCCTATCCATGATGGACGCAGCTTCGGGTTATAATCAGGTAACCCTCCTCCAAGAAGATCAACTTAAAACTTCCTTCATAATTGAACAAGGCCATTATTGTTTTAATGTCATGCCCTTCGGCTTTAAAAATGCAGGCGCCACATACCAGCACCTAGCCACAACTACGTTTAAACCCATGTTTGGCAAGTCTGTCGAAGTCTACATCGACGACATATTATGTAAGAGTATACAAAAACAGACCCACATCCATGACCTGACCGACATCTTCTCAATACTTCGAACCTATAAAATGAAACTCAATACAGAGAAGTGCCAGTTTGGCGTCTCATCCAAAAAATTCTTGGGCCACCTTATCAGTAAACGTGGCATCGAAATCGACCCCACCCATATTCGAGCTCTCATTGACATGCCCTCACCCACAACAAAGAGAGACGTTCAAAAGGTGGCTGGCAGGATAGCAGCCCTTAACTGTTTTATTTCCAAGTCCTCCGATAGATGTGTTTGGCTCTTCTCCCTCTTACGCAGTCAGG
The DNA here is from genome assembly GCA_014058105.1 of Kingdonia uniflora. Taxonomy (NCBI): domain Eukaryota; kingdom Viridiplantae; phylum Streptophyta; class Magnoliopsida; order Ranunculales; family Circaeasteraceae; genus Kingdonia; species Kingdonia uniflora. The sequence continues at coordinate 2,737,755 of JACGCM010001844.1, read as the reverse complement.
GCACCCATAAAATAAGAAAGAAAAACAACCCTGAGATCAATTGGACCCCAGAGTGCGAAGACGCCTTTCTCGAACTCAAAACTTATCTTGGACGCCCACCAATCATCAGTACCCACATCGAAGGTGAAACACTCTCCTTATATCTTACTGCCACAAAAACTTCAATTAGTTCTGTACTTATTCGCCTTGATTCCAACATCAAAAAACCTGTGTATTTCATCAGCAAAACTCTAACCCCTGCCAAAACCCGTTATTCCAAACTTGAGCGATTGTTCCTAACACTTGTTTATTCAGCCCGCAAGCTCAAACCATATTTTCAGGCCCACCCCATTTGTGTCATCACGAGTTACCCTCTCCGGGAACTACTTAGTAAAAAAGAAAAATCTAGACGAGTACAACAATGGTCTGTATACCTTGGCGAGCACGACATAACCTTCAAGAAACAAATATCTCAGAAAGGTTAAGCAGTAGCAGATTTCCTCGCCGACTTCCCGGTCGAAGATTGCGACTGGGAAGAACACAAAGACGATCTACCGGAAGATCAACCTGAAGATGTAGATCCATGGAACCCCCTTACCGGTTGGCGTTTATTCACAAATGGCTCCGCAGAACCCAATGGTTCAGGAATTGGTATTTTCTTGGTCACACCGACTAATGACCGAATAGAGAAAGCAGTTAAACTTACCTTTGAATATTCAAATAATGAAGCAGAGTATGAAGCACTGATCCATGGTTTCAACCTCACACTCGATCTCGGCATTCCCAAACTAGCAGTCTTTACAGATTCCCAACTCATTCAGAGACATTACTCAAAAGAAAATCAAGCTAACGGTCACATGGCTGACTATGTTTTACTCGTGCGACAGCGCATGGACCGGTTTTCTGAAAAATCAACAATTACCCATTATCCTCGAGGAGAAAATAGACATGTCGATGCCCTCGTCTATATAGCAGCTATGCTGGGACAGACAGAGTCTTGAACCCTCCACACCGAAGTACTCGAATGTCCAAGTATCGACCAGATGGAAATCAATGCCATCAATACTGGAGGCGAGAGTCTCGATTTTGATGATTGGCGAACACCATTCCTTCGTTACCTTACCAATGCCACCCTTTCCGATGATCCCAAAGCTAAACGTCCACTGTTAGAAAATTACCGCAGATACACTATCCATAATAATGAACTATATCGTAAATCCCCAAATGGCATCCTCTTTCGATGTATATCCAATACCGAAGCCTCTCAAATCTTAGTAGAGCTTCACGAAGGCACCTGTGGTGCTCACACTGCTGGTCGATCTTTGGCCCTTCGAGCTGTAACCCAAGGATTGTTTTGGCCCGATATGAGAAAGCAAGCTTCAGAATATGCAGTACATTGTCACAAATGCCAGCGTCATGCTCATGACATCCATTGCCCCTCTCGAGATCTTTATGTCAGCCAAGTTTCTTGGCCATTCAAAAGATGGGCCATCAATCTCATTGGTCCATTTCTAAAAGCTTCGGGTAGCCGAGAAAATATCCTCGTTGCCACTGATTACTTCACCAAATGGGTTGAAGTTGTTCCCTTATGCCAAACTAGAGAAGAGGAAGTTATCAAGTTTTTATGGGAAAACATCATCACTCGCTTCGGCTGCCCTCACATGATTCGGTACGATAATGGTCCCCAGTTCGTTGGAAGAAAAGGAAGAAATTTCCTCAAAAAATACAACATTATTTTCTCGCCCTCCACACATTACTACCCCCAGGGCAACGGTCAAATTGAAGCAATTAACAAAACTATCGTTGATGGTCTGAAGAAGAGAGTCGATACAAATAAAGGACAATGGGCTCAAGAGTTACAACACGTCATCTGGGCCTATCGCACAACACCAAAAAAGTCTACCGGATGCATCCCCTTCCTCCTAACATATGGAATAGAAGCAGTACTACCAACTCAGTTCGAAATGCCCACTCGAGATCCTAACCTCCCAAACAAAGATAATGAGTTTGAACTCGCATGTAACATGTTGCAGATCGATGAAACCAGAGACTGAGCTATCGCCAACCTGGGCCGCTACCACGCATCACTTCAGAAATCTTACAACAAGCGAGTTCGACCACGAAGTTTCAATGTTGGAGATCTAGTACTCTGACGAGTTAATCAGTCGACGAAGCCTGTGAATGCTGGCAAATTAGTTGAATCTTGGGAAGGACCCTACATTGTCTACGATAAAAAAGACAAAGGATCTTACTAATTGATGACAAAAGACAAAGAGCCTCTACCGAACCCTTGGAACACAATGCAATTGGTCTCTTATAAAAGGCCTTACCTACAATCATGTACCACCGATGTAATCCAGAATAATCAATAACCGAGGCTTTTGTCACCAATACTTCGTCTTATGTTTCACTTTGAATTTCTAGGTTTAACTAGAATACCACATCAACCTTCAACCCAATTGGTACTCGAGGATGATCTCGACAATTTTCCAGTCTCCATAATTCGAGCAAACTCGAGGGGCAAGGATGGTCGAAGGACCGGACCCTCGGGGATGCATGAGAGGCAATTCGATATTCCTTCGCTGTGGCAGCGGCCTTCGAAGTACAGTCCTTTTCTTGGTCTACCCCGGGTATCTTGTCCACCCTCGCCCCGACAGATACTTGGGGGCGATCTTGAATTGCTCAAGTCTCCAAAATTTGAGCAAACTCGAGGGGCAAGAATGGTCGAAAGACCGGACCCTCGGGGATACATTGGAGGCGATTCAATATTCCTTCGTCCAGGCTCTAAAATCGATGAAGTACAGTACATTTCTTGGTCTACCCTGGGTATCATGTCCACCCTCGCCCCAACAGATACTTGGGGGCGACCTTGAATTGCTCAAGTTTCCAACATTCGAGCAAACTCGAGGGGCAAGGATGGTTGAAAGACCGGACCCCTGGGAATGCATTGGAGGGGATTCGATAATGCTTCGTTGTGGCTTAGGCCTTCGAAGTTTAGCACATTTTTGGGTTTCCCCTAACTATCACATCCCCTCGCCCTGACTGATACTCGGGGGCGACCTGGAAATGTTTTGAGTTTTCAACATCGTTGTGGCTTCGGCCTTCGATGTCCAAAAGAACACACAGAGTTTGATCCACATTACATCCACATTTTACATGGATCGACAATGCTACAGTCATGTAAACATCAAGGAAGTATCTTACATATTATCTGTCAATGCAGCAGTTGCAGAGCAAGTCAAAGATCATTCATCAAATTCCAGAAAATTTGCCAGAAAAAGCTGCCGATTTTGCTTGCTTTGCATGCTTATTCTGCCAGTAAGCAAGTCAAAGATCATTCAAAGCAAGCAAAATCGGCAGAATAAGCATGCAAATTCCAACATTCCAAGAAAATACACATCAACATGTTCAGAATTAACTACAAAAGTTCAAAGAAAAATAACAGCAACACAGTTCGACATATTACAAATTACCACATGTCAGCGGAAAATGACGAACAACCCCAACTACAAGTACCTCACACCGGCACGGTCTCACATTCTTGTTCCACAGATGCTCCACCATCAGCAACCTCGGCGGCTTCATTCGAGACACCGAAAGCTCTACCATCAACAAGACCACTACTGGGTGCTCCAAGGAGAGAAGTATCTCCACTACCTTCAGTACTCCCAACTGTCTCATGAACAACGGGCAACTCCACTTCCTTCAGCTGGACCTCATCACCTTTAATAAATTCTGGAGATAGAGGGTACGGTTCAAGTGTATCAGGGTCATACCCCTTTTCATCTATGAAAGTCTTCAACGTCACAGTCACCTTGCATTCGCCATCGTAGTGTCCCTGGAACCGTACCTTCTGCTTAGCCTTCTCCATCTCATACGCTGCAAACTTCGCAGCCCACTCCCGCTCCATCCTCGACCCCTAAAGTTCGAGTCTCTCATCATAAGATTCGGTAAGAACCCCAAGGTCATACTTCAACTTCTTCACCTCAGACACCAATGATGCCTCCGTCCCACGGGAAAGATCAAGATTTTCCCTTGCTTACCGCAACTTCACTTTTACCGACTTCATAGCTTCGCACCCAAGCACCCGCCTGCTAAAATATTCAATCAGTCAGTGAACCTCGAAACTCAAAGAATTTGAAAGACATCTCAGAATATCACAATAAGGAATAGTATATAGTTACCTGAAACATGTACCTCTTTTACTTCCTTCGACGCCTCGTCTGGGTCGTCCTCCCAGAGTTCGACCATCAAAGATTGCTTAGCAATAGCCTACTCTTGTCATTCCGCCTCTATCATTTCTTCATACTCCTCCCGTGTATCATCCTCCCCCAGTGCCCTACGCCTCTTGCATTGTCTATCCTTCGATTGCTGTAATTTCGAGGCTTCGAAAGCAGCACGACTCTTCCCCTTCTCAACATGAGTCGATACTGGCCTTGGCCTCAACCTTGAAGCATCGACAGCTACTTCGGGCACCGCTGCCACTTGTTTCGACCCCCTGCGAGGTCTCGGCACAAACTGATAGTTCCTCGGTAGCTTCTCTCCTCCCATTTCCTTTGACATCTTGGAAGAACCTTCACTTCTTTTTCTATTTGCTAGCTTCGGCATAGTGGGTACGCCTCGAAGCAGGGAATCAGCCTTCTTCCTCATTTGCCTCTTGATTTTGAGACTGTCAAACACCGAATTTACCCAGTCTTCACTAGCCTTGAGCAGATTATCAATGTAATTTACCGGATTATCCCAAGTCGAACTTCCCGGACCTGCAACAGTAAAACAAAACACAGTTATCACTTATATCAGAAACACATCAACAACAAACCCTTCGACAACAAACTTACTTTCATTATATACCCTATGATAATATTTATAAGGGTCATCCTCGTCTACATTCTCGAAGTTACCTCTCACTATCAACAAATCTTTATTCCACCCTCGACCCGTCGAGCACAGATCAAAGAACCAAGGTTTCTCAGGGTGACATTGGATGTGATAGGTCCCTGGGTTCTGACTCACCTTCCTCGAGTAAAAGGTAACAATATCAAACCAGTTAATCAAATTTTGGCCTTCACCAGCAAATTTTACATTCATCCCGTCTATCACCTTCATCATCTCATAAAAATTCCCGTTCATTTGCACTGGAGCCACCTCCCAAAAATTCAAAACTTCTTTCACCAGCCTTTGGAGCGGTAACTCCATCCCCAATAGAATCTGGCCCCTATAAGCCATAATCCCGCACCCAGGATTTGATTTAAAGGTCAATCCCGCCCCTGTAATACTTAAAAATATCCCCACCTTCGACAGTTCTAACTTAGCGACAACCTGCTCTAACCTAACCCTATCCTTCGCTGTAATGAAACCCCCAACGACATCCGACTCAGTCGAATCCCCGTTATCGCTACAATGCCCTTTATCTCTCTCTCTCTCACCCGAGGCCCTACATCATCCCTCTCCCCTAATACTTTTTCCTCCTCCTCACTATCCTCAGTTACTATCGTCCTTCGACGCCCCGAAACCACAACCTCCTCAATAGGCAGTACCATTAATAATGGGGCCTCGGTTATTACATCTAAAACTTCTACATCACTACCATCACCCATTGGGGCTCGACCAAAAATACTAGCTTCGATTTCTTCGATCTCTTTATCTATCAGTGCCTGTCTCGAAGCTAGACGATTATCCATTTTTAGCCTATAAAAGAAAAGGTACGCAATTAGATCGACAAATTCTATGACCATTCTATCTACCCCCTCCAAAAAAACCACAGACCGGGTTGTAACCCAGACCTTTCTCCTCTCCGACCTCTCGAGTGCCATTTCTAAACCACAAACACATATTGTTTCGCCTCTACTATCTAAACCAAAAAAAAATAGAGCAAAGTTCACAGAGATCAAATTCCATACCTGAAATTAGCAGAACTACCCCCAAATCAGAAAGATCATAGCCTCAGATGCCCTAACAGCTTCCACGTTCGCAATGGCACTTGTCCTTCTCCTTCTCACTCTCTATGGTTTTCACAGTAAACTAGCACAGTAATTCTGTATCTCTCAGTTATATATATTTTGAAAACCCGAAAACACCTCAATTTATTAACCACTACCATTACCACTACCCCACCTCCCTGGCTTTTCAGCTAACAGTGTGCTTTGACAAATATACCATTAACATTTACTACGTGCGAACAACCCGTTTACCTAAAAATTACATGTACTGTCGAAGCTTCTCAAACCTTATTCTCTCAAATCGAAACTAAACAGTCAGAATCCAATAGTCACATCACCACCTTTTTTGTCAAAACGAGAAAAACATAATCATTACTTCCCGGTACACTGCCCTAAATGTGCGTACCACTCTGACAGACCAGCCATTTGGATTGTCAGATCGGCTAGTCAAATCAAACTTCACCTTCGATACACTATCAAACTTCACCGACATTACACTTCCGAACTCGAACATTCGACCAGTCTACACCTCAAAGAATTTTCAACAAATTACCTCATATTTAATCAATCTCTCATACCAACAAACCCCCCATTCGACCAGTCAAAACTTCATGCGTTCAAATAAAATTTTCAGTTTCGACAAAGTATATTTTTTATCCCAACAAGTTCAGTTTTATATTTCAAATATTCAATCAATACAGTTATACTACCGACCTCGTACCGAACAGTATTATATTCATAATTCAGATTCTACTACCATATCCCACAGTTCACAACAATTTCTATTAGTACTATCAACAAAAGCACTCTTCATTCTGACAACGAGGACAACACTACAAAAGTCATGCAAAAAAAATGGAAAGAAGAGAGAAACAGAACACATGAAAGCAGCAACATGAGAAACTATAAAAGGGAACCCTATCTATTAGCAGGTTGCTCCTCAGCAACAGCGGCTGTCGCAGCTTCATCCTCCTGATCCACTATATCCTCTGCGAAGCCTTTGAGAAGCGACAGCCGATGGTCGGGCAGCGGCCCCATCATTTGCATTATTCCCCACCAGTACGCGAAGGGCATATTATAGAGAGGTGCTCCAGGTTCTGCCTCAAAGAGATCTGGCATTTTAACATTAATGTCGTCATCTACCCGAACCTTTGTTGAAGACCTAGCAGGGCCTCTTGAATCCTCATTGCCCTCACGGTCGTTTTATCTTCAGTAGCAGGTACGTTCTCAGCCATATTGATAAATAGGAAGTACTCAGTTAGAAGAGAAGAATGTTACAAGACGGATAAAGAAATCTCTCCCTCCTTACCCCTTTTTATACCTCCAAACTCACCAGAACTTTCCCTCTTCCCTAACCGAATTAATGGTAACCTTCAATTCCCAATAACGAAAAGTCAACATGTAACCTCTCCAACTTCTAAGACATAACTGATTTGTCTGTACCTGCATTTAAACCTCCTCCCCAACGACTCTCAGTCGAACATATCTCCAACATCAAATATTCGACCATCGTAAGACTCGATCTTCACAACAACCCATCATCAACCTTCGATCATAATTTTCTTCGAGCATATCATTATACCTCGCGCCTAGAAGAGTAGTCGCTTGTATTCGTCTACATTATCTAACCAAATAACATGAATACAGATACGAACAAAATATTTTGTCCATTTCAATTACCGAATCCAGAAAAACAAATTATATTTTTTCCCTACCACCCTAAACTCAAAACAACTTCCTCCCACAGAATAAAATAAAAACTACACAAAATAATACCAAAACATTCAGAACATCAACCCAGCGCCCTACTTCCGGAAGAACCAGCTCCGCTCGCCGCATATTCTACCTCGATGATCTCCTCTGCACAGACAAGGCTTTCAGCTAATGCTATCAAGAAAAGATTACATTTCTGCTTGGTCATAAAGTGCGACCTCAATTACTCCCAGAGAGAAGCGTACGGTTTGCCATTAATGAACTCCTCTGGCCTCTTGTCCACAAGATCTGGCATGTTCCAATTCAGATCATGTTGCCTAAAAAACCTCATGTGCAGCTCTGCCATTTTCAGCCCCACACGACAATCATGGGCAAACCCCATCCTCTTCTGATAATAGGTATTGGGCGGGCTATCCATTCAGATATTCAGAATGAAGAACAAAGCAATGTTGAAGATGGAAGAAGATACAGAATCCCCGTACAAGAACTAATTTTTATAGCCTTCACCCCATTTATTACCTTTTACCCACCTACACCTCTTAATTACCTCCCCCCCCCCCCCACTTTATTATTTTCCCGAAAACCAACGGTCAAACAAGAACAGGTTCCAAGATAATAGTTTTCTCAGCAAACGCCTTTCCACTTGGCTTCGGGACCCTTGCTGAGAGGGGGCGAATTTGGTAGCCTACTCGCAGCCTTCGACCTCCTCACTCGATGTCTACTTCGTATCCTACTCAAACATATCGAAGACTATTTCGACTCAAAATCAAGCCTCGACAGTAGATAAACCTTTGAGAATGGATCAGCACATAATAGCAGATACCCATCGACTAAACGTTCGAATAGCAGAAGTGTGATGAGACTAGCAGTCAGCTCAAATGGATTGGACGGTACATTAATTGGTCTCTCATATGCTTTTTACCTTCGACCACTTACAAACTGTATTCGATCTTTATTATTACTCATCAGTTATAGAATCACAGTTTAAAAATCCTCATCAGAGGTCGTAGAGAGTCACATTCGGGCATCTACGCAAGTATTTATCTCTAATTAGTCTCTTTTTAGGCCATATACTTGTACATCTTTGATGAGAGGTTGACCTCCATGTTGTAAGAGCCATCTTCGCTTCTCAACGAAGATCAGACCCCTACAGAGCTTTCGAGCTAGCCCAAAAAAAATTCAGGTAAATGTCTATAATCTTTCCCCTGGTGCCTGCTTGAGACTAAACAAAGAGTAAAAACTTTCCTCCTTGTTTTATTATGTGAATAGTTATTAACGAACAGTTCGCAAAGTTGCTCGAAGGTGAGGATAGATCCTTCATCGAGTGTGTAAAACCATCGTAGAGGCTCACCTTTTAAGCTTGTCGGGAATAGTCGGCAAAGGATGTGGTTAGAGGAGGAATACAGTCCCAAAGAATCTTAAAATTCTCGGACGTGTTCCACAGGATCCCCCCCCCCCTCGTATTTTTGAATCGTTGGAGTGTGAAAATTAGTTGGTACTTCTTCGTCTAGCAACTCTTGTACGAGCGGACTCTTCTGCAACCTTGCATAGTTTCTCCTTCCAGAGAGTATTTGAGCATCAAAGAGCTCTTTAATGCATTTGTCCACCTATTCTGGAGTGAGGTATTGTCGAGACGTGACAACTCATCTTGTTATTGGTCCTTTCACATGATTGTGCTCTCCTATTACTTCTCACATCCGGTCATAGACTGAAACTCGAGGTTTTTCTCTGCTTTGCTCCTCTTGTAGCTGTAGATCTATTACCGCTCCAGCGGGTAATGGTAGATTGATGTGACTCCGAGGCAGGACTGGTTCTTGCTGAATTTGAGGAAGCGCGGTATTTCTGCCTCGATGTCCCAGACGATCATGGACTAATATCCTCGAGGCGGAGGGCAGAGCGTTCTGCTATCTAGGATTTGCCATTATTTGAGCTTGGAGTGCCCTGATAGTATCCTGCATGTTGGCGAGCTGTTTCTCCAGCCCCATTCGTCGCTCAGCTTCTGCCTGCACAGTCATTCGCAGATCCGTCACTCCTTCAGCAGCGTCAGGTAGGGCATGGTACGATTTATCTTGATTTGCCATCTTTCAAAGATAAATGCGGTAAAAACTAGATTGGAGAACGCTGAGTGTAATCTTCATTTTCCACAGACGACGCCAAATGTAATAGCCTATTTTCGTATTGCACGAAGATAGTATTTTATACTTTCAGAATCTAGTATGTTTAGTTATGAACAGGAAACAAACAACACTAGATTTAGCGTGGAAAATCCTTGAATGGGTTAAAAGCCATGACCTCTCCTGAGGATTTTAGAAAGAAAAAGAGAGGTATATTTAGACTGCTAGCTATTACAAAGAGAGAGAGAGATGTAGAAATGATCTCTCTAGAGGTTCTCAGAGCAGCCTCCCTAATTTGTAGCTATCTAGTCTTATTTATTGGTCTTATAATATGACCGTTGGTTACATTGATGAGGAATGTTACAATATCGGGTTTTGATGAGTCTTCATGCCGGACTTTTGTAACGTCTTGATACATGTTGATCTATAGCGGATCTATTAACATTCTTTAGTTGTGTCTTCAGACCGTTGGGAAGATACGATCTCCTATGATGCTCCCGTGTATACGACCTGTTGACAAGTAGAGAAGTATCTTCTGTAGCGCGAAGTCACAGGATGCTTTGATATCACCGAACTGTTGATAAAGATATGATCTCTAATAGTGTTCGCGTGTATTAGAACTATTGATAGATATCTGAGTATTTTCTGCAGTACGATGTTATTGGATGTTTTGTCATCCCTGAGCTGCAGACGATGAAGCCTGTATTACGATCTCCTTATTTTTAGTCCTTGATTGGATATCAGTATGTTTACTCAAGATATGTGAGTTCAAATATCGGACTCAGTACAGGGATTAGAAATAAGCCCATACAGGTTCGATAATTGAACCTGGTTCTTTCAAATTGAATTGAATTGAATTCCGCTACAAATTGCTGTCACGAAGCTTAATTATGTTGCGAAGTTCGAAGTTATTGTAGCTGTAACAGTTCAAGGTTACTGTAGAAGTTCGAAGTTACTGTAGCTGTATCAGTTCGAAGACTGTAGTAGATGCCAAAAAATTACTGTAGTAGTAGTGTTCGAAGTACTGTAACAGTTCGAAGTTACTGTAGCAGATACCAGAAAATTACTGTAGCAGTTCGACCAATAAGTTCCAATGATGATACAACAATGGTATCATCAAACTCAAACCCTAATTCTCACATTGCCCAGTCAGGTATGAAAACTAAAGGTAGTGTTTTAGTTGAAAATTCTTTGAATAATACTTGTTTAATTGATATTGGTGCATCAGATCACATGGTAAACGACTCTAGCATATTTTCATCCATTACACCTTCAACCCAAACCTCTATATATACCGTAAATGATGGTTCCTCTCCGGTAATTGGAGAAGGTTCCACTGACATATCTAAATCCCTGACATTAAACTCTGTCCTTATTGTTCCTGCTCCAGAGTATAATATTTTATCCGTCAGTAGGATCAATGTTGCACTTACATGTACTGTAACATTTTGGCCTCAATTCTGCATTTTTCAGGACATAGTGATTCGGCAGGTTCTTGATAGTAGTGTTAGAAAAGGCAATCTCTACTATTTGGACCTGACTAATAGTGAAGAGTAGAGAATTTATCAGGATAATAAAGTCGGAGGAATTGAAGAAGCAAAAGCTTATGTGTGGTTATGACATCGGCGACTGGGTTATCTCTCCTTCGGGTATCTTCAGAAATTAAATTCATCGTTATTTTCGAATTGTAGTATTTTAGAGTTTAAGTGTGATATTTGTAAACTCGCTAAGAGTCATCGTATTACATACTCTCCAAGTTTTAATAAAAGTTCAGAACCTTTTAGTATTGTTCACTCTGATGCATGGGGTCCTGCACGTATTCCTTCATTGTCTGGAGCTCGTTATTTTGTGATTATTATTGATAAGTGTACTCGTATGATGTGGGTATCCCTAATTACCCATAAAAGTGAAGTCTTTAAAGTATTTAAAAAATTTATCAGATGGTTTTGACCCAATTCCAAAAGAGATACAAGTGTATCAATCTGATAATGGAAGAGAATTTACTAGTAATGACATGTCGGAGTTCTTGACAAATAACGGCATTTGACATCAAACCTCTAATGTTTATACCCCATAGCAAAATGGGTTAACTGAATAAATGAATAGACAACTGTTCGAAGTTGTTCATGCATCTCTTTTTGGAATGAATATGCCATTGAATTATTGGGGAGAAGCGCTAAAATCTGCTGCTTACTTGATAAACCGCACACCATCTAGGGTCCATTAAATTTCAGACCCCCTTCCAAAATCTTCATGATCTTGTCACCATCCCTGCAATGCCAAACCTAAAACCACGTATTTTTGGATGTACTGTCTTTGTTCATATACCTAAACATCAGCGAAGAAAATTGGATCATTGTGCTCGAAAGTGTGTCTTTCTTGGATATGTTGATTTTAAAAAGGGTTATCGTTGTTATGATCCTGTGGAGGGGAAGGTGTATATCTCTTTGGATGATTTGTTTCGAGAATTGGAGGCGTATTTTGTGGGATCTTCCCTTTAGGGGGAAAAACATAATGATGGTGAAGGAAAGTTCCCTATTATTGGGGATATGTTTCAGGAACTAGAGGATTTGACGAGTAATTTGAACAAGCGTAGTAACCTAACTGATGATGAAAAGGAAAGTGAAGCAGAGCAGATGACAGGGGGAGATCAGGGTATTGAAGATGAACTTCATATGAATGGAGAGGATCAGACGATAGGGAGAGATCAAGCTAAAGTAGTAGAAGTTACCCGTGACTCTAACATTCTAATACCATCTGTCGAAGCACTGCCGTAGAATGTCGAACCTCAGGTATTACCAAATCCTAACACTGTTAATGATATTCAACCTAGACGTTCAGAAAGGCCTACTAAAGGTATTCCAAAATCTACTTATGAACCAGATATCAATTTCAAAGACAAATACCCAATTTCTGATTATGTGTCCACCCATAGGTTGGCTAAGTCGTTTACATGTACTATGAATCAATTATCCTCTGTATTTATTCCTTGTAATTTGCAGGAAGTACTATCAGATCCACGACGGAAGAAAGCCATAAATGAAGAGATGAATGCATTACAGAAGAATTCCACTTGGGAACTTGTTGATAAACCCCACAGATATCGTATTGTTGGGTGTCGTTGGATCTTTACTGTAAAGATAAATTCAGATGGAAGAATTGATAGGTATAAAGCCAGACTAGTTGTCAAAGGGTATACGCAGACGTATAGTATGGATTACGGGGAGACCTTCACCCCAGTAGCAAAGATAAACACTATTCGTATACTCATTTCTCTTGCAGCCAATCAAGGTTGGCCATTACAACAGTTTGACGTGAAGAATACATTTCTCAATAGAGACTTAGAAGAAGAAGAAGTGTACATGGAGTTACCACCTGGAGTCACGAATTTTGAAGGAGGAAAAATATATAAATTAAATAAGGCATTGTACGGGTTAAAACAGTCACCACGAGCTTGGTTTGGACAGTTTTCGAAGAGCATGAAGGCATTTGGATATAGACAAAGTAATTCTGATCATACCTTATTTATAAAACGGAAGTCAGGAAAGCTTATCGTTCTTATTGTTTATGTTGATGATATGGTTGTTACTGGAAATGACTCAGTAGAAATGGAGGTACTCAAGAACTATTTGTCACGGGAATTTGAGATAAAGGATTTGGGACAGTTAAAATAATTCTTAGGCATTGAAGTTGCAAGATCAAGTCAAGGTATTTTCATGTCTCAACGAAAGTATATATTAGACCTTCTTACAGAAATTGGGATGCTTGATTGCAAACCGGTAGAAACACCGATTGAAGCGAATCATCACTTGGGAATGTTTCCCGACCAAGTTCCATGTGACAAAGAAAGGTACCAACGCTTAGTGGGAAGACTAATTTATCTCTCCGATACTCGACCGGATATTGCATATGCCATTAGCGTCATAAGTCAATTCATGCATAATCCAAGTGAAGAACATATGAAGGTGGTCTTTCGAATACTAAGGTACTTGAAAAAATCTCTGGGAAAAGGTCTCTTATTCTGGAAAGGTGGTGATATGGAAGTAATGGGATACACCGATGCAGATTGGGCAGGAGATATGACGAACAAGAGGTCAACCTCAGGCTATTTTACATTTGTATGTGGGAATTTGGTAACATTTAGAGCTAAGAAGAAAAAGGTTGTTGCTAGACCAAGTGCAGAATCTGAGTTTCGAGGTATGGCTCATGGAGTATGTGAACTACTATGGATACGGAATATATTGAAGAATCTTGGATTTTAACTCATGAAAGCAATGGATCTACACTGTGACAATAAAGCAGGGATTATGATTGCACATAATCCAATTCAACATGACCGTATGAAACATGTTGAAGTGGATCGGTTCTTTATCAGAGAAAATATTAACAAAAGGTGTATATCTTTTCTATTCGTGAAGTCAGAAGATCAACTTGCAGATATTCTTACGAAAAAAATTTGTGGACAAATATTTAGCGACATGATTGACAAGTTAGGCATGATTGACATCTATGCTCCATCTTGAGGGGGAGTGTTGAATATAGAATATATGTTGAATATAGAATATACCCAATATAGGATATATACTAAATATAGAATTCTCTAAATATAGGATATTCTTACTTAGTGCCCAAGTAATTATAACTATATTAGGAGAAGGTCTTCTTCCATTGTAATGATCGAATAATAATAAAGTTAGTCCTTCTAGAATCTTTTATTCTTTGTATTAGTTTCTATAATCCCTAATTGTTTTGTTCTTTAATCGAGCAGGATTTAGGAAACACAACGGCTCCCTAGCGAACCAGGTCTCTCTTTCTCTCTCTTTCTTAACTAATTGATGGAATTCTACATTTTTATTGAAATGATTATTGTGGGATTAAACTATATGTTCGATAATGTTTGGATGCAGCTCGATGAATGAGTGTAATATCCCAAATTTTTTTTCTTTATTTAAATAAATAATTATGCATCCGTATTTTTCTTTGACATCGTATCTTGTGTTTCATTATTTTATGTTAGAATTCTTAGTATGGTTTTTGGACTTACCGTCAACAGGAAACATTAGAGCACCATTTAACCCGTATCGGGTAGGCTTCGTTGTAGCTATCATAGTACCGTTCCATTGGATAACCACACACATCTATTTTATAGATTTGATCTGTAGTTATTAGAGAAGAGAGTCTTAAGGAGATTAAGGTTGCCATGGTGGAGTGTGGTGTTATTATTCTAGAGAGAGAGAAAAAGAGGGGCGACATAATTGGTGCGATATAGAGATCTGAATAGAGATGTGCAATAGAGCTTCAATATGAATTGGGTTGTTCAACGATTTGGTGTTCAAGGTGAAGTCGTTTAATTATTAAAGAAGATGCTAATTTTTGGTTATAGTAGAGGAAAGAGGAGAAGGGATTCAAGGCTGAGTCTTATGGATGTCATATCTAACTTTAAGGTGTTTGGTTATCCTTTCTTAATTTCAGAACGTTGTTGGTCTATAGATGGTGGTTAATTTATAACATGAGATACTTGCTTCAGAGATTGGCTTGTTCCAAATGTCTAGGGCTGAAAGATAAGAGAGAAATGCTTGCTTGGGCTAAATATAATCATTGATTTATTACTTATTTTGTGGGTCAAGTTGGTGAGGATGCTCATGGGAAATAGATTACTGAGGCGCTGGAAAATGATGGGGATAAAGTTAGATTATTTGAATACTATGAATTGTGTGCCCACTGGTCATGTTGTGGTGATGCTTCAATCTGATGGGCAAAACTCTATCATCATTGTGGGTGGCGCTAATATGTGTTGTTGGCCTGAGTTGTTATCTGATGAGGATTTGGGCATTGTTAGGAATGTTGGGATTGTGTTGCTTTAGAGGGAGAAATGTTACTGTTCTAGAGTGTAGAGAGAGGGCTACCTTTAACCATCTTCAAGTACCAACTAGTCGTCATCCCTTACCAATCGCAGCTGCCCTTTTTCTGTAAGTAATTCTCTGTTGCATTTCATCTTAATAATCTAATTTTCAGTTCAGTAAAACCCTTGTGCTGTATGGGCAATTAGTTAATCTACTTTCCCCATTTCATTTAAAGCCTTTTTGCTTGCTTGGATGATCTTTGTGAATAGTACGGATTTAAATTCAGATTCATACTTGCCGACTTGTTGGGTAGTATTATTCTAGTGAAGATGGACCTTGCGATACAAGGCGTATCATATCTTGATGTTAGTGTGGACTGATATGGATGGACATTCAAGTATGCTTTGTTGAAGCTCTAAATAGTTCGGCGTAACCAACTTATCGACGATTGATCTAAGGCGAGTTTTTCTTCCCTGAATAACTGAATCATTATTTTGACTTGATGAAGGTTAGTACATGGTTAATGACTAAGGGCACCTGTATGGTTTATTCGTTTAATCCAACATAGACATGAGTATTTAAGGGTTTGATAAGTTAGTAAATACCTATGGGAAAATTGTGATTTGGCTACATGATAGAACCTTGTAAGTTATAGATCGTCATATCCTCAGTTATTGTAGATACGATGATTTTTGCGTCGTTAATATATGAGAAGAATTTGTCGACTGTTTGTTAAGATACTTGTTCTATTCCTTGACACGAATAATTAGGTTCGACAAATAGTATATATAGATATTTAAACGTTATCCTCGTAGCTTAGCCACCATTAATTTGAATAAAGTTTAGACATTATAGTTAACACTTAACACTTATTAGATAAAATGACTTTGCTAGTTTAGTTTCCTAGACATTTATTAAAATAAAGTTTAGGCATTATAGTTAACACTTAAACTGTAACCATGCCCAAAATGTTTGGTTCTAAATTTGATTGATGTGTTAATGTTGTTGCCCAATAGGTTTCGAACATTATCTACTTGAATTCTCCTATTGGAATTGAATTGTCTTACTCTGATAACGAAATTGACTACATGACTGGAGATCTAAGAACTGCCTCTGGTACATACACATTCCTCCTTAAGGTGTGTACTTTCATAAAATTATCATATTTCTTCTTTGATATCGTATTTGTAAATTATTATACTGTTTGTTGTTGGATAAATGGCAGTGAAAAAAGTCTGAATAATACCAAGGCAAAAACTTAAGACAACGTACTCACACAATGGTGCAGTTTACATCAAAGCAGGTGCAGACTATGTTCAACATGTTTCAGCAATGGTAAATACTGGCATCCACTCCCTTAATCTATCTCCATTTCCATTGACATCAGAAGGTTGTTATATTTGTTGAAGCTTATTTATGGTTGGCTCAATGGCATAAATGCCAAATACGGTGAAACCATTTAAAATGACTATTAAGACAAATGGGTGCAATAGATAAATCATAGCCTATTATTTATTAACTGTGACTTAGATCTTACAGCTTATCCATAATAGCTAGTGATTGAGGAATGAAACTTTCTCTAACTTTTTGCTATCTTAATAGAAGCAATGTTATCATGCTTATTCCAACTCAAGAGTACCGTCGAGGATACAGAGATCGATCTGGGATCTGCTATTTGCTTGTAATCGGGAACCGGTGATCATCACGTATTGTAAGTTGTAACTTTATTTTGTTTCTCAGCTTCTTAAACCTTATTAGCACAATTTACTAATTTAGGCTGCAATCATGATAAATCAAATTTTGTAAAGCAAAGCTAATGGCTGTTTTATAACATAAAAGGCTAATAACTTATATGAAGTTTCTAGAGATATGCACCTAACACATCATATATTTGTAAAATAATGTAATTGCATGGTTTCAACTTTCCAGAGAGTCAAGGGGACACACTTTTGGTGGAGGTCCAGGATGCAAATAAAGTTACCCAGGATCGAGCAAAAATCAAAGTTTCATCTTTGACTGATAATCCAGTAAGCTTCATTCCTTATCACAATTAGCCATTTTTCATAAGATTATTAGTTATTTCCTAGCATTAAGGGTTGGAGTTATGATACTATATATATTAAGCAGAGTGATAGAGTTCGGTGGTGGCCACTTTACCATGACGATCATAAATGTGTGGGGAAGGTTCAGCTCTCCATTGGCAATACAATTATTTATGATGAGGCAAACCCTATAAAGGTATTCTCTTTATGTGCTGAGGTTTGAGCAAATTATGATGACCTTTATTAACTGGTACTTCTACATTATCAATTATGCATTTTATCTTTTAACAGTGTGCACAAGTTGTGGAAACTTTTGCTTATGATTTGGTATTGGAGTCTGTTATGCATGCTCAGCACTTCCATCCCAGGAATTTGCGGATACAAGGACTGTAAAAGTGGTTATTAAATAATTTTGCTGACTATTTTGGAGTTTCAGATTCATACACTAGACTGAGATACTCCTACATTCATATTTGTCAAATAAAATAATTAAGCTATTACTAAATAATGTCTAATGGGCTATTAACTCAAAATGGATAGAGCGCTCAAATTTTTTGAGAGGGAGATTGTTCAAATCCATCTAGTCCAGTCCAATAAATTTTAATTTTTAATATTTTATTTTTAACAAAACAAATAAAAAATTTGAAGTTTAGCGACAAATATATTTGTTGAGAAAACTAGTAATTTTTTCAGATAACGACACTTATTATTGTCTTTTTTTTCCATGTTCGACATATATAATTGTCGTTTATGTTTAAATTAAACGGCATTTGTCTTCATGAAACAACAGAAAACGTAACATTTATAAGTGGCGTATTTTATAAAGAACGGCATATTTATATGTTGTAAAAACACGACATTTATAACTGTCGTTAACAAAAACTACTCCATTTTTGGCGACAGTTGTTAACGACAAAATATCCGTCGTTAATCTAGTATTAACGACAAATATTTATCGCAAATGACCATTTTTCACGTAGTGTACACATCTTTCAACATGACCAACAAAAAAAGCGAAACAGTATCACAATTCATTATATACCTGAAGGTTTCGTCGAGTGGAGTCAAGTAAATCACCAATTTGTTCATTATATACCTGTAACAAGAAGGTAACAAAGTAGCTCATTATGTAGCTGCAGAGATGAACATTGTACAGGATCATATAGTATTTCCACTGGAGTTTCCTAGAGAGTTAGTTCTTATTTATAAAACAGATGCTAGTGGATGTAGATATCCTAGTTTGTAATAGATTGTTTGCACATAAATGAATTCTGGTGGGCGTCTCGCCTAACCCCAGCTTCTCATTCAAAATAAATAAATAATAATAGCACAAAAAAAAACCTTCAAGCAACCACCCAAAATAATTAGAAGAAAAGCTTACTTCTAAAAAAGAGCATCGACATTGGTAATTTATATGTGTTTCTTCTGATTTCTCCTGCTTCTGCTCAAGAAAAAGCACAATTGAGTAAAACTAAACAATCAACAAAACCCACTCGTTGAAACTTTTATGTATAGCACATTTAACTAAAAGTAAACTAACAAAAAAACTCACTCGCTAAAACTCCGAAAATAACATCTAGAAGATGCGAAGAACAATGCAGTGATTGCTACTCAGAGAATGATCTTCAAGCATTGCGCCAGGTGGACCCCACATTGTAAGTTTTTCCACTTCCCGTCTAGTGACAATTCAAGGAAACAATACTCAACAAGTCCTAATTGGAACTCACACTAAGAACACTAGAATTTTGTTTACATGATTTATGCGCTCATTTCATTTGTATGTAGAATCTCGGTATGGACTAGCAAAGATACGTTGTTTATCTACGTATTACATGTAGAAAGAGTTGGTATGTTAGTATATACAGTTTTAGCCTTCTAGGCAATTGTTCAATCGCTTAAAATATCTTACTGTTGAACTTATTTGTGCAAAACAAGTCTGGAACAACGATAGTAAAGATCTAATGAAACTTTAAGAAGAATATATATATGTAGAATTACAACATAAAACGGAAGTGAAGTACTTGGTAAGAAGTCCAAAAAACAATTCTTGTAAGCTTGGCATGATCCTCTTTTGATCTATTTTTCATCAACTCATCCTGCTTCACCTCAACTATGTCATCCGGAATCATATTCTTCCTCCTCTTCCCAATCCCCGACATGTTTACTACATTTTCAACCACTACACTACTCTCTCGTGCATACATCATCGTGGGATGCGACATTGCTGCCATTGATCCATCATAGTTGCCATAATTACAACAACTACTAGTCTAAGTTGCATGATTCTAATAATGCTCATTGCCCTATACAACTGGTTCAACTATACTCGTCGACATCGTAGTTAACCTATCGTAATTACCACTATTACTCTCGTAATTCACATAAGATCCAGAGTTTTTACTTTTATAACTTCCCAAACCCTCAGTATCAACATTGCCTTGCTTCATTGAATCGACCCCAATCAAACTCAATATCGGTACATCAGCTTCGGCAATCAATCTCCCACATGACCCCAATCCAGAAGGAGCAGGGATTCTCAACTCTTGCAGACTCAAGGTTTGAAGGAGAGGGGAGTGACGAACTAGAATTTTGCCTTATGATTTGGCTTTAAAACTTAAAACTAATGTTGGTTGACTAAAAATATTGGCTAAATCGGCCGATAATTTGGCAGTTTTGAAGTTTGAAAGAATTCTAAAATTTCTTGTAGGATCCGACGGCTGAGACTTAATTTTAAAGCATAGGAGAGATCCGAGCGGCCTAAATAATCCTCGACTCACGAGAGATGGGTAACAAAGGGCTGAGATCGAGAAATGGCTGATGAGTTATTCTCTTAAGTGTATAGATTTGAAAACAAATTTTTGATAGTTTAAATTTGTAGAGGCAAGGAGGGCCCACCAAATAAAACAACAAATGGTAGCTCTCCCTTAAAGTTTTATTTTTAAAGATGGTATATCTCTCAAAGTTTAGTAAATAAATAAATCATATTTCTGCTCTCACACATGTCATCACAAGAGCTACAACTATTATTACAACATGAACCCGGAGACCAATATTGAAGTATTAGAAGAACATTGGAGGCAAGTTATATCTCTCCGAGATGCCAACATTTTAATTATGCAACATCAATGGTTGAACCCAAAGACCAATATTAAAGTATTATAAGGACATTGGAGCCAAGCTATATCTCTCTGAGATGCCAACAAATCAATTATGCAACATCAATGGTTGTTGGGTTGCAATTTCTTCTTCACCATCGCCGCCAAACCAATGATGATATCTAATGATAATGTCGTAATAGGTGCAACGACAAATACTAGTAAGTAATTGAAGAAGGAAGAAGAACAAGAACTATTTCAGAGGAGGGGATCAATGAAACAAAGACCATGGTGGGCAACATGCACAAGAGATCCAAAAAATAACTACTTGGGTTGGACCATTTGCCGCTAAAGCTAATGATAAAGTCGATATTGAGTTTCGTTGAGCCAAGGGTTAAGCCTAGGCATGTTTTCGGATCGGATCGAATCGGAAATAGAGGGGGTTAGAATTTTTCCAATTTTTTTCGGAACTATAAAATATATTCTGATCAGATCCGATTTTTTTCAGAATTGTAAGGGGCTGTTTGGATACTGCTAGAACTAGTTTTATCAGGGGTAGTTCTGAACTGAACTACTAAACCTATGTTTGGCAAAGACGTTGGACCCACAATTCAGTTCAAAAATATCCAAAGGTGAACCGAAAAATAGGTTCTTTTGTGAAATCAAAAATACCCGTTTCACATGTGAACTAAATAACTTTCGATAAAAACCCACGACTCCTCTTTAAGCTCTTTCTCTCTCTCAAATTTATTATATTAAATTAATTACATTATTTTTTCCCTCCATGGCTCCATCCTCAAGATCTCAGCCCTGTCTCCTCACTCCTCACTCCTCACATGCCTTCATCAAGCTCTCTTTCTCTCTTCTTTTTTTATTTTTTATTTTTTTTACGGCTTCATGTTATATACTTCTTTTCAAATCACCCCATTTTAACCACAAGTTTTAATTTTAAAACTCATTCACTTTATCTCAATTGAATTTTCCATGGGACGACAATTATAGAGTTTAATGAAAGATTGATGCCCTACCGATAATAAGCACGCAAGATCGATAAGCAAGAGAGGGAAAATATCAATTTCATAGAGAGTAACAAGCAAGACGGGTTTCTTCATTACCACCATTTTTTTAGTTTACAAGAATTTCTGAAATACTTTTCAAAACCTAGATGGTGGCAATCATCTATATTTTCGCACCATTTTCCTTGCTTTTTATTCTCTTCTAATAATAAGTGAATTGGTTTGGGTTAGTATAGAAGTACCAAACATAAGAAATAAGTGAACTAGTTTGGGTTTGTTTACATCCGGAATAGGCCAGCCTAGTTCGACCTTGGTTGGCCCAAACTCACAAGTTTCCAAACAGGCCCTAAAAATAAATCCGAATTTGGAAATTTTAAAAATTTAGAATTTTGAGAAATTTCAAAATTCAGAATCAATTCGGAATAAATTTCAGAATAGCAGAGTTCTCACTTCTCCAAGAATCAAATATTCAAAATCGAAGCCAGAGGAGAACTGAAGCCATAAAGGAGATTTAACTTTTCTTCTTCGTTGCGAATCAAAATCGAGGCAGTGGAGAATGAAGAATAGAGGCAGTAGAGATTTAACTTAAGAGTGGAAGAGGTATAGATTTAAGTTAAGAGTGGAGGGCAGTGCAAAATTGAGAAGAATATGCGGTGGAGAATGTCCTAGGTTAAGAATATTAAGGTCTAATGTTTTATATTTCAATTCGAAATATTCAGAATTAAATCGGATTAGAGGGATATTCGGAATATTTTTTGAAATAATCGGATCGGAGGGTATTCGGAATAATCGGATCGGATGGTTTTCGGAATAATCGGTTCGGAAAATTCTAAATAATCGGATCGAAAAATTCTGAATTGTACACAGCTATCAGATTCCGATGGAAATCGGATTTTTGAAAATCGGAATCGCAAAATATGGTTCCAAAATCGGAAATATCGGATCAAAAATCGAAAAAAATCGGAAGTTCGGACAAAAGTTGCAGCCCTAGTTAAGCATAATTTCCCATTTCATTGAATAAAGTAAGAAAGAGTTTAATATTTTATTCGGTGGGCCCTTCTGGCCTCATCAAATATTTACTTGCCGAAACCAATTTTAATCCTCCCAACATGTGCCTTTACAAAAGGCAAACAGAATATTCCCTTACCTGTAATCCTAAATCAGTTAGTTGTACAATGTACAGTATACCAGCCGTACAAGTATACAAATACTGAATCAGCTCCATTTTGCTCTAATTGACTCTATTTTCCCTCTTCTTTGATTCGCAGATCAACTCAATTTTGTGATTTTGACTCAATTCATTCTCAATTTCGTTGCAAGATCATTCAATTCGCGAATGTAAGTTTCAATTCGATTGTTGTTGAGTTTTTTTTTTTTTTTTTTTTTGAATTTGAGGTTTTTGTTTGTGATTTGTAGGTTTGATTAAGAGAATTGTGGGTGGAGAGAGAAGTGGGGTTGAATCATGGGGAGTGGTGGAGAGGCAGATACGCCGACAAAGGCATCAAAGGCTCCAACAACAACAACGACAATACATGTCTCTCTCTCTCTCTCTCTCTCTCTCTCTCTCTCTCTAGTACAATTCTGATAAGTGTTTTCTTTGATGCTCAGGAGCAGCCTCCACCCACCACCCCAGGAGCTGTTTATCCAGATTGGTCTCAATTTCAGGTGCTTTTATCTAAATTTACCAATTTTTTGTTATTTAATATCAATTATCACTTATCAGTTTTCATCACTACAACCGCTCCTAAATAAAAATTTATGGCCTGATATATTTTGTAAGCCTCTGCAATTGCACCAAGTTGCAATGATTGGTTTCCTTGCCTCTTTGTAATGGGTGCATATAGATATAAATTCCAAAAAATCCAACAACTAATTTCAGTGATTGCTCACCATTAATGGCGGAAAAGGGTTACACTAAATTGTGTGAGCGAGAGATGGTTTTGGAAAGAGAAGTGAGAACAGTGAGATCACAGATGTGTGAGAGAAGGATTTGTGGAAGGAGATATTTGAGAAGAAGAGAGAGAGAGAGAAAAGAGATTTAAAGAGGAAATGAATGAGATTTGAGGAGATTGGAAAGAGGGAAAGAATTGAGGAGAACGTTTCCATTGCAAGTTGTGTCGTCTCCACGTGAATGCATGGCGGTGCGGCTGATTTTTCACTGCACCGTGGTGCCATCTTTTGTTAAGATTTTTTTCCCACTGCATCTGGTTGCACTGCACCATGGTACATCAGCTCGAATCCATCACCTGCAAGTCACAATTTGGTGCAACCCGACGCGTTTGCAACCGGGTGCAGTGAACCAAGCACAGCCTTAAAGCATTTCCAATTGCATGGTAAAAGAAAAAAAGAGTTTGAAGTGCTTTTTTTGACCAACGAATTGTGCAAAAAAGCATTTAAATTGCATCTCTACCTCATAGCCGTAGTTTTCCTGTTGCTTGACCCGACCTAGCTCTTACGCAGCAACGGGTTAGTGTTGGCTAAAGCGGTTGGTGAATTTTCATACATTTAAGTTTGCTTAATGATTCAATAAGGTACTGAAAATTTTAGGAGCCAGAATACGTAAATAGAAGAATGGTGTTAGCATGATTCCATGATTAACTAGTGGGACACAATTCCAATGAGAAGGAGTTCCATCATATAGGCATGCACCACTAATTTTAAACATTACAACTTTATAGTTTAATTTACTAGATTGTACACTACATTTTTATTTTTCCTTTTTCATCTTTTTTGGGCATTTTTATGCTAGACGAATAATAGTTATCTCAAGGAGTCTCTCTCTGATTGCCGATTCTCTTCTCTTCTCCCTTTCTATTTCTATTTATCTTGTGTCTGTTTTCGAATGAAGGACAAGTAGTCCAAGTTCCCAGCTCAACTTTCAAAAAGAAAAAGACATGTAGTCCAAGTTACTGAAAGATTTAACAAGTAGGATTGGAATAGTTTTCTGTCGATATTAGTAAGAAGGTTTTGAGAGTATTATAAATATGGGATTTGACCATCGATATTCTTAGATTGATCTGAGTTAACAAAAGGTGTTGTCTGGATTTATTTGATTTAGGGCAATACAAACCCCAATTTCAGTTTTCTATCGTTGCATTTCAGTTTTTAGGCATCTGCATGATATATCTCCATCAAATTTACCTTGAGATTACGGCAGATATGTATTATTGCTCGACTAGGAGATGATATTTTACCTTATATTGTTTTGTTTTCTAACTCATGTGTTTCTCCACTAAGTTTTCTCTTGGTAACAGGCGTACTCACCTATGCCTCCACATGGCTTCTTTCATTCTGGGGTGGCATCGAGCCCCCAAGCTCATCCTTACATGTGGGGGCCTCAGGTATATTTCATTTCTCTGATTAAGATTAGTGCACTTTTTGAGTTGATAGCTGCTTAAGATTAGTGCAGTGGAGCTAGGTTAAATTACATGATACCTGTAAGCTATGATTTGATTATGCTTACATGACAATTAATTTGGGTAGCTAACATTGGTTTGAAGGAAAACTTTTAGAACCAGGAGCGGAGCCAGAAATTTTGTCCAGTGGGTCAATGTTAATTGAATAATTTTGTGGATCAAAGCTATTAGGCAAAATACCCAGTGGGATCAAAGTAGTGCAATTACTTAAGTTTTAGTGAACCAAACACCTAAACTCCTCATATATATCCTCACAATTTGAAAGTCAGTAGGGACATTTGACCCCACTCACCTCTATGTAGCTCCGCCTCTGGTGAGAATGGCTTAAGGTGACATTTCCAGTTTTTATTATTGCGAAGTTAACCATTCATTAATGTTAAAAGATATGAAGCATATGGTACAAGAGGGTACAAAAAATGCTCAATCCACACCTACAACTCTATGCTATCTATATCTTAATTAGCTTCCACCATCCAAATTACATCCTAAAAAGCAGTTTCATTCATATAATTTTGGTCAGGAAGGACTTTTTCCGCACTCAGTCTAGTAGGTACAATCATAAGCAAGGATAAAATTCTGTTTGTCTTCAATTTCAATCCTTGCTTAGTCTTCAAATTCCATCCCGAATCGTGAGCCTCCATTTCAACTCCATCTTCTAAATTTTCTACCTCATATGCAGAAATTATATTATTGACATTACTAGTCTCACATCAGTTGATGATGAAGGAGATTCACACGGTGTCTCGACTGACGTCAATTCTTTCAACTTCATCTGCCAAGGTTGAACATTCACCTTCTGATCATGCTCAACTTGATCAGCCCATGACACTTAAATAACATGTGGCACTCCCTATATATAATCAACTAGAGCAAGTAGTTCCCCTTATTCGCCATTCCCTAAGAAGTCATCTCCCACGTCAAATGCTCTAATTTCAGTATTAGTCTGGATGCCAGTTATATGAAAACTTTTTACCTAAGAACAAACCAAATGTGGCCTTAACAACTGTAGTGTTCACTTGTATATAAACACTCTTCTTTTTTTGGGAGTATGAAGATGTTACGTTACTCGAAAACCAATTCTGGCCTATACAAACCCAAAGGAGTATACAGCAGGTACTAACGAGGGAACCAAGACATGCCCAAGTCATAAAAACGGTATTAACCTCAAGTAAATAACACATGAACAAAAGAAAGACGAAATATATGACAAATACGACTACTGTCTAGGATTTTCTTTCCCTCGATGTCAATCCTGATATTGTTGAACAGACGTTAGTCGAGTCTTGTTAAAGTAAGTCTAGACCTTAAAAATTAGCGTGCAGTATAAATAGAAAATGATTTACTGTCTACCCAATTTGGTGTGACCCAAGTCCTAGCTATGAGATTTTCTGCAGTCAGTATTTTGCCTATCGTCGTCGTTCACAAGGGACGTGATATACTGCAACTCTTAGTCATTGAGATGTCTAAGATTTATGGGCCATTCTCTACCCATAGTATGAATGAGGCCACAAGCCCATTCCTTCATCTAACAATCAAATACAATCAGGGGCGGACCTATCGTTTTAGGGGGGGCTGCAGTAAAGAAAATGTTTTGGGTCCCCTGAAAAAAGAAAAAATGAGGTGTTCAAGGGTATTTAAGTAATTTCATGTATTTTTTTTGTAGAGTTTTATATAAATCAAATACCCATAACATGTACTAATGCATGTCATACCTACAAATAGTCGAAATATCCTACGAGAATATTACATAAACATAATTAATTAACTTTAACATAATTATTTAGAGAAAATATAGAGCATCATACTAACCTCAACTAAAAATTTGTCTCACATAGTTCATGAAAGTTTCGACTTCCAAATTTTAATACTATCAAACTTGTCAATGATTGAATCTGTGCTGAACTTTGCCGCGATTTCTCTCTCAATATAGATCATCATACTATCTTCAAGAAAATCATCATCCATCTTGTTGCGAAGCCTAGTCTTTATAATCTTCATTGATGAGAATATTCTTTCATTTGTAGCTGTCGAAACTGATAGAGTCAATACAAGACGAATTAGTCGATCTACAAGAGGGTGATTTTATGATTTCCTCGTTTTCACCATTACTTGACAAAGTTGAGAAATGCTTGACAAATTCTTGAACTCGGAATTCTTATTAATATCAATTTGATAGTGTTTCAATTGATAAGGTAGAAGATCCTTTTCGGTTTTTGTGAAATCTTTAGGATAAAACTTGTCCACCAATTCGCAAATATTATCAATATTAAACAAGTGGTAATTATTTTTGGGAGTCAAAGCTACAGTAAAGTTTCACTGTTTGCTCATTAAACATGTTATTTAACTTCTGCAATTGCTTATCCACCACGTAAAATATATCATATCGATAATGATGTTCAGTTGTATCATGACTTTGTTGTTGATGACGAAACCGACGAGACTAGCAACATATTGGCTCATTATATCTGGAACAACAATATCATGTTTATTGAAGTTTCGTCTTCTCCAAGAGAGCATCCCAACCATCATCTCGTAATTCTTGGATTAATTTTTTTGATGAATTAGCCAAGTCTATTGCACCCACAAGGTCTTGAGTCTTACTTTGCAAACTTTGGCATAATTGATGTAAAATTGGCATTATCTCGTATATAATATGCATAACAAAGACAAACTCAAAAGATGTAATTTCTTCATATGAAGAACCAGCTTCCCCTTTTTGACTATAATTCGAACCATTGTCTTTGATATCTTTTAAAACCTCGCATGTAGAAGTAAACGTACTCATAAAACTCAAAATTGATTTAAAATATAAGTCTTACCGTGTGTCTCCAGCTCTTTGCAAAGTGCCAATCTGATTAAGCCCACTACCAGTTTCCAGCTCGCCACTAGCTATTAAATCTTTTACATTCTTTGTGTGTGTCGCATGTAATTCATCTATATGTTTGGAAGACGCGCTAACAATATTTATAGCGACGATCAATTGTTTGAAAATTTGATATTCAAGAAGCACTTTTTTGGATGTAGCAACTAATGTCATGTCAATTGAAGGCGGTGAGCATAACAATGAGTGTAATAGGCATAAGGCCCCTCCTTAAGAATCAGTGCTTGCAATCCATTTCATTCACCCCGCATATTGCTAGCTCCATTATACCTTTGACCTCAAATATTGTGGATATTGAGATTGTTTTTACGGAGAAACTTTAATATTTTATTCTTCAAAGTAAGTGTTGTAGTATCTGGAACATGAATCAGTCTAGCAAAATGCTATTGCAAAAAACCATTTTCATCCACAAATCTTAACACTATACCCATCTACTTTTTCTATGACTCATCACGTGCTTTATCAACCATAACACAAAATTTTCGTTCACCAATTTCCTTCCGAATTGTTTTTTTGTATTTTACCTGAAAGGATATGTAATAGATCTTTTTGAATCGACGGTGAAGTATATTTGGCCCTTGCTGGAGCGTTATCTAAGACATTCTTCACTTCTTCGTTGTAAGAACTTAATAAACTTATCATCTCGAGAAATTTTTTACGATTTGAAGAATCAACACTCTCATCATGCCCTCTAAGTGCGCACGCTTGGAATGTTAACCATCTAATAGAGTCAATTGAGACTTTTAGTCTCAAGAGCATTCTTCCAATTATCAAAGCCCATTGTAGTAAAGATATTTGATCATTGGCGGTTAACTTTGCCATTATTAAAAACAAAGCATGGAAGACAATATGCTTTGTGGGAAGAACCAGAAAACTCTAACCATGACGGATATAACTGGTACTACGACTCTTGAAATCGACGCCCTTGTTCATTTAACGGATATTTTGGCATCCGATGTTGATATGGTCCCTTCTTACAATGTGCAAGTCGAATTTCATTACGCCGATCTACATGATAATCATATACTTGTTGTCGTTCTGTAAGATCCCATACTAAAGAACCTATATCGAGATCCTTAGATTCAATTCTTGTACGTTTCGGAGGTTGTTTTTAATTTTCTGGGATGTCTAGACTTTGAGATGGCGAGTTGGATTCCAAATTTGAAGGGGCTCGTTTCGGAGGTTGTTCTTGATTTTCAGGGATATCTAGACTTTGAGATGGCGAATTGGATTCTAAATTTGAAGAGGCTCGTTTCTTGAAGAACGCATGCATAGTCCAATTATTCTTATTCTTGTTGGTGTTTATTTTACGCAAATCTGTAAATTGCATATACTAAAATAAAGAAGAAATCTATAGATTTGGATTCATCTATCCCATTTTCTAACAAATTTACTAGTTAGTAACAAGATGGCGTAAAGACAATCCGAGTATGCCGACGATTACTCGCATAACAAACACCCGTACTATCTCCACAATTCTTCCATCCCATTCGTTAACAAATTATTAGTTAGTAACAAGATGTCGTAAAGACAATCTGATCGTGTTGACGATAACTCGCATATCAAACACCTGCACTACCTCCACAATTCCTCCATCTCATTCGCTAACAAATCTATTAGTTAGTAACAAGATGACGTAAAGACAACCCGAGCGTGTTGACGATAACTCGCATAGCAAACACTCGTACTATCTCTATAATTCCTCCATCTCATTCTTTAACTACAAAATTTTATGCACATTAAATTACTCAATTTGAGTAAACATCTAGCAAAGTTACCCAATTCCAATAAACTAAAGTGCCAAAAAAAACTTACAGTTCCAAATCAAAGCTTAGACCGTCTATCTTAATGGAAAATATTTGCTCTTTTGCACAAACCAAACACTGACCATAAGAAGAATATAATTAAGTCAAGATACAAGATGATTGATCATAAGAGAAACGCCCCATTATATTTTTGGTATAAACAACTAAAATTAAAAGCCCCATAAAGAAAGAGTAACTCAATTAAAGCAATTACCTCAAAATTGAAAGAATTCCAACTGAGAATTTTAAGATTAGGCTCTTCCTTTGTTGATGAAAACCCTAGAAAGTGATTCTATCTCTGTATAATGTAAATCCTATAACAATTGAGTATTGATTATGAGTTAGGGGTTAATCAAACAAAGCGAGAGAGAAAGATTGCAGTTGCAGCCATGATTTACAAGAGAGAGAGAGGTACCTCATACATAGAAAGGGCAGGAGTTCAAATTTTTCTTCTCTTCTTTGTTTTGATAGAGAGAAAGAAAGGACGGTCGGGCTGGGTCGGGCTGTGGGCTGGGCTTTAGGTTGTTAATGGTTAATGTATAGTGTTTTTTTTTAATTGTTATATATAAACCATTTTCTAAGCCCTATAAATCCGCCCATGAATACAATGGTAGGATCTTGTCCATTTGGGAGTTATGTTCTTAAAGGTATGTATTAGTGGTCATATTGGACAAGAACTGTTCTGTTTTCTTGTCATTTTTGTCTGGGTGCTGGGTTATGTCGAGAAATACTTAGGAAAGAAGTTTATTTTGATTCTCTTAAAGGTTAATTGTGAAACTATTGCTCACAACTGTGATATTAAATATACTATCAAGTCCATGTCTCTCTTTTCAATTTTAAATTTACTATATATATATATATAGGTAGGGATTCACCGACTGGGGTGTAATTTTATTTGTGTTTAGTTGTACATGCACAGATGCATTTGCTGCCTCCACATATTCTCCACATGGAGATCATCTAAAAAAACAATATGATATTGCCAGTAGTGGATAGGACGCAGCCTGTAGAGAGAAAGTTATTAAGCAAGTTCGTTCGTCTATTCCGTCCTCTCTTATCTCGCTTTACTGGATGCATCATTTCCTCTACTGAAGATATCAAATTCAAAACAATTGTTTGTGAATCTTAATGACATATTGGATGATAAATGGCCGAAAATAGTATTCACTTTCGTTTTTCTTTTTCAAAAGTGGTCATTTTCACCAAGAGCAGATCTTATTTTCAAAGCAACTGAGTTCGTTTCCACTATTCTTGCACAGATTATTATGAAAATGTTTTTTTTTTTCTGCAGCACCTTATGCCTCCTTATGGAACCCCACCACATCCATATGTCACAATGTATCCCCATGGAGGGCTATATGGGCACCCGTCCATGCCTCCGGTATCTTCTTCCCTACCATCTTCATGAGTTAGAACATTTAGTATCAGATGTAGACAGACCCTTAAGTTCTGGTCCTTATGCCGCTAACCCTCATTATGTTTTTCAATTTGTTACAGGGACCACACCCGTTCAGTCCTTATGCTATGCCCTCTCCAAGCGCTAATCCTGAAGCTTCTGTAAGTAGCTAACTAGTCATCTGAACTCCTTATTAAATAAATACCTGTTTTGTGTCGCGGTGGGGACCGCGACTAACTTCTATTGATAAAACATTATATAATTTCTATTTGGTAAAACATTAAATATCAATGAACTTACAGTCTCACTTCAATAGTAAATACTACTTACAAAGAAAATAAAGCTATTCCACAGAGATTTGTAATTGAAAAGTATGTTGAATATCAATACATCTACATACAATGTGACTAAAATCACAATAGAAGTTGAATAGCGACTATTCTCATTGAAAGTTGAATAAGGTCTACAGGATACTCACCAAAAATTAATATCGAATGTACCACGTGCAAGAAACACGTGTAACACGCATGCGCACCTCTAGTATGGTGAAAGACATACACATGCTTATCTTTTTCCATGTGTATAGTATGTAGTCTTAACTTCTTGAGTTTCTTTTTAGGGAACTATGCCTGGTGGTGTGGAAGCTGATGCTAAGTCATCAGATGGTAAGGAGAGAAGTCCTCTTAAGAGGTCAAAGAATAGTTTAGGCAGTCTGAATATGCTTACAGGCAAGAACAGTAGCGAGAAGGTTAAAACATCTGGAGCATCCGCCAATGGGGTCTTTTCTCAAAGGTATATTTACTGTGTAGCAGGTAGTTTCTGGGGTCAATTTAACTTGCCCCCCACCCATCCACTCACCAACCCACCCCATTATTTTCTTGACAAAATGCCCCAAGTTTCATTGAAACTCTCTATAATATGAGTTAAACTTAAATATAATAGGGTGGTTATCTGAAAATTTTATTGGGGGTGCTGGTGCAAGTCTAGTAACCTAATATTTAAGAATTTTTGTTTACTGAATCGTGCTCATATCGACTACTATATCTGTTTTCAGTGCCGAGAGTGGAAGCGAAGGTTCAAGTGAAGGAAGTGATGCCAATTCTCAGAGTGTAAGTACTTCTCTAGCAAAACTTGTTCTAGAAGGAGGCAGAAACATTCACTTATTGCATCTAAGCCCATTATAATGAATACTTTTATCCTTTTGTGTGAACTTCTGGATGCATGAGTCACTTATTAAAATCTCATAAAACCCTACTGCAATCTTACATAATTATTCTCAAAAAATCTTAAATCAAAGCCCTAAATTAAGGACCTCCATCTATATCCCAAGAAAAGAGGAAACCATATTCCTAACTGAAATATGAGTTTTTTGTTGGAGTATATGTGTGCATCTACACATATACTAGTTTAGTCCCACATTGAGTAAGAATAGAAGTAGTTTAGAGAGCCCCAATTATATAAAGGGAGTCTAAGATTTAATCTAATTTTCAATTTAGGAGTGAATTAACTTTCTCCTCTTATTTATTTCTACATGGTTTCAGAGCGGTTTCGTTCTTGAAGATGACCTTACGCTTTGTTGCTTCCACCGGCGGCGGCTATTGCCATCGCCGGATTACTCAAAATCCGGTAATACCTTTTCTTGGTCTTGTTTATTCTCTTTCGAGTTTTAGTTGCCAATCGCTATTATAGCCCTTGACTTTTTTCTGTTTTACATGACGTGATTTCGGCTGCTTTTGAATTTCCCGTTCTTCACAATCTATTTGGATTTGAGATTGTGCTTGAGTTGTTGCATTAAGTTCTGATTTGATTACACAAATCAAAATCATTGATTCTGTTTTGGTGGGCAATTGCTTCTGTTTCTCCTTTTAATTATTTTTTGTTTGGGTTTATATCAACTTTAGCGATTGTGGGTTTCAGTCTCTTTCTTTCTGATGGGATTTTGAATCTTCTCTTTATACACTGGTACTTGTAACCCCGATTTACCTAAATTCTGATTTCTCATATGTTGAATATTGGAAAAGATGGAGTTTTTGCTTATTTGCTGCAAACCCATGTTACGAAGAAGGTTGAAATAAGCGATCCGATGTTGGTCCCAAATCAGTTAAGGGAAGAGATCCCATATTCATGTTTGTTTGCTGCGAACCAGAAGGTGTTTGCTTTGATCCCAAAATAGGTTTTTTTTTCATAGTCACATCGAAAAAGAAGAGCGTTATTGGGATTTATCTTGTGGTACTGCTCCAATTATTGTTGTTGATTGTTGCTTGAAGTATATCAATTCGGTTCACTTTTGCGATTAAATTTTGCTTTCAATTAACGAGTTCTTCGTAATGGCTTCGAAGTTAACGGTGTAGAAAGAATAAACTTTCCTGGTTTTGAAGAGATGTTATGAATATGATATTGCCAGGTCCATATTTGAATCAAGCAACTCTTTTACTAGTACCAAGTTCTGGTAAATATATTCCTATGGTATTTGGGCTTCTCTTTGAGGCCCATGACTTTACCAAAGAAGAGTTTATCTCTGCTAGTGAAGTATCTGTACAAAAGGTGTGAGCTCTTTCTTTGAAAACTTAAGATGTGATCTTTTGTAGTATTTTTTCTAAGCAATTGTTAAGAATCACTGTGGTTTTGATTTATGATTTCCATTGCGCCCTGATTGGTAGTGGAATATTATCCTTATGATATTGATGAGCGGTAAAGCGTGTTATTGTGTAAGCCCTACATATACCCCGTCACATATGTCATAGTTCATCTTAAAGAAGATTAAGTACTTGATTCTTTTATCTTGTTTTCGTGAAAGGCGTTTTCTATTTTGGTTACCGTCACGAGATGCGATTTTCTCTTATTAGATCAGATGAAGTTATTAAATTAGCTTCCACCTCGATCATGAGTTTTTTGTTTTTTCCTCGAGTGATTTTCTTTCCTCGGGTGATTCTTTCCTAGAGCGATCATCTTTACCTCTAGTTAGAGCTGGCAAACGGGTCTGGTTCGGGTTACACGAGTTGTGTCATAACGGGTTCATGGGTCAGATATGCAAACCTAATCCGTTTAGTTAAACGGGTCAAAAATACAAACCCAAACCTGACCCTGATTTAAACAGGTCAACCCAACCCGCCCCTTTTGACCTATTTAAATATTAATTTGGGTTTGTGTCGGGTCATGGGTCTTAACCTTATTGTGAGAGTGGGTTTGTTGAAGCTTTGGTTGGTAGGTATTGGTGTTACATGTGTTCTCAAAAGATGAGTCGAGTAATGGAAGTGGATATTAAATTCTCATTTTCTGATAGTGGGTTTGTTGAATAAATAGGTAGTAATAAAAGAAGAGGAGAGAATGAAATTGAGGTGGGATCGGATCAAATGCCATATTTATTAAATGGGTAGTAATAGCACATAAACCTCTCTTTGGGCTCAGATCTTACTTGGAATGATAGATAGTACCATAAAAATCATAAATTACAATTGGCCCAAATCAGACTTAAACGGGTCAACCCGAACCATTTAAGGTAAACCCTAACCTGACCTATTTATTAAATGGGTTAGAGGGGTTCGGGTCAAATGACCCGCGACCTATTAAGGCCAAACCTAAACCCGCCAAAAACAGGGTTGGGTCAGGTCGAGTTGGCGGGTCGTGGATCACTTTGCCAGCTCTACCTCTAGTGATTATCTACAAGGATAATTCTCAAACTTACAAAATGAAATTCTCCAAATGCTTACAAGACTTGCACCAACTTACTCCAACAATGTTCTCTTACACTCTACAAGGATAATTATCTCAAAATTAGATAATTTTTATGAGCTCACCACCTCTCCTTTTATAGATGAAGGAAAGATTTCTTACATTAAATATGAGATTGTAACCTATGCCATGAATGTACATAAAAATGTAACCTCCAAGAGTTATCCTCTAAAATGTAACCTCCCCGTGTGGGACTTATGTGCTTGACAACTCTACATCTTTCTCCAACAGTTCATCTT
Source organism: Kingdonia uniflora (assembly GCA_014058105.1). Classification (NCBI taxonomy): domain Eukaryota; kingdom Viridiplantae; phylum Streptophyta; class Magnoliopsida; order Ranunculales; family Circaeasteraceae; genus Kingdonia; species Kingdonia uniflora. The sequence goes on along the minus strand of JACGCM010001844.1, from coordinate 2,702,545 downwards.
TTGAGCTATACATCCCGGTATTTGCACATATTTGGTAAATGAGCTCCATGTGACCTAAAATGCAAAAATTGGTTTTATAAGTCATGTTTAATAATAAAATTAAGGATAATAAACATTAAGTCATAGGGGAAAAGTGGTGATTTTACATTCCCATCATTGGCGCGTGGGTCACTTTACCAGCTATATCTCTAGTTATTATCTTATATCATTTTCGCTAAATTCACAAATACAAGTTACAAAATCAAGATCTAGTTTTTTTTAAGATTCTTATCGTGAGATGCGTTTTCTTTCATTTGAATCGGGTGAAGATGTTGAATTCCTTCTATCACGGTTATGGTTTCTAGTCCTCGAGTGCCTCTCTCTTCCTCAAGTAAACTTCTCTATCCTCGAGTGATTTTCTCTTCCTCGAATGAATTTTTTCTCTCTTCCTTGAGTGGTTTTCTCTTTCCTCAATTTATTATCTCTCCTCTACATTACCTTGAATGATCCTCTTCCTCAACTAATTCTCTTACCTCAGTGTCTCTTCAAGATATTTATATTACCCTCGAGTGGAAAAGTTGGCAAGTCGGTTAGTGCCGCCGATTTCACAAGTACGTGTGGGAAAAATGACAAGTCGGAATGTCGTCGATTTCACAAGGAATATGTGAAGATTTGAAGTGTTTCTGCTGTTGCAAAAATTTTAGGGGGAGCCTTAATTTTTTATTATAAGTGAGGGAGTGATTACATCCTTATGAAGGATTATCTATTTTACTTTCTTATTGTTATCCACCTTGATACAAATACATTGTGTTCATATCAACGTAAGGGGGAGTGTTGGAGTATTTGTATGCATTTACACATATACTAGTTTAGTTCCACATTGAGTAAGAATAGAAGTAGTTTAGAGAGCCCCTATTATATAAAGGGAGTCTAAGATGTAATGTAATTATCAACTTAAGAGTAAATAAACTTTCTCTTCTTATTTATTTCTATACTTTTCTTATCCAAATCACAATAAAGGTAAAATACCAAAAAATGAAAGAAAGATTATCTTACCTTTTTTCATATAAATAAAATAAAGCAAAATATTTTTCAAATTCGACAACTAAAAAGAGAAATCGATACGGGTGTGGCGACATCACGCTATATCAGATTTTCTATTCTAGAATTGTTAAGAGTTATTAATTCCTTTTTTTACATCCTTCGCCTACCAATGGGTAACATTTTAGCGTTTTAACTTTTAACCATTTTTCTTATTTTCTTAGTTTACAATTTAGTGTACTATTGGAGATTCTCTTAATAAGTCCCACATATCTTCCTGCATATGTTGAATCCTTTAGGTGGCACTAGACATAACTCGAGGGTCATATTTATGTGTATCATTGTAATAAGTCATCTAAACCTAATCAATTAATAACTACTTTTTTTCATTGACCTTTAAGAAACTAATTCAATCAACTGTACTTTCACATACCAAGATAGAGTCCGCCTACTGTGAGACCCGCCCCGCATACAACTCTATATATGACCTTCTCATCAAACACCACATAGCTGCAATTCCTTGCGGCTATAATTCTCTCCTAAAAACTTTCTTTTTCATAATGACATATTTCAATCAACTGTACTTTCACATACCAAGATAGAGTCCGCCTACTGTGAAACCCGCCCCGCATACAACTCTATATATGACCCTCTCATCAAACACCACATAGCTGCAATTCCTTGCGGCTATAATTCTCTCCTAAAAACTTTCTTTTTCATAATGACATATTAGCCCCCCCCCCCCCCCCCCCCCCCCCCCCCCCCCTGTGAGAGTCGTAGTTTCTACTTAAAATAATTGTAACAAATTTTAGTTGTTTCCTAATAAAAAATCGGGGATCTTAATTGTTTCCCAAAATAATTTGTATCACAATAAGCATTCCTAGTAGATTTTAGTCATTTCCACAAAATAACTTGAAGGCAATCAATGAAAATGAATGACTAATAAAATTTGCTAAGATTATTTTTGAGGAGAAAGCTAAAATCCGCTTGACTTACTTTTTGAAAGATTAAACCGCTACTAAAGTTTTTGGGTTGCGACTAATATCGTCAATCTTTTTTTATTAGTTCATCAATTATGATTTATGGAACAAAATTAGTGTATTTTTTATGCTAAACAGTTAAAAGACTTGCAAGGGCTAATGTGTCATTATAAAAAAGAGAGTTTGTAGGAGAGAAAAGGGAGAGAATTGCAGTCGCAAAGATAGGTGGCATCTGATGAGAGGGGTCCTATATAGAGTTGTATGCGGATGGGTCTCACAGTAGGCAGACCTCACCAAGATACCTTAAATTGTGTACATGTAAGAAGAAATTTATTGTTGTCTTTAAAAATAAACCAAATTAATATAAAAAGTCTGGATGTTCATATTAATGTATTTTATTGTGATAAGTCTTCTAAAAAAAAGTTATTAATAACTGAATTATCATCTTAACTCTTGAGACTACCAATTCAATCACCACTACTGCATATTAAGAGACTGTAGTCTCTTAAAAAAGACTAATGGGTTTAGACTGGAGTTTGAGGCTTGGTGTTTTAGGTACGGAGGGCACCATCCTCCTCCGTATCCTTTCTTTCTCTTAGACTTAGGCTTGCAGATTGAAAGACCTAGGTTTCATGAAATCAAAGTAATTTTCTTGCCCTTTAAGTATAGGAGGGGAGTAAGGGAGTCCGGATTAATTAGGAATTCTGGATACTTGATTGAGCAAGTACATTCGTCGCAGTAGATATATTCCTACCAGCAGAGATCCTTATCACTTCACTAATGATAAGATTTAGCAAATGCGTTTCTATCACTTCTCCAATGATAATATTTTGCAAATATCTCGGAGATACGTTGATCTGGCCTTTCTATCCATTCCACTTAGCATGGATGTATTAATTTGGGGTTGAGCACGTTATTGGTCGAGCAGGGCCAAAGTCGAATCGGTCATAGTTCATGCAGGCCATTAGCTCGAGTATGCCAGAACTCGAGTATGACCAAGGTCGATTGGGAACAAGGTCGACCAAGATATTAAGCTAAATAGTTGTTGGGCTTAAATATTAATTCCATGGGTTTGTAGGGTTTAGAAGCTACCAGTATGGTGGGTCACGAGCAAGCAACAAGGTCAACATAATATTTTATATTTGTAACAAGAAATGGACATAATGTTTACAAAAATAAAATAAACCATAAGAAACCATGCCTGTACTGGAAGGGAAGAGCCTGCATTGCAACCAGTCCTCGGGTGCCTACACATTCAGTTTGTGCTTGAATTTCCTAAGGTGTTCCTCTGGATCACTGGTGCTCTTGTATGCTGAGAACTTGCAGTTGCGAAAATCTGGTGGGCCCGACCGGTTAGGATGCCGCTTGTGAAAGGGCTCTCTTCAATCTTCCTTAGTAATGTGCTAAGTTGTTTATGCTGTCCTGTCTCCAACAGCGGTATCCCACTACTTCAATACTGCATGCAATTCGTTCTTGTTGATTGGTCCATCCTGCCTCCATCAAGCTCGTCGTATGTGAAATTGACATCTATATTCTTCTTGTAGGCGCAAGGTCTTGCATTACCTACCCCATGGTGGCTAGGAGGCTAGTTTGATGGTGGTGGGCTGAAAGGGGGTGGTCTAGCATTGTAGGGTCAGTTGGGGCGAGGAGGTCCCTGCTGTAATGGTGTCTCAGGAATTCATTTTGGTTTCGTGGAAACTTCTGGTAGGATGCCCTGTACGGGCAACGAGGTAAAGGTAAAACCCAAGGGGTTTCGAAAAGAAGTTAGGGGCGTACTGATTGAAAGGATGTTGGTCGCTAAGCTAGTTGGTAGGAGGATTACGACGCTCCCTCTTGATGCTATGGTCCCAAGCATAATTTCATGGGGATGTTACTAGGTGACCTTTGCGCTCCTCGTGCTGGTTAGGATTGAAATACCTGATCCATATCTGGGTGTTTGCTGGGTATTCATACGACTGAGGGTGGTAAGATAAGGTATGAGAGGGATGTTGGTAGATGCTTCCACGCTGCTGAGAGGCGTGGTAAGTGCTTCAGTTGCTGCACTAGTTCTTGAGGTCTTGCTCGAGGGCCTCAGACTGGAAGCCCGGAACTGCTGCTTTTGGAGCCGCATGACGCAGAATAAACTGGTGTGGAATGGTCTTCTTGCAAGGTTTGGACCTCATCCCCTAGTTAGCCTATGGTCTGCAGCCGAGCTTGGAATTCTGCCTTTCTGACCGTGGTTGTTGGCTGGTAGATTCTACTGGCCCTGAGCAGAAGACGACACTAGTTGTAGTCTAAAAAAAGACTACTGGGTTTAAACTGGCTTGGTGTTTTAGGTATGGAGGGCAGCGTTTTCTTGGTATCCTTTTTCGACTTTAGGCTTGCAGGTTGAAAGACCTAGATTTCATGAAATCAAAATGATTTCCTAGCCCTCTATTTATAGGAGGGCTACGAAGTCCGGATTTGAGAGGAATTCTTGGTACCAGCTAAAATCCTGCAGATAGCCTCTATCACCTTCCTAGTGATGTGGCTTGAGCATTCTTATTAAATGAATGCATTCGTACTAGAAAATATTTTTTTCAATTCGCTAGTTATAAGATTTAGTCATTTAGCAAATATCTCGGAGTTACGTTAACTTGGCCTTACTATCCGGCCCATGTATACTAAGATTACCGGAGCAGGTGGATGTATTAAGTTGAGGTTGAGCAGGTTACAGGTTGAGTAGGGACCAGGTTGAGCAGACCATTAGCTAGAGTATGACCAAGGTCGACCAGGATGATATGCTTAGCAGCTCTTGGGCTTAAATGTCAAGTCCATGGATTTTTGGGGTTTAGAAGGCTCTGGTGGTAACAAGCATGCGAAGTTATGCTCCTACAATGACAACAGTACAAATTTGTATTTGTAAGAAGAAATTGACATTATATCTACAGAATAAAATTAACCATAAGAAACTCTGCCTTTAATTTATGAAGAATTATGCTATTTAAATTAGTAGCCCACCGACCCATCTCGAATTTGACATTATAAATTTCGAAGATATTTTTACGGTTGAATCTCAATCCTATATATTATCAAAGTCAGACTTACATCCCGGATAATTTTAGTTGCAAATACCTGTTCGTGAATGGGCGGGCATGTGCGCAATACCTACTCACAATTTATTCATGGATCATTAACACACTTCTCTCTCTTTTCTTCTTCACCCTTTTGTTGCAATTTCTTTCCCCAATTAAAACAAACCAGTGATTTATTTGTTTTCTTGCAGGATTCTCAGCAGAAGGCAAGTCGTGGGCATAGTTCGCTAGAAGGTACGGTTGGGAAATATGTTTTTTTCTTTGTTTTCTCAGATATAAAAGGGTTGCTAGACTTGCCCCACATTAAATGTTTGAAATGTGCACACCCTGGTTTATCATCTTTTGGCTTGCCCAACCGAAAATACTCAGTTTTAGCTAAAATTAAATCTGAGGGTTATGGTTTTTTTAATAGAGTAGTGGTGGAGTGTCTGAAGGTGAGAAATGAGGGGGCAAGTCTTATATCAAATTAAGTACTTGGGCGATGCAAGTTTAAATACTGAAAGAAAATGATGTTCTTTACCTCTTAAGTTGCTAATGAGCCAATACAGAAAGCCGGGAATGCTAATAAGAGAGGCATTTAATCTGTGGTTGTAGGTGATGCATCTAAAAACGGCAATGCAGAAGGAAGTCCTCAAAATGGAGTTTCTCATGGCGCACAACATGCAATGCCAAATCAAACAATGACTATCATGGCAATGCCAGTAGTGGGTGCTCCACCTGGAGGTGTGACCGGTCCAACAACAAACTTAAACATTGGGATGGATTATTGGGGCGCTCCAACTTCGTCAGCTGTTCCAGCCCTACAAGTCAAAGTCCCTACTGCACCAGTTCCTGGAACAGTGGTCCCTACTGGTCTCGTTGGATCCCGCGAGGGCGCCCAACCTGAGCTATGGATTCAGGTTTTGTTAAATCTATGACTAAATTTTGATTTTCAGTCTGACTTCCGCTAGTTTCTTCACATGCAGGTTATAGTAAATTTTTATTGATTTTACTTTTCAAGATATTAGCATTCAATTGTTCCATGATGTATATGTGTAGAGGATATACAGTATATAAAAGCAACCCCCCCTTTTATTATTGCTTCTAATGCTCCTATTATTAGTGCATTTGATGTTTCGAGCTTTCTAAATCTGAAGTTGTGAAATCTAAATAACATCTAGGGTGTGTTTGGTAGCCCAAAAGTGAGAAAATAAAAATTTTAAAAATGGTTTGTCACTTTGGGTGTTTGGCAACCAAAATAAAATGAGAAATGTGGTTTCCCATTAAGAAAATATAGGCCAAAAAAATGGGAAATGGTTTCCCACCCAATTAGATGAGAAACATAGTTTTCCTCTTGAGAAATGGTTTCCCGAGCCATGGTTTCTCAAGAAAAAAAAAACTAAGACTTCCAAACACACCCCTAGTAATTAGTGTAGAAACTAATTAGGAAAAAAACTTTAGTGATTGAGAGGCTGTTCTCATTACTTATATTATAGATAACTAATAGAAAGCCCTATAAGGGGTACATCAGTACATGTACTTTAAGTTTACCACTATGAGACAAAACACCAACGTGGGTGTTTATAACGACACCACGTCAGGACGAATACTAAAGGAAACTAGAAGAATAACCTTACTAACAATTAGGTCCCTTTGGTTGTTATTCGTAATAAACAAAACCCCGACTAGTGTTTTTTGGGATTTTTTTTTTGTAAATGACCTTAGTAAGTTACAGTTTACGATAGAGACTAATCGGCGGAAGCAATCAATTATGGAAATCTCTTCAAATTAAATTAAAACCAAAATTGGTGTTTATAATTTTCTCCCAAACTTAACATTAGAATCTCTCTCCAAAACTAAGCTACTAAAACAATGACAACAATTCCTATTTAGCAATAAGTGAATTAGGCAAGGAGGCCCACTTTCTCCTAGCCTATTTGCGATAGCCATGGCAACCACTCTCAGAACTATTGAACAAAGCAGTCAACACAAACATTGGTATCTTCCCTAGCTGTAATGTTTGTTGCAGATGACCCAGTGGTTCGCCTTAAAGCTACAAATTAACTCTGCCATCAAAACACTAGATATTCTAACGAAGTTCTCCGAAGATTGAGGTTGATATTTAACACAAATTAGAGTTATATTTTCTTCTTTGGATCCGATCCACTAAGAACAAGTTCCTTTCATATGGGGGATAATTGAGTTAACTAGGAGTGTACTTACCTTGTAATCAGTATATTGGGTAGGTTGCTTTGACTTCCCAAAGGCTTTGATCCGCAAGATAGAACAAATATTCAAAATATTTTTATGACAAGTGCAAGGTAGTCCGTTGTGAGTACAATTGCTAATGATGCGACACTTGGATGCAACGCAACACATCTCGCAGCACCCTCTGGTGGTGCGTAGAGATGCAATTGCGACGCAATTTATCACCACATATCACAACATATCGCAACAGATGCTGTGAAGTCAAGTGCAAAGTTTGAGAGATTTTAAACTCGAAAATCGGTTAAAAAATTCGTAAAATCCCAAAACTTGATTATGAAATATATGTAAAGCTCGATTACTTAAACTTATATAGGATGAACCAAAAAATTCAAAACACAATTAGGAAAACGTATGGAAAAACTCATAACTCGAATATATTAAGGTTGTGCTTGGTTCGCCTCAAGCAGATGCAAACGCACAACCTTGTGGTGTTTGACACTTACAGGCTGATTGGTTACTGCAGATGCACCCGCGTGTGTTGCACCGGCTTGCAATGAAGAAAAATCTTCTTAACAAATAGTTGCACCCCACTTCAGCAAAAAAAATCCCTGCATCACCTTGCAGTCAAGGATCACGATCTCCAAATAGCAAAACAGGAAAATAAAAAATAAAATAAAAACTTTGGTGAAAATAAAAAGTTTTCATAAAAATAAGAATCAAATCTCTCTTCCTCGAATTGCTCCAGATCTTTCTCTCTCTTTGTCTGTGTGTGTGTGTGTGTGTTCAATCTCAAATGCTCCTCCATTTAAAGAGTAATAGAGAGCTCTATTTTCACCATTATCAGAGGAGAGAAAAGGAGCAATGGCAGAAGATGGGTTTTAGCTGCCCCCAATGGTGTGAAAATGGGTTTTGATCACAACCATCAATCTCAAAAACTTTGACTGATGATGGGTTTTCAGTTCTTCTCACATTTTTTTTTTAAAATTGTTTGATTTATTGCAATAATGTCAATTAGTAGTTCTCAATGTGCATTGCAAGATGATGCATTGCACGTCGATGCAATTGCAGCGGCTTGCGGAATGCGTGTCGTTGCAGCGAACCAAGCACAACCTAAATCTTGATAAAATGCAAAACCTAGATATCATTAGCATAACATGAAAAATATTAAATCTCGATAAAACTTAAAACCGACACCCATGCTGGGGTCTTGCCTAACCCAACTTACCTTGCAAAAAAAGCAACAAAAAACTCTTGAATACATAACAGGAAACCCACATATGATTAATAATTATATATTTGTTGAGTGCATACATTAGTATATACATTATTTCACCTAATGCGTCTCATCAAATCGCAACATGTCGCATTGCGGTCACAAGATTCATGTTGCGTAATGTTAGTGCGGATCGCATTCACATCTCAGCACGGACTGACTACCTTGGTTTGGTGAAGATAACCCTAAATTTATTGCTACAGTAGCTTGGACTGATGTGTGTCCCAAAGATAAATGGAGGACTGGGAATTAAAGGAATAAAACATTTCAATGACTATCCTCATCAGAACACTGTGGAATCTTCTCTCAGGATACTGAAATCCATGGACTAAATGGGTCAAGAGTCAAGATAAACTATTTGAAAAATAGCTCCTTCTGGACAGTTGAAACCTCAAATGGTTGCTCACAGGCTGGAGATAATTGTTAAAAAGAGGAGTTTTGCTATGAAATACTGTACTAAGATAGTTGGAAATGGGAAAACTACAATTTTATGGCATGATCCCTGGCTAGAATGTGGTATTATAAATTTGAAATTCAGCTCCAATATTTACCTTCTATCAGGCTTAAATCAAGCTACTACAGTCAATGCCATAATTTCTAATCAAGGTAAATGGATTGAACCTCCTAGAAGAATAAGATCAGAGGAGCTTAAGCTTATATGAACATATGTTCAGGAACATAACACTCCTGACAATCAAGAAGAGGATGTTACAGTGTGGAAGCTAACTACAAACGGAAAATTACTTCCAAATCTGCCTGGTCAGCTCGAAGAACTTTCTCCTCCTAAGTGGCACAGTGTATTATGGGATGTTGATGCAGCTTCTAGACACCCATTTATATTCTGGGTTGTACTTAGAAATGGACTAAATACGAGATTTTTTGGTCAAAATTGGAAAATAGACACTGCAAGTGTTCCTTATGCAATACCTTAAAAGAAAATAGAGATCATCTACTTTTTGATTGCCCATATTCTATTAGTGTGCGGACAAGAATTCTAACCTGGCTTTACATTTCCAAACTTATACAAAAATGGAGAGAAGAAATCAGCTGGGCTATAAAAATTAAGAACCCTGAAACCCTGACAATGCCAAGGTTGTAAAAAATTTTCTTCTTCAATCATCTATCATTATGGGAAGAAAAAAAACGATAGACCCTTTCAAAGCATAAGCAAAATGGTTGATGAGTTGTAGGATGATCTCTCAATTAAATGCAGCAACTCTACACACAAGTTTCTAGGATCTTCTTCAACTAGTAATGTTTTTGTCAATTGGGGGATAAATCCAATTATCAAACAGCCTAAAAAAATTAAATGGATCAGCTGGAATACCATGCAAAGACACCCCATTGTTGTGAATTGTAATGGCTGTAAGTCTGGTACAAGGAAAGCTTATGGGGGCATCACCAGTTTGAAGAATGGAATACCACTGTTTACCTTCAAAGGAGATGCTGCAAAGTTTGATGATATTGGAAGTATAAAGCTACTAGTTTTACCCAAAAGGGTTAGAAAGAAAAAATAAAGAAATTAGTAAATAGCATATATGATACAAACTTAGCTTAGTTGGTTAATGCTTTGTCTTATGAGTAAGAGGTCAAGGGTTTATTTTTTATTTTTTTATTTTTGAAAGGCAAGCCGGTTTTATATAAGGATCCGTAACCCTGAGTTTCCAATCCCATGAGGTTTCAAACCCGCGACCTCTCTCTAGGTGGAGAGGTAGAACCACCACTGGGCCAAGAGCCCAATGGCAGGTCAAGGGTTTAAGCCCTAGCAAAAAAAAAAAATTGGCCCCATTTGTATTTTCGCACAAGGCTTTACAGGTACTTGAGCCAGTCCTGGATCCACCATGGAAATGTGTTGAGATCAGTAGGTAAATTCATAAGCTAAAGAGTGAAGCTGAAAACTTTTCATGCACATTTACATACAAACAAGGTAACATAGCAACTGATTACACAGCTATGGAGATTGAGATAACTGATAATAGCTTAGTTTTCCTGTAAGAATTTCCTAATGATCCTACTCTTATTTATATAGCTGATAGTCTACTTTGTAAGTTACCTATATTGTAATCATTGCATATATGTTTTGAACCTTAATAAAATCTAGCGGGGGTCTGTGCCAAACCCCAGCTTTCTTCTTCTTTAAAAAAAAAGAACTCATTCAATATAAAAATGGGAGGGGTGGGAAATATCAATAGAAGAAAATTGAAACTGGTATACCGTTATACGGTGAGAGACCGAATATTTGCAACCCCATTGACAATCAAAAACAATAAATTTCAAACATCTCAAAATATCAAACAATTCAAAACCAATACCCTTATCTCATGAACATACTGAATTAACAACATACTCACCTAAATGATTTCATAACCAAAACTCATAATCAAAAGCAGAATTCACAATCCTAAGCCAATAAGGTTCAACAACTGATCTAGCATCTCACACATTCAAAGCCTAAACTCCCACCTCATTAAAGTTGATGATTACCTCTAGATTAAAGTTAAAACATAGCATGAAGGACTTTGAATTACCAAGGAAACTTATATGCAAGAAAATCTCTCACCTACTATATGTTTATAAAATTTATAATGGCATGTAATTATGTAAATTAAAGCTGGTGTAAGTAATTAGAGTAATAATGCCAAATAAGGATTCTTTACAAAGATTACCTTGAAATTAACCGTTCGAGATTGAGAGAGTTTGTATCAAGATCCGTATATCCTCCAATTGTAGAGAAACAATGTCAGATCTACGAAGAACCGTGTGAGACAAGATGGATAGGGAGAGTTCGGATCGAGCTGAGAGATCTCCAATCGCAGAGAAGCAATGGCGGATTGAGAAGTTATGGTGTAACACCACTATTGGACGTCACAGACACAAGTCTGATTTCGTTTGACTCGACCAAGTGAGACTTAATACCTTTGGTTTGACTAGTCTAGTAACTGGGGAACAACCTTTCGTCACGCATCAACTATCCCTCATTGAAGAAGAATTCAACCACGAATTTTCACAGACAATATACTCACCATTAAGCACAAGTCTAACTGTTGTAAATATTTGTATGAAATTCACGAATTGCCCCCCTCTAGTTTGCCCACCCAATGTCTTGGATATCGGGTACGTACCGCGACGAGGTGATAACTGTTTATCCTTCTCAAGTACTGTATTTATGTGGCCGCGAAAATGGTAGTAAGGTGACCGGTGGGACATGGCCTTTGTAAAATGGAGAGATAACCTTGACATTCACAACCCTTGATTATCTCAATTCTAGGACATGGCGCTCCAGTGCCGACAGTTGGTACAACATGTTGTACCAGCTGGAGACGCCATTGGGATTGTTCCTCGCTCCATTGAGGCTGCCGAGATTGTTCACGATGTATGTGTTGGCTTTGGGGTTACTCGCGCAGTTGACACTCGATATCCAATTGGGGTTCCGATCAACTATTTTTCTGGGGTAGCATTTCCTGCCAATTTTATGGAACTCAGGGTTTTTCAATTCGCGACGAGGACTAAGGTGTAGCTTTTGATTTATTGTGTTTCGACCCAATTTTTCTTTTCGATTATTGCGAGCTCGAGAATAAATCGGAGCCCAGAGTTCAGGGATTTCCGAAACCTAAAATTGTATATGGCTCTTATACCTATTTTGATAAAGACTAGTTGTCGGAAGTAATCAAATATGAAAATCTCTTCAAATTAAAATAAAGCCAAAGCCATGGAATGTAATTATCCCCCAATATTAATATAAGAATCTCTCTCCAAAACTAACTACTAAATAGAATGACAACTCCTCCCTATTTATACTAATGTGTGGGTGGGGGGATATAAAATAAAATAGAAACTAGTACCGGTTGTGGGGAATGGCCTTGCGTCACGCATCAGTTTAGGTAGTTTATGTTTGTGGCCTTGTAAACCCCCGCTTATCTAGTGCAAAAAGGAAAAGGAGGGAAAAGTTGGGTAGTTTGTGGAGAAAGAGAAGGTTAAACTCCAATTCACATAATTTCTTTGGTACATAGGTTTAAGTCCTAGTATTTCAAATCCCAAGAAGTATTAAGAGAATATTGGTTAAACTTGACAAGGACTTTTTAGGAATGCAAGTCCATATGGGGGAATCTGAGGAAGTTTAAAAGACGGAGAACAAATTCGAGCGTGAATTTGGGCAAATATGGGATATTTTTAGGCATAACAAGTATGTATGATTACTCGCAGAATAATGGAATTTTCTGATGTATATTGCAATCTATCACCATATTAGATAAGTTTTAAAGTTGTGATCTCTTGTATTACAGCAATATATCCATTTTTGTATGGTGCTATAAGTGATTTTTCCCCATTATTATAACTCCAGAACTAGTTTAAAGTTGCAGTCCTAAAGCACATGCTTTCTTTACTAGTAAGGTAAAATAGACCCCTTAACTAACAAATCTCAAAAAATCAGGATTTACTGGAAATAGTTCAGATGTGCTCACCTTACTTCCTACAGATCCCAATAATGGTCACAAACAAATACCTGCACAATTTTGAAAGTTTCAAAAAAAATTCTTATGCATCTGAATTACACACATAATGCAAAAAGAGATGGCTTTAAACTCATTACCACATAAAAAGAGAAAGAAAAAAAAACATACGCACACACACAACGAAGCAACATCTTCGTGCCTCTTCTCCTCAGATACGAAGGTCAGCGTATGGCTTAAATTACATCCCAAAGAAGGGCAACAACATCCTATGTAGGCATCTATTTTGAAGTTTCTGAAAGTGAATGCCGATGGAAACTGATAGAAAACGAAATATGCGGAAGCGATTAACAAAAGGAAAACAACTACTTGATTGAATTAAAAACTGGACAAACAACTAAACCTCTCTACTTAGCTAGGGTTTCTTCTCCAAAACTCAACCTAACCTTATCATCTACCCTATGACTCTTTTATAGATCTAGGAGTCCCCCACCTTCTAAAACACTACCCCTCAAAATTAGGCATTATCCTACGAAAACAAAAATAACTGAAAATAGAAACATAGAAGCCCGCTCCCTAGGGGATGCCCACTACGGCCACGACTCCCCACGGTTATTATTCCTATCAGAAACTCTTAGGTATATAAGTTGTAGTTTTCAATTTCTAGCATAAAAACTATTTGGTAAGGGAATCCTACTTACATATCCCCCTCCCCACACGGCCACACACACAATCCCCCATTAGTATGCGTTTGTTGATTCTTCTAATTTGTTTATCGATTTTATTAAAAAAATGTGTTTTGTCTCTTGTGTATACTTGCATTATATTATGGCTACAATTTGTTGGTATATCAGTGTGGATCAACAGCTTTCACATTTTTGCTTTCGATCCTGTGATATTTATGTGTTATAAGTACATTTTTGATTCACCAATATTGAGTGGATGTTATGTTTCATTCAATTCTCTTACCCGTCACATTCCACTAATTCAGGATGAAAGGGAACTGAAAAGGCAGAGAAGAAAGCAGTCAAACAGGGAATCAGCCCGTCGGTCTAGATTGCGTAAACAGGTATTATATGTGAAGATAATATGCATTTCTGGACATGTGGATACGAGTTTGTTTTCGCGCATGATTTTCATATAGTGTCATTAAGATGCACTTAACAAATCTACATCGTATATCTTGAGACGATGGACTATGAGAAAACACGAGACATTCACGTTTTGAAATCTCGTTTGACATTAAACTAATTTTTCGATTCATTGTACCCTGAACTCTTTTACAAAAGTTAGTAAAACTTGGAGATATTTGAAAACTTATTCCTGATTATGAGTTTCAGGCGGAATGTGAAGAACTGGCTCAGCGTGTAGAAGTCCTAAAAGAAGAAAACTCGACCCTTATTTCAGAAATGAGTCATATCAAAAGCGAGTACGAGCAGCTTCTTTTTGAGAATACTTCTCTCAAGGTACTGTGAAAATTACTCTTGCTTGTTAAATAAGCGAGTACGAGCAGTCTCAGGTCTTATAGACCATAAAAACTCTCCAAAACCTGGCTGTTCTAACTATTTGATGGACATGTTGGAATGTTCTATTTGACAGGAATTTGTCTGTTACGTTAAAATTTCCACTATCTTTTGGAAGTTGGATAGTATAGATTTCATCCCCCATTAGTTGTTCAACTCTTCTAATTTGTCGATTATGACTTGAGCAAGATTAAACGTGACGGTAGGTGTTATAAATGTAAACAAATGAGCATACAAAAACATTGAATCATTAGTTATAACCCACCCTTAGTGTAAATGAATATTCTCCAACCTGAGAAGTATTTGAGTTTTCTTATCCCCCTCACTTTTTTTCCCATTCCAATTTGACATTTCTAAAAGTCAACGAATAAAGAAACTATTTAGAATTAGATAAAAATAGTGATTTGATAATAATAATTAGAATTAGTAGATTCAATTAATGATTTCATACCCACGTAGGTGATCGTCACGCCACCTCGCAAGACCACTCTCTATTTTAGTTATTTCTATGTATTTTATTTTAATTGCATTATAATTAGGAGAAGTCTCATAATTAGAGTCTAGCTAGGGTTTCTATTTTTGTTGTCTCTTCTCATATAAAAGAGAGCCTAAGCTTAGTTTATTTTGGTAGAGTTGGTTTGAGAGAGAAAGGCTTAGCCTTATAGAGAGTGATGTAAAGTTTGGAGTAAGACTCATAAACCCTAGGTCTTTTGGCCTTTATTTTATGCGATTAAGAGCGATTTAGTAAAAGTGAGTTTTAGTTTTAGATTAATTGTGATTGTTACAAAGAGCTTCCGCTATAGTTTCTATCAAATTTACTCAACAAAAAATTGAAGCTCACTCTAGATACTTGTTTTATTTAAAAATCTTTATCTAAGCTGTCCTTTACCAAATTATAACCAAGTCTTGATAATGACATGCTTCTGAAATTTATTTTTCATCTGGAACATCTCCAAAGATGCTAAAAAGTCAGGTGGCTGCAACAAAAGCAATATGGAAGATGTTCCAAGTAGTTTAATCTAGAATACTCAAGACTGCTTCTACTATAATATGTTCTGTTCCTCACAAGATTTGGATTATGCAGGAGAGACTTGGAGAAACCCATAGAGAACATGAAGAGAGACATGGTCAGAGCTTACTTGATGATGGTCAGCAAGCCGGGGAAACAGATAATGTCTGAAGTGGTTACTACGTCCTGATAGTCTCCCTTATTCAGATTTTCCTTCCATGATACCTAACCCGTTAGAAGCAGCATCAGAGTGCTATTAGTATGTTTTTTTTTTCATTATCAAATCTGATCTTTGGAGTCACAGGTTCTGTTTTATACCTGCCATCCCTTGTTGTTACAACTATATTTAACATGAGAGTATAGAAACCCGGTTTCACGTTTATTCTGTTACATTAATACTATTCTGTTACATTAATACTACTGTTGTGACCGAATTATCAACCTCATCTGGTGGATATGATGTATAATTTAGGAGGCAAGTAATAAAATTTGAACTTGGTGTACTAGTATGAAGCTTTTATGTAGTCTTAGAGGGAACTGGCATGTACAATCATATATATTAAACAACACAACAATGATAATTTTGTTAAATGTAACTGTGAAATTTGATACGTTTCTTTAAAGTAATAACGTGCTTAGTAAAAGGTAAACGCAGCCCGCTTTTGCTTTTCCTTGAACTTAGTATTTATACTTCTCCTAATCATGAGTTTTAACAGCCAGAGAAGCAGCATAGAGAAAAGAGAAAGAAAGAAACAGCTGCACCTTGCGCTACAGGTAAATTAGTAATCTTTCTTATTCCATAACTTTTCATCATCCTCTATATGTGTTTTCCATCGTGAGTGATCGTACAGGTTGTTATGGTTTTAAAAAATTATGATGCCCAGATGTGGACAGAGATACTTTTTATGAGAAATAGGGGTATGACTCTTCCTTTACAAAAATTCAAGACGCAAGTATGAATCCTTCTATATTTTTTGCTTCAATATGTAAATATATCTAGTATTATTCCTTATTAGTTTAAGTATCCTTGCTTTGCTATTTATTAAACAATGTCAGTAAATTCTTAATTAAATTTTTTTCGCTGACTATTAAAGGTGTACTAAATATATAGGTTTTGTTTGTGAATGAATTATGAAAAGCTAACAGAAAAGATCAATGTGCAATTATTCAATTTTAATGTTGCTTATACAAGTCTTACATACCAATGAAATATTAGTCTTGGTATCATGGTAAGCATTTTTAAGTTGCCCGGTAATGTAGTGAACGAATCCTCCTCGTATTTTTTGTTTACTCTCGTGAAGGTGTTATTTAGTATTAGATAACGGAATAGTCTTGTGTATTTGGATACCTCACAAAAAAATCTAATTGCCGACTCACTAGCCGCATAAGTTGGTTGAAATCCTACTGCCTGTAGTCTAAGATCCAGGCTCTTTATTAAGTGTTTTGACGTTCTTTATATCTTATATCACTTGAGAAAACAAATTGTAAAATTGATGCTTCGCCTATTGCAATACCATCTCATGCTTCAAACTGATAATTTTATTAACTTTACACTATTTCTTCTGATCATATAGGTTTAACATTTAGAAAGCAGCACATCAGAATTCTAAGTGAAGAAATAACATATTGCTTCTACCAGGCTCGAGAGGGGAAGCTTGGTCCATAAAAAAATTTCATTTTATCTCCTTTATACCTGAAATAGTACCGGTAATATTATCATACAAGTAATTATGGAGTGGACTAATCTTCTGGCTAGCAAATGTGAAGATCCCGACTTCTTTGACCCCTTCTTAAAATTGACTGGCGGTGTGGTCGTTGCAGGGATCCGATTAAGGGGATCTATTGGCGGTGAAGGGTTTGGTGGCCGTGAGGCCCGTGACGAACTCGCGGGTCCAGCTGCACCCTGTGTACTTGTAGGGCCATCTGCACTCTGGCGACTTGCAGGATAGCACGATGAAGACAATGTTGTATTTTGCTCATCAGTTGTAGTCATTAGCACCCCCTTTATGCCGTGGCATCTGATGGAAGACCCGGCCGTGCAGATATTGGGACTGATTATCTGAACATTATTGAGGTGAAAGTCTCTTCTGCCATTGTTGAGGACTCTTAACATGAAATTCGGATTCGAGGATGGGATCAAGGACCCGCTTGGAAAAAGTTTCAGGTGATCAAAGAGCAAGGGGGAGGGGATGGAATGCCTTAACAAAAACTCGTGAACTGAACTCTCTTGCATCGAGATTTGTGATAGCATCCGATCATTTGGCATCAAAAAAGTGATATTTTCATGAATCCTCTCTGGTGGGTACATATTAAGAAGCATCACAAAGCTGAAGTAATTCGCAGTTTGCATCTCTTCAATAGCAACCGTTACGTCGTTAGTGTCTGAAGGAACTTCTACAGCCGTGACTGATAAAATGACACCCATTAGAAGGATTGTGGTAAGATAAATCGCCATTTTTTCTTTATTGAGATGTTCCTATGATTTCGAATTCTTGCTTCTGTACCTCTTATCGACAATTGTTTTGGGTTTTGGTGTTATGTAGGTTAGCTCATGCATGCATTCTCTGCTGTTACAACAACAAATAGAGCTCATTCTTCCTGCATGATCGCGACTTCTTCGGAATGATGTACACATGACTGCCTAGATTACTCAGTTAAGTAGGTTTTAGTTAGATATCCTTCAAACTATTATTTTGTTACCTGCATTTTTATTTTCAAAGAGAATAGTATTTCTATTTGATAGGTGCCTTGTAGGTTTTAGCCTCCGCATGTTGCATGTTGGAACAGGGGTTTTAAACCGTTGTGTCCTGTGTCCATGTTTTACAATGGTAGAAAATTGCCCATCACTATTAAAAATACCTTGAAAAAAAATAATGACTTCCCCTATTTACTTCGACTCTACTGTCTTACAAACTCAATCCGTAGGGCTATTAAACTGATCCCTAATAAAACTGCCATTCTCATATTTTAAGACAGCATCTCATGATTCTGATACACACACACACACACACAAGATACATACTAGTATGTTTTTCTCAGGGTTCCCAGAAATTTTTGATGGAACTCTTATTATGGTTTATGGACATGTTAGAAATAATAATCTCTAAACCGTCTCCTGGATTAGCTCGTAGCTTTACTGAACTGAGTGCCAGGAGAACTACTCCGATTATCAACCAGAAGAGGGTGAAAAGCCTTTGGCAATATTATAGTGTCGTTCATGGCGATTTGTTATTCTTTATGTTTTTCTTAGCATGTTATAGACCAACTGACCAAGTATCATTGTTGAAGAACCGGGGGTAAAGCGTGTACAACTTCCGTATTATTCGAAATTGAATTTCATTGTTGAAGATCCCCAGTAAACCATAACCAAGTGTTTTTTATTTTTGTTTTTGATAAAGCACAATCAAGCGACTGATGGAAGTAATTCTATTTGCAATCAGCCTAAAACCGAAACTGTTATTTTCCCCCTGAAAAACAAGCTAAACTTCTCCTTCCTCTTCCTTCATCACTTTCTTCTTTCTCAATTTTCAAGTGAATCCAAGATGTAGATTGTTTGAGTCTTTGAGACGGAGGTTTAATGTATCAATGTTGCATGTTTTTATTTGACAGGTAAAATAAGATATATTCAAATGCAGCAGCGTTGTGATCATCAGATTCCCATTTCTTACCAAATGCCAATAATGAGTGTCACATAACAAACTAAATTTTGATATACCCTGATACATCCAAAATACGAATCTACGTCTCACCATAATATCAGCAATTCGATGCATTTTCAGTATCCAGTTTTTATTTCCTCAGTATTTTGCACACAAACAGGCTAGGGAAGTTGCTGAGCCACGTCATCTCATTTTCTAACTTGTAGCGACTAGCGATAGATAAAGTAGTTTACTTCTCTAGCATAACTATTTCTCCCATGACAGCTAATACTTGTAGCTAATACTCCTTATTTTAAACAACGGCAGGATTTAAAGGGAATTGGAGACAGACACGTTACTACGGGGAGTGATCCAGGAGGATCTCGAGAAGTTTTGGTAAAAATTAACCAAAGTCGTTCAAACGAGATTTGGAGTCGTTTGAACGACTTCTGGTCTATTTGAACGTATTTATTTTCTATTCGAATAGATTAAGTCCTGAGGTGTTTTATTCGAATACATCTAAGGTCTATTCGAATACATTTTCTATTATGTTTTCTATTCGAATAAACATTTGTCTAAGGTGTTTTATTCGAATATATTAATGTTTATTCGAATACTTTTTTTTTATTCGAACAGAAACTTGTTTTGTTCGAACAGATCTGCGATTCAGCCTATTTCTTTAGGCGTTTAAGGGCATATTTGTCATATTTTGTAATTAGGACTTGTAACCCTTATAAAAGGGGTAAGGCTAAGCAAAATTATCTTATGTTAGATCAATCAAAGTTCTAAGAGAGAGACTTAGGGTTTGAGAGTAATTCTATTGTAATCAATTGATTTGACAAATTGAAGCTCTTTTTAAAGGGATTTTCCCAACCAATTTATGTGTTCTTCGTGCAATTCTTCGTTCTAGGGTTCCTCGATTTGTATTGTGAATTAAGTGGTATCAGTTTTCCAGTTACGATTCTCGGGGGGTGATTGTGGTTTATGGTCTCTATACGTGACCGTCTCAAGCAAACGAAAGAAATGTTAGTGAGTCCGTTGAAGATTCATCAAAAACCTAATTCGAAGAAGAATGACGATTTGGAGATGGGCGATTCTAACGATTGACTCACGACTTTGGAAACGACAGTTTCCAACCTAACTTCTACTGTAAGGGAGTTGGTAGAACAATTACGTCTCACGAACCTCGCGAATGCTTCCGCTTCGGCGACACAGCGAGGCCGCTCGAGGAAGAAAAGGGTTATGGAGGTGGATGGAGACGGGGATATTGCAGAGAGAGATAGCGATCTAGTGATGCCGAATCCGTCAAGGAACGCTCGGTTTTTGGTAAGTCAATGAATCCTATGCGTAATCTTCATATTGACTTTAAGATTGAAATTCCGGTATTCGATGGTTCAGTC
The DNA here is from genome assembly GCA_014058105.1 of Kingdonia uniflora. Classification (NCBI taxonomy): domain Eukaryota; kingdom Viridiplantae; phylum Streptophyta; class Magnoliopsida; order Ranunculales; family Circaeasteraceae; genus Kingdonia; species Kingdonia uniflora. Next base: position 2,682,011 of record JACGCM010001844.1, on the reverse strand, counting down.
GATGCCGAGAAATTGGATAATTGGTTAGGTAGGTTAGAGACCTATTTTTATGTTTATGAATATTCTAACGCTCAGAAAATTTGTTTATCTACTTTAAAACTCACAAGTCATTCACTAACGTGGTGGAAATCTCATCGGAAATGCCACGAAGTAGGAAGTTTGAGTTGGAAAGAATTCAAGGTTTTGGTGAGGAATCAATTCTATCCAATTGGGTATGAAAAGGAGCGATGGTACAAATGGCACAATTTGTGCCAAAAGTTTAGAGAATCCGTACAACAGTTCACTACGGAGTTTCATAACCAAGCGTTTGTTTTGGATATTAATGTGGATGAGTACGAGGTGTTCATGAAATATACAGGAGGTTTGTCGGAGTCCATTAGAAGAGAATTAAAGCTCTTTAATGTGGATAATATTGAGGATGCTATCGTTAAAGCAATTGCCATTGAAGGCAAGTACTTGAAGAGTGACAAAAAAGAAGACAAGAGCAAGTCGGGGTACAAGTCTACTTGGAAGTATGATCAGAAATGGGAGTCCAAAGGAGAGGGGTCCTCATCCAAGGGGAATATCTGTAGTCATTGCAAGGCTAATGGGCATATTTCAGATAAATGTTAGAAACTTCCCCCGGAGCTTCAGCCGAAGGAGGAGAGGGGCAAGAAAGAGAAATGTACACTAGCCGCAACGATTGTGGATCTTCCAGATTTAGATAAGCTAAATCCTAAGCTTACTATAATGTTCAAGCAACCTATAGCTATCGACGAGGTGAGTCGGGAAGAACTTTTTATGTCATTATTCAAGTGAAGCAGAGCTTAGTCGAGGCCATCATTGATCCGGGTAGTCAGAAAAATTTAATTTTTGAGGCGGTGGTGAAGAAGATGGGTTTGGCTACTGTGGCTCATCCGAAGCCGTATGGTTTGGGTTGGATTCAGGAAGACGCAGAATTGAAGATCACTGAGCAATGTACGTTCAAGTTTGCGATTACTGAGAAGTTTATTGACGAAGTGACATGTAAGGGGGTTCTATTGGACGTGTGCCAAGTCATCTTGGGTAGCCCTTATCTTTGGGACCGAGATGCAATCATTTATCGTAGAGCTCGCAAATATCGTCTTGTGAAGGAGGGGATGGAGTTTTATATCAATGCGTGCAAGGAACATAGTACTACTACTAATTTAGTAACGACGAGTCAGGCGAAGAGGTTGGTTAATGCGAGCGGCAAATTTGTTTTGTTGTTGATGCGACCGATTCAAGAAGGTCCGTCGGCTAGGTGTTGTCTACTTTGGCAATGTCTCATAAACAACAATCCGATATGGGGAAGTTGCAAGAGGAGTATGAAGACTTGTTTATGGGCATAGATGGGATGCCGCGCAAGAGGGACGTGGAGCATGATATCACCTTGGTGAATGGTGAGCCACTACCCAATATTGGGTTATATCGGACTTCTATTACAGAGTCTGATGAGATCAAGAAACAGGTACATGAACTCCGGAGCAAGGAGTTATTAATCCAAGTTGCTCACCTTGTGGTTCACCGGTGTTATTGGTGCCGAAGAAGGATGGGTCTTGGAGGATGTGTGTGGATTATCGGGCGCTGAACAAGATTACTGTGAAGAATCATTATCCGCTTCCACGGATAGACGAGCTTTTGGATGAGTTGCAGACGGCTCGGTTTTTTACCAAGTTGGATCATAAGTCGGCTTACCATCAAGTTAAAATCCGAGAAGAAGATATTTGGAAGGCAGCGTTCAAGGCCAAACAGGGCCTATTTAAGTGGTTGGTGATGCCCTTTTGGTTATGCAATGCCCCGATGACGTTTATGCGGTTAATGAATGAGGTACTTCGTGTTTTTATTGATAATTTTGTAATTGTGTATTTGGATGATATCTTAATATATAGTCGTACATGGAAAGAGCATCTTGGGCATTTACGCGAAGTGTTGGGCATTTTGCGATCACAACAACTTTTTCTAAACGGGAAGAAGTGCAAGTTTGGGAAGATGGAGCTAGTCTATTTGGGATTTATTGTTGGTGGCGGCGAGCTTAAGGTCGATCTAGAGAAGGTCTCGATTATTACTAATTGGCCTCAACCCCGTACAGTGACGGAAGTGAGGAGTTTTATGGGTTATTGTCAGCATTTACAGAAGTTTATTCGGCATTTTTTACAAATAGCCGTACCTTTATATTCTTTGACGAAGACCGGAGTACAGTTTGTGTGGGAAGAGCACCATGAGAAGACTTTCTATTACTGAAGCGCAAGATTACGGATGTACCAATGTTAGCATTGCCCAATTTGCAGCGGTCTTTTGAGGTCGGGACAGATGCGTCAGACTATGCATTGGTGGCGATCCTTTTACAGGATGGGAAGCCGGTTGCTTACCATTCTGAGATGTTTACAGGAGCACTATGCAACTATCCTACCTACGATAAGGAGTTCTACGCATTATATCAATCAGTGAAACATTGGCGGAGTTACTTATTGGGGAAGGAGGTTGTGGTACATTTCTATCATAAACCATTACAGTTCTTATTTATACAGTCCAAGCTACAGCAAGCTTGCTATATGAAGTGGATGTCGTACCTTCAGCAGTTTACCTTATTGATCAAGTATAAGAAAGGGGTTGATAACAAAATGGCTGATATGTTATCTCGGCCCCCATTACCAATTATTTCCGCTTTGTTGGTAGTTATGCAGATACAGCCTATTATTCCTTCTGAGTACATTTCAGGGTATGACAATGACAAGGAACTCAGTGTGATTCACGAGAAGTTGCTGCATGGCAAGACATGCGAGTATATTTTGAAGGATGGTTTGATTTACAGGGGTAGTCTACTATGTATTCCAGAGGGTGAAGACCGTTTACATTGAATTCGAAAGGCACATTGTTCCCAAGTGGCAGGATATTTCGGGGTTGAGAAAACTCTTTTAAATTTGCGGCGTTATGTCTATTGGCCGAAGATGCAGGTGGATGTTGCTCGTGTGGTTTGTGATTGCGTACTATGCAACACATCGAAGCCTTCGAATTGGAAGATAGGGTTGTACTTACCATTGTCAGTTCCTAGTCGACCTTGGGATAACATTTCGATAGATTTTATGGGTGGTTTGCCCATGACCAGGTGTAAGAATAACTATTTGTTTATGGTGGTGGATTGATTTAGCAAGATAATTGTTCTTATTCCATGTCAGAAGACGGTCACTGGGGAAGGAGCAGCGCGATTATTTTTCAGAGACGTCTGGAGGTATTTCGGGCTCCCTTCTTCTATTATTTCTGATAGGGATAGCCACTTTTTGGGATATTTCTGAAGATCGTTATGGGGGATGATGGACACTAAGTTGAAGAGAAGTACCATTTTTCATCCGCAGACTGACGGGCAAACAAAGGTAGTTAATCGCACTTTGGTACATTTATTACGGGGATTCTATTCTAAGCATCCTAAGATTTGGGATGAGAGTTTACAATATCTTCAGTTTGCGTTTAACCGGACGATTCATGGTTCTAATTTGAAGTCTCCATTTGAAGTTTGTTTGGGGTACTTGCTGCAAAGCCCTTTTGATTTGGCGTTTAGTCTTGGAGACAAGACGGTGTCAGGGAAGGAGGAAGAGGAACAAGTTAAAGCTCAACATTTCATTGAGAAGATAAGCAAGGTTCATGAGGTGGTTGAAGCACAATTGAAGAAGACTCAAGCGAAGTATAAGGCTCGCCACAACAAGCATCGGGTTGAGTGTACTTTTCAAGATGGCGACCTCATTTAGTTGTATTCGGGTAAGGAGCGGCTTAAGGGGGAAGGTAAGAAGCTCAAACCTATCCGTTATGGTCTGTTTATGATACTCAAGAAGATTGGTGGCAATGCATTCCAATTGGATTTGCCACCTTTCATGAAGATGTATTCGGTGATTAATGCCGAGCATTTGAAGCTGTTCAAGCCGCCTTTTTAGATGAAGGTCTTCCAATCAATACTCACCTACCGTCAGTTGATGATTTATGGATGGAAAGAGAAGATCCGTTGTAGGAGGATGGGATTTTAGAGAGAAAAGTTAATGCTACAAGACAGGGTAGTATTAAGTCATTCTGAGTTGGGAAGAAAGGTCAGCTACCTAGCAAGTCGAAGTGGTACAGCAGGGAGATAGGCATTGCTACATTTCTATATCTCCAATTCTAGCTTGAGCAGGAGCTCAAGGCTCCTAAAGGGGGGAGCCATGATCCAGGAGGATCTCGAGAAGTTTTGGTGAAAATTAACCAAGGTCTATTCGAACATATTTATTTTTTATTCGAATACATCTAAGGTCTATTCGAATACATTTTCTATTATGTTTTCTATTCGAATAAACATTTGTCTAAGGTGTTTTATTCGAATATATTAATGTTTATTCGAATACTTTATTTTTATTCGAACAGAAACTTGTTCTGTTCGAACAGATGCGCGATTCAGCCTATTTCTTTAGGCGTTTAAGGGCATATTTGTCATATTTTTTAACTAGGACTTGTAACCCTTATAAAAGGGGCAAGACTAGGCAAAATTATCTTATGTTAGATCAATCAAAGTTCTAAGAGATAGACTTAGGGTTTGAGAGTAATTCTATTGTAATCAATTGATTTGAGCAATTGAAGCTCTTTTTAAAGGGATTTTCCCAACCAATTTCTGTGTTCTTCGTGCAATTCTTCATTTTAGGGTTCCTCTATTCGTATTGTGGATTATGGAGCAAGGATAATTTTTCCTAGGGGCAAGGAGTAATCAAAGATATTTATGAGGCTTTATATTTTATGAATGACAAGGAGTAGGGGCCACCTAAGAAGACAAACTGTCTCTGTTAAAGTATAATCCCCATCATTCATCTTAAAGCAGGTTGAGGTAAATCCTGATCTCTCTTTCTCTTATTCACTTTCTTCCTCCTCTACGAACGAAGTGAAGAGACTTTATACTCCAATTTGAGATTGGTATTGATTTACAAGGGACTCAAATCTGTTGAAATTTCCATCTCAAGATCCCATGAATCCCCTTTAGGGTATTCATCAGTAATGGGCGGAAATGTATAGATCAAGCAATCAACATCCACGTACGATCAATATATATATATGCCCTAATTTTCACAACCCAAACCCACTATCCATCATGGAATATCCTTGTTTCTATAGGTAGAGATGGTGAAAAAATAAATCATAACAGATGAGTCCCAATCCCAATTTGTGAATTTAGAATAACTACTCAGAGATGCAATCGAGATTTGTAATTGTAGTTTTTGCGCCACTTTTCTTTTTTCGATTTTTCTTTTCTTTTTCGAAAGATGGTTGTTCTTTTAATTTGGAGATAGCATTTACTTTGAGAGAGACGGTTAATTTTATTTGGGTCCTAGTCCTTGCCATTTCAAAAATATAAAACCTGATAAATATTTTTAAGTACTCCTTGCAGTTAGGAAAAATTATCCTTGCTTATAAGGCTCTACACATAGAAGGGAAGCTTTGTAGTAACCCGCTATGTTTGGCGAGGATTTACATTGATAGAACTGAAATTGTATCAAATCACTAACTTAGCTACCATGAAAAAGTGGGCTTTTAAGAGTTTCAACCAGCTATCGCCAACATGGCAATGTTGTTATTGACGCTCTTAGTCACTATTACACCTCTTATAAATGTTATGTATACCTTTGTAAAATATCAATCAAAGTTATTCTCAAAATATTGTATCAAAAGTCCAATTTTCCAACATGAATGTTCAACAACGTTCAACTTCATGAGAACAATTTCCCACTTCAAAGTCTGATTATCCGTAGAGCACCTACGTACTAAATGTTGACTCGTCTTACAGTTGTAAATGAGTTAACGCTGCCACATTTTTCTAATTTCTTGTATGATTAAATCTCACACACCGTTTAGTTCGAACTAACGCTCTATCAGCACTTCTAAAATCGTTTTGAGACCATTGGGTTATTGCCCAATGGCGGATGTTGTAAGGACCTGCTCCCGGTAACGAACTTAAACATTGATATAGACCTATTGGTCAAATTTTGACTTCATAATCACAAGATGTTGTGCTACAAAAGTGACACATTAAGGAGGCTGTTACAAAAATAAATGATCATTCATGATACAACTGTTACTCAGACGTTTCAGAACTATCATGTGTAATGTCCTTCATCAAGAAAAAGTACTGGTCATTAAATAATTATTATATGATACCTATAAATAGGACCAAGGAAGAACAGATTAGGGACATATTTTTCTATTTAGAAGTTCTAAGCAACACTATACAAAATACTCGCTGTAATAAGTAGTCACTCAATCAATAGCATTCTGATTTCTAAATCCTCAAGAGAGACGTGGTTTTAGGGTTGGCAATAGGCTGGGTTTTGGGCGGGTGGAGTATTACCATCCCTATACCCGCCGAATTACCCTACCCCCAAACCCGCCCCAATACCATTTAACTTAAATGGGGAATACCCAAACCCGTCCCGTTTAAATTTGCATATACCAAACCCGCCCCAACACCCATTTAACACCCGTTTATCCTAAGTAGGGATCCCCAAGCCCGCCCCGCAGACCCGCCCCATTTATGAAATTTTACAAAAAAATTAGAAATCACCTGTACAAAAAAAAAAACTAAATCAGGTGCACAGTGCACACATCATACAGATTACAGACTATCAAAAGTTTCACTAATAAGTAATAACACATGGGAGTAGCAATTAAGAAAATTACATCCTCCCATTTTTCTTTTTTTACATTCTCATTACCAAGATCTTATACTAGTTCAAAAAACATTTCTAAGTTGTTTTTTTTTTTTTTTTTTTCTGTTTTTCTTTTTGTGGGGAAAACAAACTCTGAAGTTATGCTGCAAGAACAAGCTCTGTTGTGGAGAAGCAGGTTTAATCTCCTCCTCCAAAGATCGCAAACCATCCCCAACACCATTTCCTGTGTTCTTTGGCTCTAAATTCTTACCCTATAAATCTGCCTCTGATGCAAATGATTTTCTCCTTTGAGATGAAGCAACACTCGGAAATGTAATCCATGAAGGAGCTTTAAACTCAATCCTTTGATCCTCAGCTTCAATAACATTTGTCGATTCCGATGCCGATATGTTTGAAGACATTTGTGAAGATTTCTTATGTAGTCTACTACTCCTAAGAACAACTTCAGTAGGTAAAATAGGTTGCTCATTACACAGGTTCCCCATCAAAACTGCAAGAGCTTGTTCTAAAGGCGTTGTTACTTTATCCTTAGATGGCCTTTCTTTCCCTTACATTCTCACACATTTAAAAGCCACATTTGCAATTCTCCTTAGAGCTTCAAGGTCTGCGGGAAGTTTTAGTATTGGATCAAGGATTGATGCTAAATCTCCTGCTTTGATCAAGGGAACTGCCCATTCAACTATATTTCCTTCTTCAAATTGCATGTCAATAGCCTTACAACCACTTAGAATTTCCAATTGTAAGACGCCGAAACTGTAGACATCGGATTTGGTTATTAAATAGTGAAGTCTATAGTACTCAATGTTGAGGTAGCCTAATGTTCCTGCAGGAGGCTCAACAATTTGAGGCACCTTGAAGCTCAAGGTTTTGGTTTGTTGGAGAAATTACCTGAATCGATTAGTGATCTCTCTAATTTGCAAACGTTGTTCCAAGCTTCATAGAATTCCTGAAACAGTCGGTAATCTATTCAATCTTCGTAAACTTCTCAATTATCACAGATCACTGATGTAGAGGTTGAATTATGAAATGATTAAGACTGGTCACAGATTGCAGACTTAGTTGTTGTTCCAATCTTCATAAACTTGAATTTGGAGAATATTATATAGACTGATGTAGGAACTAGGAAGTAAGAAAGGAGGAAGGAACTAGGAAGTAAAAGAGGAGTATGTTATACCTTGAATTGTTGTCATAGATCACTGATGTAGAGGTTGAAATGATTCAAACAGAAATGAATTTGGTACAGACTGATCACAGATCACTGTGAAGGAAGTAAGAGAGGAGGAAGGAACTAGGAAGGAACATGTTATGTCTTGAGTTCAGACTTCAGAATTTGGTTGAACTCATAAGGGTATTCATGACATATCATGTATAACTGGGTCGAGTGACAGAGTCCCGTTTAAATAAGCCTAAAACCAGACCCGCCCCAATAAATAAATAGTTTATTTTACCAAACCCGCCTCATACCCATTATAGTCATACCAAACCTACCTCATTAAGGGCGGGGCGGGTTAAATTGTCAGCCCTACGTGGTTCTTACCTATTCAAAGGTTTCCACATTAGATCATATTTTCATTTGTGATTATTTGTTTACTGTTTAGTATTCTGCTCATCTTTGGTATGATAAATTAAGTTTGAGTTCCAAATTTAGTCTCTTACATTTGGTGTCGTCTGTGGGAAACGACAGAATTAACCACAATTTTCAAATACGGCGTGTTCTAACCCTTTTCGAGAAATGTCGAATCCCAGTCATAATAACCCGGTCTTGTAGATAGAAGGAATAGGCGTGGGAGCAAATCAAATGGTAGAATTTCGTGCTATATTTAACTCTGAAACATAAAGACGAACAGCTTTAGAATAACAGTTTGGAGAAGTACGAGAGGCATTGAAAATCCTGCATGGACAATATATGGTAACACAAAAGAACAAAGAGATGCAGCCCGCTACATCAAGAATTTTAGCTCGAGACATATTAGGACCTCACAGAGGTATCAGCCAAGGAGCTGATACCTCAACCTGTTCTAAACCAGCAAGGACCCGAGATTTTTTTGGTACTAGCTGTCCAGCAAGAGGTCAACCTCAGACAGGTGGAGGACATACAAAGGATAAGAACTCAAATTCTCGTGCAGGAAAGGCTTAGTGAGGGAAGTGGAGATCACAGCCCCAGGGAGGGGAGTCTTAAATGCCACATAGTCACAGTTTGACAGTACGTTACTCAGGACCATATGGGCAAACATATCAAAGAACTTTTGGATACCCAAACAGGTGCAAGAAAAAACGTCTTCAGCAGACTATATAAGAGCTCGATTGCGCAGGAATTGCTCGACAACAATGTACCAACCAACTTCCACACGCCAAAGATTCAAAAGTATAAAGGGACTAATCCCGTCAAGCACATACAGGAATTCTAAGATTTTTGGGGTTGCATTTGACGTCGAACCACATTTTGTGTCGTTTGTTCCCCACAAGTCTCCAGAGCGAACCTCTACGCCAGTTCCACTCGTTAGCTTTTGACCAGTTGCAAAAACTCTTCATCAAAAACCATTCGTACAATATGAATTAAGAGGAAAATCTTTACTCCCTTATCATTCTTAAGAAAATGCCAGGAGAGAAGCTTGCAGCGTTCACCAAGAAATTTTTGGATCTGGCCATGAGGGTGTATAGTCTCGACCAAAAAATTACAGTGTGCTCATTGAAAGCAGAGCAAAGGAACATCTCATCTTAAACAAACCAACAACTCTGGAAGATATGGTCGAGAAGGTAAACAGTTACATCGATCTCGAAAGAATGATGTCTGAGAGACAGAAGCCGCTAAAATCTATCCTCACAACAAAAGGACAAAACACATAACGAGAATTCGAATGCGCTATAGATACTAGAGGAGATGGAAAATGAACAAAATCCAAAAGAGATCGACCTCGAAAAGGAAATGGTTTTCCAAAGCCTTGTCTTCTGAGATTGGCTGCAAAGCTGACTGACATATACCCTACGCTTCAGAAATGCATAACCCTTCCAGCCCATCGAAGGAAAACCGTACAAGAAACACCACAAGATCAGACATCATGATACAGAGCAATGTTATGCTCTACAGAGACTCATGGAATATATACTTAAAGACAAAAGAATACATGAGTATATTGTCAACGTGGAAAGTTATAAGAACGGGAACTACAAAAAAGATAATGAAGTCATCCAGATAGAAGAAGGGGCTGAAGAGAGACACCTCTATCATCTTCTCTGTTGTCACTTTATCGAGACACATAAGGTAAACAAATCAGTCATATTCAATAGACGCTGACTCATTCAATGTTACGACCTATCAGTAGGGTAAAAGGAAGTTTGAATGCTTACATAATCTAGTAACAGGATGACTGGGATCTCTTTCGAAGATTATGATATCAGCCATGTCAAGTTCCCTCACCATGACATACTAGTTATCATGTTAAAAATGAAAAACTTATAATACACACGATGATGGTGGACACCGAAAGTGCTAGAGCTGGCAAAGTGACCCATAACCCACCAACCCTGTTTTTAGTGGGTTTAGGTTTGGCCTTAATAGGTTACGGGTCATTTGACCCGAATCCGTCTAACCCATTTAATAAATGGGTCGGGTTAGGGTTTACCTTAAACAGTTTGGGTAGACCCATGACCCGTTTAAGTTTAATTTGGGCCAATTATAATTATAATTTTTATAGTATTATCTATCATTCGAAGTAAGATCTAAGCCTAAAGAGAGGTTTATGTATTATTAATACCCTTAAAACATATGGTATTTGATCCGATCTCACCTCAATTTCATTCTATCATCATTTTCAGTTATTACTACATATTTTTTCAACAAACCAACTCTCAGAAAATGGGCATTTGATCTCCACTTCCATTATTGGACTTATCATTTTAGAACGCATATAACCCTAATACCTACCAATCAAAGCTTCAATAAACCTACTCTCACACAATTGTGTTAGATGAGGTTAAGACCCAAGACCTAAATTAATATTTAAACAGATCAAAAAGGTCAGGTCGGGTTAACCTATTTAAATCAGGGTCAGGTTTAGGTTTTATTTTTGACATGTTTAAGTAAACGGGTCGGGTTTGGGTTTACATTTTTGACCCATAAACCCGTTATGACCCGACCCGTTTGCCAGCTCTGGGAAGTGCTATTGATGTACTTTTTTATAGCACAATCAAACAGATGGGTCTAGCATATCAAGTTGAGACCAATGATATGGATATTAATGGCTTCAATGGATCTAAAGAAGTGCTTGTAGGGAAAATCGTGCTTCCTATCACAGTCGGCCCAGCCACAGTGGACATAGCATTTTATGCCATAAATGCAAAGTCATGGTATTTTAAGATAATGGGGTAATGTTGATTGCACAATATGAAGGCCATTCCTTCTACTTATCATCTCGCATTGCGATTTGATTAGAATGAAGGGATATATGAAGTTAAAGGTAGTTAAAAGCTAGCTGGAGCATGCAAAAATACTGTGACTGTTGTGACAGATCCTTCTGAGGAGTTTGAAGCATAGTAATTACATAAAATAAGACCCATAGAGAACCCACCATTAACTGTAAAAATCATAGAATACATTGAGATCGATGGTGCCGAGCATGGTACATATGTCAGAATTCGTTTACTTTTGGTAGAGCGAAACATACTTATTAAAATCTTGAAGGAAAATAGAGATGTATTTGCTTGGACATTCCAAGAAATGTCTGGTGTCGATCCCGCTTTAGCTTGTCATAAACTGCATTTGAAAGACAATGTTGTGGCAGTTAAATAAAAGCAAAGAACATTAGCACCCCGACTTCGAGAAAAAGTGAACAAAGAGATCGATAAGCTTATTGAAGTTGGGCTCATCAAAAAAGCAAATTACCCTGACTGGATTTCAAACATTGTGGTCGTTCCAAAGAACAACGACAAGATCAAAGTTTGTGTGGATTTCACCGACCTAAATAAGTACACTCCAAAAGGCAGCTTTCTTCTTCCTATAATCAATCATTTGCTAGATTTAACTACTGGGTACAAGCTTTTATCCATGATGGATGTTACCTCAAATTATAATCAAATTCTACTCTTGTCCGATGATTAGGAGAAAATAACATTCATCGATCACAGAACACAGATTATATTGTTATAAAATCATGTCTTTCAGATTTAAGAATGTTATAGCAACTTATCAGAGATTGATAACCCAAATGTTCAAAGATACCCTTGGGAAAGTAATGGAAGTTTACATTGATGGCATGCTATGTAAAAGCCTCAAGAAAGAAGATCGCCTTACCAATTTTCACACAGCTTTCAAAATATTTTGATCTTACCGAATGAAGCTTAACCTTGATAAATGCCAGTTCGGGGTCCAATCAAGTAAATTCTTAGGGTACTTAATTAGCAAAAAAGGAATCGAAGCTAACCCTGACCCTATTCGAGCTCTTTTATCAATGCCATCACCAAAAACCAAGAAGGACGTACAAAAGTTAGCTGGTAAAATTACAATGATCAATAGATTTGTGTTAAAATCATCAGATCGATGTATATAGTTATTTAACCTTCTACGTGAAGGGACACGAAGAGAAAAAATCTAAGAATAATCCAGAGACCTAATGGAATAACGAGTGTTAAGTATCATTTCAAAAATTCAAGAGCTATTTGGGAAAACCTCCTATCATAAGTACCCTAACAAAAGGAGAAGAACTTACAGCATACATTGCCATTACATATTACTCAGTCAGTTTGGTACTCATATAACTTGATGAAAAAAGCATAATATCCATATATTTCATTAGTATATTTCTTACTCCAGCAGAATCACGGTACACCAAAATTGAAAAGCTCTTTCTTACCCTTGTTTACACATCGCAGAAGTTAAAGAAATATTTCCAAGCTCATTCAATTTTAGTAATGATGAATTACCCCCTTCGGGAGGTCTTATCAAAGAAAAAAAAAACCCAAACGAGTGCAGCATTAGTCAGTTAGCTTAGGCGAGCACGATCTACGCTTTGAGCAAAGACTTTCTGAAAAGGGATAGGCGGTAGTTGATTATCTAGCAAATTTCTCGGTAGAAGACCCAGATTGGGAAGAACATAATCTCGATCTAATTAAAGAACTATTCGAAGAAAAGGATGATTGGATATCAAAAAAGGGTGGCGCCTTTTGACTGATCAGGAATCGGAATTGTTTTCATCATACCTTCGAATAATAGAATTGAGAAATCAATCTGACTCAATTTTGAGGTAACAAACAATGAAACAGGGTATGGGGCATTAATCCACGGAATGGATATAACATTAGAACTATGAGTACCCAAACTTTCTATATACACCAACTATTTACTGATCCTAAACCATTACACAAAACAATATCATAAAATTGGAAAGATGGTAGACTATGCTGCATTAGTGGCCGACAGAATGAGCAAATTTCATAAGGCTACAATTGAATATCGACCTCGGGGAGAAAACAGACATGCAAACTTCCTCGTGTATCTTGAACAAATTCTTGGAATAGAGGTTCGATATTTAAAAATCGAAGTCATCTCAACCCCCAGTATTAATCTCATCAGCTCGAATACAATTAACACTGGGGGTGATGGGCCTGGGCAAGGCGATTAGAGGTTGCATTTTCTAAAATATATTGATCAAAAGAATGATTTTAATGGTGAACTTCCTAAAAATATCAATGAAAGAAGGAGACTGGTGGATAATGCAAGACGAAACATAGTTATCGACGAGAATCTTAACAAAAGATCAGTCACGGGTCCTTATCTGAAGTATCTATCCGAGAAAGATGCCAAAGACCTGTTACGAGAGTTATACGAAGGAACATGTAGATTGCATGTAGCAGGTCGATCATTGGCAAATCGAGCAATCACCCAGGGGGTTTTCTAGCCTAAAATGAGAATACTAGCCGAAGAATATACGAAGAAATATGATGCCTGTCAGCGACATGGATACAAAATTTGAGCTCTAGCTCTAGACCTTCATGCAAGCAAATTATATTGGCCTTTTAAAAGATGGGTTCTTAATCTAGTAGGAAAATTACCAAACACACCTAGGAAGAGAAGACATTTTTTAGTGGCAATTGATTACTTTACAAAATGGGTAGAGGCAGTCCCTTTATGTCGAACACGGGAAGAGGAAGTCATCAAATTTATATGGGAAAATATTATCACCAGGTTTGGTTGCCCACATCTCATCAGGATCAATAATGGGCCACAGTTCGTTGGCGAAAAGGTGGTCGAGTTTTTCAATAAAAATAACTTCATTCATTCTCCTTCAAACCCCTATTACCCACAAGGAAACGGTAAGGCAGAAATCACTAACAAGGCGATAATCGATGGGATAAAAAAGTGCCTGAACGACAAAAAAAATTAAAAAATATGGATGCAGGAATTACCACATGTGCTTTGGGTGTACTGAACAACCCCACGAGTATCTACAAGATGTACTCCATTTCTTTTAACTTATGGAACTAAGGCTATTATCCCGACCGAATATCATCACCCTGCACGCGACCACAAAATGACGAATGAAGAAAATGAATTTCAGTTAGCATGCAATATGAATTGGATCGAAGAAATAAGAGACCGGGCAAATTATAAATCTGGGAAGATATCATCAGGCATTGGCCAAATTTTATAACAAAAGGGTTCGTAACAAATAATTTGACATCTAAGATCTCGTGCTACAAGAAATACCCAAACACATGAAGGCATTGAATGCTAGAAAACTTGTGGAAAACTGGGAAGGACCCTTCATTATGATCGATAAGAGTAACCTCAGATCCTCGACCTGATCACAAAAGAAGGAATTAGAGTCCCAAGCCCTTGGAATACTAGGAGGTTGAAAACATATTATCGATAAACATATTTTACAGCTCGATGTTTTTCTATTTACATTCCAAAAGTGAGAATCATTCTCCATTTCTATGTACATTGCTCCCTACATTAATGAAATATTTATGTTTGGTCGACGCACCCATCTAATATAGTTTTGAAACATCTATTTCTAAACCGGAAACAAACAACATACATGTACTATAAATTTGAACATATAATTTCAGAAGTTAAACAGGTAACTTCGTCTGCTATATTACAACACACAGTGAACAAAGTATCTCTAATAAATCATTTAGTCAAGTGTCTAAAGCTCACTTTCTTCCCCTTCTAATTGGCCGTTGAGAAGACTGTTTCTTTTTCCCGCCTCTAGATGAGTTACCTACATGGTCGGCCCCTGGCGAGCAAAATCTTACAATATCTTCCACCCGGCGTGCTTGATGGGAGCGCAGTACTAGGCCCTCGACCTCATCATCATCTGACAAGTCTTTTATAGATACAAGAACTGGAACATCAGTACTATTATAGTCTTTTGCATTCTCATCTTTTACAAACCAAAGATTTTCATCTTTCGCATTTTCCAAATCAAAGTCTTTCCCATAGTTAGTAATGTACTTTTGAATTTCAATCTCAGCTTTGTCCAATTCACTACCATAAAAACTATTCAGTGCTTCCACATGTCGCTCGTGCTCATCCTTAGCAGTAATTTTTTCCCAAGTAGGATACAAATACTCCCTCATCCGTTTATTCGAGTCATATAGCCGATCACAAGTTTATTTTTACGATGTTTCTAACTTTTCCTATTTCTCTACCTCTTTCTTTCTGAACGCTATCTCCTCTGCAACTCGTGATGCGAGCCAAACATTTTGTTCAGTACAGTGGCTCAACGTTTCTTTTATATTTTTTAATTCGTTCTTTAAGTCAGTCCGTACACATTTATGTTGTTTATTTATTTTGAAAAATAATATTCTCATTTACCTTCGACCCTACAAAAAGATCGAAAATATAGGTTTAGAAGCCTACATACACATGCCCCGTATCATTAAGTCCTATAAATAATATATATACTAGCTCGTGCTGAACATTTTTTTGCCTCTACACTATGGCGATTTCTTGCATCAGTCGCCAAATATTGAACTCGAGCTAGATCTGGTACCACACCCCTCTCTTTTAATATGTGTATATACTCATCCCTTAGTCCTCACTCATTATCAACTTCTGTCTCAAAATAAAGTGTTAAGGATAACAATGACTTCTCGCACTCATGTTTCAAGTATATTTCTTTAAATGTTTTTCTAAGCACCTTAAACCTATCTAATTATTTCCTAAGAGACTCATCCCTCTCTATTTTTACCTTAGCATATTTAAATTGTAGAGCATACAATTCTTGCTAGTTCTTATCTCACAAGGATTTGTAATATCTTATTTGATATTCGGATCGAGCTATTACCTGCTAAGTGTGACTTGAGTTCCTAGCCCTATTCAGTGCTTTCTACAGACTGTCTATAGTTGCCCTTAATTTCTCTACGTTCTACACAGATTATAAATTCTATATTATTCACATAATCAAAATTCAGCATACAGATAGTCATTTCTTTTAAAAAATCTATAGTTTTCCCACATAACGTTCAAAATCTCGCACAGATTGATAAATTAACAGAAAAACTTCAAACAGATCGAATTAACAAGAATTGCAAATGGCCTTTGATGAGCTCTACCTCTTGAGGTGACACATTCTCAGCAGTAGTGTCAAGAACTTTAGCAGTACTATCCAAAGACTTCGAGAGAGGAACATTCGCTGCATCAATAGGAGAAGCACCACCTTCTGGTTGTTCTTCCTTGGCATGTTCATTCTTAACCTCAGAAGGGAAGAAGATGTCCTGATATTTGCCATCAAGCCCAAGGGTAATATCGTTCTTTGACATGCCGAAGTAGCGATAAGATTGTATTAGATTGTTCCATCCAACCATAATTTCCTCCACTGCCTTCTCCATGACCTTCTGGTACTTGGTCACTTGGTTCTGCAGCTCTAACTATACTGTAGCCCTCGCCTCCTCTACAACTCTATCCTTCTCTTTCTCAGCCTCTGCCACTAGCCCACCCAACCGAGCCTTTAATTCTTCATTCTCGGCCTTTAATGCATACTCGGCTATAGTTTGAGCCTCAACCTTACGGGAGAGCTCGAGTTGATTATTATTTCTTTTCAATAGGCCCTGAGATGAACCCTTGACTAGCATCGACAGCTGCCAAAGTCATACATATTAGACAATGCAATTGTAAGAACATTATAATAGAAGTAATCAGAGGGCAAAGTACAACTATACCTGCACGAACTGCTCCTAGAAAAATTCCTCAAGCTTATCTGGATTTAATAAAGCAAGTTGGTAACAGTGACTTTCAACATCCCTGAGTCTGGTCACAACTATAAAGCGAGTCTGATCACTTCCTTCGGTCTCATGAGTCTTTCACCTAATTAATGCGGCATCATCCTCATCATTCACCCTGAAAATTTATGTGCTCATATTTAATGTATTTTGAGAAATTAGGTCAAAACAATTCCTATCAATCAATGATCTAGGATTAAACAGAAACAATCAAAAGTAAAGACAATGAATTAAACGACACAAGTAATTGTTCACCATGTGGAAACTCCTTACTCAGAAGAAAAACCACAGGTCGTTGTCGATGAACAAAAAAAAATCTACTAATCAAAAAGAGTATAATCTGAATTACACTTACAGACTCGATAACCCGTCTCATGATTATCTATCTTCTGATCCAAGCATCACACCCTTGCACTTTCATTCTCGCAATGACTCTTCTTTGTTCTCGCAATAACTCTCCTTGAACTCACAACAAGGAACACCCTTCTTGAATCACTCTAGAAAACTTTGTGGGAAATAAGATACACTAACTTAATCATCAACCTCAATATTTTTAGGCTTTGATTGATGTCAAGTTGTGTTTCTGATAAAGGAATTTTAGCTCTCTCAAAAATAACTTGTTGCTAAAGAAAAGAGAAAAAAAAAAGAGTTTGAGAAGAGAGGCAACGTTTCCTTTAAATAGATGTTTAACTTTTCTTGAGACTCATTCGAATGGCATCCAAACCCGTTCGAGCGAATTAGACATCTGGGCCAAAATTCCAGGGAGGTAGAAAATGGTCGTTCGAACGGCATCCAAGCTCGTTCGAACGACTTCGACAATATTAGTCTTCGACAATTCCATTCTTCAGCCCTAGATTCTCCTTCTTGGTTCATCCTGTCATTATCTTTGACTGAGATAACCATGGATCTTTACATACACGAAATGAGACAAACCAAAACCTTTCAATCTCTCCCTTTGGTTCATTTCGTGACAAATACAAATTACGACCTACACATTACTCTGTAGTACTTCCCGGCTACAAAGACTGTCTAGACCTTAAAAAAACACCACCCCTTTCATGAACAGGTTCAATCCCTGGACCACTTCTATGAACAATATCTTCTTACATCTCAACACTTCTCAGAAATCTTGATACTTAATATCTACACACTCAGCAAAGTCGTTTATAATATATATGGAAAGAAGAACTTAAAATATTTATAAACTGAGAATCACAAAATCATGAAAGAAATCATAAAAGAATCAAACCAGAAAAGCATGATCAAATATCCTTTCCTTGTGCTATCCTGTCAGGGATACTCATTTCTCCCCAATTTTTGTCACGAAAGAAACAAAACCCACTCTAATATACAACTCAAAGTCATAGAGTTGACAACACCAAACTCCACCATCAACAAAAGCCAATTACAATAACACAAACTAGCAATCACAAGAACTCGTACTAACCCAATCACCACTTATCCCCAAGGTGCATCTTTGGGAAACCTCAAACGAAACTGCCACTAATTGCATGGGAAAACTTATCTAAGCAAACGCCAAACATAAGGAACATCAAGTGCAAAGAGCAGCAAACTCGAACATTTTCTCAATCGAAACCAAATGATCAATAGATATAGAAAAAAATCACAGTAGGAGGTGAAGACAAGAATGAGACAGACAGACAAACCAAAACAGAAAGGAACTTTTAATTTTTTGAAAAAATTAAAAAGTCGTTCGAATGACAATAAACCTCGTTCAAACGAAATAATGGAAATAGGTAAACGCACCAAAATAATCCAAA
The DNA here is from genome assembly GCA_014058105.1 of Kingdonia uniflora. Taxonomy (NCBI): domain Eukaryota; kingdom Viridiplantae; phylum Streptophyta; class Magnoliopsida; order Ranunculales; family Circaeasteraceae; genus Kingdonia; species Kingdonia uniflora. The sequence goes on along the minus strand of JACGCM010001844.1, from coordinate 2,663,332 downwards.
ATAACCAAGAAATCAGTAAACATCGATAGGAAACATAATCCACAAGAAACTTAAGATAAGACACATGACTTACGAGAGAAACTGAAGACTACCAAACACACTCCCCCTTAAAATATGCAGAGTCAAATCTATAAGTACAACGGATACATGATATAGAAAATATTATTAATCTATAAACAAAATAATGTAAAAGAACTTGGTGTATGTGTGTGTAGTCCGATCAAGGTCCTGATAGTTAGACGTATGAAGATTACTATATTGCAAATATATTTCAACTTAGGCCTCTCATGGTTGGTCACTCAAAGTCACTGAGAATTTACTAGATATCACTCTAAGGAAATATGAATATCAATAAACTAGAGTTAAAAATTCACAATCCAAAAAATAACAACGCTATTTTACTTAAAGATCTCATGGAAGGAAAATCAATTGTTTTAGATGGTAACAAGTTAACTAAAAGAAAATCCATATCTCTCATCTCCACTAAACAGGCAGTGCTAAACTCAAGATCAAATAAGTCTTAAAAAGATTATAATGTAGGCAAGGGAAGGGACATGACGGATTAGATGTTTTGCTGGCATTCTGAGACGTCGGATTATACTTTCTCTCCATCTTTCTTTACATTGAGTGCATATTGAATAAAATACTTCTTCCCCAAATTTCTCTTTATATACTAGGGAAACTCGTTACATTTTCTCATATCTCGAAGCAAGGGATTGGTTTGAAACCCATAAACAATAGCAGAGTTTTTAGATTTCGTTCGAACAAAATAGCCTCTTGGGCCAAAGTTCCAGTGGGGTGTAATATGGTCGTTCGAACGAAATATGATGGCGTTCGAACAAAATGACATCTTGGGCCAAAATTCCAGTGGGGTGTAATATGATCATTCGAACGAAAGATGAATTCGTTCGAACGGTTTTTTTTTTCTTCTTCTTTTTTCTAGCAAAAACATTGTTTTCCCTCCTTCCTTCATTTAGATTTTACTGAACCGTCTCAGAACAAAATGGTTAAAAGGAGTTGGATAGAAAGCGAATGGCATATTTTAAGGTAAAAAAGGGCTACAAATGGATAAAATTTTGGGTAAGCATAGATGAAGGCCAAAAGGGTATAACAATAAAAAAAACCTATTATCATATGTTCGGTCTCACATAGTGTATTTTTCGTCTCGAATCAAGTATAGGGAATGGTCTATTAAGTTAACTTGAACTAGATGTCACCACCAACAATTGACAAATGTAAAAATATAATGAGATCAGAAACAAAGAGAGATTTTGCGGGAGAGAATTCATTTAATAATACTCAAAGCTTGCACAAAAGGTTAGATCCCCACATAATGTTAGGTAACGAAGTTTCTACATTTGTCCTCAAGGCTTCGACTTACGGCTAGAGTTAGGAACAGTTGGAACCAGTGATGAATAACTGATACCAAGTAGCTTAAGCTTTAGATGAATATATGACAAATAAATAAATCCTAAACATGCACATACATAGTTAAGATAGACTGTAATGCATAAATCAGGGGAAAAACCAATAAGAATAAGAGAAACGACACATACCTGACGAAGTCCACAAAATAGCGACACAAACAATCAGGATGACTAGAACGATTTACTCAGTGGAACAAACACTAATAGTGCTAATCCAGGATTCATCAGATAAAACATCTTTCACCGTCGCATAGCATACATTCTTCACTATCTCATTTTGAGCCATTACTGCAATATTGCACTGTAATTGTGGTAGAAGATCCTTCTTCTGAACCCAAATGGATTTCACTTTCTTTCGTTCTTCTGTCGCTTGAGTCGAATTCCTGAAACCATTAAAAAAAATTGGACAAAAGAGGAATTAGCAAACGATTGGGCATATGATCGATAGAGTTTCCCTCTTTCCCTAGAAAATTCATTCATATCATAGAATTCAAGAACATATCTGTAATAGGGAGCAAGATGACCCTTTCGACCACAAACCTGACAATAAAACACACGAAAGATAAAATGCTTCTTAGTCTGCCTATGAGGAACATTAGTCACACTTTGTTTGGGCAAAGATGACACTGGAGTAGCTTTGACAAACTTGGTGATTTGAGGTGTAGTAGATTTAACATTTTTCTCATCAAATCCAATTCCCCTTTTGTCAGCACCATTTTTTCTCATACTTAGCATTTTATCAATATTCTTTGCTCTATGGAGAAAAAATTCAAGTTTCTGCTTAGTGGAAGTCAAGTCAAGTTTAAGCTTCTCAAGTTTAGTTTCAGTCAATTTTAACTTCCCCACAGCAGTATGTTTTTCTTTTTCACAAATATCAAGTTTGACATTAAGAACATCTTTCCCATTCTTAACTTTCTCAAGCTGAGAAACAAGTTGAGAATATAAATCTTTAAACTTGAGTTCTTCACTATTATCACTTTTATAATTACTCTGATATTCAGTAGAGTTTTCTAGCTCAAAAGGGTCAAAATAATTATTACTGGAGTTTATTGTACTAGGAAATACACAATAGTTGCCATTTTCATAATCTTGGGGATGATCATTATTAGCATCAAATTCATTATTATCATCATCCCAAGTAACTTTAATATTCATGGCCTTATGGTTACTATTAGAACTCTTAGTGGGACAACTGTGAGCATAGTGATCATACTTATGACACCTATAACATTCAACTTTATTTAAGTCTTGTTTAAGATTGGTCTGCTTACCATACAACTTAGCACGGTCATGAGGACGTGGCTTATAATTCACATTTTGCCCTTATTCCTCAAATTGTTATTTTTTTAGAAGTTTTCTAAACTGTTGGCTTATAACAGCAATCTGTGAATCAAAGTCCAATTCCTTATTATCGTCAGAGACACGTAAGTTGTCAACTTCTGTAGTTCCCTGAGAAGACGAAGAGTTGGAGAAAGACTTAAAAGCCATACTCTTATTCTTCTTAGGGTTTTCTATTTCTATCTCGATTTCAAATGTTTGTAATTTTCCAGTAAGTATGCCAGGTTTCATAGTTTTAAGATTTTGAGCTTCCTCTATGGCATCACGTCTGGATCTAAAACTCTTAGGGAGAGATCTTAGAATTTTGTGAACTATTTGAACATCAGTATATCTAGCTCTTAAAGAGGTACTATTGTTGACAATGTCTCTCAGTCTGGAATAAAACTCACCGAACGGTTCATCCTCACTCATCCAGATGTTTTCAAATTGAGAGGTGAGCATTTGCAGTTTACTCTTTTTAACCGTATCATCACCTTCGTGAGTGCACATTAAGATGTCCCAAGCTTCTTTCGAAGTGGTACACGTAGAGATGTGCCTATACTCACTTTGGCTCAATGCATTAAAGATAGTATTAAGACCTTTAGAATTATACCCAGATGTTTATTTATCTTCCTTAGTCCATTAATTTCTAGGTTTAAGAATTTCTACAGCTGTTGCTGGCTCACCCCGCATAACAGTCGGGGGCATCCATCCATCTTCAATGGTAATCCAGACATCTTCTCCCATGGATTGCAAGAAGGCAATCATTCAAACCTTTCAGTAGAAAAAGTTTGTGCCATCAAAGAGTGGTGGACGATTTATAGGACCTCTAAATTTTTTGGAATCCATTAAATTAAGCAAGCACTTAAAAACAGGATCACCGCTCAGGATATAAAACCTACAAGCGATTCCGCTCTGATACCAATTGAAAATATATATGCTCATATTTAATGTATTTTGAGAAATTAGGTCAAAATAATTCCTATCAATCAATAATCTAGGATTAAACATAAACAATCAAAAGTAAAGACAAGGAATTAAATGACACAAACAATTGTTCACCCTGTAGAAGCTCCTTACTCAGGAGAAAAACCACAGGTCGTTGTCGATGAACATAAAAAAAATCCACTAATCAAAAATAGTTTAATCTGAATTACACTTACAGACTCGATAACCCCATCTCATGATTATCTCTTTTTTGATCCAAGCATCACACCCTTGCGCTTTTGTTCTCGCAACGACTCTCCTTCATTCTCGCAACGACTCTCCTTCGTTCTCGCAACGACTCTCCTTGAACTCACAACAAGGAACACCCTTCTTGAATCACTCTAGAAACCTTGTGGGAAGTAGGATACACTAACTTAATCATCAACCTCAATGTTTTTAGGTTTTGATTGATGTTAAGTTGTGTTTATGATAAAATAATTTTAGTTCTCTCAAAAATAACTTGTTGCCAAAGAAAAGAGAAAAAAAAAAGAGTTTGAGAAGAGAGGCAACGTTTCCTTTAAATAGATGTTCAACTTTTCTCGAGACTCGTTCGAACGGTATCCAAGCCCGTTCGAACGAATTGGACTCCTGAGCTAAAATTCCAGGGAGGTAGAAAATGGTCATTCGAACGGCATTCAAGCTCATTCGAACGACTTTGCGACAATTAGTCTTCAACCCTAGAAACATGATCATTCGTTCGAACGACATCCAAGCTCGTTCGAACGACTTCGACAATATCAGTCTTTGACAATTCTATACTTCAGCCCTAGATCCTCCTTCTTGGTTCAACATGTCACTGTCTTTGACTGAGATAACCACGAACCTTTACATACGCGAAATGAGACAAACCAAAACCTTTTACACCCCAGTCTCCCCGACCTCGCGCTTCTTTAATTTCTCCTTTTTAAGAATTCTAACTTCAGCAACTTCAGGCGCGTGTGTAGTCAACCCTTCACTCTCACCGGTTGAATCACCTTCCTGTTCTGTGGCAACTCTTGGCTTAATTTTTTGAGCCGATAATTTTTTAGACTGACACCCAAAGTCTCAGGTGGAGGGATATCCGCAAAACCAGTCATAGTTGGAAGATCGAGACTACCACTAGTAGTCAGTGAAGACCCCTTTTTGTTCAGATTCTCCTCTTACCCGACTAGAGCTCGCCTCTGGTTGGCTAGCTGGATTTTGGATATTTCAGAGTTTTCCCTCTTATCTTTTTGGATTTTCAGATCAACAATAACTTCTTTGAGTTCGTTCTTCTCCATACCAACACAATCAAACAAGCTCGAATCATTGGGAGTAATAGTTGTTAGAGGACCTACAAGATGAAACAATAAGGAACAAAAGAAATAATTAAAAATATGCAACATACAAAGACAATCACTTATCAGGCTTAACGATAAACACTTACTCGGATTAAAATACTTAAAATCCAGCTCGAGCGCTAGTTCATTTGGGACCTGCATACATTTCCCTCTAACCAGTACCAGATGGTCATTCCATGGTCGACCAGCAGAATCAAAATAAATAAAAAATTGGTCTTGAAGAGTCACTATACAGGTAACAGCTCTTATTCGCCTTAAGATATTTCATCTTATAGAATTTCATAACATCTGAAGCAATAAACTCCTTTTCAACCCCATTTGTTCTCTATCTCTCATTCAAAATCTCATAGACTTTCATCATCTCATACACGTTGTCGTTTAGTTGTGTTAGGCAATAATGTAGCAAATTCATATCCCCCATTTGGAAATGAGTCAGAGGTATCTTGAGACCATATACCAACCGATTGGTATATCATTAAAAAACATCATCATGGCCAAACTTCAAAGACCCGATATAATACTATATGGTCACATCGTCCTGTAATTGCCTATCCTTCTTTACCTATTAAAGGTCAAGAACCCGATAACACCTTTTTACACCCTCTACCGAAGAAAACTCCTTAAAACACAAATCTTCCACTATATAGTATATAAGTATATACTCTCCCCCCCCCCCCCCCCCCCCACACACACACCTTTTAGTCTCTTTTTATACTTAAGGAATTCTTTCCCATTATCTGCCCTCTCCAGGTATATACAAACTTTATATCATTCTCGACCCTTTCTCCCTTACCGTAGCCCCCAACACTACAAGTTTGATCTGTATGGGCAAGGTTTCTAAAACTCATCCTAATACCTCCCTACTATCTACGACCTCTTCCTCTATAATATGAAATTTATCATCACGCCTAGATAAAGACATTTCCTCCGAGTTTGATGACACGACAAATTTACTCCTAGGACTTAAATTCTTAGTACGCATACTCGACCTACAAATACAAACAATGATCATCTATTAAAACTTTTTCTACGATTCGTCCAAACACTTTTGGTCGATACTTCCATCAAGAACACCTCAAACTTAAATAACCACGATTACATAATACCCTAGTTCATATCTTAAAAGTTTTCAGATTCTAATCCCTGTCCCAAGTTATACAATTACCCTTAAAAACTATTTTTTATCATTTTTATTCAAATTTTAGGGGGAAATACCATATATACATTTATATTCACATAAACAAAATCCCCAAATCTACATAAACAAAATCTCAGATGACCCATACATAATCAATAAAAACCACAAGTACAACAATAAACAAGAATTCAAAACAACACCTTCACGCATACAACATTACACAAATCAAACTATAAATCACATAAATTAAAACATAATACCAACCTGTACTAGAAGAACCACAATCCTCAACTTTTACAGACGATTTTCGAAAAAGAACTCTGGTATTGAGGTTCTTCAGAGACAATCATACCACATCGAACATTTCTTATCAAAGATTTTGAGATGACTTGCTTCACAGAATTGAGAAATTTTCTCTCTCTAGACTATTTTTTCTCAACAGTTGTTTTTTCTTTCTAAAATCAAAGAATGACCCTTGTGGAGAGAGATACGAGTTTTAATACTCTCACTCAGTTTTTTGAAAGGACGACTCCTTACAACACGTGTCAACCACCCATGACTTCTGAAAGGAGACATCCTTTCCCCTTCGCCGCCCAGTTTTATCATTGTTCTTGGGGGAAGCGCCCTGTCATCATGTCTTCTTTTCACATCAGACATTAAAGTAATATTCACAACTCTTTCTTCCCTAGAAAATCTCAATCCTACACAATCAGTACGACTACTCACTACTCTTTCCCTCAAGTTCGTACTATTGCACTATTTTAGACCCTTTTATTTAGAATGTTACAGAACAACAGTTTGAATTTCAAAAAAATTGAAACAGCTGTTTCAGATAACAGTTGTCACGCATGAAACACGTATCTATATGTGGCACATATCATGCATATTTATATTAACCAACTCGATACACATTTGTTCATCAAAGATGAGGTCGATTTAATGCAATAACGAGAACAGCATTACAAATTACATAATACTAAATCCTTTAGAAAATCTTTTATTCGTCCACATCGACCTGAGAACACAAGCACATACATTCAAATATAGTTACATTTAAAGCAACTAGGATGGTTAGGTTCACCACATAGAATTATTTCTCCACCCATTGCTCTCTCGTCCTCTTCTACAAGCTTATCCAACGCGATCTCCCTCACAACACTTTCTTGAACTGTTGCATCAAGGATCAGACTTCGAAAGACATTACACCAAAAGTTACGGTCCAGCTCTATACACCTTTCTTCCGCATTCAGACCACACAATTGCAATGGCCACTCCCATAATACCACATCATAGGGCAACAGTTAGAAATACCGCTTATACAGTTCTGCTACCTTAATGGCTAGTCTACCCTCCACTGCATGTTGACGACGTTGAGAACGTATCCTCAGCGTGATAGCTATAAGAGCAATGGACAAGAAGATTTACGAAGAAGGAGAATGATGAAGTATACCCAAAGACCAAGTTCTTTATATAGCTGAAGGGAAGTAAATTTTTGGGAGCAGATTTTAGGGAATACATATATTTGGGAAACCAAATTTTTTGGGACCAACCCTAATACGTGGATACAGGGATGCAATATTATCCACAAAAGTCCCAACATATATTCCCCATCACAAGATTCTCCATAAAAAGAGGAAGAATCTTTTACCAATGGTGCATGTAATGATTACCCAAATAGTTCGAGTAAAGTTACTACAGGTCGAATTGTTCTTTCATCCATAATCATGAATTTGACTCTGACAGACTCATTTTCTTAACATCACATATCACAGTTCGCATCCCTAAGATCGCATAATACAAAGCTCGAAATGCTAAATCTACAACACTCTAGGAATCACATACTAAAGACAGGAAACAAAGTATATTTTCATTTCAACAATACAGATTACAAACAAGTTTTTTTTTCAAAACTATTTACAACCTATACATTCATACTCACGAGAACCTTTCTGGCCGACAACAGATGCATTGTCTTCGTCCTCCACAATACCTTCTGCCAGACTACGAAGGCAATCCTTACGCTTAATCTCCGACACAATGATGTAATGAAACTGGTAAAGCCAGAAGTAGTCCTCACTGGTATCTTCCACCTTAACATCTGTCTGATATTGGAAGGTAGGCTCCACTGGTATTGAAGTTGGCTTTATAAGAGATTGCTGGCCAAAATGGCGAGTTTGTAATTCAGCCAGCTTGGCCAAAATACGCGATTCGAGTTCTTCAAAACGAGTCTGAGATCTTGTTTTTGCCATTTGATATTCTAGATTGGCAAGAAAAAATATAAATTAACTATCCTCCATAAAAGAGATGGTATTTATAGGCCATGTATACATGATGCAGATTCTAACAGTTAAAAGGAATGCCATAAATATACCTCAGAACTTTGAGAGTCAAATCAAGACAAGTATTTCGGTAATGATTCCACCAAACACAAGACATCAGCATGGCTTATCGCATTAAAAATGAGCTTCTCAACTAACATCACTCGTGTTCTTGATTGTGAGGGGGCTATTGTAAGGACCTGCTCCCGGTAACGAACTCAAACATTGATATCGACCTATTGGTAAGAATTCAACTTCATAATCACAAGATGTCGTGCTACAAAAGTGACACATTAAGGAGGCTGTTGCAGAAATAAATGATCATTCATGATACAACCGTTACTCAGACGTTTTCAGAACTATTATGTGTAATGTCCTTCATCGAGAAAGAGTAGTGGTCATTAAACAATCATAATATGAGACCTATAAATAGGACCAAGGAAGAACAGATTAAAGACAAAAAAATTTATCTAAAAATTCTAAGCAACACTATCCAAAATACTCGCTGTAATAAGTAGTCACTCAATCAATAACATCTTGATTTCTAAATTCTCAAGAGAGGTCGTGGTTTTTACCTATTCAAAAGTTTTCACGCTAGATCTTGTTTTCATTTATGATTAATTATTTACTATCTAATATTCTGCTCATCCTTGGTGTGAGAAACTAAGTTTGAGTTCCAAATTTAGACTCTTACAGTTGTGACCCTTCACTAAGAGAGGAGTCGTGGGTTAGAAACTCAGAGTTACAAATCCCTATATAAAACTGGCTTGCCTTACCAAAAAAATAAAAAACATTCTGCGAAGTCACACCTTGCTCGGGATGCCCTTGCTTGCAAATCTTTAAAGCATCCACAGCAGTTGGGTGAGTGGATTCGCCCAAAAGCAGGGTGATTCCAATCCACCCCAAATCCACCCACAGTAGTTGTGTAAAAAAATCAAGGTGAATTTTCCAAACGCAGTTCTGAACCGCGCGCAAGAACCAACGTCTCAGATATGTCCACGTGGCAACATCTCAGCCTTCCAACTCTCAACGCACTTCTAAATCGCGCGGCAAGTTCATGCCAATAAGAAAATGACACGTATTTTAATCTTGAATGTTGTGTCTACGCGCAGTTCTGAAGTGAGGGTAATGGGAGCCACTGGATTGTTGACACGTGTTATAATCTTACTGACTCATTGACTATGCACCCTTCTGAACCGTGCGGCATGAATTCACCCCAAATCTACCCACAGGGTAGAAAATTCACCCTCAGGGTGAATTTTGCCATTGCCACATCACCGATTCACCTAGCTGCTCGGAAGCATTTGGGGTGGATTTGAAATTCACCCTGCCACGTCAGAATCTACCTAACTGTTGTGGATGCTTTTACACTTGCTACAAATACTTGCACTCACGAATAATTCCCGAACTATATATACCACCAACCAACCAACTATACGTTTGTCAGACGAACTTATCAACATCTCTCTCTCTCTCTCTCTCTCTCTCTCTCAAACAGCTTAAAATTTTGGATGAAAATCTCTGGAAAAAAAATATAGTTTGAGTTTGAGATGATGCAATTGGGTGGTTCGGGTGTGATTAGCAGCACCACCACCAGACCTTCAGATCTCTTGAAGACATCTTCTTCTCTACTCTCAGATTCAAAGTTGTTCCTCTTCAAGGTAGATTTCTACATCAACTGCTAATATATTTGACCATTTGGATTTAATTTCTTAATTTCAACTTAAAATTCTGATACCAAGTGGAGGAAAAGGTTATGCAATGTAGTTACTTGAATGAACTATTATAGAAACCAAACAAGAACAATATCTTAGACTAGTTGGTGTGTTTTAGGAAGAGAGGGAAAGGTGTTGGTTACCATTGTGTAGGAACTAGGAAGTTCTTTGGAAATACATCGATAGTATTAACATTTTGTTTTCTATTATCAAAACTTTTATTTTCCGATTTAGAACCAGTATTGTTGGCATTAACCACACGCAAGGAGGTGTAGGCATTGGTGTGAGTAAACTAAGATCCCAACTTTTGGGTTTTACTCTGGACGAGATTTAATCGATGTTGGGCTAAGTTACCCTGGTACAACAATCGCCTTTAACAACTTAGGCTCCTTTTCAGCAATATCCCTTGCAGTATCACAATCCCTACACCTTTATAAATGAGCTGTCTTTGACTCGGATGCCACTTGTAATGACCTACTCTACTATTGATATTGTCGCCACTAACTACTCTCTAAGAATAGTAGTAGTAAAGTGGTCATTACAATGGGTATCGTAGTTGAAGATGGTTCGTTTTGAAAGGTGCGGAGCCATGATACTACGAAAATTATGGTAGAAATGTGCCTAACTAGGTATAGGTGATGGTTGCAGTAGTTAATTTAGGAACACATGGATTAGGACCATGTCCAGACTCCAGAGTAAGATTCATAAGTTGGTATTTCATTTTTCTTCTACTACCAAAGCCTTATTAGATAAAATTCACTTCTCCTGATGGGTAGTCAAGTGTGAATAGTTTTGATAGTAGATTGTCGCTACATGTCCAAACGTCCACATGCTATAGTTAACTGTTAATAAGCGTAGATGCGATAACGTAATATATTTTAAGATCTATTTGTACTCAGACTAAGGGAAGTCTCGGGTGTTAATATTGAGAAATATTTATAATGTTGAGAAGTATTTTGGCTCCTGAAATATTGCCAATGTTGAGAAACTTTAAGTAATTGACTACAATGTTCTTTAGAAATATCTAAAGGTCTATTAAAAAGTATTTCGTGAGTCTTACTTTCAATTATCATTTTAATTTAAACTATTTAAACTTTCGGGATTGGAACCGGAGTGCTTGGATCCTGTAAGGACCTACTCTGTGCACCCTTCATTGTTTCCATTAACCACCTGCATGGAGGTGCCAGTTTTTACCGAAAAAGGCGTTGGTGTAAGTAAACTAAGATCCCGACACATGGTTTTTACTCTGGACAGGATCTAATCGATTTAGGACTAAATTACCTGGTACAGCAATCATCTCTACCAAGTTAGGTGACTTCCAGCATTTACCCCTCGCGGTATCACAATCCTCACACCTTTAGAAATAAGTTGTCTTTGGCTCGGATACCACTTGTAATGACCTATTCTACCACTAATATTGTCCCCACATAACCACCCTCTGCGGATGTGTGTGGAGAATAGTTGTAATAGAGTGGGCCATTACAGTAGGTATAGAAGCTGGAATTGACTCATTCCGAAAGGCGTGGAACTATGATACTTTGAGAATTATGCTAGAAATGCGCCTAACTCAATAGAGCTGATGGTTGCACTAGGTAATATAGTTACATATGGATTAGGACCATGTCTAGAGTAAGATTCATAAGTTGGTTTCTCATAAATCTTACTACGGGCATATCCTAATCGATAAGGAACTAAATTTCCCCTTGAAACGATTATACCTGTTGAGTTAGGTACTTTTCCAGGTATCCCTAAACATCTCACAGTCCCACCTATGCCTATGGGATAATAGGAACAAAAATCTTTTGTACTAGTACTTTACCAATGATATTTTCCCACTTTCCAAGACCATATGGGGAGAATATTGTAGTAGAAGGGGTACTTACAATGAGGTATCGTATGATTCGTTTGCAAAGGTGTTGGGATTATCATGCACCCAGGTGTATTGCTCGAAATGCGCATAACTAAGTCTAGGCAATGAATTTCAATTTACTGTTTTGCACTAGCAATTTTTCTATGCTTTATTCTCGTTTCTGAAACGCTATCAAAAGTTTAGAGCTATTTATTGTTTCTTTTGTGGGTGTCCCTTTACTCTTTCTAAAACACTTCTGAGCTTTAATCACTTCTTGACATACATAGACTTTCTTTGAAAAGTATAAAATGTTACTGCAATTTTTCATGGGTACTCAATCAGGGTTTCTCATAGACTCTTTTTCCTTTATAGAGTTGCTCCTCCTTATGCGTTCCAAGAAATGGAATCAGGCTGGAAAAGTACCAGACTAGAGGTTTAGTTGTGAGAGCATCAACAAGTTCTGATGACAGCTCATATCCAGTTGCTCCGTTAAGATTAGAATCTCCGACTGGTCAGTTACTGACACAAATACTCCAAAGCCATCCACATTTACTTTCCGCGGCCGTCGATCAGCAGCTTGAGAATCTTCAAAGCGACCGAAATTCCCAGATAGAAGAAGTACCACCATCATCTCAAGATCTGCTCCTTTCAAGGTAAGGTATATTGACCTGCGTTTTTTATTTATTCATTTATGCTGATTTGTAGTTGGATCTTAATTAATGTTTGCCAGTGTCGTACATCTGGCTTCGTGTTTTGTATATTTCCAAAGTCGAGGGAGAATTATATTATGATAATACATATTCATTGCCTCTAGAGCAGGTATACACCTAGCTTGTAATTTTTTTTGTTGTATCAATGTTTAGTCCCTTATCAAATAGTATCCCAGCCGAAGTGAGATTCATATTGAGAGTTTACACTCTACTTTGCACTAAGGTGAAACCCACACCTCTTTTGGAGGTAGTTAAGTGAGACAATATCGGTCGTAACACCAAATTCCATATTCATTTTGAAACCCACATTGCATCTTTCACACTTTGCTTTTCTCTTCTTTTTTTTCTTCTATGCGGCCATGCATCCAACTTTTCTGTTCGAGAAATAGTTTTCATGAATATTTCTCATTATTTAACACCATGACCCGCTGAAAGAAAAATCTCAATAAGTTTTGGAAGTGGATATGGGCTTTGTTTTCAGTAACCAAATTTTTTCTTTCTTTCTTTTTTGGGGTTTTAGTGGCCCTCCTTTTTGTGGTTCCTAAAAAGCATTTGCTTTGGTAGGCTTAACTAAGGGCAGGCTGCCCTTGCAGCTGCTATTCTACATTTGATGGATGGACCTAACCTACGTAACATTTAAACAGGTACGCGTGTCGGTGTCCGATACGAATACCAGGTGTTGGACACACGACTGCAAAATAGGTCAAAACACGGACACAAACATTATACTTAGTTTTTTTTGCATTTCTTTTACTATTATGTCATAGTAACTACATAATATGATTCATTATGTCATAGAAACAACGATTTAACTCAGTATTATTGAATAACATGTCTAAGGAACTAAAAAATCTAAACTATATGTCAAAATGGTGGTCCATTGATGCGTCCAAGCAAGTATCGGTGTCCAAGTGTCTTGACATTTTTGGACATGTTTTTTTTCCTTTCAAATATGCAAATATGGAGTGGCCATGTTACATAGGAGCTAACCAACCAGTCAACAACCCGTTGGAGTTTGGAAGGACTTAGCCTGTTATAGATCTGCAACTATTTCTTCCCATTTGAGTTTGTTTCCCCATTTGCTTGTGGTTTTGAGACAGAAAAATTGTCCAACTCTTTTTTAGCATGTATGCTAAAGTTACTCTAACCTTTGTATAAAAAATCTTCCTTTTTATCATCACATTGGGATTCAATAGGAAAATTTATGGATTATGGTCTAGATGACGGTTTTCCTTGAAGAATAAGGTCTTTAGAGATACTTCAAGTTAAAATAATATATAAACCAAAGTTGCCTAAACTAGGATAAGTATAGTTTGTGCTCACATAATAAAATTTGTTTGATTTCAAGGGAATCAATTGACAAGATGTCTTCGAAAAGGCTTAATGTGATAGGGGTTCCTCTAGTGATTTCTATATAATATTACCAATTCGGAATTATTGGTCTGGGAATAATGATGTTATGCACCTCGTGCAAGGGATATAGATGTTGACATGATATCCAAGAACTGTGTTTATTTCTAGGTTCAACAACCCTATTCTAAAGAAAACCATCACTAGGCTCCTTCATGTACTAAAATTCTTCTTTCGTATAACATTTGCTTTGGCCCAAGAGACCCAAATTTTGTTCTTTGAAAAAACTATGGATCAGCTATATCTAAGGCTCCTTCATGTACTAAAAATTCTTCTTTCGTATAAATGTTTGCTTTGGCCCAAGAGACCCAAATTTTGTTCTTTGAAAAAACTATGGACCAGCTATATCTAAGGCCAGCTTTGTTGAAAGTATTCACATCTTTGATGTCAAACCCACCCTCTTTCATTGGATGACAGCATGTATTCCAGTTCACCAACCCAGCTTTGATGTCAAGGTCTATACCAGACCAAAGAAATATCGTACATACAGAGATCATCATTTTATTAGTAGCTTGGGGGAGCTTAAAGCTTGAGATCCAGTAAACCTGCATACTTCCCAAAACAGACTTTATCAGGGATTCAGAATGAGCCTTTCAAAATAAGAAAAAAAAATTCTTTCCAGCTTTGGAACCCGTTGAAGATGTTGTCGGTGAGAGGCATACCACGACCATGACCTATGCGTACTTATGATGTGACCGGTCTCTACGTAGTTTCCATTTAATGTTTTATTTTATTTATGCTAGAGAATCCTGTAAATTAGGTTGGTGTGTAGATAAAGGTGGGGATCTCCTATATTTAGGAGAATCCTAGGAGAGGGAAGTCAATGTTGAGTTTTGAGAAAAAAGAGAAACCCTAGATGAGTGGAGAAAGAGTTTGTAGTCATAGGTTGAATTGAATAAAGGAGATCGTTTTAATTTAGTATCTAGTAATTGCTTCCGTACTCATAGTTTGTAACAACTTGGTATCAGAGTTGACAAAATTTTGCGGAGAATTTTCGCAATGGGGAAGAAAACACCGAAGAAGGTAAAGCAACAAATTCAGGGCGAACGTTTGAAGACGGCGGTAGAAGATTCTACCGCGTTACTTATGGAATCGAACAAGGAACTCATTGCTTTGAACAAGTTGATGTCTAAACAAATCGAGGCAATGAGGATTGCGGTTGTGGCAATTCCAACATGAAACCCAATGTTAGATTTGGAGAATAATGAGCGAGGAACGGAGAGTGGTGATTTCGTTAACAATGGACTTGGGCAAGGAAGAGGTGTTCTAATGGGAGGGTTTATGCGAGACGGGTACAACGCATGGATTAATCCTTTAAAACCCAAACCTTTATCGGTTGTTGGAAGAGGAAAGAGGACGATGTTCCCCACAACACAACGTGAAAACTCTAAATCAGACGATGAAGGTGAAGAAACTCTAATTTCTAACACTTTCAACGCATTGAACTTAGAGGTTAGGAGCATAAACTCCACCCGTCTCTACAACCATCGGGAATTCACCACACATACCAACTCGGGAATGACGGAGAGGGCGAAACTCCGACCAATCCCTCACCCATAACGGCAACAACGATTACAATGGCAACATCGGTGCCGCTAGTTCCCACTACGGCAATCAAGTTACAGACAACACCCGCGGTCACCCACTCTGCTTCAATGATGAGAAAACCATTAACAACCGCACCAACAGTACCTCCGGTCACCATGATCTTGGAAGGTATGCCGATAGCGCCTTCGGTTTCTATCACCATGCAGACAACGCCTACGGTCTCTCTCCCAACAATGGTACCATCTTTTATGGCACCCCCGATGTCTATCTCTGGGCCGCAAACGTCAATTATTCGGACGACACCAACGGGTGTGACGGCTTCTGCGTCTGCACAACAGAGAAGTTTAGTTCCGCATAGGGATTCGGAGGTTGGGTTTAGTGGCATCGACAAAAATTGTAATGGATGTACAGGGAACGTTAGTAGAGATTGGAGGGGTAATGAGCAACATAAAGGAGAGCAGTTGTCCGTAGGGACACCCTCGTATGTGCCTCCTCGGCCATAACGCCCGCCGACGCCACCACAAGGAGATAAGTACTCGGGACATGGTACTCCGCAGAGACAGTGGACTAATAGAAATGGTTACACGGCTGATAACAAGTATTGGGACGAGCCTGATTAGAGGGGATACAGTGATAGGTATGACTTCCACGATATGTGAGGCCGAAGTCGTGGAGTTCACCCAAATAACTTTGGGACGCACACTAAAAGCGATGAGCTTTAAGCAAATCCAGGGATAGAGAGTATTATATATGGACAACAGCCGTAGCATGGCACACAGAGGTACGAATACCAGGGTAACCAGGAAAA
This sequence comes from Kingdonia uniflora, assembly GCA_014058105.1. Lineage (NCBI taxonomy): Eukaryota > Viridiplantae > Streptophyta > Magnoliopsida > Ranunculales > Circaeasteraceae > Kingdonia > Kingdonia uniflora. Next base: position 2,646,786 of record JACGCM010001844.1, on the reverse strand, counting down.
TCAGATAACAAACACCATTATTTCAACATTCCAAAATTTGAATTCTGACGTTAAAATTAACGTATATGATTTTGATGGGAAATCGGATGCAAATAGTTTTATTGATTGGTTAAACAAGGTTGACAAAATGCTTACATTCAAAAAATGCACAGGGCATAGGGCAGTAAGCTTGGTTGAGACAAAATTAACAGGGTATGCATTAAATTGATGGGAATGTATTCAGCAATTGCGGGTATCCTTGGGTGATGATTATGTTACCGATTAGGAGGTTATGCGAGGGTAGATGATGACTCGTTTTATACCGAGTACCTACAAGGAGGAGAGTTTTGCTAAACTCCAAACTTTGCGACAATCTAAGAACCAGACGGTGGATGACTACACCAGCGATTCTTACATATTATCTTCACGGGTTGTATTATCTTCAAGATGAGATGGTTTTGTTCTCACCGCAATCACTTTCGGTAATAGTTGAGATGGCTCGTCGGGTTGAAGTTAAATTAAAGCCTTCGGGATATTCGTCTTTTATAACACCTTTCACAGTTACGACGACTACGACTCCAACACCCCTGTAGGAGTGGTTAAATCAATGGGTACAACTAGCACGACTATTTGCTATAATTGCGGGAAAAGATGGCATATGAGACGCGAGTGTCCTAACCCGCGGAAACCAATGACGCTTGTATCACAATGGCTACATGATTAGATAGATGAGGCACTTGAGCAGTTGTTGAGCAACGACTATGGTAACGCGAAAATTGCAGCGGTGGACCGTCCTCCACCTTGAATTTGTGGTCGAATTCTTCTAAGAGGGGGACCTATGCGTACTTCTGAAGTGACGAGTCTTTATGTAGTTTCCATTTAACGTTTTATTTTATTTTATTTTATGCTAAAGAATCCTCTAAATTAGGATTACTCTTGGTAGTTGCCTTTTTTGTTGGGAGTGTAGAAAAAGATGAGGATCTCCTATATTTAGGAGAATCCTAGGAGAGGGAAGTCAGTGTTGAGTTTTGAGAGAAAAGAGAAACCCTAGATGGGTGGAGAGAGAGTTTGTAGTCATTGGTTGAATAAAAGAGATCGTTTTAATTTAATATCAAGTAATTGCCTCCGCACTCGTAGTTTTTAACACATACAATCAAAAGCTTTAGTCTAGTTGAAATGAGTAGGAGCTCCAGGTACTTCACAAGGTGGGTCCCAATTGAAAATCTAAGGGTTTGGCTTATTTGCGGAGAAGTTATAACATCCACCCCTGTACTATAAAGCTTACTTTTTCTCCACATTATTTGAAGGCCAGCAAAGTTGTTTACTTGTTCAAGAGCATCATCACGGCAAACAACATTTTCATGTGCGCCTTTAAAGAAGACAATTAAGTTATTTGCTGCGATTATGGGGTTAGTACATTTAGGGTGTGGCTTAGAACTATTTTTTCTGTTGTCTTTTGGTTCATAATTTTTGTGAAAATCTTCGTTGTAAGAACAAACAAATATGGGGAAATGGGATCTTCCTGCTTGATGTCTCCCTAACTTCAAAGTACCCCTTGTGAGAACCTTTTGTGGCAATTGAGAATTCAGTGGGTAAGATGCATTCCCAGACCCACAGTATCATACACTTATAAAAGTTAAATCTTCTAACGATGTCGACATTGTCTTCCCACCTAACCATATCATAAGCCTTTCTTAAGGTCTATTTTTTCTGTTCATCTGTTGGTGCCTCTATCTCTGTGGTAATTCCTAAGAAGTTCATGAGAGATAAGGATATTGTCATTAATGCTTATGCCATTAATGAAAGCAAAGTGGTTGGGAATCTTGGGACTAATAACAAGGTCTATGGTGCTCTTCAATCTATTTGTAATGATCTTGGAGATCGTTTTGCAATATGCAATAGGCCTGAAGTCACTAAAAAGTGATGAGCTTGTTGACTTTAGGGACCATGCTTAAGACTGGATCATTTACTTGCCCCAACATCTTGTTGCTCTTGAAGAAATTCTCAGAGCCTTCACAAATTTATCTCACGTAACCCCAAGCTTTCTTGAAGAATATATAAATTCAAGCCATCTGCCCCCAGAGCCTTGTCGCTGTTAATACAGTGCCTAAGTGGTCTCATATCTAGAAATCTCTTGTTCCAGTTTAATCTTCATATCCACACTAATAGCATTGCTGAAGTCAAGACCATCCAGACAGCTAGCTGAATAGTCACTACAATGAGCAGTTCCCATGATTCTCACAAAGTAGTCAACACCATATTTCCCAATCTCCTCTTCATTTTCAATATTGTTAGCCAACTCCTCAGACACTTAAGATCTTGTTCTTTGCTATTCTTGCCTTTAAAGATCTGTGAAAGAATTGTAGTTGTGATCCCCCATATTAAGCCACTGAATCCTGGACTTTTGCCTGATATGAGCATTCTGCCCTGGCCAAATGAGCATACTCCTTGATAGCTTCCTTTTCCTTTAAAATCAAATCAAATCATTAGGTGAAACTTGAAGTTCTTCTTGTATTGCTTTCAGAACTTGTTTGGCAATCTCTACATTAAAGTTAAGACTTTTGTGTTTGTCATAAAAAACCTCTTTGGGGTCACCCTTTATCCTTTTCTCAGTTTAGTCATGAAGTTGTAGGTGGGCTTTCCTTCCATCCTTTCAACTCCTCACAGTTTCCATGAACCCAGGTTCATTAACCCCAAAATTACAAATTTTAAATAGTATAGGACCTACCTTCCTTTCCTTATACTAAGGACCATGGGAGAGTGGTTAGGTGTACCAACTCTTCTTTGCTCTTTTGCTGAGAGCATTTAGATTGAATTATTTACTGGGATTGGCAATCCGTGGCCACATTTTAGGAACGTTAAGGAGCTCTTAACTAATTGGAAGACGAGGAACCTTGTTGACCATGGTAAGGTGTAATGGCATTTTCTACTTTTTTGCGGTAATGTGGGTGATATGGCTCAAACTAAATGCGAGGAAGTTTGAAGGAAAGGAGAAGTCGAGAGCCTCGGTGTTGGTGCCCATTAAAGCTTTCATCTTTTGGTGGAGTAAGGCCGCTTCGAATATGTCGGGGACATCTTTTGAGTCGCTTATGATTAAGTGGAGGGAAACGATCATGGGCTTCACTTGATGGGGTTGGTGTAGGGGTTTTTTTGCTTTTTGAGAGGCGGGTCCAGTTGTTCCTTGTTCCTTGTTCATTTTAGGGGTGTACATTGTTTCTTTCATCAATAAATTTTACATTCGTAAAAAAAAACAAAAAAAGTGACCAGGTGTACCAGCTGTAAGAAAAAATTAATGTCAGAGCCATTCAGCTCAGCAATCCAATCCGAGTTCACAATCTCTATCAATCTTTGTGTAGACCCTCGTACCCAAAATGTTCTTGTTGGTCCAAGTAAGAAAACATCTTTTAAACTTGCAGTCAACCAACCCTGTGTTTTGGATGCAGTTGTGGAAGTCAATAAAGTGGCTTGGCCTCACAGATCTCCCACCTACGTTCTCTTGAGCATTAAGAATGAATGAAAATCTCCTACTAAGGCCATGGTTTGCTCAAACTAGCAGCTTTGCTACTAATCGAGTCCCACATCTCATGCCTCCTGAGCAAGTCCGTCGTTTCATAAACAATCGAGTTGAAAACTCTATCAGGGTCATCAATGGCCATCTCAGCTGTAATCAGTTGAACTTCATAGTCAATTTGAGGTACCTTGGCTTCCTCCTATCCCGACATAACCAGTTTCTGCCATAAATGGATTGATCATAGTTTTGTACTGAGTTCCAATCCTTGCAGATAATGTTCTTAACCTTCTCTTTGTTGCATTCTCTCACCTTGGTTTCAACCATTGTACAAAGTTTGTACTTGTACTTTCAATTGTTAACTTCCTGCATCCCTTTTTATGTTCAAACGCCCCACATTATGCATTGAGATGGGTTTGGATTGTTTTGCTTGAGAGTATTTATCATTGCCTGAAAGAACAATGATAGGCTGAAAGAACAGCTTTTTCAAAGATCTCCTAGAGAGCCTTATTAAGACTCCTTTGTTTCTTAACAGCTTTTTTCCTAGCACTTTTAGAGAGGATGCTGAGAGTATTGTTACCTTTGTCTGTAGCCTCTGCCCTTTTGCTATTAAGAGTACCATCCGAGGGAGCACTGGTTTCACCTGCAACATTGTTTACACTGGTGTTCTGTTGCTATGAGGCTGGGCTTCAGAAGTACTAGCTTCCTCATGGGCTGTTATGCTTCCTTCCTTTTTTGGGTTCTGAGCTGGTTTATTATGAACTATCTGTTTCCCTTTATCCTTCTCTTTAACCTGATTGTCACCCCCATTATTATTGTCACTAGGACTTTCTCTTTGTAGTAAGTAGTAGTCCTCTGCATCTGACTAACTATTAGATTTAGTCCACACGGCTTTGTTTTTGTTACCTTTCGCAATTTGCCTAGCCCTTGAGTAAGTCTATCCATCCTTGGCAACTCTCAGCTGTCTTTGATTAGGGATCATCTGTCTGCCTGTAGTTGTTGTTGCTTCCCCTGTGATCATACCCTTTCTGCTCTGACCCAGTCACAGCATTCTGGTTCTTCACCTGTTCGTCCTGAACGTTAGTGTTAATACTTTGAGGTTTTATAAAACAAGGACTGTTAATATGTCCAAAGACATTGCAAAAAAAATACTGGTGGTAGCCAATTATACTCCACACAAAAATTCACAATGTCCTTCTTGTTGATCAGGATTGAGATAACTTGTAAAAATTTGCTGCTTACGTTTACTTCTACACAGATTCTGGCAACTTCTACATAGATTCTGGCAAACTCCTTTCTTGAACCATCCTCTGTAGCCTTATCCAGGAAAAGAGAAATCCCAATTGCAGTAGCAATTCCTGCAATCACATCAGAGTGCCACATATGACAAGGGATATTCCTGAGCATAAAAAAACAAAAATACAAGTCCAACAGTGTTTCTGTCATAATGGTAGCATTGACCTTTTCCCTAAACATTGGCTATAGAATAGCCTACATTCTTCTAAATTTTGCATCTAGAAGAATGTGAAAAGTCAAGATAAAAGGGAATCTATCATGCGAATTTGAGTTTTATGATACATTGTGGCCTTACATATATATCTTGGATGAATTCGGTTTCGTCCTGATTTGCGAATTAATTTTCTATTCTTTTTTTGCTGGGCAAGCTGGGGTTAGGCAGACCCCTACCAGATTTATTGATCACAGAATATATAGAATTACAATACTTTCTTAAGTAGACTTTCCTTCTACCGTCTTCTTAAAAAATGACGTGCAGGTCTGCTGAAAAAGTGCTAGGGTGCAAAATAACTTCATTAGAAGTAGTACACATAAAAGTGAGAAATTAAGCAGCCTTGTTAGACAACCTGTAGCTATGTCAAATGCTTCAAGGCTGTCAACATGCCTAAGAATGACTTGAACTGAATGAAAGCAGTGCCATGGTGGCGATTTCTTTCCTTCGATGTAACTGAGCATGTGTATTCATGTTATTAAAAGTTTATTCCGAAATATTGTAATGCGTTTACACTTCGCAATATATATGCCGGATTGCCGGTGTATTCTGATTTTAAGAACACCGCGATTTGTTTCGTGAATAGAATATATAAAGTCATACATAATCAACTGATATACATTATCTTACCACCAAATTTACTATGTATATTGCTGATACATCCTTCTTTTATGTTTTGTGATTGCTGAATGATTCTGTTTTCTTGTACACTATGTAATAAACAGCATTTTCTGAAACTCTGCATCCAGGAGAATAGCGGAAGTCAAAGAGAAAGAAAGACAAAAGGCATTGGAAGAAATTATATATTGCTTGGTTATTCAGAAATTTATGGATAACAAAATCTCAATGATTTCTCCATTATCGAAGTCCTTAGATTCAACAGGCAGGGTGGATTCATTCTTAAACCAAGAGCAAAAACTTGAGTCAGTCCACTCACCTGAAGCGTTTGAGATGATTCAGAGCCACTTATCTCTTGTTCTTGGAGATCGTCTCGTGGGTCCTCTTGATACTTTTGTTCAAATCGGCAAACTCAAACTTGGAAAGCTTTATGCTGCCTCCATAATGTACGGTTATTTTCTCAGAAGAGTTGATCAGAGGTTTCAACTGGAGAGAACAATGAAAACTCTTCCGAAGAATGTACGTCCTGAAGATCAAATTCCTCGAAGCCCGTTTTGGGATCCTGAAGATTTAATCCGGATTCCACCTGATGATGATGATCTTGGTGATTCTGGTGAAGAAAAATCATATAGATTGAGGTCGTATGTCATGTATCTTGATGCTGAAACATTGCAGAGATACGCTACAATAAGGTCTAAAGAAGCTATTTCCTTGATTGAGAAGCAAACACAAGCTTTATTTGGGAGACCGGATATTAGAATTACGGAAGATGGTTCTATTGATACGTCTAACGATGAGATGATCGGGATTACATTCGCGGGATTGACAATGCTTGTGTTGGAGTCTGTTGCATTTGGATCTTTTCTATGGGATGCAGAAGGCTTCGTTGAGTCAAGGTATCACTTTTTCAAATCTTGAAAAGTAGATTTTTCTTTTAGTTGTACTTGATGTTGAGTGTAAATTCTGTATGTAGTTTCAACCCCCGACCCTTGAGCTTCATGGTTATGTAAACATTCTTACTTTCATGTTGATGATATTTTTCTTTATGGTATAGTATGGTCTTTTGCCATATATTGTGGCCTTGAAAACATCGTTGTATCTTAATTATCAATCAGTCCCATATATTTCTTATACTGAACTCGTAGCAGATAAATCAGAATCCAAGCTTCCAAGAAGCCTTAAACAGCTATCATGTGACAGAAAAGCCGATAACCGTGGATTTGTCTCTGTTCCGTGTTGCCATTGTGTAGTTTTGCTGCTACTGCTGCATTTTAGACAGGCTGAGCTCCAATGTTTTGGCAAGTGTGGCCATTGCATCTGCCAAGTTGGTAAAGTAAGGGGTCTATATTTTCCGGGCTTTGCTTTAATCTGGTTGGTGAATTTATTGCGACACTTTCTGAACAATGCTGCAGTCTTCTGAACAAGGGCAGACCAATCTTTGATATCTCATCCCATGTGGTAACACTGAGTTCACTATTTCTCATTGCGCTTTGCGCACTCATGTAGCAGTGTCTGTTTGGAGTTCTCAGGACTCCATCAACATACCTGGTCGCTTGAGTAACTTGGAGGAAGCATCATGTTCTGCAATGCATCCATTCCGCTTGGCAACGGAAACGTATCCATGACAAAGTAATGCTTTGTATGGACATACAAGGTGTTGAAGTAAAATGGGAGGAGAATGTTCTCTATATCATATTCGGGTAGCGCTTGTAATCAAACCCTGCAGAAACCGAATATAATCAGATGATAAGGCTGAAGATACAATCTCTGCAAGTCAAGGAAATCGTAGACTGGCTCTTTCTGAAGGGGAGTTAGAGAGGTGAAAGCTCCTGACATCATAGAGAAGAAATAGAGGAGGAAGAATGGTTATATTCCTAAGAGCTCATCTTTTCGAAAAGGATCAATCAATCTTGAGCCGTAAGCACTGGCTTCCTCTAACGATCTCCAAACAGTAAGTTGTGCAACTCTCACTTCAGTTGGGCCTTTCAGTCTTAATTCAATCAAGCAGGGATAAAATGAAAACTTATTGGCCGAAGAAGAGAATGAAAGCAACCCTTGAGCATGTCCTGAAATGCTCTCGAGGTCATAAATTATGACCAGGTACCCTAAACCACTGATATTCGAGGATAACGAGTTTTGTTTGCCCGGAAAACTAGTCATGTAAACTTACTTTTGCCCAAGAACACGATGACGAAAAGAATGTCGTGAACCTCCGGAGATTTTCTACCTTTTCTCCTTTGCAGAAGCAAGTTAGAGTTAGGCAGACCCTGTAACTAGATAATGGAGTGTATATAGGCTTTTCAATATACATAAGCCAACTATGAGAATTGCAAAAAGTAATCGTAATCCACAAAGATTTCTTGATGTTCTAAAGGGATCCATCCAGAAAGAAAGAAAGAATTACATCCTAGTGAACAGTTTACCCTAGCATCCTCAGTTTTGACATGCAGGTTTGAGACATTACGGAATTTGAACCGCTTAGGAGTAATTTTTCTGAGCTTTGCAACGAAGCAACGCCGATATAAGACAAGAGACAAGTTTACTCGATTGCTTGAGGCTACACCTAATAAAAACTAATGACATTATCGACTTCATATAGAGATTAGAGGATAGATAGAGACTGTGACAATAGACAACTGAACGGAGCTACGTTATTAAACTGATCCAGTTATACACTGAAAGCAACAAGCCATTAAATACGTCGACCTCGACCGTCCCTCGTCACATAATATCTAACACCTGTCCTACTATGATTTCACCCAAAGACAACTGAAATTAGGTTTATATACAAAGCAATATTTGTAGATATCTTTTGTTATGTGTGTCATTTAGCTTACAAATTTATGAAAATGAGGACATCTTTATTATAACTAGGGTTTGTTTTAAACACGTAATTAGGGATGATCTTTTGTACTTGTAAAAGATAGTTTGTGTGTTTTTACAAGTTTTTAGTTTTCATCGTATAAGAACATAAGCGATCAGAGACGACAGTCTATTTTTTGAAAGCTTTTTCCGTTGCAGATGAATGTAGGGCTTCAGGAAATATGTGTAGTTATTAAGCATTTGCATTTTAGTCTAATAATAATAAGTTTGGGAGTAGGGTGAACTTACTTAAATGATCAAATGTAATAAACCTTAGGGATGCCTGCTAATAGACTTTCAGTGCAAGTCTTATATCGTTATAACGACTGCCTGGCTTCGAAGCTACGAAATTTTATAATAGTTCTTGTCCTGTCTACAGAGATTAGTAGGAGCATTTAAGATAATTATGTTAGTTGGTGTTGAATCTTAAATTATTATCTAGATTCTAGATGGGGAAGAATATATGTTGTTGTCTTATTTGTAGGTCACATGGGACCCACTACCCTCCAAAATCCAACTTTTATATCAACCCAAACTTGATCGCTACTTACTCTGCATTTGCGGCCAAAAATTCTAGTGTATATACTTGTGCTAAATGTGGGATGTAACCACCTAAATTCATAACTTTGATAATCAAATGTACCTGTAGGCTGTAGCACAAACAATAATAAGCAAATAATAGAAATTGACACCAAAGTGCCACTCAATTCCCAGAGACCAAGCAAGGCTTTATTTTTTTTCTTTTAGTTGATACTAACAACTCTATAAATAATTTTTTGAACCAAAATTCTTTTTTCAGGAATAAATGAGATGGTCAAATGTTCTTACGTAATGAAATATAATGTTTAGGTAATATGGTACGTAAGATCTAAGAGGGAATTATTTTTTCTTAAAAAGAGTGGACTTTGTCAATTGAATTGGTTTTTAATATTTTCTTTATATATACTTGTTAATAGAGTTGGTGTGACATGAAATATCTCTCCCTTTGTTTTTTTGGGGGGAGTTGTGGTTTTTGAAATATTTGTAATTCAAGTACAAGATTTGTCCTGAACAACACTCACTCAGTTCTAGAGTGGCTATACATAGCCATTCTTTCACTGAGGGGATCTGACCCTCCTACCCCTGTTCAGCTGGAGTTGTACTTTTTACTTACTTAGAGCCTTGGAGGTACAACCTTCTCGTCTCACCACTATTGGAGTTGTTCTAAACCTGACCATAATAATTAATATAAATGGATTACCTTCATAATTTGTGATTTTTTATAGAGAATCATAGCATGTGTTATATACATCCTACCCTAGTCCGTGCCTAGTTGCAAATGTCAAAAGATCGATGGCAATAGAATTGGTTGTAAGCCACCTAATGGTCCCTTGCAAAAAAGCATTACCACTACAAAACTGCCCATTACTATCATCATTATTAGTCAATGCCTAATCCCAACTACTGTTAGTTCGATTTATTATTCGTAACTTTGCTATTATTGCCATTACTAATAAAGATGTAATTAAATGACATAAAGCCTTAGAAACTTAAACTAATCCCATTTTCAAATTGAAAGGCTTAAAAACAATTTAATGTTGTTGAGAAGCTATTAGTAACTCCAACTTTAGACAAATATTCCAGTTTTGGCCTCGCATAAATATTAACATTAACATGATTGAGAGGGTAAACGAGTAATTGCCTATATTTATCATTTGGGCAATTAACCTCACTATGTTGCTATCTCATTTCCTTGTTTGGGTCCTCCTTAACAAGTTGTTTACGTAACTCTTTGTTTGAATATAAATTAAATTAATTTAGTGCTAATCGTCCTTGATCTCTATTATGGAATTATGAAGCTACTTATCTTCTTGTTTTTATTATATGGTTTTGATTCTAGGCACTTTCATTTTCATGTCCAACTTGGTTTTTAATTTGATTGTCAAGCTGACTAATAGTTCCAAGCTCATATTTCTTAATCATGGGATCACACTTGCCTTATAGAGGTGTCGGGCAAATTATTGACCATTTCTCATTATTTTCGGTCTTAATAAGCTGTGAAACTTTCTAGACAAGGTACAACACTGTTGAGTTCTGACATGTTCAAGTGCATTACAACTGGTATTGTAAGGACCTGTCCCTCAACTTATGACAAACTCGAACTACCTCAATACCAGACTCTCGCATTATACACGTGACATACACAATTAGCAATGACACCTGGACCACGAACTGATAAAGAACGTGGATCGAGCACTACAGAAAATAGAGCAAGTCAAAGACACTTATCTCCTATGAACTAACAGTTACAAACCCAACTGCCACTTGACCCCATTTTTAGGAGAACGTGTTTATGCACGATAACGAACTGAGAGTAAGGTCTATAAAAAGAAGTTCCAGAGGAGAAAGGACTAGAGATTTTTACACTTCAAGACCAAGTTTTTCTAGCTCAAGATATCACAAAACTTGTAATCAAAACATCAGCCTCAAGCAATAAAAGTTACAGTTACTAAATCCTCAGGCCGAGGTCGTAGTTTTTATTACCTATTCAAAGGTTTCCACGCTAATCACCTATGTCATTTCTATATCGAGTTATACTAATTCTAGTCACAGGTACATTTTGTGTAAGAACTAATTTTGAGCTACTACGAAATTAGGCCATTACATTTGGCACCGTATGTGAGAAAGAAGACATTTCCACGATATCCTAAAGCATACAATTACTCTACTATCAATTTTCAATCATAGTAACTTCCAAGTGACCAGCAACAGGAGTCGAACTTGATCTTTTAGTCGAACCAGATTAGCTCGCAGAACTAAGGGCAAACCTACATGCCAAAACAGATAAACACAATGAGCTCGAGCGTCAGTTGATACGTGACCGAGAGCTCCGTGAGCAGGACCTAAAGAGCGAGCGTCAAGCTCGTCAAACAGAATTCAAATGACATGAATAACAGATGACCACAATACAAATCGCCTTGCAAGCTTTGCAAGATAATCAACAAGTTCCCCTTACCAGGGAACGTGATCAAATACTAGCGAACTCTTGAGTTTCTGCACGGGAAAGATTGAGACCTCTAGGAGCAACTAGCAAAGCCATTTCCTGTGGTCTTCATAACGACCCACAAACTTCAATTCATTTGGGACGAGAAGATCAGTCCGACATCTGTAGAGGGCATCGGCCTTCCAAGAGTCAAAAGGAGGAACAACGACCTCAACCCAGGATACCAGCTCGTGAATGCTTGAGTGAGGTCACCGATACTCATAATCCCCGACCAACACGCCAAGTCGCTCAAACACCACGTCAGTACGTCACACAAGAACACATGGATCAATGTATCAAGTAGTTGATTGAAGCTCAAGCTCTATGCAATAATGACGATTTAACAAAGTTACAAGGTAGTCTGACTGCCAAAGAGTTATTTGATATGAAAGTACCAACAGGGTTCCATACTCTCAAAATACGTAAATACAAAGGCACTGATCCGAAGGAGCACATTCAACAATTTTGTGATTCACTAGGATTATATTCAAATCTAAACCATATTCTATATCGTCTGTTCGCCACAAGCCTGCAGGGAGAACCGCTATGGTGGTTCCATTCTCTACCTGAAGATTTCATCCTCACATTCGACCAACTACATAAGATCTTCATCAAGACATATGCTCACAATAAAGACAAATAAGAAAATTTGTACAATCTTATTAGTCTTAAACAATCTCAAGGAGAGAAACTCGAGGTCTTTGCAAAGAAGTTTCTAGAGCTCGCACGGAAAGTTGACATTCTCGATCATAAAATAGTTGTTTCTGCATTTACCAATGCACTACAGATCGATTGCAAAGCGAAGAAACATCTCTTCTTGAATAAACCCTCGACCTGGAAAGGATTATGACCAAAGGCATAAATTTGTCCTAACCACAAAAGGTCAAAATGCAGAATGCAGCAATGAAACGAAAGAGGACCAGGGTGATCAAAAGTATACAAAAGCAAACACAGGTAAATCTCGGAAAGACAATTTATTACCCAAGCCGTGTTGGATTTTCCATCTATACCGGCACTACTCTTCCGGTTCACGAGCACGCATGTTAATAGGTCGTATAGGTGTTATTGGTTGTGCCCAATTATTACACCAAGTTAAGGTAGGTGGGACCTAACGTTACTTTTTATCAGGGTTTGAGGGTATAATTGGAAGACCACTCTAACCCTATCAGGTTAAATAAAGAGGAAGTCCCTTTTGGAGGCTACAACACAGGAAACCATCTCATTAAGATCTGCAGTCAATCCAAGGGAAGACTCTACTCAAGAACAAATAATTTTTCAGAAAGCAGGAGTAGAGGTTAGTATTAATCTCATTTACATGTTCATATATTGATCATAGTTAATTGTATGTATTTCCAACAATTGGTGTCAAAGCTAGGATACAAATTACTATGGTTAAATAATTGCTCTCAGAAATTGTTTCTCTGTACTTGTATTTTAATGGCTTTTGTTTTAGTACCTTATTGTTGTTCACTGTTCACTATTCACTATTCAGAAGGAGAAAAGAGATCCTTGCAGTTCACCGAGTTTCTCTCTATCTCTCTCTCACACACACACACACACACTCACTATCTCTCACGAATTGCAAATCATTAAGTTTTTTTTTGTTTTGTTTTGTTTACCGAGTCTCTCACCCTCTATCAAATCCCTCCCAAAACTAGAAGTTTCTTTTTTTCTCTCTCTATCCCCAATTGAACCGCTAATCATAACTAAATCAACCTTTTCCATCTTGCGTAGAAGAGGTTTTTTTACAGATTGCGAAACAGCTAGTTTCTCAATATTTTCCTTGTACCGTTATGCCGAATTCAAACCCAAGCTATTTTTGTCAAATTAAGAGCTCATCATTGGTATGGGTTTTGATCGGCTCCGGTTTAGATTCTCTTCTCTTGGTGGCAAATGATATTTGTGCCCAAATTGTTGCAGTGTTGTTGATTAATACAAGAGATTTGGGGCTTAGGAATCTGATTAAAGAAGAGATTCAAGCTTGACCAGGAGAGGGTATTGGGGTTATTCTTAGACTCGAACAAATCAGTACTTGTTGAAATTCGAATAGTGATTCAAGGGGAAATCCAATTTGGAGATTGAATTTTTTTCTCTCTACAGGGTGTTGTTTTGATTTACAGGTAATTGGGTTCGTTATTGCTATAAACATAATCGTTGTTTCTTTTGCTTCGTTTTGCAATTGTTCTTAAATCGCTACTGTTATTGTTCATAAAAATTTTGTATGGGGTTTATTCAATTTTATGTAATCATCCTTGTTGTTCTTATGTGGGGGTGATCGGTAGGGTGATTCGAGCATAAGAGCTATCAAATATTGGAACATTAACTTATGAATTTTGGGTTTCTTCACCGAGTAATTTTTTGATGTCGAGGAGCATAATGTGTTGGGTTATGTGGGGCTTTCAACTGTTGGGTTGATTTAGAGAAGTTAGTATTTTATTTTATTTTATTTTATTTTTGATTTGGTACCCGCTTTTGCATACCACTAGTCACCTGTTTTCACCCCAGAGCAGTTGGCAGAGAATAACACCAACATTGTCTTTCTTTTCTCTGGTGTGATTTTGTATAATCATTGCCTAACCTACTAAGGTTGACGATGTCTAGTTGTTACCAGTTGCATAACTGGCTCACATACTCCATGTTCCTTTTGGTCTTATATCGTAAAATATGCAATTTTTATATTGCGTTTGGCTCTTACTTACTGTTATAAAAAGATGAAACTTTATATATGTTTTGTTTATGATCATGTTAAATCTCTGGAATTATTGTTATATGTTAGCTAGTTGGACATTAACATGAGTAAAAGCTACCAAAAGAAACTCTAGTATGAGAATATCCAATGTATAGTGACCCTGCTAAAGGATTACAATAAATCTTTAGTTATTAATTAAGCAATATATCATTAATATTTATTATTAATTGAATAATATCTGTCATAAGTTATGATATATCATTCATGATATAGGGATTTAATGCCCAAAGATCTCCAATGGGGTTTAAGTGAGATCAAGTAATTGTTAGGAAGACGGGATATAAAATGGGCAAATATACCCAAAAGAGTTTTGTCCATGGAGTTGAACGTTTCTCCTAACGTTAACGCTCTCTCGTAAAGTCTTATTAAGACTACTTTGTACTAATTAAACTTAAAATAATTACACCACCCAAAGGAGGCTAATAAACTTCCAATTAATTAGTGGGTCAAGATAGGCTATACGGCATTGGGAGATGAGAATAACCCTCGGCCCAAAGGTGAGGAAGTGTCTTGAGTCAAACTGTACATGGCCATTATAGTCTAGAGCGTGAGTAATCACCAACTAGGGGGCAGTGTATGTCAAATCACCACCCAAAGGAGGGATTCGATGATACATCGCTGTACCCGCAGAGTAAAAAGTTCATACCTTAAAATATTATATACACTCTGACTCGACCATCCTAACCCCAGGTAGGATTGAGATTAAAGACATCAAGTTATCGATCTTTTTTAAAGATCAAGTTAAACGTGCATAAAATTATCTTTTTTCACGTCATAATATAAGTCATTGGTTCATGTAGCTATAGACCCTATGATCCAGAACCAATTGACTAATATTGAGACCTTGACAAACTCTAACTACTCCAATTGGAAGCTAAAAATCTAAATTGCCCTAGGCTACCTTGATTTTAATTTTGTCCTCACTGAAGCCAAGTCCGTGGATCTCACGGACACCTCTTCTGATGTTGAGAAAGTGGCCTATGCTAAATGGGTTAAAGCCAATTAAATGGTAAATCTCATCATTCGTTCTTCCATCGATCCTATCATGCGGGGAGGTATCGCTGAGAAAGGTACCGTAAAGAAACTGTTAGATGTCATTAAGAAATAGTTTGAGGGTTCTGTCGAGGGTAGGCAGTATAGTAACTTATCTCAGCTTTTATCGCTGAAGTATGACGGCAGTGGAAATGTGCGCTCGCACATTCTTAAGATCTCCAAGTTAGTTTTTACCTTAAAAGAACTCAGTATCACCATTGATGATACGTTGATGGTTCACTTAGCAGTTTGGTCTCTTTCACAAAGTTTTGAGATGTTCCAAGTTCACTACTAGAATTAGGAGAAGACTTGGGAAATGAATGTGTTGATTACAGTATTGGTTTTTGAGGAAGAAAGACAAAAGAAAGGTAAAGTAGAATCGGCTCATCTGACTACGTCCATGAAGTACTTGTCCATCAATTTTTAGGGAAAGAAGAAGTTTAAGAATCAAGGTTCTACGAAGAAGAACGGTTCCCAGTCTGGTCCAGGGCAGAGTTCTCGTTCAGGGAATGGGAACGGGAAGCAGAATATGACTTTGTCAGCAACTACCTTATCAGCTATAGAATGTTTCTTTTGCAAGAAGAAAGGCTATGTGAAGCAGGACTGTCATTCTTACAAAAACTGGCTAACTAAGAAATGAGGGGATCTTCATCAAGCGGCCGGCAAGGCCTGAGGATGTCTAACATTTTTCCATTGCGTTTGCTAGTATTTTTTACTTGGTTTTAGACACGGGTGTTACTTTAGATTTAATATGTACTTTTATGTTCCATCGATAAGATGATCTATAGTTTCAGTTTTCTCGGTTGCACTCTTTCAGTTATTTATTTATTTTATTTTATGGGTTACATCGTCTATCTCTTTATCATTCTTTTAGGCTTTACTATTATGTTTATCTTCTAGGGCTAGTACTTCTTATACTTCTAAACACTCAAGTGTTCTGAGCTATCTTCGATGTTATGGCACAACCGACTAGGACATATTTCTAGGAAGAGGTTAGAGATTAAGGTTGTCCGGTCAAATCGAGGAGGCGAGTATTATGGTAGATCGATCAAGACAATCAACATTAGGGACCATTTTATTAGTTTTTGCTGAATCAGGGTATTATTGCCCAGTACACTACTCCTGGATCATCTATGAACTGGGAAAAATCCTAGTCTTAATCACTTGCGTGTTTGGGGTTGTCTTGCAGAAGGAATTTTTTTTAAACCGAACATAAAAAATATAGATTCGAGGACTGTCAGATGTTTCTTTGCTAGTTTCCCAGAGAGATCGATAGGTTTCAGGTTTTATTGTCCTTCTCACCCCATGGAGATTGTTAAGTGCGCTCAGGCTCATTTCATAGAGGATGGAGATCGCTTTACCAGTTATATTCATAAAGAGTTTATCTTTGAGGAAGGTTCTATAACTTAGAGTCCAACTGCTATTCCGATTAGTGTTGCAATGCTTCTGCGTTTATCTAATAGTGACACTATGATGAGTACGATTCCAGACCCTATTCCAGACCCCGTTGTAGTACAAGTTCTTCCTTCAATTTTTTCTCCACCTACTCCTGTCAAATTTTCTGTCATTCCACCTCCAGCCCAACCTCTTGCTCCTACTCAGAGATCCCCTAGAGAGAGGCGTTAAGCCATTTCTTAAGGTTACCATCTTTATTCAATTAAAGGGGAATTATTTAATTTTGAGAATCCAGTATCTTTTAGTTCGGTTATGGCTAGTTGTTTTGCAGATCAGTGGCGTAATGCCATGATGGAGGAGATAGATTCTATGTCTCACAACTCTTTGTTGGAGTTGAGACCTTTACCTGAAGGATCTAAGGTAGTTAAATACAAATGGATCATTGTATATACGTCAATCAGGGTGGAATACATTTTACATTTATGGTTTTGTACTCGACATCAGTTTTGTTGTTGGGATGTTAGGAATTAAGGTACCAACAAAGGTTCTTTACTATTTAATGAGGACAAGAGATTACAGATTGGTTTATAGGAGATCAGATAAGCTTATGATTTAGGGCTACTCTGACTCAGATTTTGCTAGAATCTCTTTGAGGATTGCTCTTTTACGTGGGAGTAGTTATTATTTTATTTTAGGTATTGTTACCGCATTAAGATTCTTTATCCATGTGGGAGTTATTCCCGATTATTATTTTGGTCAATATTCAGATTTGATTTTGATAATTTAGCTGTTATTATATTTGGATCCGTTATTATATGTGCACATATTCAGTTTAAATTATGCAATTGTAATAAAGTTTTAGATACGAGTGATTTCATCACATAACGATTGTCTAAGTATCAAGTGCCTATAGAGAATACTGAAAGGTTTCTTAAGTTTGCTTGGGCTAGATATGGGTAGGCTCCACATCCTTTGGCCTTCATTTCAGTATAAGCGATGGTCTTCGCATGACGGTTTGTCTAAGTATTAAAATGACATCTATCTGATAAACACATGTTGCAAGACACTAATGGAAATATACCAGCACGTCATTAAGGTGTACATTTGCCATTCACACGCTAAACTCCACCAGTAAAGAAATTACACTTAAAAGCTATAGAGGTTGCTAGCCTGATGTCCACGATATGAATAAAGTATGTGCTCAAAGGCCTAACCAAAATTTGCTCGTAAACCATGTTAGCCATCTTTATAGTCGTAGAGTGACAGTCAAGTTCGATGTAACATTGCCTTCGACAAATTATCATGTGTGGTTTTAAAAAACAAAGGATGGTCATCCACTTTTCATAAAACCCCGTGAATTAGGCTAAAAATATTTTTCTTAAAATCGAGTTAGCGTTGGGTGGGAAATTGTTGGATTTTCCATCTATACCAGCACTACACTTTTGGTTCACGAGCACACATGTTAATAGGTCATATATGTGCTATTGGTTGTGCCCAATTATTATACCAAGTTAAGGTAGGTGGGACCTAATATTATTCTTTATTAAGGTTTTAGGGTATAATGAGAAAACCACTCTAACCCTATCAGGTTAAATAGAGAGAAAGTCCCTCTTGGAGGTTGCAACACAGAAAATGATCTCATTAAGGTTTGTAGCCAATCCAAGGGAAGACTCTACTCAGGAACAACGAATTTTTTAGAGAGCAAGAGAAGAGGTTAGTATTAATCTCCTTTACATGTTCATATATTGATCATAGTTAATTATATGTATTTCCAACAAACTGGTCCTCCCCAAGATGAATGTCTAGATCTCATCAATTTTTCCCATGCTGGAGAAAAGACAAGTTATATCGTGTATCTCAACCACTAGAATCGATTGAAGGTAGACCATATTGCATGCATCACAAGGTAATTCATTTTGAAACTGATAACTGATATGCTTTACATAGGTTGTTGGAATATATTTTCAAAGATGGGAGAACGCACGAGTACATTATCAACCTGGAAGGATACAAAAATAGAAGCTATAAGACGCAAGTTGAAGTAGTTCAAGTTGAAGATCAATCTGATGAAAAATACTTATACCATATGTATCACAACAACATGATCGAGATCTATCAAATTAACAAATCAATCAAATTTAAGCAAATGAGATTAACAGAATATTGCGATCTCACCGCTCAAGATAAATAAGCTAAACTCCTTCCTGAATCAAGTAATCGACGAATTGGGATTTCATTTGAGGATTGCGATATCAGTCGTGTAAAATTTCCCCATCATGAAAGCACGATCAAACAAATGGGATTAGCCAATCAAGTTATACTGAGCGACATTTATATCAGTGGGTTTAATGGCTCTAAAGAAAAGTGAGTAGGCAAGATCATCCTACCCATCACTGTTGTACCTGCCACAATCGATGTCGCTTCTACATCATCAACGCCAAATCTCGTTACTTAGGGATTATGGGTCGATGCTAGATTCACAACATGGAAGCAATCGCTTCTACGTATCATTAAGCACATCGTTTCAAGCACAACGACGGTATCTATGAAATTAAAGGCAGTCAAAAGCTCTTACGAGCTTGCAAAAATACCGTCTCTGCCATACTCGATACATTTAATAGATTTGTTGTATAGCAATTACAAAAAGCTGGTCACACCGATGACCAGCCTTCAACAGAAGAACCTACATAATACATACACATCAATGGACCTAGCAAAGGTACTTATATTGGTACCAAGCTGGTCCAACATGAAAAGGAGTCCCTCGTTCATTTTTTACAAATGAACCGAGGCGTCTTCGCCTAGACTTTTAAGGAAATGCCAGGAGTCAACCCATCCAATGCATGTCATAAATTGAGCATCAAAAATAGCGCAGCGGCAGTCAAACAGAAATAGAGAAGACTTTCACCTCGTCTTTAAGATAAAGATGACAATAAAATTGATAAGTTAATCGAAATTAGATTCATTCGAGAAGTTAAGTACATATATTGGATCTCCAACATTATCGCAGTTCCAAAGAAGAATGGGAAGGTCCGAGTTTGCGTAGATTTCACAGATCTAAACAAACACACTTCAAATGACAGTTTTCATCTTCTAATCATTTATCAAATCCATGATTCAACGGCAGGACACAAACTCTTATCTATGATGGATACTGCTTTCGGATATAATTAGATAACACTTCTAGATAAAGATCAGGAAAATACCACTTTCATCACTGAAAGAAGGCACTGCTGTTATAGAGTCATGCCTTTCGGACTGAAGAACGCCGGCGCTACTTTCCAAAGGTTAATGACAATAATGTTCAAAGCAAACTTGGGGAAAAATTGTTGAAGTATACATCGATGATCTACTCTGCAAAAGCTTACAGAAGAAGGATCATATCACAGATCTCAATATGGCTTTTCACATTTTATGCTCATACAGGATGAGGCTCATCCCCGATAAATGTCAATTTGGAGTACACTTGAGCAAGTTCTTGAAATATCTCATCAGCAAGAAAGGGATTGAGGCTGACCTAAACCAAATTCGAGCTTTACTCAACATGCCGTCTCCAACAACAAAGAAAGAAGTCCAAAAGCTCCCTGGCAAGATCGCGTTATTAATTGGTTCTTTTCTAAGTCTTCAGATCGATGTCAATAACTATTCTTGTTACTTTGAGGATGTACCAAACGAGGAAAAGTTTGACCTAATGAAGAGATCGATTGAACAGAAGAATACGAAGTAGCTTTTCAAGAACTCAAAACCTATCTGGGGAAGTCTCCAATAATGAGCACCTCAATAGACAATGAGAAATTGATCATCTATCTCGCAGTTACAAAAAAATTTCTTAGCCCAGTTTTCATTCGGCTTGAAGGGAATATCGAGAGGCCGGTGTTTTTCATCAGCAAAACCCTCACTCCAGCCGAGACAAGAAATTTCAAGATCAAACAACTCCTTCTAACTCTCGTTTATACTTCACAAAAGCTCAAACACTACTTCCAAGATTATTCCGTCAAGTTATGACGAACTGCCCACTCTGGGAAGTTCTATCTAAAAAAGAAAAATTGAGAAGAATGCAACAGTGGTCCATCAGTTAGGGAGAACATGATATCAAATTCGAACAGGGCCATTCAGAGAAGGGTCAAGCAGTTGCCAATTTTATAGTAGATTTCCCTGTAGAAGATCTCAACTATGAAGAACACGATCCTGATCTTACCGACAAACTCACAGAAGATCCACCTACCAAACCCTTCGATAAACGAACTGAATGGGTTACAAGAAAGGGATAGAGACTTCTAACAGATAGCTCAGTAGGACCAACAGGATCAGGTATCAGAATCGTACTGATTACTCCATCAAATAACATAATCGAGAAATCAATCCGCTTAGATTTTAAGGCCTCGAATAATGTTACAGAGTACGAAGCCTTGATTCATGAGCTCAAGTTAGCATTGGAACTTGGGGATCCCGAGCTATCAGTTTATACAAATTCATTACTAATTGTCCACCATTACTCCGAACAGTACCAAAAGAATGGTAAAATGGTCGACTATGCAGCCCTCATTGCTGATAGGATGAGCAGATTCACAAAAGCTACTCTTAACAATTTACCATGAGGAGAAAATAGACACGCCGATTCCTTAGCTTACTTAGCAGGGGTTTTGGGTACAGAAGCACGATACCTCCAAATCGAAGTGATCTCAACCCCCATCATTGATCTCCCTTCTGTATGCACGATCAACACTGGGGGCGATGAGGAGGAGGATGACGATTGGAGGAAGCCTTTTATTGCCTATCTCGGCCTGAAAAAATGAATCTGATGGTCCCCTTCCAAAAGATCCAAAACAACGCAGATAGTTGATCAAAAATTTGAAACGTTATAGAGTTTAAAAAGATCGTTTTTATCGAAGATCAGTAATAGGGCCTTATCTAAAGTGTATCTCCAAACAAGAAGAAGATGGAATGCTCATAGACTTATATAAATGAACTTGTGGCTCCCATAGTGCAGGTTGGTCACTTGCAAACTGAGCGATTACATAAGAAGTATTCTGGCTAGGAATGCGAAAACAAGCGAAGGAGTGCTCAAGAGGAAGCGGCGCATGTCAACGACATGGACAAATAATACGAATACCTGCACTCAAACTTCATGCGAACAAGGTATTCTGGCCTTTCAAGAGGTGGGCACTTAATCTATTGGGAGAATTTCCCAATACGCCAGGTAACCGAAGGTTCTTACTCGTAACAATAAATTACTTTACAAAATGGGCAGAAGCAGTTTCCCTATGTCGAACTCGAGAAGAAGATGTCATCTTATTTATCTGAGAGTATATTATTACACGGTTTGGTTGTCCCTACCTGAACTCGAGCCTCTTTACTTCTTCTACAAAATAGGCAATTACTTCCATTAGCTTCCTCGAGTGCACCTCATCCATGGAAATCCAATGTTGGTTCGGAATGGCCAACTCAGCAAAATTGACCTTTAGTTTCTTATGATGTTTATCCAAATGTGCGTAATGGGCCTTTGCTCGCTCTAAGCGTCCCTCTGAGTCTGACACAACATCAGTCAATTCCGATACCAATTCCATCAACTTTTCTTGGTCAGCTCAATTTTTCTTTTTTGAACTCCTCGAGCTCGCTACGCAATGCCAATAGCTCCGCCTCATGTCCATTGCTTCCCTCGGTACTAGCGTTCTTCAACATTTCATCCTTTCTCTTGATATCTTCTTTTAACTCTTTCTCTTTTAGGAGAGAAACCTTTAACCTATCATAACTTTCTCTAGCTCGATCATTTGCTTTCCTCACGGCAGCTCAAATAACAACTAAATCTGCTTCCAACTCTTTAATTCGAGCTTGGGTATTAGCCACATCACCCTTCACATTCGCCACCTCGACGTTACTCTATCTCTTCTTCGACCTCTCTGCAACCTTGGCCTTCTTGCTAAGTCCACCTTCAACTTCGCCACTCATACAATGAGTTTATAACATTGATTCTG
Source organism: Kingdonia uniflora (assembly GCA_014058105.1). NCBI lineage: Eukaryota > Viridiplantae > Streptophyta > Magnoliopsida > Ranunculales > Circaeasteraceae > Kingdonia > Kingdonia uniflora. The sequence continues at coordinate 2,624,139 of JACGCM010001844.1, read as the reverse complement.
AGTACTCCAAAGACTAACATCTTTTACTTGAATAACATCTCTCAACATCTTCACTTCACTTTTGGCACTAACCAAATCAGTTCGCGCATTCACCAATTCGATTTCCTTCTTATCTACTTGCCCCCTCAAACTGGCAAGATTATCCTTCAGCTCTTTTGCTTCCACCTCTAGTATTCTGATGCAGTATTGCGTGACATTCGCATCCTTCCCTTTCACCCTTAACAATAATGTCGTACTCTTTAACTTTGCTACTTTATTATGAACACTAACTAGTTCCCCCTGCAATTTTTCTTTTTCCGCATCCTTACTTTCAATTTGATGGGTCAAATCATTCACAATCTTTTCTGCCTTAACAAGCTTGATCTCCACTTTGACATACTGATCCGCACGATCTTCATTTGCCTCTTTAATCCTATCAAATTCGAGCAAAAACTCATAATTGCATTGAAAAGCATGTTCTTCACTCGATCGAACAGTTTCTAACTCGGCCTGCACAAACAGTTCGATCCAACAATACTTGACAGATATGATCAATATACTACAGTTTCTTACATTGCTCACATATCTAACACATTTATATATATATCACAAACCAACAGAACAAGATGCTACGTAGCCCTCAAGCTATGAAGTTTTCTCACCCTGGCGGTGCTACCATATGCATCTCATAATCAAATGAACCACTGATTCTCTCTTATTTTAAGAGAAGTTACATATAGAGAAATTCTAAAATTTTGAGCTTTTTCTAACTTGAAGCTCCGTGTGTGAAGTCAAAAGAGTTACTGAAGATTTTTGCCCCTTAGCGAGCTCTTTCTCTAAACCTCAATTTTGAGGCACACAAGTTTCTACAAATCAATATTTATAATATATCTTAGACTACTCCATATTCATCCTCCAAATGTATCCCGTACAATAAAATTCTTTTATTCACAAAACAAGGCTTCAATGTTTACTCTACCTTCTCATCCTTTCCTCCTCGGTTCTTTAAAGCAGTCATCGCAAAGAGCACATCTAACCCTTTCACAATCTCCTGAGGTGATCTACCTTCAACATCAGGCTCCTCTTCTACCTCGGCCTCATCCTCTTCCACAAAATGCCTCTATTATAGCCTCAATATCGGCCACAAAATATCTAACCTCAAGGTGCTTTTGACAAAGGTTATCGCGGGAAACTGAAACTTCCTTTACATTCTTTTTTTACCTCTCCTACGAGCTCGAGCATAGTTACCTAGAATAAATTCATCAGGTCTGCTATCGCAGAGATCGAACTCGTCCTCTCCTGCACTAAATCTTCCCCGAGCTGAGAAATTCTCTTCTCGGGCTCATTCCTCCCATTTTTGAACCCGAGGAAAATTCCTTTCAACACCCGAGAAACCTACAACAAAGAAAACATTTCAGTTCTAGATTTTACAAGAATAGAGCAAATCGAATTGTTACACTTACCTTACAAAGCTCCAGTTTTACTTACATGTCTAAACCCTCAGCACCTTCTTGAGCTGCCACCTTCAACTTATTCTACACAACCAACAACTCATTCTCCATAACCGGACTACTCCCAGCTTCCTTCACCTAGCTCACTGAAGTAGGAGCATCAACTTTTCTCTTTTTTGAACTCATTGCGACCTCCCCACTCCCCGTGGTCGTCGAGTTCAAACCATCAACTTTCACATTCTTCCTCTTCGGATGCCTTTGAACTAATTTGCTCGATGTATTCCCTACCGGCTTCGACTTCGGAGACATCGATACAACCTTTACTAATGTTAGAGGTGCTCCGGCGTCCAATGCTGCCTTTTCTCCATCTCCTGAGGTCACGCTAGTTCCAGTCATTTTTCTTTTTGCTTAAGACTTCTAAATTTTTTCTGACCTGCTATTTGCCCTCTTGAACCTGCTTATTTCAAGCTCGCCCAATACAATCTCGAGCTCCGATCCCTCTTTAGCTACAATATCAATCAATGATTCCTTTCTCGCAACTTGAGAACGTGGGTCTGCATATACACAAAACATTGCTACATTCAAACAGGATGCAAACACAAAAAACAACAGTTCGATATCGCAAACAATTACTTACTTTTCTTAAAAGTTATATATATAAGGCTAATGGGTTCCTCGTCCACTCGTTGGAGACAGTCGCCTTTCACCTATATCATATAATCATTCCACACTCGTCCTTCCGAATTCAGGTCGAAGAATTGAGGCCGAGACGAACTAGAAGAGAAGTACGCGCCTCCAGTCGCCGTTTAGTATTTCACAGTATAATACTGTAAAACATCTACAAGGGTTATTCTCCTTCCACCCCCTTAAAAGCCTACCTTCTGAACAAATTATCACAAACGGTTATCACTTCCCACATGTTCCCATTCAGTTGGGTTGGGCATGCCTCAATAGCATTCAAAATACCTTTAGCGAGATTGCTTAAAGGTACCATTAGCCCAAAATCTAACTGGGCAAGGTAACACAGGAATCCCTCATCCAGATCACTTTTCACACCCTCATTGAAGTACTCTAGTAAGATAGATTCGTCCACTCCCTTCTCACATCTCTCATGCTTCAAATCAGGCAGTAAGGAAAAGTATTCATCACCATTTTCAACCGTATATCCCCTAAAGAACCTCCTGACATGTTCTATCACCTCATCCCATACACCACCTAAACTACCTTTAATTTTGCAAAACTCTCTGAACACAGCTGAATTTACAGGATATGGTAAGTACTCACCAGGGAAATCTAGAAATTTTAACTTATTCTTCCTCTCTACCTCTAGCTCTACCGCATCTGAGCTCTCAGTTATTAGCTCACCCCCCACAAATTTTACAATATCAACAATCAAATGACTAGAGGTCAAAGTCTCCATTTCAAGAGTATGCTCGAAGTTGAGGCTTATTTGTATACGAACTTTCTTATGCCTCTACTTACATACATGTCCAGGTATTTCAATCAAACTCCTTTATAATTTCTAATATATATATATATATATATGCTTTTCCATAAATAAAAAACTCCAACTTACATGCTTTCGCAAGTTTCCTAAAATAGCAAACTTTTCAAAATTTAAATATACATAAAAATAGTAATCTTCAAATACCTACACATATGATCCATACAAATCAAAAAACAAAGAGAAAATAGTAAAATCAACCATAAGCCACTAACCTTCAACGTCATAATACTAATCAGGGATATCACAAGCCTCATCTTTCACAATAACACTGCGTAACAAGAGTTTTTTTCTCAATCTCAACAATGGCACGCCCCTTTTCCCTTTGGCAATGATGGCTACTCTCGTTTGTTCTCTCTCTCAAATCTCTACAACCCAATTTGTCCTCTCTCTCTCTCTTGATTTCTTCTCCCTGTGTTTTGCAAACGTTTGAATGAAGAAGATGAAAAGGTATTTATACTTTCTCTCTCCAACTGCTGGCAGTTGTTGGGACTCACACAAGCTTCCCTCGATTTTGGAACTGAGGCATCCCTTCTACTATTCCTGTCAGACGATTTGTATCTTTTGGTTAAAAATGCATTTCCATCATTACCCCAAGTCCTATATTTAAATACATTTCTCTCTCTCCTACCCACATCCCTCTCATAATTTCTTAAACTCATGATGATACACTCCCCTTACACGCAATCGAACTATACCTCCAACAACAGACGAATACTGATAATTCCTATTCTCTTACTCCTCTTACTTATACCGATTCTAAACATCATTTCCAATGATACACAATTTTAAATTTCAAATTTATTTGCAACAAAACCACATAAAAACAATGAGTAAATTCAAAACAACAGTTTTATCCCTCTATTTTACTTATATTTATTCGAACTAATAGAAGTTTGCCATCCCAAACATAATCACACATGAAACAACCAAGATTCCCTGGAACACCACACCTAATAAGTACATTCCCAACAATTCTTTCATCTTCCTCAGTTATTTCCTCTAGGGAAATTTCTTTTACCGCAGTTTTTTGAGCTTCAGGCTCGATGATTAATTCACAGAATACCTCACACCAAAAGTGACGACCAACCTCATTCTCCCTCGCCCTCAAAGTCAAACCATTAAACTTTATCACAAATTCAGGCAAATTGGCATCATAATCTAGCCACCCAAATATCCTCTCACAAACATCAGCAACCTTTATCGCTACACGCCCCTCAGACGCATGCCAAGCTCTCTGAGAACGAGTCTTCACCATTTCTCCTCATTAAAACTACTATTTCCAGTCTTATTTATGCATAAAGATTATAATCACATGCAATCCCCCCCCCCCTCCATTTAGCATATAGAATGATAGGTATTAATTCATCTTATCCATAACTTATACACCCTCAAATCATGCTACAAATTCATTTGATTACATCTTCTCAGAGCGAACTCTGCGTATATAGAATGTTCGACCTTATGTTTTTCGAACTAATTTCAAACTCCATCAAATCATTTACCTGCAATACACAATAATTAACACAGTTCGAGTTCTTCGTTATAAGACATTACACTCTACTGCATACTTACGGTTGTAAATAGAAACTCGATCAATAAAATTCTTTTAGTTCAATCCATTTAATTGTTTTGACTTTCAACGTATTTATCTTACATTATCCATCACACACAGGCTGATATATGGTTCTTTTAATTTAAAATGCTCATTTCTAGTTCGATTTATTAGACAGTGTTTCTACAAATCTTTTTTATTAGCTCGAAAATTCCTTACAGAATACTTTGCTGAAAGAACAAAATTTCAGAAAACTTCCTACAGATCGATCTATAGGTTACAATATATAGCAGTTTTCAACAAGGCTTCTACTTCGACTACTAGAAGCTTCTCCCACATGAAATACTTCTGCAAGAAAACAAAGATGGTTGTAATAGACATAAGAATACTTCCAATCTTAAGGATATAAACATATTTTCAATCTGAAACTGCCACCACCGTCTCTTCCTCTATAACCTCCACCGCCTCAGAAAAGTAGAGAAAGAAGTGGTCACCTCCTATAGAACCAATTACTCGCAGGATAGCGGCAGTACATCCTGGGACGTATACCAGCTTTCTCATCCGCCTCATTAATGGCATTCTCTGCAAGAAGATGAAGGCATACTCGGTGTTGCTCGCCTGACATAATCAAATGATGAAACCTCCACATCTGATAATAGTCATTATCAGCCTCTACTACTTCCTCATCCGTTATCCCATGATATGTAGGAGGAACAAGTATGGAAGTGGGAAACCCAAAGGTTGGTTCCCAAAATATAGAAACTGGAGCCTCTGTACTTCAACAAGAACCCTCACTTCGTATTCTTGGTGTCTAGCAGTCACCATTGTCAATACAGGAATACCTCAAAGAATGTTTCTAGAGACAGAGTACTTCTACTGGGATAACTGATAATACTGTGTCAACAATATTTATAGAAGAACAACATTCAATGCAAGGAAGAAGTTCCAAGACAGTCATCATTCCAAACAATACTTCCTGGGAAACCAAATAGCCAAATACATTAATCCTCTCACAAGCAATCAATACCAAATCTAGTCTCCAATACAGACGTTTCAATTCCTAACCCATTCCCCTTCCACACCAAACCTTTCCTAATTCCAACATACTTACATTCAACAGACGTTCCTTAACTAAAGCCACTTGTACCTTCAGTTGCAAGGGGGCGATTGTAGAGACCTATCCCTCGACCTATGCCAGACTCGAACTAACTCAATACTAGACTTACGTATTATACATGTAACATACACAATCAATAATGGTACCTGGACCATGAACTGATGAAGAACGTGGATCGAGCACTACAAAAAATTAATAGAACAAGTCAAAGACACCTGTCTCCCACAAACTAGTAGTTACAAACCCAACTGCCACTTGACCCCATTTTTAGGAGAACGTGTTTATGCACGATAACGAACTGAGAGTAAGGTCAACAAAAAGGATAAGTTCCAGAGGAGAAAGGACCGAAGATTTTTACACTTCAAGACCAAGTTATTCTAGCTCAAGAGATCACAAAACTTGTAATCAAAACATCAACCTCAAGCAATAAAAGTTACAATTACTAAATCATCAGGCTGAGGTTGTGGTTTTTTTACCTATTCAAAGGTTTCCACGCTAATCACCTGTGTCATTTCTATATCGAGTTATACTAATTATGGTCACAGGTACATTTGGTGTAAGAGCTAAATTTGAGCTATTTCGAGCTACTACGAAATTAGGCCATTATAAGTATGATCGCACCCATGTAAAAATTTGCATGACCAACTGAAAGTATTTTTTTTTGTTTTTGAAAAATAAATTCTCAACTCTCCTTTCTAAGCAAAGCATTACACTACAGAATTCTGACTAAATCAGGTGCATTAGTACTGGTATTATCTTACCCCTAACACTTGAAGTCGGCTTGTGGGTCCCACTCAGTTTTCATGAAAACAGGTGTAATAAAGACCATATTCTCTTAGGTCATTCTTGGCATATTTAAAACTATATGATCCCAATAAAATCAAAATGCTTATGGGCAATTTAGAAGAAATAAACAAAATTCCATGATTTTTAGTGGTATTCCCGGAATACTAAGCAAAACCTTAGCCACAATAAAATTTTATCTCTGAGAAAGTGGTGATATGAGTGTTGATCACTACTTCCTCTACATTTGCAGGCAAAAATTCTAGCTTATAAACTTGTGCTAAGGTGGCCCTAAATAATATGGGAAGTGCTAATCAGCTCCCCGGAGACCAAACAAGGTTTTGTTTTTAATATTTTTAGATTGTAGTTGATGGTTGGTGTAACCATTCCCACCTTAAGAACTAACGACTCCATGAATAATTATTTACACCAAAAATCTTTTTTCATGAGATGGTTGATGTTCTTACGTAATGAAATAAAACAAATATGATAATGTTTAGGTACTATGGTTTGTGAGATCTAAGAGCATTTGTATTCATTTCACCAAATTTTGATAGCCAAAGTCTATTTTCTTAACCTTTAAAGTCATTTTCATTAGGTTTTCTACATTATAATAGCCACATTAAGGTAATAAAGATGGGGAAGAATTCGGGGACCCTAAGAGAATTGACCCTAAACAGACCATAAAGGAGAGCCACTCATCTAATAGAGATGAGTGGCTAAGATAAATTGAGCTTTTCTTATAGAGGAAATGAGGTGGTATTGTGGTAATGAGGTGGCTTCCCCTCTCCCTCTCTCTCATGACGTGTTACTCTCCTCTCTCCTCTATAATTGTTTTGTACTCTCCACTCTCTCACCGTACCTCTCTCTCTCTCTCATTTGCCATTACTAACAAAATTTAAAATTCAAAACACAAAATCCTCCCAAATCCATTCCTAAAGAAATCAAATGCGGTTTGTGCTTTATGATTTGTTCTTTCTGGCTTGAAAGAGCCTGTAACTCCCACAAAATTACTAACAATCGATTGAAAGAGGAGATTAGGGTTTATGGATCAACTCAAAACGCGAAGCTACGATTTTGTTGGGTTTAAAGTTTGTTAATCATCTAAAAACATACTGATCTTAGAGATTAATTATGTTTGGTTCAGTTTCAGGTATCTCACCCACTAAAACCTTTTTTTTTTAGGTTTTTATGCTCAGATTATAGTTTGATGTTGATCCATAATTATTATAGTTTGATGTTAAATGTAAAGCCCTTAATTTGGTGTGTGATTTGATTTTATCCCAGAACAAGTATTAATTTATTGGTAAGTTTCCTTGTTCCTAATCTGCAATGTAGTGTATCCCTAGAGCAGTTACCCACTTGTCTGATCCCCCAGAAAAGTACAGAGATAAATGGGGTAGTATTTTATTGCTGAACGTTTAACCACAAATCCCATATGCAATTGTCGATGACTAAAGATAGCCGACAATGTTGTAGATTGTTGTGAACCAGTCATAATTCTTTATTCTTTGTATGTTATTGTGCCCTCCCAGTGTATAAATTTATGTTGTTGTTTATTGTAGTTCATTATCACTAGCTTCCCATGTAAAACATCTACTTTTGTGGACTATATGCACCCTATATGCCATATTTTAGGTTGATAACTCATAGCTTTCAGTGTGCAACATCTAATTTTGTCGACTACATGTCATGATCGACAATATGGTTTTCTATATATAGTCTTTATGATCATCGAGATTGTCGTGCAATGCATGAATCGACAATTATTATGCATTAATTGCATTGTTCACATAGTTTAGCTAACACCTATACCTTTTACATAATTAAGCAATAGAAGAGAAGTTACCTCAATATTTTACTTCTTTTCAATGTTCCCTCCCAGTATGTGAACTGTGGTTGTTTCCTGTAGTTCATAATACATATCTTAAATGTAAAACATTTACTTTTGTGGACTATATGTTCTCTTATATGCCATGTTTTATGTTGATAACTCCTAGATTCCAATGTGAAACATTTGTTTTTGTCGAATAGATACCATGATTGACAATATGGTATTGGGTATACAGTGCATACGAAGATGCTAGATTGTCGTGTAATGGATTAATCGACAATTCTCACACTTTAATTATATTGTTCGCATCATTAAGTTCACATTTTTTTGACCTATAATATTTTTCAGAGATAAGCAATGAAAGGGAAGATACCTCAAACAACCTCAACTAAGAAGAAATGTAAGGTAGAACGACAAGATCTAAGATACCCTAACTTCAACAAACAACCACGAATGCCTAAAAGAAGAAAGAACATGGATAAGGGAATAAAAATTTCTAAAGAACCACAGGTTGAGTTGACTGAGAAGAATAATGACATGATAGATAGTCAAAATCTACCAATGGTTGTAAGAGTCTCGTTTGTAACAATCATTTGTGGATTATATGGGACATCGACAATACATTGTTGATTGCACTAGTGATCGATAATAAATTATCGTCTATGTAGCACATCAACAATTATACATCAATTCTAAATTATTTTCCATTTATTTTATGATTTTTTATTGTATTAAGTCAATTTTGTTATGTTGTATTAAGTTATGATTTTGCTTTAAAATATATGTATTTGCTTTCATTACTAGGATATTCAGAACTATTTGAGAAACTCCTAAATTGTATTGTAACTACATTGATTTACTATGTATTCGAATTTGAAATTGATGTTGCCCTTCTCAGTTTATGGATTATAATAGTTTAGTAGTGTGAGTTTGTATCCATTGTAATGTCGATTAATTGTATTTTTGGCACTTAATTGTCGAATGCTCGATGTCAATGAGAATGTTATATATGCATGGGTGTGTATTTATTGTCGAGTAATGCACATCCTGACAAAACTCACCCGGTATAATAATAAACCAAAATTGTTGACTATTCTAACTAATCGACAAAAATATATTTAAATTGTCGAGTTGGCCTGTATATTGGCAATTTAATAATAATTAGAACAACAACATATTAAAAGCAATAGCCAATTTCAAGTGGGAAATTGAGTCAAAACCACTTATATTCCAAGTAATAGTTTGTAGCTAACAAATGCCCATGTACCTATACTCCACATTCTGATGACCAAACAAAAAAAATGCAACAACGAATCATACACCTTCTCACCTCGGATATTGAAACTTTGTGAACAATGTAATTAAGGTAGAAGAATTATCAATTAATGGATTACACGACAATCAAGATGATCATAAACACTATAAACCTATACCATATTGTCGAGCATGCAATATAATCGAAAAAATTAGATGTTTTACATTGGAAGCTAATAGTTATCAATATAAAGTATGGCATATAGTCCACAAAAGTAGAAGTTTTACATCGGAAGCTAGGGGTTATCAACTGCAACAAACAATCACATAGGTTCACATACTGGGATGGCACATTGAAATAACATACACATAATTTGGTAGGGTTCACAATAATCTACAATATTATCGACAACCCATAAACACTACATACCCAAAACCATATTGTCGATCAGGGCATACAGTCGACAAAATTAGATGTTATACATTGGAAGATAGGAGTTATCAACATAAAGCATGACATATAGGGTGCATATAGTCCACAAAATTAGATGTTTTACATGGGAAGGAATGGGTTATCAACTACAACAAACAACCACGTTATATTGGGAAGCACATTGAAATAACATACTTAGAATTAAGGCTGGTTCACAACAGTCTACAACATTGTCAACTACCCCTATACATCAACAATTGTATATGGGATTTGTGGTTAAATGTTTAAAAATGAAAACACTACCCCAGTTATTTATGTTATTTTTTGGGGGATCAGACAAGTGGGGAACTGTTGTTTGGGACTAAGAAAATCGTTGTTCTTCAAAAAGCAAACCGTTTCAGATCTGAAACCCTACAAATTCAACAAACAATATAAATAAGAGGGAAAACATGCAAGGGGTCCCAACATGCAATTACTTTAACCCACAAAAATTAACATACAACTACCAACATACAAACCCAACGAAATCGCAGCTTCGTATTTTTAAGTAGTTCCACAAACTCTAAACTCTTCTTTCGATCGATTGATAGTGATTTTGTGGGAGTCGCGGGTTCTCTCTCAAACCAAAGGGAAAAATTGGATTTGCTTTCTTTAGGAATAGATTTTGGAGGATTTTGTGTTTTAAAGTTTGTTGGTAATGGTAGATATGAGAGAAAGAGAGAGAGAAAGAGGGAGAGAGGGAGGTACAGTGAGAGAGTTCGTCAAAGAGAGAGAGGGTGAGAATTTGGGGGAATGTGTAAGGGGAATTCAAATAAGAGAGGGGGCCCCATAAGAGAGAGCCGCATCAAAGGGCCACCTCATTCTTTGATATCCAGCTCATTCTCTAATATACACCCCATTCTCTAATATACAAAAGCCAAAAAAAAATTAGCCACTCATCTCATATGGATGTGTGGCTCTCCTTTAGGGTCTGCTTAGGGTCAATTCCCTTAGGGTCCCCGAATCCGTCCCCAATAAAGATTCCTATATTTTAGGTTTCTACTTGAGTTTTGACTTTGACTACCAAACAAGCTCATCAAATATGGTTACTCGCAACGGCTTTAATAAATTTTGACTTTTAAATAAAGAGTCTAATGTTGTAAAATTGTAATATATAACTTTTCAAATTTAATTTCAAAGCAAAATAACTACTTTAATATAGATACTCTAAGAGCATCCACATTCGTCTAATCAAATTTTAATTGCCAAAGTCAAATTAAACATTCGTTAAAAGCCAAATAATCTTTGCGGCTGCATTTGAATCTCCAAAAGTATATCTTTAAAAATGATATAGGTTTTTGGCAAGTGATACAGGTTGTCAAAATTGGCAACAAAAATAAATAAATTTGGCTTTAGCTCATATTTTACGTTTTGGCTCTCTATATATGACTTGGTTTTTAGATTTTTCTTTATATACTTGTCAATAAAGTTGGTGCCAAATTAAGTATCTCTTCCTTTATTTTTTTTGGTGAGTTGTGGTTTTCGAAATATTGTAATTTAGGTCTGAGTGTTGTCCAAAACAACGCTCACTCAATTCGAGTGGCTATATGTAACCACTCTTTGACTGAGATGGGGGTGTGTAGTGGGTCTGACCCTCCTACCCGTGCTCAACTGTTGTGTGCCCTATGATACTTTTGGAACTGTATTTTTTACTTAACAAGTTGTATACGCAACTCTTAGTTGTGAATTTAAAATAAATTAAATTAATTTAGTGCTAATCGTCCTTGATCTCTATTATGGAATTATGAAGCTACTTATCTTCTTGTTTTTATTATATGGTTTTGATTCTAGGCACCTTCATTTTCATGTCCAACTTGGTTTTTAATTTGATTGTCAAGCTGACTAATAGTTCCAAGCTCATATTTCTTAATCATGGGATCACACTTGCCTTATAGAGGTGTCGGGCAAATTATTGACCATTTCTCATTATTTTCGGTCTTAATAAGCTGTGAAACTTTCTAGACAAGGTACAACACTTTTACATTTGTTTGAATATAAATTAAATTAATTTAGTGCTAATCGTCCTTGATCTCTATTATGGAATTATGAAGCTACTTATCTTCTTGTTTTTTTATATGGTTTTGATTCTAGGCACTTTCATTTTCATGTCTAAAGTTGGTTTTTAATTCGATATCAAGCAGACTAATAGTTCCAAGCTCATATCTTAATCAAGCATAGGTCCTAAAATAGACTATCTTTCTACTACACAAGGGGTCACCTCCAAAGAAAAAAATCTAGTCTAAATGACATTGTGGTACGCGTTCATGGGATCACGTGTGCCTTATACAGGTGTCTTGCAAATTATTGACCATTTCTCAGTATTTTTCAGTCTTATAAGCAATGAAACTTTCTAGACATGGCACAGTTCTAATTGGATCAGGTACATTAGTACTGGTATAATTATACCCGCAGAGAGTTTGAAAATCACTTGTACGTGGAGTAGTTAAATTAATGTGTATTTTCTTTTGTATGATGTCCCATATACAGAGTAAGTCAAATGAAATGAGTATTATTGGGTGCCCGTAAGCCAAAAAAAAAAAAAAAATGATGATACCAACCCATGTGTGTTGTAATGATTTACACTCAAGTTTTATTTCCATGTATAAACTCTCTTCTCCTAGTTTTAATTCTTAGTATTTGAACAAGTGTATGCCCGCGTGGCCGTTAAGTCTCGAAACGCGGTTTTCGCACCCAAGAAGATCAAAGAAACTTTCGGTTAGTTTCAAAAAGAAAATAACTAATATGCTGACGACAATGCCCCTCAAACAATCAAGTATTTAAGGAGATGCACCTCAACGCCTTAATCATGTTTTATGATAAAGTTGCCACGTCATACTAGTCCGTAATTAAGGGCATTCCCGTCAAAGTATGTTGAAAAAAAACGCTGGGTACACACGTTTTATTTCAATCGGCGTTTGTTATGGCGTTGTGAAATTTACCAAATTACCCTAGTTTAATAATTAAAAGAAAAAGAGAATAAATATATGAAATTTTTCCGTAGTTGCAAATATAAGGAATTCGTAAATGTGAATACGTACTTTAGAATGCTAATAACAAAAAAATATAAAAATCGAACCTCAGTTAGACATCACTTTTCAAAATAAAATTATTGGAAAAGAACTGCAGATCAATCTATATATAAAGTACAAATTGAAAGAAAAAAAGAAAAAAAGATATTACCAACATATCTTCACGCCAACTGTCGCTTAAAACACATGAATTGAAATTCTCGTGTTACTTATAACTATATGATTTCATAAGTAAAATGTCGCTTAAAACACATTGACACTTCTAACCAAAAATAAATCCACAATTATTAAGTATCAAGATATATAAGTATCAAAATAAATACTTAAAAAAAAAATCCACAATTATTAAGTATCAAAATATGGATTTTAGAAATAAAAAATAGTAAAATAGTGATATTTATCCTTAGAAGGACATATTCTAGAAAAGGGCAATTTGGGTATGAAAAAAGCCTATAATAACAGTGGAATCCAGGTGGTGGTGACCCGTTATTCTCTCTCAGCTCTTCTCCTCTGAATCGTTGTATCGTTGTTTTGTTGCGGTATATATTTCAAACAACAACACAATTCGCGATAAAAATTTTGTCATCGTTATAGTTATAGTTATAGTCTCTATCTCTAAAACTATAACGATGACGATAACAACAAAGCTTCCCCTCCTCTGTTTTCTCCTCTGTTGTTGTTACGTATCGGGTGAAACGTTGTTTAGTAACGTTACGACACGGTCGTTTGAAGATGGGTATTCGCATCTTTTCGGTGACGGTAATTTGGTTCGTGGTGATGATGGGAAGTCGGTTCGTCTCCTACTCGATCGTTACACAGGTACAAACTTTATTTTTAATTTTCTCTAAATGGGTCGGGTCGTGTTTAATTTTTGGGTTTCAGGGTCGGGTTTTATATCCTCGGATCTTTACAAATACGGTTTGTTCAGTGCTAAGATGAAGTTGCCGTCGGAGTACACTGCTGGTGTCGTGGTGGCGTTCTATGTGAGTATTTAAATTAATTGTATTAAGAGAGTGATATGCTTAATTATTATTTCTCAAACTTCAAACTTGCCTTGTAATACAAACAGACATCTAATGGAGATGTATTTGAGAAGACACACGATGAATTAGATTTTGAGTTCTTGGGAAATATTTACGGGAAGGAATGGAGGTTTCAGACAAATGTTTACGGCAACGGGAGTACAAATAGAGGTCGGGAAGAGAGATATACTTTGTGGTTTGACCCAACTAAGGAGTTCCACCGGTACAGCATTCTCTGGACCGCAAACAACATCATGTATGTAACCATTATTATCACTCTGAGTAGCACATATATATATGTTGTACTAATACGCTTTTCTTTCTTTATTAATTCTAGATTCTACGTAGACGAGGTACCAATCAGGGAGGTAGTAAGAAGCGACGCTATGGGAGGAGACTACCCATCGAAGCCCATGTCTCTATATGCAACGATATGGGACGCATCTAGTTGGGCTACATCCGGTGGAAAATACAAAGTTAACTACAAATACGCCCCCTTTGTTTCGGAATATACCGATCTCCTCCTCCAAGGATGTTCAGTACACCCCATCCAACAACTCCCTGACTCCAGTTGCGCTGAATTGGAGAGAGCCAACTATGCCGTTGTAACTCCCCAACGAAGAACGTCAATGACAAAATTCAGACATAACTACATGTACTACTCTTATTGCTACGATACATTGAGATACCCTGTTGCCCCACCAGAATGTGTTAGAATACCATCAGAGCAAAGCAGGTTTAAAGATTCCGGGAGGCTCAAATTTGGCGCTCACCGTCGCTCAAAACGTCGGACTAGGGCAGGGTTCAGGACGAAAGATCACTTGGATATATGATTAAATTGTCGAAAATATGATGTATGTTGGTTTTTTTTTCTATTATTATTATTTTATTACAAATTTGATATTATTATCATTATAAAGAGAAATTTATTATTAATAATAATATTGATTTTTTATGGGATGGGTAAATACATTGTTTTGTTCTAAAATTTCAGAAGGATATGATTATAAATTTAGGAGTCTTCCTTTCTAGTTTGCTCAAGGAGGGAAGGTTGGACCAACTACCTGTAGCTCAACTGGTAAAGGTAGGGGTAACACCTACCTCGAGCTCCAGGGTTCTCACCACTGGTGGGTCTCGAGGTTGGTATTAAGCCCCGTTAGGCTGGTGTCAAGGTGACCAGTCTGGCAGCTTGTGGGCTGCTGCACGACTCTAGAGAATGTAGTCCCCCGTAACAATTTCATTCGTCCAAAACTGAGAAGAAAAATAAATGGTAAATGGTAGCCATATTTTTAGGCTACACTGGAAATGTTTGTGATCAAAAACATTTCTGAAGACTTAAACAATTGCTGACCATTAAATTCATGTGTGAGAAGAAAGCTTATTTAATCCAAATCACTGGAAAGTTTACTCAAGAAGTTTTCAATTACAAACATTTCTGGTGTACTCAAATGCCTAAGATATTGTAGTGTGTTAAGAAGTATTAAAAAAAAAATCTTTCCTGTTTGTGTTCGTATAAAAAAAATTATATTTTTCCTTTTAGTGATTGGAGAGGAAAAAACAAAAGGGTAAAGGTATATATAGTGTGTAATTTGTGGGGCAAAAAACATAATTAGGTTTCAAAAGATTATGGCATTTAGGGTAAAGGTATATATATAGTGTTTGAGTATACTAGGATTGTGGCCCAATTCTTTTGTTTTTAGACTAGTTACATCAACTTGTTGAAAATAATGTTCTAAATGTCACGAAGCAGTATTCCGTGGACCATCATCCTAGATTGGGGCTTACAGCTTTTCTTCGATGAATACATGTGATTTACGCTCAAGAAAAATGGCTTATCTTGCCGTCTCCTGTGTGACATGTAAACTTTCTATATAAACATTTTACAAGTACTATAATCATCTTTTTAATTGAGTTTTGCGGAGACACTACCTCATGCGTGCTTTGCCTTACTTCACCATGAATAATGATGTCTAGCGTCTCTGTTGGGGGATCGGTAATCCTTGGCATATTAAGCTCAGTAGTCTAATGTACAATTCATGGTTGGGAATTCTTCAGTTTCTGGGAGGAAGGAGAAGTCCGATAAATGTTTTTAAGTTTTAGCGTGAGTTCTGTTGAGGTAGCCCAAACCAGTAGAATGCCCATTGTGCCTAAGGTACTCTACGTCAATCAAAGCCCACCGAGCCCTGTCTGATATCTCGATTTATCACCATATTCTCAGGTGATTAAATTGTTACTAAAGCATTAGATATCTTTCTTCCAAGGTGCAACATCTGAACTTTCCTCAGCCAATATTTAAAAATTGAAATAGAAAGAATAGAAGATCAAAATAGTCAGAAGTAATTTCAATTGTAGCTTTAACTAGATTACAAATAAATGCACATCAACCGTATGTGAAACTCACTAATCCATCTGTAATGAACAACAAATATTTTCACCGTCCAACGAAAATATTTAAAACGTGATGCCCCATAGACAAAATCCACTTCACCCGATGAACACGGAGAAGGAACGCTCAAAAGTTAATGAACAGGAAGCGATGTCATAAACTGTATTTACCTCAGAAAAACCATAAGAGTACAATCCAATTAAGGAAATGTGAAGGAACCGCCAATTTCTGTACTTCCGCTAGGAGGTTTGATCGCAACCCAAAGAAGTGAGATGGTGATTGCAATAAGACCAGACCAAACAAAAACAATCGTCGGAGTTCTTCCTCTTCTCCCCATCAACCCTTTCGCAAAGGGGTAAAGATGTGCCAAAACCCAGAAACTGAAAAACACACCACCAATGAGTTTGCTCCATTGTGGTATCACACTGTATATGGTTCTACTGAAGCCTACGGCAATAGCAATCAAGTTTGTCATCATGATCACGATAGGTGGAATCATTAGAGCCGTCCATTTAACAATGTACAAATCAGCAAACTCATCATCCAAATCGTCTCCACCGGATTTTGATGTTAAAGTGAAGGAGATTTCAATACCTGCAACAACCTTAAGTAACCCCTGGATAACCGCAGCAAAATGGGCACTTGTACCCCCAATCAGCCAGAACTGTTCATTTCTCCACCACTCTTCTAGAGCGATTCCTGACCATTTGATCTCGAGAATGGCAAGCAAACATAGGGTCACAGAGATGACTAGAAGGTAAGTGAGAAAAGCTACGTTTAGACTTTGAACAATGAATTGTCCAGAGAACAAAGAGAGGGCCGGGAGAAAACAGTAAACTATGAGGAAGATTGACGTGAAGGGGTAGATTCCAACATTGAGATATGCAATCCTCTGTAGAAGTTTCATTCTCGGGCTAGCAAATAAAGCATTGTTTCGAGAAAAGAAAATTTCGACAGAACCTGTCGCCCACCGGAGAACTTGGTGCAGCCTATCTGTGAGGTTAATTGGGGCAGTCCCTCGGAAGGCGTCACGCTTGGTCACACAGTATATTGACCTCCATCCTCTGTTATGCATCCGGTAACCAGTGACCACGTCTTCTGTCACTGACCCGTAAATCCATCCCACACGTTGGCCCCACTCTGTCTTATCTTCATACCAACAGGATATGACACTGATTGCCTCCGCAACTGTAGATGCATCAAGAAGATCCCGGGGAATTGTAAGGGCACCTGATTTAGAAATGAAGTTGTTCTTTGATTAATATAAACTCTAATTAATTTCAACAACAAAATATTAGTACTATAAGATGATGCAACAAAACAGTCATGTGCTGAGGGTGTGAATTTGGTTTTTTAATCATAGGATACAGGATATAGATACCCTTATCGAGATAAAAGAACGCCACACACCTGGAATACACTCCACATTTAAGACACTCAACCTCATGTTTGGTACAAAAAGATGTGTATTTTGGTATCATCTTCTAAGAGCGTCTCCAATTCATAAGAAAATAAATACTAAACAAGAAATACTGAAATAGCCCTACAAGCTGTCAATGGTAAGGACTAAATCCGTAACCCGGTCCAATCCGATACGTTAGTAAAGGTTTAGGACCATTTTTTTAGATCCATTAGGGAACCCGGTCCGTTAAGTCACCTCAATCCGATCCGATCCGCTAAAGATCCGATCTGTTAAGGATACATATTACGGATACTAATATTATAATTATATTTTACCAAAGAAGGTTAATTTGTCTCTGTATTCTTTGAAATAGTAACTCATGCCCATAATAGAGTATTTGCTTCTCTTAAACTAAGAGGGATTTTTTTCTTTTCCCTTTTGTTTTTTGCAACTCCATGAAGGCCGAAGAAGAAAATATTTAAGTGTAAACTTAGGTTTAGGGTTTTGCTTAGAATGAGTATTCGTAAAAAAAAAAAAAAAAAAATTCATGTAACAATTCTTTAAGATTTTACCCTTTTAGAAACGTTTTTTTTTGTTAAAGGATCTGTTCGGACCGGGTTAGGATCCACAGTAGGATTCGGATTAGGTTAGGACCTATTTCTTAACGGATCGGACTAGAATCATAGCAGATCCTAGTCCAGTCCGGTCCATTTACAGCCCTACCTACAAGGCATAACTAAGACTTTAAATACCTGGGGGGCGTCCATTCTTCACTGCTGGGTGATCAGCGAGTGGCCGGCCTTGGAACTCTGCCACAGGAATCGAATCTACAAGGATGGAGGAATTCCCGAACTTCTTAGGGAAAAGAGACATGTTCATATCCTCATCATCAGAATCTCCCATTCTAAGGGCCCGGTTTTCTTCAGGGGTCGAAGAAACCGCAGCCTTTCGGCCAAAACAACAACTGCAAAAACCTGAGTGGTGCTCTTTTGATCGAGGTGGGTCGAACCCATAAAGAGCGATTCTACGGAAGAGACAACCTGTTCCAACATAGACTGGGCCCTGAAGCCCGTCAAGGGCCCGCATATTCACATCGAAAAAGACCGTGTTGTGATTAGCATATCGATCAGATGGATCAATTCCCTCAAACCTTTGTGGGAATTGTACGTATGATATGCGGTCTCCACCACGGTCCATCATGAAGCACATCCCTTCCCTCATTGCTTCGGAGTTGTAGATATAATGGTCACAGTCAAGGTTGAGGATAAAGGGACCATTGGACATAATTGCAGAGGCCCGGACTAAAGCGTTCATGGCTCCAGCTTTCTTGTTGTGATCATAACCGGGGCGTTTTTCACGAGAAACGTAGACCAATAACGGCAGACGGATATCAACATCGGTTATGTCGATGAGCATGGTATCATCAGAAGCTCCTTGAAGGGGTTCGTCACTGGGAGGCTTCAACATCACCTGTAATTGAAAGAACCACATTCAGACAAAAATTCCATGTATATATTTAGAGAAATTCTATTCAAACTATCCTAAGCAATCTACTGCATACTTTTCTTTATCTTTTGAAATGATATCGGTTATTTCAAGTCAGTACCTGTATGATACCAGCATGATCACCTTTAGAGTGCTCAGTTGAAGAAACCATCCAAGTCCCAGGCCAGTGCGTTCCATCAGCCATCCAAGTAGCCTTTGGTATCTTTACAGTTTCTATGGGGTCATCAGTGACATTTTGTCTCTGCACCTTCATGGCTTTAATTTCCTCCCGAGCATGATAAGCATCGGACCGACGCCGGATAGAATCAGGTAATCCATTGATCCTCACTTTGAACTCATCATACTCACGCTTAACCCGCCTACGGTCCTTAACAAAATCTGGCTTCACCTTATTCTTGTAAGGATCTCTCTTCAAATTAAAGTATGACTCTGGGTTTCTTGGCTCAATTACATGTTTACGGCAAAATGGGACCCAAATATTAGCGAAGCTCGCAGCTTCAGCCATGGCTTCAAAAGTTAGTAGAGCACCACCATCATCGGAAACATAGCATGCAAGCTTTTCAACAGGGTATTCCGCAGCAAGGATTGACAAGATGGTGTTTGCAGTGACAAGAGGTGGTTCTTTTTCGGGATCAGCAGTGGAAACAAAGATATCTATTCCCGGGAGATCAGATTTTCCAGTGGGGTTGTTGGGTCCAGGTGTTTCAAACTTTTCTTTCAGGACAGCAAGATCGGTAGCACGGTTTACTGGGTTAAGCTTGGGGAGCTGATCTAAAAGCCAAGAGAAGGCAAACCAGAGTTCACAAACCACAGACATACCCCATAGCCAGATTGCATCTTCATTCTTATGTGTGACCCTCCACATGAGAAAGAAACCAAGGACTACCATTCGGACAAAAATTAAGAGCCTGAAAGAAAGAAAGAAAAAAGAATGTCCTTTTAGTTCATTTTAACAATAATAACATCGCATTAAAATACTGTTATATGTTTCATTTTATGGCACAGAATGGCATTATAAGTTGCCCGCTTCCTCTAAAAACAGTCACAAATTCGAGAGATGGCGATAATTCCGGAAAGGGGCCAAAACTCGCAAAATGTGCTAAAATTTGATAACATAAGGAGGACAAAAGAACAAAAAAATTAAATGATAATCTTCCTACAAAGTTAAAGTAATACTACTATTTGCTCACAATAACTAATCTAATTCTTCTAAAAATTGTAGATCTTATGACTATCATCTTCAACAGATGACCTGAATTGCATTGCATAGTCCAAGTACACATGAATCACGTGCTTAATATCACAACAAACTGTTAGCATGATCATCAGTTGCAATAACTGCAATAGATCATCCCCATGACTTGTTATAATTCATGCAACCCAAACATAAGTACCGTTCTATGACTTTAACCATCATATATATAAGATTGCATGTCTTTAGGCATAAATAAAGGAATTTTTAGCTAAAATCCCCCACATTATAACATCTACTTGGCACTGACCCCACATTCCTTGAAATCCGCCAATAGATCCCATATTTTCGCCTGAAAAATCAAGTCAAACTCATTTGACCGAGAAGGACTCAGTTGACTTGGTGTAAATATCAACATACCGTCATAAACAAAAAAAACCTTTTGATTTAACCCCCCAATATTGTATCTGCAATTCGTCTCCCACGCTCCCGAAATGAACACAAATTCATAACAAAACATTCTAAACAACTTTGGACTGGATTAAAGAGGGATTGAGTTGTTGTATACTGATGTTTGCTTTCATCTCCCATTATATGTTTACAATTATGAGTTTAAACTTAATACGTATCTCGGTGAAAACGGGTATAGTTGGATTTTAAATTAAGTAAATCCGGTTGACCAACCGGAGTCCTTATCGATGCTATAATGTATGGGTTTTGTCCAATTTTCTCCATAAATAAATCACTCAAAATGTATGATTCTAATTATGGCTTTATACTTCGAATATATAGATATTAGTGGGAAAAGGCTGAGAAAGATGCTGGCAAATATTTTTTGGTTACAGAACACGCTACTTTTACTCATTTATCAAAACTGCCGGTGTGTCCAGTGCAAAATTGTTTTGGCCAATAGAGTTTGTGCAAGATGGCTACTTTTATTCGAAGGGATCGATGATTTTCACATTAACAACTACTATCTCTACAGAGCTTAGTCATCGTTTATTATTGAATACAAGAGTAATCAAAATGGTCTAAATCTAATTGTTGGGGTTATTGTCCATACTTTCGGAATCCAAAAACAACCACCTGGAATAGAAGTTAAAGTTTCGATAATCTTAACCTGGTACCTCATAAGTCATATCCCTAAACCACCAATATAAATTCAGTGGAATATGGGTCCATCTTTCAGACAGAATAAAAGTAATCAAGTCAAAATTATATTTGTATCTGAATTCTACCTAACCCGATCTATAGAGATTATGATACTTTTGCATCATAAATATAATCGACCTAGATTCAGTTAAGTCTGACATACAAGATCCCATTAAAACATAGAAACACTGAGGGGGTACCGATCCATCTTTTACGCCCAATAACACCAATTATATCAAATATGGATATGCAGGCAATTTAAAATACCAACCACGTTATTCAAAGCCCTACATAAAACCAAGTTTCCTTGATTTCTAAACTCTCTAGTGAAAATGTAAGTTGGCAATGCTGACCGCAAACTCAATCAAACGTGAAAGTTTTCAAAAACATGTATAGAAGAAAATCTAAGCAAACAATTATATTCATCAAATAGAGAGAGATTAAGAAGTAATAAGCCACTAATAACTACAGAATTCATATCCCATTGAACCCCGTATTCATGTGCACTGAGATCTAAAACAAAAATGCAAAACGCTGATCTTATACTCGAAAATTCCATTGTTTTAGAAATATGAAGATCATCATCAAATTCAAGCAAACAAAACCAATTAAATGTGCTGTAAATTATACCTATATGGGCTGAGAATAGCAGCAGGAATCCTCAACTTCCGAGTAAGTGGCCTCCAAGGTTTACTAACAAGTTCGGTCGGCTCGTTAGCTCCATTATTCTCCTTTGGCCATATAGCATTTCCATATCCATAGGTACCCTTTGTCTCAAACAACCATCGGTTATGATCAAAATCCCCAGTTTGGCTCCTCATTAATACAGACTTGTTAGTAGACTTCATCAAGGACAGCCTCCTCTCCATCTTAGACATTCCCACAGCTGGGGGCAACGACAAATGGTGACGTGGTGTAATCCCACCAGCCACTTCATCTAAATCAGCAACCTTATAAGGATCCTTACACCCAGCACAAATCCCACCACCGGTTTTAACTGCATCAACATAACAATCCCTACAAATTTTGAAATCACACTCACAAGGCAAAATATCAACGCCCCTCTCATCACTCATAACTTTGGCATCACAACCTGGAATCGCACAACTGGATCCTTTGGATCCCGCCATTTGCGGATGAGTGGACTCAGATTCCATCACCTTATCCATCAAATGAGCTCTAGTAACACTGTTGAACCCACCGGTAAACAATGAATTTGAAACATACTGTTCTTCAACCTTCTGTGAAATGGAAGGATCCATAGGGTTGTTATCAGGGGTCGGAGGAATATGAACTGTATAGTTTGAAAACTCAGTGCTCCCCAACTCGCTCTCGAGATCATCCCTAGAGTAGCTCATATACCGCCCCGACGATGTCCTCCTCCCAAACGTCACAGTTGGCGGGTACGGCGGTCTATCAGCATTACTGGTATTACGATTTGTATCGTCCAAGTCCGAAGACGCAGAAAGGGACGATCGGGTTCCTCTAAAGGACTTAGAGGCCATTCTAACAGCTTGAAACTGAAGAGAAATATCTACACAAAGGGGTAGAGAGAGATGCTTTAAAACAATGGATTTCAAAACAGGGACTGGGTCATGAATGTCCAACTAAGAAGACATCATCACTTTCTTAGTTTAAACAAACTTACAGTGTGTTGCCGTCTCACCATGAATGCTCTGTTTCAGACACACACATAAGGGTTTTTAGGAGAGAGACAAAGGGGCTGGCTAGATTTGAGGATTTAAATAGCTGGAGAAGACTATTTTCTCCCATAACGTGTTGTATCAATTTTCATGTATTTGTGCTAGGAAGGAACAAGGTTCTAATCTGCCTTACAAATTTCACAATTAATTGTAAATCTTATGCAAAATGGGCTTTTAAGCTTGGGTTACTCTATACTCCATAGATTGTTTACGTACCTCCACACCATTTCTTAGGCACTGGATCGTTAAGTGCCCAACAAAACTTTTTAATACACATGACATCTCTCTCTCCCGTCACAACTTCTCTCTTAAAATAATAATCTATTAGACCAAAACAATATGCAATTGATTCCAGTATACTTTTATGTTATGTTGAGTTATGATTAATTGGTAATTAAAATGAAGTTTGAGGGTATTGAGTGAAAAAGAAGCATTCGTATTTAGACAAAACAGGCGGGGGAATGTAGCGTCTTTGAACCGCGTGCCCACCTGCCCAAAATACCAATTCTTTTTCACTTCATTGCTCACACGTCTTAAAAGTGAGACTAATTCGTGCGGGACCCACTTATATATCAAAGCACGTGACCATCACATGCATTTGAGTTTTGACGACGTCGTGCCTGCCTGCCGGGAAATTCAATGTCCTAAATTAGTATTTTAAATATTTGTTACTATTGAAATTCATTTGTTGAGTCCACACACGTAAAGGCCAATGACTCAAAATATAAAATCCTGGGACTACTCTTCTCATTTGTTTTGAAATGAGACATTTGATGATGGGGCCGGAAAACAATCCTTAAGAGAAACTAAACAAGGGATGCCATAATAGCTACTCGAAAGAAGATCAAGACAAATGCTTCAAATATAAACCATCAAATAACTTTTCACAGCAATATTAGTTCCCGGAAAGACAAACCTACAACAACAATACTACACCCACAAGAAAAGTCACCAAATATTGTACTGAACAAGTTTTTACCAACAAATCTAAACAAATAAAAATCAGAACTGCCACTCATCCAATGCAGTTATTTTTCTTACAACATCGAACTTGCTTGATTCAACAATTCCTGTACAAACACTAGTTAACCTCATCGTCAACACCCCTGGGAAAAACTACCTCCAACAGAAAAATTTAATGCACCTCGGTTTTGAGCATTTGAAGCACCTCAGTTTTGAGCATTTGAAGCACTTAGGTCGCCGGCATCTAACTCTACAGCTACAACTACAACTACAGCACTTGTTAGTACTACTCTTATTGTTGGTGGTAGTAGTATTAGAGCTCGCAGGTTTAAGATGGACACTTTGACGGATCTTTTTTAGGCGGATCTGTGTAGTTAAATTCTCCATATCGTGGATGTACTTGCAAAGGTGACGAATGTAATCCGGGTAAAGCTCCAAGTTGCAGTGTCCGCCTCCCTTAATCCACAGGGGCTCGTATGGTTCTCTTGCCAATTGCCATAGTCCATTCCCGTGAAACCAATTTACTACATCATCTTCTGTACCCTGTGTAAAATGTCCATACATCATTCAGTTTAGACACAAGAACATTTGTATTTAAGAAAACAGAACAATTTTAGCTGACTTGGAAACCAAGGTTAACATATCACAACTACAAATGGGTTTGGCAAATACGATATATTATAGCTACCCTACCGGATGTAGCATGCAATTAAGGACAGAGATTTAATCCCGAATTGCAGTTAAATAACTGATTTATAAATACGGGTTGTAGTATCTTACGATACACTACACGTTTCTTATTGAAGCCAAAACGAAATAAATTTCAGGTGTACTCTTTTGACCCGCATCTTATGAGAAACCCATACTTTATGATACACCAAAACTAGAAAATAAGAAGATCAAATATTAAAAACATTTCTGATGAAGTTTGCTTGAATAAAAAGGTTTGAGATTTTAAGGGTCTCCTATGATTTAAAATAGTTTTCAATTCGTCTTGATGGTTACCTAAAACTGGTGTGATTTGATCACATAGGTTCCTGCATTATACATTACAACATTTTCTAAAGGCTAGAAGATATTTTTGTCTAATGAGATACGAAGGGATTGGCTTGGTCCTGCCCGATTCTTAGTATGTATGGCCATCTGGATCGGTAACACTCAACCTGAACGCCTTACACGAGTTGACTAGGAATTGGTGATTTAAATCAAAGCTCTTTGAATTTGGTTTTCTTCCAGGTTTGGTCGTCTCGAAGACATGGTTAATTTATGTTACACTCCGCCTGGATCATTTCGGATTGCCTCAGATAACCTAAGTTGGATAGGTATCAGCTGGATTATATGGGAATTGGCAGTGGCTGGATTATATGGATATTGGCAGTGGTGATCCTGGTCCCAAAACTGAGACTTACAATCATGGATCTACATACAACTTTCAATTTCTTCCACTGTTGGCTTCTATCAAGCAAGGGTGGACAGTCGGCCAAACATCTCACCAAACTAAAGAGTGTCAAGTCATATTAATTATTTACCTATATACAATAAATATAAGACAAATCAGACAGACTATAAGAAGTTGCCAAAGATCAAGGTCATCCCAAATATACCGAGGATAGCATATGATGGCCACTATGTGGCCTGAGATACTGCAACAGTGGAACAAACGGGTCTAATGACCCCTCAATCATGTGTGAGTAAAGCTTAAATTCCTCCAAACTCCCACAAACAGTACCTCTACACCCCTTAAGAAACTTTCAAATAAATAGTAAACCTTTCACCTTCAAGGAAATGTTGCCTCTCTCTCTAGATATCCAGTTGGTTCTCACAACCCAGAACCAGATACTCCCACAAACTACTAAGAGTAATATCCACAGAAACCTTCCCCTAGGAGACAATTGTAACTTTTACCAACAACAAACTACCAACTGAATTTGGCACAATCCAGATCACTCCTGCCTATTCAATGAAATGTGTCCTACTCAAACGTGCTGGTTCAATGAAAAACACCCAAAACCTCTTAAGCAACGCTAGTGCATGAGTGGTTGGTATAGCACCAAGTTCTTCACCCCTCTGACATTAATTATCATATATTAATTTGTTACTGATAAATGTACAAATTTATAATTTAGAAAGAAGAGAGGCTACAACAAACAAACAAAAGTGGGACGACTAAGGCAACCTCTGAAATAGACAAAAACAAAAATAACAAAGCTAACCACTTAAGAGCAGTAGCAAAAGCCAGCTTATCAGGTTGGAATCTGTTCTTTGCTGGAGTTGTAATCTTTGGGGACAGTTATGAAGCAGATGTCAATACCAGATATCATCAGCAACACAAAATATGTCTACTCTGACCCACCCTGTGAAGTCAAAAGCATCCAGCAAAGAAGAGGACAAAGGCACAACAAAAGAGCATAAACGTTTGTGATGTGTTGTGGGCCATGTAGGGCCATAGTATCCTCAATTTAGAAACAATGTGGCTAAGTTAAACCTTTCAGATGTGTATCATGGTGTATCTCCCACTTACAACACTTGAGTTCAGAAAAAAATAAATCTGCAAAGACTATTCTTGTAGGGGCCAAATAGTTCCGAGAAAACAAACTCCATGTTAATTGCAAGACATTTACAACACACTGATACTGCAAAATCTACTCTCAAACCCTTCAGCCACACTCCAATAAATGGAACATAAAACCATCTAATATCATCCTATCACCAAATACACAAAATCCATCCAAGTTAATTCTCTGTACGTTAGTACCCTCTATATAAACATCGCCTCGTGGTCCCCACGATATTAACACCTACAATCGTAAAGACTATATATTACTAACCACTCTACGTTTATCTTGCAATGGACGATCCTTCACGATATTAAATAAAGAGGAAGTTTATTTTCCCAAAAAAACATCACATTCATCATTTCCAGCTTCACCTGGAGCTCCACTAAATCTATCTTTCCTCTTTTCATTTAAATCCTTGATCAGATATCTGTTTTTCGTGACTTCCTAATCCCCTCACATTCCATGAAAGAACTTAAGGGGCAACTAAGAACAAAATCAGAGTTTTAATTTCTTTGATTTTGTACCTTATCCTACTTCCTCCATACAAATCAACCTGCTATTTCCCTAACACCTTCCTGTTCTTTTGTCTAAACAGTGTCTCCTCCTTGGGATTATATTTATCCTCTTGCATCCCTTTAAGCATTGTCTTATTCCTGATAGAGACTGTTATTGTCTCTCTTCCCTTCACGGAACAGCGTATTTGGTATTTCTGAGCTCGCTCTAAAGTTATAATCAAACATTCAAGCTATGAAGATTCGGTAAAACGTAAAGATCCAAGGAAGTACTTACATGTATAACAAGCACCGAGCACTTCACCTTTTGGATTTTGTTGATGTTCTGCAATAGAGCGATTTTACTTAGTAACTAAAAAATAACTTACCCGAACGAAGAAAAAAAAATCTAGCGTAGCACTTGTGCACACCTTGTAACCATCAATGGCACATGGATTAAAAAACTTAAATATTCTTAGGGAGCTGCTTTTGTCATCCACAGAAATTACCGCTTCCCACCCAGATACAACTTTGGCCACTCTGCTGGCCTTAAGAACTAACTTTCAGCCGCTTTTTCGTCCTACAGTTACAAAGATTTTTCGGTTGAAAGTTCTATTGGGTGGGAAATGGTAGAAGCTGTGACTGGCGAAAGCAGCTCCCTATTTCCAAAACATATATGCTTATACAAGCTGGACTAATATGTGATTTTATGTATATCTAGAAGAAATTGACATCGTAACTCTGACATTTACTATAAGATCGAAATTATATTTAATCCCTCAAAAGTATATTTTTCATTTATGATTTAACCAACCCACCACCCCAATTTAGCTCATCTGGACGGTGCATTATTGGGGTAAAAGCTTAATTCTGATCACATAGTTTGAAGTCAAAAGCCAGACATCCCTACCAAATGAGTGGCAGTCAAAGTTGAAAGTTTACAAGGGAGTAGGTCAAATTCCGTTCATAAAAATGTGTCAAAGGCTAATTTCAATCATTTAATTACGTCAAAGTCAAAATATTTCTCCAAAACAAGATTCACCAGAATAGACTTGTTTAGTACATGAATCTAACAATGCAATCAATTATATTCAAGGAAATTCAACGTATTCCATGACACAGAATCTCTTCTATCAACTTAAATACCGAACGATGAGCAACTTACTTTATAGATGTCAAAGCATAGAGTGAACTTTGAATGACAAAGCACACGAAGGCCGGAAAGAATGGCACTATGTAAAACTACACCTCTCAGCCTTGGCAACCTAGCAGCCAAGTGCAGAGTAGGCCCACTCCCGACAGATTGCCCATACAAAATCAAGTCTTCCTGGCTAACTCCGTACTCAGTCTCAAGGCACTCGTATACTGCTTCTATGTCCGCATAAGTATCGTATTCGCTTGGCTGGATTCAATTAAAAAGCAATAGTGTAAAATTCTAGATTTCCCAACAAAAAAAGAAACTTCAAAAATAGGATACTATAAACAAATCTTTTGATTCTACAAACTGCTGAACAATTATCGAATTAATACAGGATTGGACGGATTAAATAACGAACTAAATGCTTCTTCTTTTTTTGGACATTTTGTAATTGAGTATTTTATTCCTACGCCTCTGTCATCGATGTATATGCCACTTTATTAATGTTTTCCTTCCATCTCTCTTTTATTTTTTTTAGACTATAACCGATATGTCCGGGGTTAAGACATTTCTTTCAAGTTTCAACTAAGAATCCTTTATTTATGATTCTAGCTGAAAATTTTCAGTTTTTCACAATTATATCCGAATTTGTAGAGCATTCTCCACTTTTTAAGAATTGCGCTTTTGCAATTCCCGAATTTGTGACTATGGTGTCTCCCAAACAACAGCATATTGGCATATTATCAGTTCAAGAAACACGTGTGGAGGGAAGCTACATTCACCATTTCAATTACTACCTCCTTTTTTTTTTTATTAGTACCAAAATCTCCTCAGCTACAACAACACTCATCAGATCAGTCCTTATGAGACACTGACGGTGAGTAACAAACTTCGTCAGATCAATGAAGTGTGAGTGGAAGTGGAATCTGAGGGTGATACATAAAGAGAAAGAGAGAGATTAAGTTTTCCAAAGACAAATGTATATACACTTCTTTCGAACAGTCAATTATTATCTCAAACGTAATAAGGTCATGCAAAATGATTACTTAATTTGATAATAGTAGTCAAGATAAAGTTCACAGGTGATGGATTCATAAAATTGTGGACCGCCAACCCCCCAAGGTGAACCATCCATACCCTTCTGATATGAGCCGATGTGTATTAGACACAAAAATTATTTCAAAACATGAAACTTAATTAGTGACAATTAAAGGGTTATATCTGAAGCATGGTTTTAAATATCGGCCGACACGCCGATATCTCGGCTTTTAGAAAGGGGCGACACCTAATGTCGCTAAAAATATCGTACCGGGATGGTAATGTTATGTATCACCTGACATATCCCGATATATCGTGATATATCGAGGTGTATCGTGAGATATCGAGAAATATCGAAAGATATTGCCGACATTTTAAGATATGTCGGGCGATACAAAACAAAATTTTCCACTTTAATATTTTTTTAGAACTTTTACCACATCTAAAATTACTAACTTCTCAGTTATCCCACTACTAAAACAAAATGTATATATTTTACTAACTTCCAAAATCTTAAATCATCTATAGTTTGTTCATTGCAAGTAGGTATAATTGAGTTATCATCAATTTTACTACACGTACTTCCATTAACACTTTATAATAATTAGGGGAAAAAATATATTCGTTTGACTTTCCCGACAAATCAGCGATATCCATGATAAATCGCTGATATTACTGACATTTAGCCAATATATTCGATATATGAGTCACCAAACCGACATTCTCCGTACTTTAGATCGAATGTCATTTTGTGCAGATGTCGCCCGATATATCGGTTGTATCGCCGACATCTCAGAAAATGAAATGAGCGATAAAGAAATTTAAAACCTTGATCTGAAGCAACTAAACTACATAAACTACAAACTTCGACTAAGAATACATAATTTGACAAAGAGTAGAGTAAGGGCCTACCTTACCAGTAGAGGCTCCATATCCAGAGTAGTCATATCTGCAAAACAACATCCGGGTTTAGGATCAAAACATTGTACAGCTTCAGATCAATACGATCAGTCAAACATATTTCCATAACTAATAACTAAGAAATTAAGTGTAAAAAGGATTTGCCTCTAAACGAGGACACAGAAAAATTAACCAATTGTAATTCAACTAAGCATTGCAGAGTACTTGTGAAATCTGCATATTCACAAATCTAAAAAGTTGACATATTAAAACGTAGATAAATCTACTACCACCAAAATCCACAAGGTAAATAATAAATGGGAGAAGTAAATTTAATTTCCTAATTTCCCTCAGAAATTACATTTTAAATTTACCCCAACACAAATGAAACATCAAGTAAAAAAAATAGAAAGTAAATCCCCAACAGATCCCCTAAGATAAAGATGGGAAACTGTAATGTCCCCCTTCTTCAGACACCCAAAAAGTGATCCAAACAGCCACAAGATAAAGTAGATAGCTCATGACCATGACAGAACTCTAAACCCAACAAAATACCCAATCTTAAAAGATGAATCTTTAGACCAATAAAGAAACAAAACAAATAAAATCCCACAAAAGGAATATCAGCAAAAACAACTAATCACACTAAAAAAAACCCCATAAAATTTACCATAAAACCCCCATCAAGTGAAAGTAAAATCCCATTAGATCCCACATGTAATAAACAGGTAAAAATCACAAACCCCATTATCAAAAAAAGAAAAATTACCACAAAAAACTCACTAGAGTTATTCACATTTTCATCAACCCCATGAGATTAAAAACACCCCAAATCAACCCCACTTAAACTACTAAAATTAGTGATAAAAAAGAGAAATTAAATTACCCCATGAGATTAACTTTGAGATTAATCTTGAGCTGGACAAACAGATCATAGAGTTGCCCAAGATCAGCAGCATTCCCATGAGAGTAAAGTAGAGTCAATCTCGCAAGTGGGTTTCTCAAATAGAAGACAACAATCTTATTCCCTCGATTTGTTACTAGTGTTCTTACATCCATTGAGTTGTCGTCTGGAGGTACAGAGGAAGAAATCACCATTAAATTGCTCTGGTTTTGAGATTGGAGTTGGTAAGTGGGTGGTCGAGGTGGGAAGAATGCCAACTTTGCAGCTAAGCGAGATACTAGGCACCCCATTCCCCCCAGTTTCATCTCTGGATATCAAACTCATTGACAGCCAAACAACGCCTTAACTCAACAAGTTCATAACACCCCACAGAAACCGAGAGAGAGAGAGAGAGAGAGAGAGAGAGAGAGGGGTTTGGGGTTAGTTTCAGAGAGAACGAGGGGGCGTGAAATAGGTGAGTGAGTGAGTAATGAGTGGACTCAGTTACTAAAACCAGGACTACTGGTAAAATTAGTTGGTTAATTAGGAGATGGTAAAAAAACTAAAGTACATATTGGGTGGGCAAAAGCAGTGATTGCAGATTTTGAGAGATGAAGAAGAGGAGATAAAAGAAGGATATGAGTTTTGAGATACATCAAAATGTAATATATTTTTTGATTGACTCATGAAATTGATTGTTGATAAATATATTTGTGACATCTTTAACATTTTACCATATGCTTAAACCTCCATTTTTAGGATTGCACTCCTATTTATGCAAATAATTCATTTTAACTTTAGTTTTTTTATCCATTTTTTAAAAAGAAAAATAGTTAGTGCACCAACTCAATTGGTGCGGCTTTTTGATTAATTTTTTATTTTAAATTTAGTAACAAGATGGCTAGGTAAATTATTGTGGATTTGATGGTTTGAAAGAAAAACACATTTTCAAATAAAAGTAGGAATATAAACTTTATAGTATTCTTTCTTTTGATCATTCGTTTTGTCCATCATTTAAACTATTCACCAACAGTGATGTGATAATCATATTTATAAATTGCATTTTTACCGCTCTATTTTGAATGCCAATGGTAATTTGTAAAAGTGACTATAGAGGACTGAGTTAGATGTATCATGTTGGAAGAAGTTTAAGTGAAGATATGCATGGTTTTAAATTCATCTTCACTATTTGTCATGTACCATGAACTCGTGGAGTCTCCCGATATATTGAACATTTGTCTAATTCTACATAAAATTTTAGATGCTAACTTTGCATCCAATACGATGTTCCTCAAGCATATTCGTCCAATAACGATAAGGTGCTCCTCCGACGGCTTTACGGCTTTGGCCCTTTAGTTATAGATGTCCCTTAAGCTTCTGGGAATGCTCCAACGTCCTTTGAAGAGTTCTTGACAATACTTTAGAAATACCTGGGAAATATGCAGAGAATTTTGATACTTCATAAACAAAAATTATGAAAGTTTTTTGTTTTTTCAATTTGAAACCCTGTATCCTACTCGAACTTGTTCTAGTTCTTGTCCCCTAGACTCAACTCTCAACTCTATTCTCGTGACATTATAAGTAAGTTACTCACTGCTGGAGAGGATACCAATTAGTTATTGGTTTATATAGTGCATGAGAATGTGAGATGATTCGGAACATCGTGCATGGAACTATAATTTAAGCATAGCATGCTTTGTCTACTAACCTTACTTCCATTAATAAAACAAAATAATTACACTTGCTAATTAATAATTGATTAACTCGTGATGTGGTCGCAGACTTACGGTCTAAAAAATTATACATTATCAACCATATATAGTGAGCATGTTCGTGCAATACTGTCTTCTGCGAGTTGCGATACAATTTGTCAATTTGTTTACATAGAAATGAAATAGGCCAGATTTTTGTTTCTGATACAAAATTGCCATGATACTTCTGTTGGAACATAAAGCCTTTCAACACAACTATTCAAGACATGAATGCCATGACCCACTGAAGTGATAGACAGTTGCTTTATCAACATAAAATGGCGAAAGCAGATAATAACCTAAGTATGTACAAATGGTTTTCCTTTTAAGTTATTATAGAACTGTTAACCGTGAAATTATTTGCATAATGTGCACAAACATCTCCCAGAAAAAGAAAACAAAATATAAGAAATTTTGAGTAGTTCTTCAATCGCATCAAAGCCCAGTGGAAAGCGTGTGAGATATCAGAAGCTGATGAGATCATCTTTAGACGGTGTTTTTTTTGACTCAGCTGGTCGCCCCTCGGAAGTCGTTGTCGTTGACCCAGATTTCCTGCCAAAAATCATCTCATCAAGATCGTCCATCATACCATCATCATCATTCTCCCCTCCACGTGCTCCACCTCGAGACCCTGAAGGTTTCCTGATCAAGGGATCTTCTTTTCCAGCACGAGGGGATTCATCGGGTTCAACGGCCACAGGTATCATTGCCGGTTCTGGCTGCGTGGAGACTACAGAAGATTGCTTCAGTTCTTCACACTTTGAGAGGACTTTCTGAATCTCATCATTCATGTACAAGGCTTCAAAGAGCAACGCCTCGTTGTCACCGGCTGTTTCAATAATATTCTGGATGGTGTACTGGGACTGGCGACACTGTTGTATAAGTGTGATCGTCAAGTCATCCTGGTAACTCATTCAAAGTTAATCACTAAGAGTTAGTGTTTGTGATTACACATAATCTAATGTATACATTAGACCCAAAAATACTGTAGTGAACTTTTAATATCATGAAGCCAGAAAATTTATACTAGAAGTAAAAGAACAAAAGACAGCAAAAATCAATTGACATTAAGGATAAGCCCATAAAAGCGAAGCCTGCCAAATATATTCTGGCAAGACCGTCTCTTAATTGGCAATTGATATTCTGAATCTTCTACTTGCTGAGTTACACAAATGATTGCAAAAAAGACCAAACTAAGCAATATCACCAAATATATTTGATATTTGGAATAGACAATTTTACAGTGCATGATCGATATTCAGTACTAGGAGACTAAGTTAAGATGTTCCTTTTAATTGAGAGTGACTCTTTCTTGTTTTTGATAAATTTCAGCTCACTTTTTAAGTATTATTTTCATTAAATAAACTATCTTTATTTAACATTGTTCTCATGATGGTCACTGTTTTTTCATATATGCTTTCAGATAGTTTGGTCTCCCTTTCTCTCTCAGCTTCGTACAAAGAACGAGGTAGCTTGACTGTCTCCATCTTGGTAGAATCTTAGACGAGACCAGGGAGAGATTAGTGGTTGATTTTTCTGAGGAATGAATCCCTGTTAACTATCAACAAGACTAATGCGGCCAAATCTCTGGGGCCTAATGGCTTTACTCTTTCTGATCTAGTTGGTAGTGTATCAAGTCTGATTTTAGCAAAACATGTTAGTAAGTTCTTCCCTGATTAGTTTCTTGATTTGAGACCAACAACATGATGGTTAGATTGATTTCTAAAAATTCTGCATCTCAGAACATTAACTTTAGAACTGTCACCATCATTAGCTTATAAAATACTTTCTAAGGAACTTGTGTCCCAGAGGGGTGGGGGAATTTCTAAATATCAATATATGTATAGGCCTACCACCTACTTGTTTGTGGTTTCTGCAGAACCAAGTTTAATTGGGATCTAGTTCTGGCTGAGGTGGTCAGAAGATTGGACCCATGGAAAGGTGGATCTCCCTCTACGGAGGCAGCAACATAGGTAATATCCCATCATATTGCTATTTATTTAGTTGAGAAAGCATTCTGTTCTATCACCTATTCCCCTTTCCTTATTCTTTATAACTTTAAGCAAGAACTTGAATTGTTAATGCAGAAATAAGTAGGCAAGCAGACTATTTTGTGGCAGCATGGAAATAAGCATCTTAGAGGTGGGCGATGAGTGAAGAAAAAGTGTTACTTTGAGCTTAGGGATAGGGATAAGTATTATTTTCATTAAATAAACTATCTTTATTTAACATTGTTCTCATGATGGTCACTGTTTTTTCATATATGCTTTCAGATAGTTTGGTCTCCCTTTCTCTCTCAGCTTCGTACAAAGAACGAGGTAGCTTGACTGTCTCCATCTTGGTAGAATCTTAGACGAGACCAGGGAGAGATTAGTGGTTGATTTTTCTGAGGAATGAATCCCTGTTAACTATCAACAAGACTAATGCGGCCAAATCTCTGGGGCCTAATGGCTTTACTCTTTCTGATCTAGTTGGTAGTGTATCAAGTCTGATTTTAGCAAAACATGTTAGTAAGTTCTTCCCTGATTAGTTTCTTGATTTGAGACCAACAACATGATGGTTAGATTGATTTCTAAAAATTCTGCATCTCAGAACATTAACTTTAGAACTGTCACCATCATTAGCTTATAAAATACTTTCTAAGGAACTTGTGTCCCAGAGGGGTGGGGGAATTTCTAAATATCAATATATGTATAGGCCTACCACCTACTTGTTTGTGGTTTCTGCAGAACCAAGTTTAATTGGGATCTAGTTCTGGCTGAGGTGGTCAGAAGATTGGACCCATGGAAAGGTGGATCTCCCTCTACGGAGGCAGCAACATAGGTAATATCCCATCATATTGCTATTTATTTAGTTGAGAAAGCATTCTGTTCTATCACCTATTCCCCTTTCCTTATTCTTTATAACTTTAAGCAAGAACTTGAATTGTTAATGCAGAAATAAGTAGGCAAGCAGACTATTTTGTGGCAGCATGGAAATAAGCATCTTAGAGGTGGGCGATGAGTGAAGAAAAAGTGTTACTTTGAGCTTAGGGATAGGGATAAGTATTATTTTCATTAAATAAACTATCTTTATTTAACATTGTTCTCATGATGGTCACTGTTTTTTCATATATGCTTTCAGATAGTTTGGTCTCCCTTTCTCTCTCAGCTTCGTACAAAGAACGAGGTAGCTTGACTGTCTCCATCTTGGTAGAATCTTAGACGAGACCAGGGAGAGATTAGTGGTTGATTTTTCTGAGGAATGAATCCCTGTTAACTATCAACAAGACTAATGCGGCCAAATCTCTGGGGCCTAATGGCTTTACTCTTTCTGATCTAGTTGGTAGTGTATCAAGTCTGATTTTAGCAAAACATGTTAGTAAGTTCTTCCCTGATTAGTTTCTTGATTTGAGACCAACAACATGATGGTTAGATTGATTTCTAAAAATTCTGCATCTCAGAACATTAACTTTAGAACTGTCACCATCATTAGCTTATAAAATACTTTCTAAGGAACTTGTGTCCCAGAGGGGTGGGGGAATTTCTAAATATCAATATATGTATAGGCCTACCACCTACTTGTTTGTGGTTTCTGCAGAACCAAGTTTAATTGGGATCTAGTTCTGGCTGAGGTGGTCAGAAGATTGGACCCATGGAAAGGTGGATCTCCCTCTACGGAGGCAGCAACATAGGTAATATCCCATCATATTGCTATTTATTTAGTTGAGAAAGCATTCTGTTCTATCACCTATTCCCCTTTCCTTATTCTTTATAACTTTAAGCAAGAACTTGAATTGTTAATGCAGAAATAAGTAGGCAAGCAGACTATTTTGTGGCAGCATGGAAATATGCATCTTAGAGGTGGGCGATGAGTGAAGAAAAAGTGTTACTTTGAGCTTAGGGATAGGAATATGATTAGAATCTCTGAGCACATTTGGCCAAACTGCCTTCATCTCTATCCTGGACTGTACTCAACTTCTAGATGGAAGAATAAGGCAAGCACCTCCTTTAGAGTTAGATTTGATCTGAGGAAAAGATGAGCTAAGTTGTTTCAGTTGGCAATGGCAGGCGCCTAAACTTACCACCAGGAGTTCCTGTGTAGGATTTTGCTGTCCTGTGAAGATTGTGGATGCCAACTTGAGACAGTTACCCTTTTCGTATAGATTGAATCTAGTCTCTTTTTGAGGATTAAGATTCTTCCACACCTTCAATTCTTCCTTTTTAGGTATTTTCGGATCTCTCCGGGAAAATTGGCCCGTTTTAGATATTACATAAAGATGTAAATGGCGATCTTCTTGGTTTATCCAATTTCCATAAAGCATATATAACTACCATGAATTGAACACAAATCAATTACCTCCAGAGGGGAAAAGTTGTAAGAGATTCTTGTACAGCAAATGGGAAAAGAGAAATATTGGAAGACAACAGCAGACTCAAAAGTATCCGGAGACTGGTTGCAAAATAAATGATAATGCACATATCCAGATTTTGCTATGCAATGTCATGGAATCCTTAGCCAGCATAAACGGTATGTTCTCGGACACCTACATTCCAAGATCTGTATTCAGCAGAGCTTGATACATCTATGATTCATTCCTTAGGCGGAATCCTATTACCAGGGAATTTGGGAACAACCTTCCTGGTGCACTTTGGGATACATATTAGTGTCTAACTCCCAATACTTCAAATCTGGAAAGTGAATTTAAAATTCAATATAACAATGACAGCATAAGGCTAACACTATATTAAGTTCACACATATTCAACACTGCCTCTAGGTTTATGGATCGAAAAATGCTCTTAAGATAAGGGTGTGCGGTTCGAGCCCCTTGTGGCTACGTAGGAGGAAGACTGCTTTGGGAGTTGAGTGTTTTGTCTCGGGTTTTGGGGTTGGTAACACGAGGCCCTTTCCTTCTTTTTCTTCATAGAATGCTAGTAACAAGGACCTTCATCGAAGATCGTCATTTGATTGAACAATCACAATATTCTCAATCGTACAAACAGATGGTCTTAAGAGGAAAAAAGTAATAGATATTGCATATCATTGGATCTGGTGAGCCGTTGATACAGAATAGCCTGACCTAACAACTAAATGACAAGTAAGGACAACACGTGTCTAAAAATAATGAGTTACAGCCCTAGAACTTTGAAGCTTTTATACCATAACTTTAAACATACATTTGAAATGTATTGTGGCTTTACTTCCGCAAAAAAAGATATGGTCATGTTCCATACATAAGAAGTAAAACACATTGAGGTTTTAATAAACTACTTTCATGCCATTATATATAACCAAAATTCTCAAAGCCATACCTTTAAAGCATCTTGCTGTGGAGAAGAAGACAAAACCGTCGAGAGAAGTTCAATACTGTTCCGAGCTACATCAAATGCTTCCTTCGTATGTTCCTCCGAAAATACTTGTGGAGGAGGAATCTCACGATGAATCTGTTGGGCTAAAGTAGCCGCTGATTCGGGCTCTGAAACTGATTGTGGTGGGGTAAATATTGGAGCCAAACTCTCATTATCTCGTCCAGGGAAGCGAATGCCTCTAGATCTCAGACTCTACAAGGAGCAGAAAAAGAAAGAAAAAAATAGTGGGGTAAATATAACCCTCTATGTGAAATATATAATCTACTTACTATTATAATTACAAGATAGATATTTGGATGCCTTCCAAGGATACATGTGCAATTTGTGTGCAAAATGAGACTCCGAAATAATAAGTTTCACAGTAAATTGGCATTTGGGTTAATTACTGGATGCATCGTAGCAAAATATCAATTAAATCCTTAAAATATCTTTCAACAGAGAACACAACTAAGAATTAGCCATGTATAACATGGTAGTTTAGCCTAACATATACGATTAGCTCGAAATACAAGATATTATATCAGAAAGAATTCAACATGTATAACATGGTAGTTTAGCCTTAACACGTAAGATTAGTTTGAAATAAAAGATATTATATCAGAGTAAGCTTAAGCTACCTTTCTATAGGCATAAATCGCATTTATCAAAACTGAACATCGAAAACATCTAACGAATACTTGCAATTATGTATGTAAAGGAATAATTATTAAAAGCTAATGATCTTGTAATGATCCCACCGTATACAGGGTTCTCTTTATATTTCTTTCTGTTTTTTATGCAGACACCACCAAGGCCTGCACATAAATGGTCTCCTGATATAACTCGCTTTCACCTGGCCATGAGCGTCAAAAAATATGCCCCTAGTATCCATACCAACCACCTTACTCCATCAAGTATAATGGATTGAAAAGATTATTACCCTCTCGCACTGTTTCCCTTCCTCTACATCTGTATCATTGATATTTATCAAACATATCAATCAGTAAAGGAGGAAGAAATCGCACATCTTACTCCATTCAGGTAAATTTATCAAACACCAATTCGAGAACAAATTGCAGGATTGCTAGGATGAGCCCAAGTGAACATAGTTTGGGTAAGGAATCAAATTCAAATTCTTTGGGCGAAAGGACAATGTACAAAAAGATGGTCAATGGATTCCACATACTTTAGTCAAGGCTAGTTTAAAATGACAATTTAGACAAATTTAGGGATTCTATATATCTCTAACAACATGTTGCTCTACATGTCATCGTCTACTTGCTCCAACTGTTTGACAGCACCGATTGATTCTAAGTTATTAAGAAAATCTTAAAGAAAATTAGGTAACTATACTCAAGTTTCTTGATGATTCAAATATAATCAAATTAAAATGGTGAGACATCCACATGTAGCAGTGTCATAGTGTGCAGCATGAAGGCCTATATTCCATAAAATATCCGAACCTTCTAAATCATATGCATCAATTTTAATGTTTCCAAAACTTCGGTATGGGCTCGTCTGGCTACAAGTTGTATCCGCACTTAGTTTCAAAAGAAAGTGTGTACATGCACATAGCATTAAGTATATGATGGTGCATGCCTTAATAGGGAGGTCGTAGAAAACTATCATGTGGTGTGAGGAAGAGGTGATGAAATTAGAATAAGTTTTGGGAGTGGAGTGAGGGTTACGATGGGGATAGACTGTTAGGTAATAAGATAAGATTATGGGAAGATCTTAAATTGCTGGAATCTTCTTTGAAAGAATCTTAGTTTACTCCTTCCACCACTTAAATAATAAAGAATTCACAGAGTATATAATTGTTGACCATTAGATTATTAACTTCATTTCAAAAAATACTGTGGCTTATTTGGAGTAATAACTGATATTTAGAAGAAATAAAATTTGAAAATAAATAAAATCCCATTCTACAAGTTATTTTCTTGAGTTAGAGGTGGGATAGAAATTTTGTTTTAATTTTGTCGACTTAAAATAATCATTGGAGTAAAGCACAAAAAACTACAGTATATACTATTCGGATTTGGATTTGGATATCCGAATAACTCTTGGATTTGGATGCGACATTCCTTATACGGGATTGGATCGAATTTGGATTAGCCTCTTAAACATCGGATTGGATTCTGATATATATAACTCCGATACAAATCCAATTCATTGACAGCACTAGTGCTGCCCTCTTTGCTTTCCAAAGTAGCCTTTTTTAAAAGGACAGTTTTTAAAGTCCTAGACAAAAATGGCAATTCAAGTGTGCTTAAGGTGTTGGTAAAGAGTTACTGCTCCATGTGTAAAATAGATAGGGAATCCATTAGCCATCTTTTTTTTATTGTCTGTTTACTGGAAACTTAAGTTGAACATTTTTACTCAGACTAGTAATGCCTATAGAGTTCTATTCAAGGTTATGTGGAGTTGCTCCCTTTGGTTGTTGCTTGGTAGTTTCAAAAGAAATGTGAAAAAGCTTAAACGGAAAGACAAATTGAGTGAGTATGTAATCACTAAGATAATTGGGTGAGTACGTCACTATGATAGAATCTCAGGCGAATGGAGCAAATATTGATATTAGGGGTGTACTCTTTTGAGTTTTTTCATGGTTAGAATCCAAAGTTATTATGAACAATAATATAGCTTTTACAATATGGAAGAAACAAGTCAACAAGGAAACACAAGGGAAGTTGTTCGCAGAAATAACTATTTTTAGGAATTCCTTATGGATTGCCATTGAGCAGCAAAATGATCTGATTAATGAGGACTAACCACTGAACCATAAAGAAAACTGTGTCTTTTGCAACTCCTATACAAGCTGGGGACGACGACAAGTTTTTGAGAGAAAAAGAATTGGTAAGGGAGACTGTGCCCAGTGATTCAATACATTACTGTTTCAACAAATCCTACAACGGAACAATTCGAGTGTTTTATGTTTCAAGTTGAATTAACTGGAATTGCTTCAATATACAGAGTTTGAAACCCAGATCACTGACGAAATTTATTCAGAACTATACCACTGAGACAAATTCGAACATGTGATAAAAAAAAAGGGGCATATAATAGGTTTACCTGCAATATCTGTATAGTCCTCTGTTAACTATTAATATATCAGGTATATATTGTATCTATGAACACCATCTTTATCGACTGGTTTAACATAAAAGGTTAGATTTTGGAAATAGAATCTTTATCGGATGTTAACATAGATTTCATATCAATATATTAACAATTAATAATGATCCTACTCTGAAAAATCCAACCTCATATGTTAATGGGTCGGATTTGCGTATAACACATACTGTAGTATATAAACCTATTATTAATCCTTTTCTCAATCACATGCTCAAACTCAGTTCAGTAGTATAGTTCTAAGTTGAATTCATCAGTGGGTTGTTTTAAAACCTAGTACATAGAATTTTCTCCCTTTTAACTTATGACTTATCGTAACTGAAGGCCCTTTGTGATTCGGCCCAAGACTCAAATCCGGTGAAGATAACCCAGCTAAAAAGGCGCAAACTCAACATGTCGTCGGCTCATTAAATAAAGGCTTTCTAGATATCAACAAATTTCATCGTGAATGTCGCCTGAAAATTCCTGCTAAGTGTTTCTTAAAATCTAGTTGTTGGTCACGTCAGACATGGAACTGCAAGTTAAGGTATTAAGATTTCCAATAAAAAAAAGGGGAAAGTAGAAACCATATTTTAATTGCTAAGATGTTAACTTTTTGTTGTGGCTTGTGCTTTCTCCTTCCGAGCTTGTTATTTATAGACAATCACGACAATATTAACCCCTTAACTTCATCAAAGTTCACTGACAGAACAGACCTTGAAGTAACTCAATGGTTGTAACTATCAAGAGGAATTCGGGATACAAAATAAAGGAGACAGCAGCCATCCCACCCAATACAATTGGATAAATAAATTTATAACTGGAAAAGAGTTCCTTTCCCTACAGCTTGTAAACCTTTATCAAAAATTAAACTGGTGTCCCCTTTCAAAGGTCTATTTGTGAGCTTGACCCCACTCCACTCATCACCTTTATCTCCCTAGTTGTTGCTAGTATTTATATTGATATCCCTATATCCTTTCATTTTCTATCTAGTTCATCCACGTATCTCAGAATTGGTAACAAACATCTCATCAAATGTCACATGCTTATGGTTTCCTTGCAAATCATTGAATTTGATCGTATGGCATTGTACTACTAAACTTTTATACATTTAACTTCTTATGTCAAGTTCCGTAATAATTAAATTAGTTTAGATGTAGTAATGTACCTTGTATGTTTCTTCGTAAACGGGCAAATATCGGAGCTCAGCAGCGGACTCCCCCCACGCTTCGATCAAAATCAACGCTTTATTCCGATTATTTACAACCGTCTGCGGATCATCAATCAACTTCACCATCTCATCAAGCACTCTCTCCGCCGCAACCTCGGAAAACGCCTTCTCGCAATTCTTCACACAAGTCTCAAGCAAAACCAACGACAAATACTGAACCCTAGCATCCTTAATCATGATCCGTTTCTTAATCCCTCTAATCAACTCAACACTATTGATCTTCTCACTGTTAATTAGATCACAAATCTCAAGGTTCATCGCCCAATCAGGTTCGTTTAGGGTTTCAGATGTCGCGTCTTCGACGATCTTATCGGTTTGATTGGGACTGTTGAAAAGCTCCTTCATCTTGAAGCTCATAGAGCTCATACCAGCTGTAACTTTTCGCCCTACCTCGGCTGAGCTGATCTTCAATCGCTCCCCGAAAGCGCTCACCTTCTCCATTAGATCGTCACTCATGGTGGAAGCTCTAATTTACAATCTAGGTTTTGATAATTCAAGTATCGAAACCCTAGGATTTGGGGGAGAGATGGTTTTTGTCGTTTTTTTGTTCGTCGTTGTTGCAGATACGTTGCTTCAGTCGGGTTTCTATTTGGGAAGATGAGTGAGAGTGTATATCTGTCAAAATCTGAACCGTTGGATTTGCTTAGTTGTATTTGGAGCCGTAGATTTATGGAGTGTGAAGGAGTCTTCGTTTGAATGAAAGTGAAGTCGTTAAGTTGTTAGAGCATCTCCATCAGTGTAGCAAAACGCATTAATCTCACTGTAACGATTCTGCAGTGGTAGCAAGTAGTATGGGAGCTTCAATTGCGTCAATTGGGATTTTGGCCGACTTGTAGCCTCTTGTGACTCAGAAGTCTACTAGGACCCTTTGGTTAAAAGACCTTGTAGATTGTATCAGTGGCGGAGCCATGATTATTGGTCAGTGGGGTAGGGAATTTGGGGCTGCCCCCGAAAAAGTTTTTTGGGGGATTTGAAATGTATTTTTGTAATTTCCCTTATCAGAGACAATTTATTTAGTCTTCACCACATTTTACCTTAAAACTTTCTAATAAAATGAAACTTAACGGGAAACAAGTGGAGGATTTTAAGATAGACAATCATATCATTTATAGATATTATGATAAAAAAAATACAAATATGAAAACATACCCGATTGTGAGATTATTAAACATCACTCAATGCTACAAATATGAATGGAGAGTAACATAGCCACCAATATGAAACTCTTCTGGAGGCTCCATAAACTGAGTGGATCAAATGTTCAAAATCATCAAAGAACAAACCAATCTCTACAATTGACAAAAATATGGTATATCTTGTAAAACAATACTTACAACAATAGTAGACGCAACTATCATGTTTTCTCCATTTGTCAAACATTTCCTCGACGTGATTTCATACTTTAGAAGTGGTTTAGGATTGCTTTATCAGTGACACTAGCAAAAGTGGTCTTCTCGACATATGTGACCAAACAATCATTTACGAACTCATCTGCCA
Source organism: Kingdonia uniflora (assembly GCA_014058105.1). NCBI lineage: Eukaryota > Viridiplantae > Streptophyta > Magnoliopsida > Ranunculales > Circaeasteraceae > Kingdonia > Kingdonia uniflora. The sequence continues at coordinate 2,579,911 of JACGCM010001844.1, read as the reverse complement.
TTCTATTACGCAAGCGGTTCTTTATCAAATGCATAGTTAAAAATGCTCAAATTGAGAATACCCCAAATTGAACAAAGAACATGAGAATACCCCAAATTGAACAAACAACAATTGCGAGTAAAGAAACCAAATCCAATCTGATTTAAACCCAAATTGAACAAACAACAACAATTGTGAGTGAAGAGCGCAATTGTTTATATCAACAATTGCTGATTTAAACCCAAATGCCTACCGCATCAAAATCCTAATTACAGTTACAATGTGTGTGAGAGTTAAATTACAGTTACATGTGTGTGAGAGAGAGAATTGCTTACCATTACAATTGATTGATGCCCTAATCGTAGAGAAATAAACCCAAATAATAGAGGAAGAACCGAAGAAACCCAAATCGTAAAAGAGAGAATAAAATTATTAATTTATTTTTTTAACTAGCCCTATTTTTTTTTTAAAGTGAATGGGGGCATGTCACGCCCCAAAATCCAATAATCGGTAAGCTTGACCAATTACTAGATTCAAAGCTGTGCGGGTCGGGGAATCCACAGATTCGCCCCAAGAGCAACCGAGCCATAAACAAGTTCAGGTTCAGTCATTCACTTAAAACAATAATCATCAGAGTAAAGAAGGAATAATAAAGCGGAAGCAAAAGATATATATACATATCAGACTGAAATCAGAATACAATATCTCGAATAAAGTACAACGACATATGCTGAGATCACATACAAGAATGTCTAAACTAAGAAGATTTGCAATGACAAAACTGGCTCCAATCAGGTTGAAGCTCACATCAATCCAAGCTACTCAACCTCTGAAAGGGGGGAACAAAGCGAGAGTGAGCAAAACCACAGCTCATTAAATACCCAATAGAGCTAAATAACCTACTAATATAACTGGTGCAGAGAAGAGGGTGAGGTGAATGAGATTGAGTAAGTTTTAAAGTAAAAGAATAGTAACTAAGTAACTATGATCCAGATAAAGAGTTATAAGTACAGAAGAATAGAGATAGGAGTTTAGAGAAAAGGAATAGTAGTAAGGAATAATGATATGCGACGATGATATGATATGACATGATGAACTGGGATAATCCCACAATTATCCCAAATGCTAAATGCTATGATATGCTCTTCTAGTCCCAATGTTGAATGATTTGATGTTTTAAAATGTATTGCAATCTTATTATAATATTGGTTGATCAACCTTTAACATGTTTATCTTAAAGAGATATGCTAATGGGATACAATGGGTACGATTTTTGTCAAGCTCGACCAAACTAATGGATACTCACTTGATCAAAATGTTCTGGGCTTTTCAACCTACAGAGCCAACGTCTAAACTTTATTTTCATTCCAAGGAATTTCAACCTCACCGAGGATAAGTCTAGCACCGGATTCAGACTGTCTCATACCTTCCCATATTCCTGGATGGGTAATAAAGGTATGATAGTGCTCACAGCCAGTTCTTCACCTACTATTTTAACCCGATTTAGGACTCCTGTGATCCTATCGGAGGTTAACCGATGTAGAGCTGTGTTATGTATCCGATCTCATGAAGTTAAAAGAGTTTTACTTGATTAAAAGATACAGCAGATCCCAAGGATCACAACACAACAGCCGTAAACCCGGCATCAGAGATAGGACAACCACCTGCATAAGAGCGTGGCAAACAATCCTAAGAACAAAAATAAGCAACAAATCAGTTGCACCATCAAAACCTAGATGAGACAACAACCTAACCGTCACCACAACTAATCAACATCTGCCTCTAGAAGACCGAAACCAACAACAAGAATACAGCTACGAGAAATACCACATTAGCAACTTCTAACTAAACCCAAAGTCAAATGCAAACTATATACCAAGTTACAGAATAACTAACTTATAGGTTAACAACTTATACAAAGAAATATAATAACAGACTATAACTAAATCACATGCACCTCTCTATACAGAGAACTACTCTAATCAACATCTATTAACTAGTAGAAAAATTTAGAAATGAAGGGGACTCGCCTGATAATAATCCCGAGTCCTGACGAAACTAAAATCGGAACTCTAAAACCTAGAATCAACGATTCGGCTAACGGAACACAGGACAAGCTACAACAAACAATCATAAAAATAACAATCAAACAATACAGGAAACCAATCAATAACCCAAACCCTAGAAATCAATCCAACCTCTAATCGGATGAAAAGAACTGAAAAGAATAGGGAAATTACTCACCAAGGATAAAGGCGAAGATCACGGTGAAGAATCGCGCGAGCGAGGGAATGGATTGGATTTGAATTGGAAAGGAGGGGATTTGATTTGGGAGAGAGTGAGAGAGTATTTTTGAATAAAAGAGAAATGAGGTTAAAGACCCAATATGTAGCTAAAAATGTGCCTCTGCTGGAATAGAATATATTTCTATTCGAATAAAACGAAGCTGGTAGAACCTTGTTCGAACAGAAATAAACTTGTTCGAACAGAATAGAACAGGATGAAATCAACTAAACAGACATCTATTCGAACAAAAGAAAATGTTGTTCGAACAAGGAATAATCTATTCGAACAAAAAGAAACAGATAGGAACATATTCGAACAGAGTCAAGGTTGTTCGAGCAGGAAAAATCAGTCAAAAACATATTTGAACAGATAAGGGTTTGTTCGAATAGAATGGGACAGTTAAGTCCCAAAACACCAAAAACAAAAGATTCTTTCACGAAAAACTGATCGAAACTAAGGAAAAACCATGGATCCTCCCCGGATCACACCATACCATAAACACCACTACTCAAACACCACCACCAACCCCACAAGATTTCCCAAAGCCACAACACAACCACCTCCTCCGAATAACCACCGAAACACCAAAAACGCAGAAAAATGAATCTAACTCCAAAAACCTACCCAAAATGAATAAAATGAATGCGTAATGGATAGAAGGAATATATGCAGAAACTTAATGGATATGAATAAATGTAGATGCTAAAAGGATAGGAATATACAGAAGAGGGATAATAATAATAATAAAAAAAAACACGGGTCATTACAGGGCAGCTGTCCCACTGGTTCTCATGTGGCTCCGCCCTGGCTCGTATTTTCTAAGAAGGAGCGCTTTAATGAAGCGATATTTTCATAAATTGATAATACCATAATTAAGCCCAAACAGAAGCGGCGTATCCGACTGAACTTCACAGCTAAACTAAACATATCATTATTATAAACTAGAGTCCAGGCCCAATTGGGCTTTGTAATGGCCTAATTTCGTAGCTCGAAATGGCTCAAAATTAGCTCTTGCATCAAATGTACCTATGACAAAAACTAATATAAAGTAAGAAATGACACAGGTAATTTAGCATAGAAAATCTTTGAATAGGTAAAAAAACTACGACCTCGAGTTGAGGGTTTTAGTAACAGTAACTTGTATTGCTTGAGGTTGATATCTTATTACAAATGATCTCTCGAGCTAGAAATATTTGATCTTGTAAATAAAAAATTTCGTGGTGTTAAGAATTTAGAAATTCCTGTGTTAGAGTCTAGAAAATCTGGTTTTTTTTTTTCCCTATATCTTCTGGGACTTTTTCTTTATATAGACCTTACCTGCAGCTCGCTATCGTGTTGAAGCACATTTTATGAATAATGAGGTAAGTGGTGGTTGACTGTATAGCTGTTTAGTTCGTGGGAGACAGGTGTTTTTAACTTGTTTATATTCTTTTGTTGTGCTCGATCCACGTTCTTTATCAGTTCGTGGTCTAGGTGACAATGCTGACTGTTTATGTTACGTGTAAAATGCATGAGTCTTATATGGAGGTAGTTTGAATTTGGACTAGGTCGAGGGATAAGTCCCTACATGCTTGGTTTGGGAGCCCACAAAACGAAGAAACATGTTAAAGTTATATTTCATATTAAGTAACAACTTGTTGTATACTGTATCACCCCTATAGGGACCATTTTATCAATAAGATTTATTATTCCCATGCTTCATGTTCTCTATCCCCTTCTATCTCCTGTGTACGTTCTCCTATATTTCTCACCACACACAAACCTTTGAGTCACAACAATCACATTGCCCCAAAACATCATCCATTACGAATTATCTTAACTGAGCAATGTAAGGAGTAGGCATAGGGTGTTTGAGGTGTGCGGTCGCACATACCCCCAGAAAAAGGTCCTAAAATCTAAAGTTTATGATATATATGTCATATACAATCCCAAGATCCTAAAAGATGTGGGGCAATGCAATACCCCATGATCAACCCAATAGTTCATGATAGAGACTTACCCTGATGGAGCTTATAAGCAATGTCGACCCTGGACATAAGCCTTGTAAGCGGCCACATAAGCCCCCAAAATTTAGCATATAACTAGGACCTCACAATGCGGCATTGTATATCAATGCATATTTAGGGTCCCATTTTCAGAGTTTAGGGCCCTCGAAACCTCAGGGTCGACCCTGTACGTAAGGGGGAGGTATCCCACCGCTAGACGATGAAGTAACATGAAGGGAAGGCCTACCTATGTCGACTCTGGTTTTAGGATGATTTTAGGGGAGTGCATATGAAGATTAGTTTCTATTCTTATGGACCAACCATATGAAGAACTGATTGCTCGTTGACACTGAATGCATTGTCATCATTACAGAGTAATCATCTTTGCTTGAAATTAAAAGGGATCACAAATTAACGACGTTATATATGGTTGCATTTATATTTATGCTGCTTGTTATGTCAAGAGTGAGGACGAAATCATTGAATGTCGCAAGCGACGTTATTTTGGCATGTTTAGATCGACCAACACCATAACTTGGATGTCCTCCATTTTTCGGTACAATTAGTTTACCCCAAAAACTTACAAAAATGAAAGAGACATTTTCTAAAGACATGGATGATAAATATACACTTGACAGATGATAAATTATGAAATTATGAACTTGACAAATGATATCCATGAAGTGGACAGATGCCAAACTATATAACTGTTATCCTAACAAATGACACCTTTTAAGTTGACTAGAACTGAGACAACAATAAAGAATCTTACCTTACATTCTTAAAAGAAGGAACGACATTGTTTCTTAATCAGTCTTTGAGAGTTAAGAGTACAAATATTGTAGTTTATAATTAAATTACCTAAGAGATGTTGCTGAGAGCATAACTAATAATCTTCAGGGATCTTTGGACATGAAATAGGTACAGATCTGAAGTTCACAGGTACAATATTGATCAAGCTTCTAGAGTGCTAAAGGGAAGTAAAAGCATATGAATTACGATGTTTCAAGTATAAAGCGCAAAAGAAAAGTTTTTGGGGCGAAAATTGCCTCTTGATGTCATCTTAACTGTAGTAAATACTGTAGCATTTTTGAACTTTGTTTACCTTGTCATCCAAACTGTAGCAATATTAATAATATTTGCAAAAGTAAGGGATAAAATAGGGTGGCAGAAGGTACAACTAGCTACTTTGTGCGCCAAGGGGAATGGGTGGGAGCCGCAAAATAAATTTTTGTGTCCTAAGGCCACTTGGGATATTTAGACATTAGGGAGGAATTTCCAGGTAAATTTCTGTATATCCTTTACTCCAATTTATGTTGTATTTCAACTACAGGATCCACTAAGGACTTTTACTGGTCGTAAGAAATATAATAGGTTTCTTTGGGCAACTGATGCACCAGATCAACCTTCAGTTGTGAGAACTCACTATTACATCTTATTCAATGGTGGCCTTCATATTGGTTTTTTTTCTTTTTCATGTTGAGCTAAGTATGTGCAGAGAACAGTGCTTTATAGTTGCTCATCTATTTTGTATTACATTTTACCCTACTTAGCACCTGCATTATGTAAGTAGGGTTGTTTCAAGCGTCTAATTCAAAAAAAATTGTTTTGGTCCCAGATAGTGCAAGAAATGGTAACACTTTCAACTAGTGTGCTTAGCATTAGTTGAACAATATTCAAAGGGAGACCTAAATATTTTCCTGCTAGTATATGAGAGGAGACTTCATAGTCAGAGTAAATTCAAATAAGCGGCCAAATGATTGAACATGAGAAGTCATGGGATTTGTCAGCATCATCAGCCATTGCCCAGACATACTTTTGGACATCTCGGCCCCTTTTTTCAACAATTGAAATTGGAAAAGATGTGGCCGAATTTGTTAAGAACAAGACAAGTGGTTTTTTATTGGAAGAAGATAATTTATAAATATACCCAGTGTTGTAAAACATGATGTGGATACATTCTTGATATGAGCTTATCACATAAGTATGATGTGGAGCATGATGTGGAGTTTCAAGTATGTGTGGCACCTCATGTTATACATGCTTTAGTGGATGACTAATGAATGTCATGTCATGCTTCCTAACATCTATATATAGGCATCATCCCATTATAATAAAATCAGAGAAATGAAATAAAATCTCCTCTCTAATACTACCAAAGCCTGTTATTTACTTGCTTCCTTTTATTTAACATGCTATCAGCACGACGTTGTCGAAACTCTGAGCTAAATAAATCTCAACAAGCTTGACGCCGCCGAAACTCTGAGTAAAATAAATCTCAACAAGCACAACGCTGTCGAAACTCTGCTCAAAATTCTCAACAAGGTTTAGAGAAACAACTCAAGTAAAGCGCTCGATATCGAAATCGGTTCATCTTCTCCCATCTTTATTTTCAGAGATATATTTGCTCGAATATATTATAACTAGAAACTATTTCTTATTATAGTATATGAAATGTCGAATCTCACAAAGCTCGAGTTTTTGGCACTCGACTTATTTGGAAAGAATTATTTTTCTGGGATTCTGGATGCAAAAATCTATCTTGAAGCAAAAAATCTCGATAATACAATAAAGGCGGGAAATCAAGAATCCTTACAGGATCGTGTGAAAGCGCTAATATTCCTATGCCATCATCTACACGAGAGTTTGAAATTAGAGTACCTCACGATGAAAGACTCGTTGATCCTTTGGGAAAATTTGAAGGAGAGGTACGACCATTTGAAAATGGTCATTCTTCATAAAGCTCGTTATGACTAACTTAACCTGCGACTATAGAATTTTAATCCGTTATGGAGTACAACTCCACTATGTTCAAGATAAGCTCGCAATACTTACTGTGCGGAGAGACAATTACTAAAGTAGATGTGTTAGAGAAAGTATTTTCTACATTTTATGCCTCGAATGTACTTTTACAACAACAATATAGAAACATCACTTTACCAAGTATTCAATATTGATATCATGTTTCTTAGTTGCCGAACAAAATACAAAACTTTTATTGAAAAATCATGAATCTCGTCTGATCGGTTCCATGCCAGTGCTTGAAGCACATACAAGTTCATTTTCTAGTCGTGGACGTGGATATGGACGTCTAGGTCATCCTGGATCTACCTTGATGCGTTGAGCGTCGAATTATTAAAAATTTGCATGGACATCATTCAGAGAACCAAATGATTCTCCATTATAATGATTATACTTGTACAACTTGTTCCCAAGACAAGTTAATTTTGAGACCATGCCTATCTAAAAGCATTGTAGAATCTCCAAACTTCTTACAATAAATTCATGGGGATATTTGTGGACCAATTCACCCTTAGTGTGGACCATTTAAATATTTTATGGTCATAATTGATACATCCATGAGGTGGTCACATGCATGTCTTTTATCTACAAGAAACATTGCTTTTGCTCATCTCCTTGTCCAAATCATCATTAGATTGTAAACACATTTTCCAAAATATCCAATTAAATTTATTAGGTTAGATGGTGCTGGTGAATTTACATAAAAAACATTTAATGATTATTGTATGTTAATTGGTAATGACATTAAGCATCCTATTACTCATGTCCATACCTAAAATAGGTTAGCTGAGTTATTTATTAAACGCCTTCAATTGATGGCGCAATTCATGCTTATAAGGACAAAATTACCGGTATCTGCATGGGGACATGCCATTTTACATGTTGCGGCATTAGTCCAGCTTCGCCCTGTAGCCTATCACAAGTATTCTTCATTACAACTTGTTCTTGACCACCAACACAATATCTCACATCTACGTATTTTTGGGTATGCGGGTCCATTCTCCTTTTGCACCGTCACAACATACAAAAATAGGATCTTCACGTAGATTGGGAATTTATATTTATTTTGACTCACCAGTTATTATACGGGTATCTGGAACCCGTAATAGGTGATACTTTTACTGCATGTTTTGTGGATTGTTATTTTGATGAGATAATCTTCCCACTGTTAGGGGGAGGAATTAAGCTTATTGAATGGCGCGACTTATGCTGGAATGCAAAAAATGTCTTATTTTGATCCATGAATTAATAAATGTGAAACTGAAGTACAAAGGATCACTCATCTTCAAAAAGTTGCTTATCAAATGCCTGGTGTATTAACAGATATAACACGAGTGACCAGATCACATATACCAACTACAAATGTACCAACAAAAATTGATGTCCTAAATGGCCAACTGTCAAATGTGATAGCAAATAAATTATCTGAAGTACGTTTAAAGTGTGGATGACCAATTTGTTCGAAAATTTTAGTTCCTCGAAGAAGGAAACATAAATGGCAAATTAATCCTACGGATAGTAGCATTTTAGAAAGGGCTACAAAGACAAAGATTGCTATTAAAAGCTCTTCTGAAAAAGTTGTAAAAGGATCCATAATTCTTGACTAAATAAAATCTAACGGGGATAAAGTCCTCACAGATAATCATACCTCCAATGAGGTACATGTACCTGTAAATAAAGAGATATCTACAAATTATACATGACCAAAGAAATTATGGAATCGCAAAGAAATAATTGTCGAAAATATATTTGCCTTTGCAGTAGTTACTGAAATCCTGACTAATGATGTTGAACCATACATTCTTGATGAATATCGAAAACAACGTGATTAGCCAAAATGGAAATCTGCAATACAAGCAGAATTAGATTCACTTGTAAAATACAAGGTATTTGGACCTGTGGTCCTAACACTCAAAGATGTAAACCGTGTTGGTTACAAATGGGTATTTGCGCAAAAACGTAATAAGAAAAATGAGATCGTTCATTATAAAGCACGACTTGTGGTTTAAGGTTTCTAGTAGAGACATGGAATTGATTACGAAGAAACATATTCCCCTGTAATGGATACAATTACATTTCGATATCTCATTAGCATGATAGTCTCAGAAAGACTTGCAATGCATCTTATAGATGTGGCTACTGCATATTTATATGGAATGTTAGATACATATATCTGAATGAAAGTCCTAGATGGACTCCAATTTCCCACAACAAAACCACGTGACACATACTCAATTAAGTCTAAACGTGCCTTATATGGTTTGAAACAATTCAGCCGTATGTGGTTCAATCGGCTTAGTAAGTACTTGATTAAAGAGGGATATATCTATAATCCCATTTGCCCATACATATTCATTAAGAGAACAGAATACTTATTTTTTTATCATTGAGTGTATGTTGATGATATCAATCTAATTGGGACTTCTGGAGAACTTTTAAAAGCTGTAAAATATTTAAAGAAAGAGTTTGGGATGAAATATCTAAGAAAAACTAAATATTGCCTCAGGTTACTGGTCAAACATAATTCGAATGGAATTCTTGTTCATCAAGCTGCATATATTGAGAAGGTGTTCAAGTGCTTTAACATGGTCACATATTATCCATTGAGTTCTTCATTGGTTGTCAGATCCCTTGACCCCCAAAAAGATCCATTTTGTCCTAAAAAGGATAATGAAATACTTCTTAAATCTAAAGTACCATATCTTAGTGCTATTTGTGTCTTATTATACTTAGCTCAATACAATAAACCTTACATTGCATTTTCAGTTAATCTGTTAGCCAGGTTTAGCTCATCACCTACCCGACGACATTGGATTGGTATCAAACACATTTTGTGTTATCTTGGCATAACAACTGATATGGGTCAATTCTACTCAAATGAATCACCAAATATTGGTCAATTAAAGGGATATACAGACGCTAGATACCTCTTTTATCCAAACAAAACTTACTCATAAACATGATATATATTCACATGTGAAGGCACCACAATTTCCTGGAAATCTACAAAGCAAACCTTGATAACTACTTCCTCCAATCACTCAGAGATACTTTTTCTTCATGAAACAAGTCGTGAATGCATTTGGTTAAGATCTGTGGTTCATCATATCCGTAGTACATGCAGATTACCTTCTGTTACAAGCCTCTCGACGGTTATATGTGAAGACAATGCTGCTTGCATTACACAAATAAAAGAACGATACATCAAGGGTGACAAAACCAAACATATCCCACCTAAGCTCTTTTTATACACACATGAGTTGGAGAAAAATCATGATATCAAAGTTTAACAGATACGCTCAAGTAGAGATCTAGCTAATTTATTTACAAAAACTCTACCAACGTCAATATTCAAGAAAATGGTATATAACATCGACATGAGACAGATATGCAACTGATCTAGTTGACATTAGGGGGATAATGTTTCTAGGGGGAGTATTCTCACCATCGTATTACAGAATAACAGTGCACTACATTCTTTTTCCTTCACCAAGGTTTTATCCCACTGGGTTTTCATGACAAGGTTTTAACGAGACAATATTAACGCGTCCATACCAGTCCTAGTATTTAATTTTTCTTTCGCCAAGATTTTGTTCCACTGGGTTTTCCTGACAAATTTTTTATTGAGATACATATTGGACATCCAAGGAGAAGTGTTGTAAAGCATGATGTGGATACATGCTTGATATGAGCTTATCGCATAAGTATGATGTGTAGTTTCAAGTATGATGTGGCACTACATATCACACATGATTTTGTGGATGACTAATGAATGACATGTCATGCTTCCTAACATCTATATATAGGCATCATCCCATTATAATAGAAATTAGAGAAATGAAAAAAAATCCCTTCTCTTATACTATCAAAGCCCGTTCTTTACTTGCTTCTTCTACCTACTTGCTTCTTTTTATTTAACACCCAAATCCGTATGGTTACCCAACTAAGGTTAGCTCAGATTTTTATGTTATATATTTATATATATCGGCTATCGTGTCTAATAAATGAATACCTTTTCTGGTTTGATGAATTAGAATTTACCAGTCTTGCACACGTATACACGACTATGAAATTAAAAAAACGCAAAGTTTAAATTTAAAAATATATATGGGGTGAGAACTGAGTAGAGTAAGTCATACAATTAGTGCAAGAAGGTAGTAGCCATCGAACCTTTTTATAAGTCTGGTAATATAATTATCAATCAATATTTCCATATTATTTATATTTATATATATAAAGAGTAGATCCGTGGATACCCCCTTTTGGAACACCTCCTAGACACCCTATTTTTTAGAATGCCTAAAGATGTTTTAAGATGCTTTAACAGTATGGATGTGATTTCCTTATCATATAAAACATCTTTACAAAAACTCAAGTAATTCTGACATTTCTATTACCATTAAAAATATATTTGAATTATACTATATTGTTCCTGCTATTAGTTGTCAATTTTATTATAATTTTGATGTTATGTTTTATGATGTAGGAATGTTGGGATGTCCTAATAATTTATAGGTATGATCTAAATGATAAGGAGATCATATCCATACGGATAAAACTTTTTAAAACATCTTTAGGTGTTCCAAAAATTGGGGTGCCTGGAGGGGTGTTCTTAAAGGGTATATATATATATATTATCAAAAGATAATGATTCTACTTTAATAAAGTAAAGACAACTTTATCAAAAGAGAAATAATTGTGTCTTCAATCAGACTACTCCAACCATATCAGGGACTACACGTGGATAACACTTACAGTCACTCCGTAGGACTGGCTATTTAAAGAGACTGATGGCCCTTTTATTCAGCAGGTTATGTTCTGAGTGCTTTATTTTCTCCTAAGCTTATTATATCTTCTCCTAGGTGTTCTTCCCCAGTTCTGTAAGTGTTCTATGAACTATATAAATTATAGTTCTTGTTCTTGTTGTATTCATTTTTCTTCTCACATAACCCTGAGGGTGGCTAATTCTTGTTCTTGTCTTGTTTATATATATTGTCTATATTGATGATATTCTTTTATTCTCTACATCTATTGATCAACATTTCAAACATTTGAAGATTCTCAAAGATATTGTTGGGTTTTATATCTCCAAAACTATATGTAGCTTCTTTATTCCCACATTGCTTGGAAGAGTAGTTTATTTCCTTGATATAACCTAGGTCTTTTATTCACTATGTTGGGTGGGGGCTGGCCGTAAAAATGGGTTTAAAACTTTATTTGGCTCATGGGCTTGGGCCTCGAACTTGGGCTTCTATGAAAGAATTGATTTTGTCAAAACCAATTCTATTCGACCTGGACCAACTAGACCAATTCGAACTGAGTCTATTTAAACCTGGAGTTCCCAAGAGACCAAATTTAAACCGAGCATATTTGAACTGAACCTTTTCGGTTTTTGAAATTCCTCAAACGTAACTATTTCGTATTTAAGTCTTAAACGTTTCACTTCAGTTTCGAAATTTTTTGATGACGTGTCCTACCATTAACTCATATTACCGTTTTGAACTTGCTCTATATAAAGAGAAACTATGCCTGAGTTTATCAATCCATCGAATATACAATTCTTCTCTTCTCTTTGAATCCTAAGTCTAGAATCTGAGTGAAGTTGTTAAAAGTACAAATCATTCGAAGGTACTTCTTCCTTGCAAGAGAAGTTCCCACTCTACTATTTTATCTTGGAAGTGATGCAATAATCAACTGCTTGTAAATGGCAGTACAACGAAACGCCTTAAAGATAGAGACCTAGTCCTCGACTCAGCATCTCCTGATCATCATTTCGGTATCTCTAGTTCATCTTGCCACAATTGCTTTTATAATTCTATTAATCTCTGCTCTCGATAACTGCTGCAGAGGTAACTTAGTAAATTTTCCAAACAGATATTATCCGCAGCACAAACGACCGAGCCATAGATAAGTTTAAGCTTAGTCATTCACTATAGCAATATCATCAGATTAAAAAGAATAAAGCGAAAACAAAGATATATATATATAACAACTGAAAATATAAATACAATATCTCGAAATACTATACAGCGTCAAAAGCTGAGATCATACAAGAATACTAATACAAGAAGGAACTGCCACAACAACACTGCTCCAACCCAGCTGAGGCTCTCACCATACCAGCAACTACTCTGCCTCTGAAAGGAGAGAAAATAGTGAGAGTGAGCAAAACCACGGCTCAATGAATAACCCAACAATGCTAAATAACCTACTAATAAAATGGTACAGAGAAAGAGGAAAATAGAATGTGACAAGGAATATTGAAAGTACAGTAGTATATATATAAGAGAAGGATAGAGAAGAGAAGTAGGTATATAATGATGTAGATGAAATGATATAATGATATGCCAATGAAATGATTTGACATGGTGAATTAGGATAATCCCATAATTATCCCAATTGCTGGATGATATGAAATGATCAACCATAATCCTAAGGTTGAATGATTTGATGTTTTAAAAATGTGTACACAATCCTATTATAAATTGGTTGATCAACCACTAGCATGATTAACTTAAAAAGATCTTTAGTAGATACAAGGGGTACGATTTTCTGTCCAAGCTCGACCATTCTAAATGATATTACCACTTGATCAGAGTGTTCTGGGCTTTACAACCCACAGAGCCAACGTCCGAACTTTATTTACATTCCATGAAATTTTAACCTCACGGAGGATAAGACCGGTACCTGAGGAACTATCTCATACCATCCCACACTCCCGAATGGGTGATTAGGTATGATAGTACCTGTAGCCAATGACTCACCTACTATTTCAACCCGATATAGGAATCCTGGTAACCTCTCGAGGGTCAGCCGATGTAGAGTTAGTTTATGTATACGATCCCAATAAGTTATAAAAGATTTTTATATGATCTACAAATGCAACAGATCCCCAAAAGATCAAAACACAACAGCCGCTCACACAGCAAACACACATAGAATAACCACATGCATAAGAGCGTGGTAAAAAATCCTAACTTAGATGAACAACGACTCGACCACACCATCTAAACATAAAAGAAACAACCACTAAACCATTACAACATCAAACCACATATGAATAGTGACTAATTAACCAGTCACACATCAAAGCACATCTGTCTCTAAAAGACTAAAACAGAAAATCAAGGACAATACCACGAGAATACCACGCTAATGCATAACTTCCTAAAGACAAGGAGAACACATTCTATATGCCTAACAATAGGAAACAACAATACTAAATCAACAACTCTGAAGTAACCACTAAAGCAGAAGAAACAATTATAGGTTATAACTAAATGACAAACAACTTAATGCCAAATGCATAACTCTAACAAACACTAATTAAATTAGTAAATGAATTTAACAATGGAGGGACACTCGCCTGATATAAAGCTCGAATCTCAGCAAAACTATGCTCTGCACTCCAAAACCTAGTTCCGCCCCTCGGCAATCAGAACAAAAAAAACTCCGATAATCAATCAATCACAACAACAATTAATACAAGAACCTGACAATAAACCCAACCCAACAATCAATCTAGACCACCAATCTAGAGAATCAGGAAAACTAGGGTAAAAAGGGAATTGGGGAAAAACTTATAGAAATTGTGGAGCTGATGATCGGGGAGTGGTGATGACAAAGGACAGGTAACGAAGATGATGGAAGGTGGAGCTGGTGATCCTCTCTCTAAACTCTCTATCCAAAGCTCCCTCTCTCTCTCTCAAGAAAACTAACCCCAAAAGGAAAGAAAAGAAAGATTAAATTAAACAAGGAATACGATGGTCGTTTGAACGAATAAGAAAGTCGTTCGAAGAACTAACGCCTAAAATGGGTAGTAACCCTAAAAACATAATAATCGTTCGAAAGGTCGTTCGAACGAAAACATTCCCTTGGGCCAACCCACCAGGAGATATGTCAGTTCGTTCGAACGAGAACAGGGGTCATGCGAATGGATGAAGAAGTCGTGCAAATGGATACAGAAGTCATTCGAACGACTAAGAGATCTTGGGAAAAATTCTAGGAGACAAGTCGACTCGTTCGGACGAACATGAACCTCGTTCAAAGGACTCTGGAAAATCCCAAATCCTCTCAGATCCACACGAACACCCACAACACAGAAACAACCTGCAAAACACTAGCCGAAGCAATAACAATTCTAAGATGCAAGACTCTATATGATGCAATGAATGATATGAGATGGACACAAATGAGTGAAAAGGAAGAATATTAATAATAATAATAAAAGAATTTTACGGGACACTATAAATCCAGTGAAACAAAGACAAACCTTCCTCCCTTAAAGCTCACTTTGAAAGTTCTTTGTCTCAAAATATATCTTCAGTCAGAATTCCTTCCCATCGTTTTATTTACTATGGAGAGCACTAATCAGCTTAGTGGTGCTCATTTTGTGTAGAATTTTGTTCTCCACTTTTTTACTTATTCTAGAATTGAAGGGTTAAATGAAGTTACACTCTAAAGGAGAACATAACAGAGATCTGGATGCAATAAAAGGAGAAAAATAGTGAAAAAAGAAAAAGAAAATAAAAGACTCGAGGCGAAGATTCTTATAATGATAATGTGGTTTTAAAGAAGCTTTTCCACCTTAACCTTTTTGCTTATAATGGAAGACCAGGATGACTGCAGGTACTACACTATGAAATTTAAAGGTAAGATTGTTGGTGTTAAAGTCAACGCTATTAACACAACTGGTCTGGTGATGCATTTGCTAGTGGAGACTTACAAGAGATGGTTTTCGAAGGACCAAGGGGTACGTCTACTCTCTGGAGTCTCTTACAAATGTAAGATTTTCTCCAAATCCCCTATTTTGGAACATTTTAATTCTTATGTATGAGTTGTGTTTTTATAGATTTTAATTTGCAGAGACTGACTTGGCTTCTCTTTGAACGATTCTCAGTCTCTACAATTGAACCAGAAGCAGGTTTTGTCAAACTTGAGTTATTTTTAGTTTTTTAATTGGCTTGTTATCGAAAGAAACTTAGGATATTTTTTTTACTGGGTTTATTAAGAAAGCTGAGTTGAAAGAGATATTGATGACTTTCATGGTTTATATGCAGTTAATGTTGTATTCGGTGTTGCCACTGCTGTAGAGCTGATAATATAAACTACTACATCCTCAAAGGGAACCATTTTTGCATGGTTGAACATCTTGATGAGTTCATGGAGTTCACTGAAACCATATTTGCAAGTTTATATGTAAGTTTATACTTGTAAGTGCATCATTTTTTGGTTGTTTAGCATTTTAAGCAATCTTCGATTTGTTTTATATGGAAGGAGCAAGCATGCTATGGAATAACATTGATGTGGCGTTTCTTCAACTTGAAGTTCACTGTACATATTTTGAACTTCAAGCTGAAACTCTATTTGTCTATTTCGGCACTGGAATTTGAGTATATTCACCACATTTTAATTCTTCTTTGTCATTATTAGAAAATGGTGAAATAATTGCTAGGATTCCTGAAAGTGAAGTAGGCACTAGACCTGTACAATAATTTGCATTATTTGTTCTTTTCGCGGTAATTTACTTTTATATCATTTTATTTTTTCTTTGGACTATAAGCTCAAAATGGAGAGAGCGCTCAGATTTTTTGAGTGGTTGATGGTTCAAATCCATCTAGTCCAGATTTAATTTTGAGAGTTTAATAGTATCTATTTTGATTAAAAAATAGTATTTTTTATGGAACAATGAAAATTACATATGTCGTGTATGTTTAATTTAAAAGACATTTCCCCCCAAAAGAACGATACATATTATTGTTGCATTTTTTTTTCTTAAAGCACGGCATATATATTTGTCGTTTATGATAAATTTAAAAGTCATTTTTCTCTTTGAAACAACAGAAAGCATAACACTTGTAACCGTCGTATTTTTATCAACAACGACATATTTATATGTTGTTAAAGTATGACATATATAACTGTCGTTAACAAAAATGACTCCATTTTTTACGACAGTTGTTAACGACAGAATATTCGTCGTTATTGCCACATTAACAACAAATATATATGTCGCTAATAACCATTTTTCACGTAGTGATACCCAGCACACTTTCAATTCCTAAGATTATGAAATTCACACAAATCGTAGACAATTGGATATCACATTATGGTCATATCAACTATGAGGGTTGATAATATATATAAATCTCACCAACTACAAGCATTAATACCTAATTATTTATAATTTTATTGCATGAGTATAAATATCTAGAAGTTGCGACACTATACCACAAAATGCTACTGGACGTAGTATGGCGAAATATAAAGTATTCATATACACCAAGAATAAATATACCTGAAAGGACTAGATGACTCTTACAACCAGTATTTTTTCTAAAAAGAATATCGGTGCCAATTTACGAAGCAAAAAAAAAAAATGTGAAAAGGAAGTTATGCCACTATATCATGTTGGTCTACAAATGTCATATGTTGGTTAAGCCAATTTTAGCTCTAAAATATTAACATATCGGGTCAAAAATTTAGAAATCCCACTAATAAGATCATTACAACAACAAAAATAGAAGTCAACTCTATTCAAGATTTCTTATCTAGAAAAGAAAATCAAAGTTACCTTAGAATATTGGTCAGCTTTGAGACCCGACGATACTAATTATTATTTGGAAAAGGGATGCCTGCAATTTGCATCAATCACTTAACTTTAACTTGAATTGTAATATTCACAGAGGCCTTTATATTCTCAATTTCTTGTTGGTGTCGAGCTTCTCTCTCGCCATCTTCTCTTTGTAACTTGGCAAGCTCATCCTCATAGTTTTGAAATAATAATGATGAGGACCATGACCTTGTATTTTTTAGACGGGCAACTACTCCTTTGCACAAAACTTGTCCATGCCCATCTTCTCTAATCACATCTTTGAAAATTTTATTCCTTGCTTCAATATTAGTCTCTCGCTCTTCCTCTGGTAACTCAAGAAAACATCATCGAATTGTTTCCTAACCAATATAAGAAAATATGTCATTCATAATTTATGAAACTATATATATTACAAAGAGTCCGACCCCTATATCAAAGATCAATGGATACCTACTGTTCTAAATTTATTGCAGCGACTACATATATTTGATTTTTTTATTACCTTTCTTTCAGCTGATCCATCTTCCGTATTGTATGAATTATTTCTAATACATCGAGTGGCTCTGTAAATGTTAACTTTGTCGATAGATTCATTGCCCTCCATTATCTATTGATATAAGATTTTATGAACAAGCGTAAGAAGATGAGATATTTAAGTGTTACTTAGCTAATATGAGTTTCATAAACAATCGACTACAAAGAATATAAGTTTGACTTGTATCATAATATATATATAGGGAAAGGATTTAAAGACACTCAAAAATCAAATACTCAAGTCTCACTTAATACCAACCACTCATCTCATCTATAGAGATGAGTGGTTATCAAAATTGGTGATTTACTATTTAGGAAATAAGGTGGAAAACCAAATAGTGCAACCTGCCCCACTTTCTCTCTCTTCAGTCATGTCGTATTTCCTTCTCTCCTCCCCTAATTTTGAAATTTGAACAAATTGGTTCTCATATCACTATCTCTTTTTCTCTCTCTCATATCACTCTCTCGCCCATACTATTTTCTCTCTTTTTCTTATAATTTTCTGCCATTAGAGGTGTAATTCTTCTCTCCAAAGAACTGTAATAGCCACAGTGATAGAAGAAAGTAGGAAAAGTCTCATTTTTGTTCACAGGTATTTGGAACCCTTACCTCTCTCAAAGTTAAACACAGTAGTATGAGATCCCCAGTAGTATACCTACATGCTTTGTATGGAATATTGTGAAATTGTAATGGTTAGTATTATTAATCTTCTTTGTAATCCAAGATTTGTCTCCCTAGGCAATCCTGTGTATAAATTATCGATAATGCGTCATTGGACAATTTTGTAAGCGTAAGTCTTAGTCAGTACGCAAGAATTGTCGAAATCGACAATATTAGATATGTAATTACTCATATACACTATCGTAATTGTCGATATCTACTATATTTTTGAACTTAACAATAGTTTACATGCAAGTCCTAACATAAAGGAGTATATTGTTGAACTCGAAAAATTTCATTTACTTTCATCTTGTTTTAGGTTACGCCATATGTTGTAAGCATGCTTTGTTAAGGCATGAAAATTTCATAGGGTTTTACTTATGTTATTTCAGAGGCCTGACAAAGATGCTTAGTATTTTTGTATTGGGTCCATAAATTATTGTGTGCATGTTTTACCATGGAGGAGTAAGAGAGTTATGATAGTATTCACATTCCATCTTCTTCGCCAATTCACAAAGAAATCTATCCACCACTACAAGATGTTGAAGCAAAAGAAGCGAGGCAAGCCAAAATTGAGTAGGAATTAGAATTTGGACGACTAAAAAATGAGTTCTGGGAAGAACAAGATTTGGTATATTTTAATTCAGTGCGTGAGGAGCGTGTAATTATGACATTTTTAAGGTACTTTAACATGTATTTTAGTCATCCATTATATTTAATTTTGGGTACTTATGTACGTTTGTTTGATTGTAGCTATTGGAGATGGATATTTGAAACCAAGCTCTTAAAGTCAAGTAAAAGTGTCTCTAGCAGTTTATAGCACAAAAATTCAAAGACACAATATGTTTGGTCTCAAGATTGAAGAAATATATATGAAAATATTCTTGAAGAATAAGATTAATGAATATATTAGATCCAAGATCCTTGATGATATTTTATATTGAATATATATGCAAGAGTTTCTATGAAAAAAGATCTCTATATCACTTAAGGGAATTATATGTAAGAATCTTAGGTGATTGGTTATAAAATTAGTAGATATTATTGTGAAAATATTCTTTACAATTTAATGTAAAGTTTCTAAATTTAGGTTCCTTCTCCTATAAAAGGAACCCTCCCCCCATTGTAATTGAGCATCTCATATTAGAGTAAATTTAGAAGAAATAAAGTCTTAGTTTTATTTAATTGTCTCCTCTCTATTTTATTTTCTTTTATAAATAGTTAGCTAGTTCATGCAATGATCTTGGGAATGATAAAATGCTAATCTCTTCTAGCTATAACTAGAAGAGTAGTAATAGTTATGTTGTATATCTAGGATTAGTTCTCTTTTGCAATCTTCTAAGATAGCTATAATTTACTTCTAGACTTAACCATAGCTAGTAAGTGAATTTAGACTATTTAGCCAAAATTTGGTGTTATAACCATTAAACCAGATTTTAGGGCAAACACGGAGATAACTCTTAGGAGAAATTCAACCAAGTTTAACCATAGTTGGAAGAATTCCTCCTACACATCGGATTAAGTAAAACCTAATTTTACCAAACTTTAGATGCCTAACCATGGATCTAGGATTGATATTTATTTCGAAGATGCCCTACCCGAGATTTTTGACATGAATAATCTGCCTAGTAACTATTATTGCTTTAGTTGGGCCGAATTCTAGTCGCAGCTATTCTCTTGCTAATTATTCTTGTTATTTTTTTCTTTTCGATTTATCTCTTATAAAATTGTAATTTAGCCTATAAAGTATTTATTTTCCCAAACCTCTTTGTGGATTCAATCCCACTCATCCATGCTATAATTCGACAACCGTATTTTGAGCGGGTAAGATGGCTAATTACGATTGTTGAATTATAGCACGCTCATCAGAAGAATCGTAATCACCCAAAATTCTTCTTATTAGTGCGTAATATGGCTGATTACGATTCTTCTAATGATTCTTCAGATGGATGGCAAAAGGGTCAATATAGCTGGGAAAAATGTCAATGTAACTAGATTTAAATATGAGTATGCGTTAGAAGTCTGTGTTGTACAGCGAGTTTTTGTGGGGTGATTATTTACATTTTGTATCCCCTTTTTTGTAGCATGTGATGTAATGAAGGCTTTCAAATGAAATGAATATTACGTTGGACATTACTTGTGTTTAGTTTCTAATATTTTCTTAAATTACTTGCGTTGGACAACTCACAATTATTTCTTTTATGTGTCAACTTGTCAGTGAGATCGAAAATGGAAGACTCCGTAGATGAAAATTAAAGTAAAGTTATTCGTGATGAGTCCCTAGAAAGGTCTGAAAATGAATGTATTATAGACCTATTATTGGTGGAAGCCTCATACGAGGGTCAACATTTTAATACTATTAAGGACGCACGTTTGTGTTGCGAACGATATAGAAGAGGGTAGGGTTTTTCCACCAAGATACACAATTCTACTAAGCGTTGGAGATCAGATGATATAGTATGGATATAGTATGGATATTTGGGCAAAGCCCATGGGATAAATCTAGAGACTAGTGACATACCTGGCAACAGAAGATCATCTGATATGTGTAGGTGTAAAGCACCAATGAATATTAATTGAAATACTAGGATATGCAAATATGTCGTCACAAGTTTCACGAATATCCATAACCATAAACTCATATCTCCATGAAATCATCATCGTATGAAGGTCAGCAAAATCTTTCCAGAAGCAGTAAAAAACTTGACAACAACATTTGAGCTCCACAATATTCCGGTGAGCAGGGTCTTGGTATTATTCTAAAATCGAACCTTTAACAAACGGGATTGTTACAACTACAACACCAGAGTAAATAAGGAACGTCTTATCAGAGGAGATGCACAAGCTACGTTGGAGTGGTTTAGGAAGAAACAAACTGAAGATCCAATATTTTATTTTGACATAGAATTAGATGAGAAGAATTGAACACTAATATTTTTTTTGGATTGATGGACGTTCCAGGTACACATACGAGGTATTTGGAGATGTCGTCACCTTCGATACTACGTACTGGGCCAATGTCTACAAGATGCCCTTTGCTATATTTACAGGGATCAATAACCACTACCAAACAATTCAATACGGATGTGCTCTACTAAGGAATGAGCAAGAAAACACATTTGTATGGTTGTTCTATTCTTGGTTTAAGGTAATGAACTACAAGCACCCTGTTTCAATTATTACTGATCAAGATATAGCTATGGTCGCTGCTATTCCCAAGGTAAAGGAGTTCAAATTGGACAGACTAGGCACTGATCAAATTATTAATTTACCATATAGGTCAACAATATTAGATATATATAACTTCAATTGTACTTGATATTTGTCGAAATCAATAATGTTATATATGCAATGCGTCATGTACAATGTCATAATTGTCGAGATCGACAATATTTATTTTCATAATTCTAATATTATATATAACTCCAATATATTGTTGAGTACAATCATGTATCGACATTTTATTGTTGACCTAGGCTTCTGATCGGCAATATCATAGATTATGTAACAATACCTCTAAATTATTCTATGTTCTCCTGGTTTATTTGTAGGTCTTCCACAATACTAGACATCGATTTTGTCAATGGCACATCACAAAAAAATTTCTTAAGAAGATCGGCCATGTTTATCGGGAACCATCTACATTCAAAGAAGATATCGATTCGATAATACATGACACATATGAGGATGTAGAGTTTGAAACCAGGTGGATGGACCTAATGATGAAACATAAATTGGATGATAACCTTTGGACAGTTTTGTGACCAAGTATGAAACTATACTTTTAGAGGTATACTACTGAGAGAGTGGAGAAGACTTTGGATTAGAACACAAATATCATTAAGTTGGTCCTCATCAAGCTCTACTAAAAGATGCTGCAAAGATTTATACAGGATCAATGTTCCACAAACTTTAGGATCATTTTAACCAGGTTATCCACTTCATTGTAATAGAAATAAACATAGAAGACAACCTTCGACAACTTACGGTGAAGTTCCATAATGGTCGTACTGAGTCATTTGAGTTAAATATAAACTTAGACAAGCTAACTGGTAATTGTGGAGGCAAGTTGTTTGAGTATGCTGGACTCCCATGTTGTCACCTCCTGAAGGATTTTTTAAAATACGACATTCTTTAAATATCTGATGCTTTCATTATGACACGGTGGACGATGTGCAAACAAGTTTTCAAGGTCGTATGATGAAAGTCACATGGGAGGAGAAATCTTATGACATCCCTTGCGCCATAGCCACCTATCCCTTTGTGCATCAAAATTATTCGAAATGGCATCGAAGATGAAATCAAGTTTTGAATTCGCGGTTTTGAAGCTTGACGAGATTAAGTCCTACCTTGATAACTACGACAATTCTCCAACACAGACAAATGCATCACAACCAAACATATCTACTTCTTTAGCAGATTCTATGATGTCTGGAACTATCATTTTAAACCCTCTCGTTGTTCAAACAAAAGGATGTGCAAAGACTGATCACAAGAAATGGGCAAGATGGAAGGAGGGGACGGAAGAGGCTTTTATGAAGAAGAAGAGAACATGTAAAAGTTATGGAGTACTGGGAAACCATGATAAATGGACATGCCAACTTCTCAAAATGAAGATAATGGAATCAAGTAAGTGCATATTCGACACTATGCATAAATGCCATATTCTCTGAGATTTCTCTATAATGTGTTTCCCATGTATTTACTCCGTATTTACAATATTAGAATGAATTCCATGTAGGAGACAGTCATGTGGATTCTATTCAGCCATTGCAAGAGAATCCTGACAACCAAGACTTCTAGGAAAATAGGAGTCCATATGGCATCGATCTGTAATTGATTGTAATAAATATGCATTTTATAATTATTGTTGACGAAGGATGGTAGTGGTTTATTGAACATTAAGTTTAGTTTAATGATGAAATTTAGCATAATAACAATGAACTATTTAGAATTTAGGGATTGTGTCGCTTTATGCACCCTCTATGAATTTGAAGATTGTCAAAAATACAGTATTAAATTATGGGTTTATGTAATAGATCGACTATAATTTAACTAAATTGTCGAGTTCGACAGTATTATATACCCCTAACTTTAATTACACTTGGTAATTGTCAAGCTCGACAATATTACAAATGTATAACTCCAAATACACTATCAAAATTGTCGAACTCGACAATATTATATACTGCAAGTACACTACGAATATTGTTGAAATCGACAATATTTTATTTTTTAACTCTAAGTGCACTGTTAAAATATTCTTCACAACCAATGTGTACATGCTTTGAACAATAAGAAATGTGATTCAGATGAGCTAACTGAGCTGTGTATACTACAAAAAATAAATCAACAAGGGGCACTTTTTACAAAAAATTATATAATGTGATATACAAACAATGAGCTAAAAGAACTGTGATATACACAAATTGGATAACCATGTATACTAAACAGTGAGGTATCAGAATTGTGATATACAAACATTTGGTCGACAATCCTATTTGATTGTCGACGAACCAACAACGATCATGTTATTCACTCTATACCCCTTTACATTGTACTCTCTAATTAATGCCTTAAAGGTCCCCTTACCTTCACATCAAAATACCTTGTCAGTTGTTCTTTCACAAAAGCTGGAGGAATTTCCATATTTGCATGACCGCAGAAAAGGGTAGAAACTGGAGGCATTGGTGCATCAAACCTTGGAAATAAATGAACATGATGATTATCTGCCCCCAAACCAAGCCACTAGTACTTACTAGTATCCATAAGAAAGTTTTGGAACTTCTCTTCATTTGAAGTAGTATTTTTTTTACGTGTCCAAAGGAGGGGTAAAAATGTATATTCTTTAGTGTGGCTAATAAAGAACACAACTTTTTCATAATAAGTAGATTGTAAATGTGCCATATGCCTATACTCCACATGTTGATGGCCAAAAGAACACGCCTTCAACAGACTTTGATACGCCTTCTCATCGGCTAGAGTAAATTGTATACCCAATGTTTGGCTGAAGATACTCTTCCAGAATGCAGGGTCCTTATAGAGAAAAGACTTTAATGATTTCATTACATCTAAGAATCTATACTGGATCTACTGCTGAATCGTGGTGGTAACCTTAAAAGCAGATTGTTATCACTGATTTCGATGCCAACAACATCTAGAAGATACTTCGTCCATGGTTAGAATAAAACATCTCATAACTTCTTCTTCTTAGCTGTATTCTCCCTCCTAGCAATGATAACATTTTCAAAGGTTACCCCCATATAAACCAAGTCTTCTTGATAATCTCCCTTGGGTTCTTGCTATGCTATTGTGAAGAATCTTTCATTCTGGTTAAAAAGTTCTTCAAACGTTCAGTCCCACATGTCTCCCATCCCTTCACTCGCCAGTGCCTTCTTAAATGATTGACGCCAAACCTCATGTAATAACAACAACTAGATATTAGAGTAGATACTAATAGGTGCATCACCAAAGCTTATCAATAATGACATGAAATGGGGTGACATAGGTACATGAGTCAGGAATAGGTCATACCCATTCATTATTATTTACTTCCAAAGATTTCTTCATCTCTTCAGCATTAACCAACTTCTTACACTGAAAAAAGCTCCAACATTAGGATTAACAATAAAATAAACATTCCATTAAATAAATATGGAGGGGGGGGGGGGGGGGCTTACGAGATTGTTAGTTTCCTCCGTAACTCTCGCAGCTTCTTTTTTGTACTTAGATGTCCAGTTCAGTATCTATTCCAAAGACATAAAGAAGATGAGCATCCAGTTCAAGTTTTTTGATTTGACAGTCAATTATTGTCGATTTTGACAATACTATATTGTTTAAAAAGAGATAAATTATCGATTTCGACAATACTATGTTGTCTCACCAATGACAAATTGTCGAAATCGACAATTACTTAAGTTGTTATTGTCGATGCATTGGTTAGTTCGATAATATTTACACATGACTACTACCATAACCAAATAGATATTGACCAGGGAACACAAGTTGAATGGAACATCTGATTATCCCTAACATATAGCATAAAAAAATATACTCAAGTGCTTCACAAAATTAAACTTAAATAAAGTCAATACTATCAAACCTAGCAAAGACATTCCATTCACTTTTGGATTATCAAATACAAACTCCAATTCACTAACAAAAACTAATATCATTCATTTAGAATGACTTACAAAATCTTCTTTCGCAATTAACTTTTTCTTAAGTTCCTCATGCGCAGACAGCAAGTTATCATACTTCTTTGCTAGGTTTATGTCTGTCATATGCTGATGTAATTGGAGGATAGCTAGCTGTTCAAAACAAGCAGCACAAGAAAAATGTTACTAGAGTTAGAAATAATGCAGCCATAAACTAGTAGATCCCATACAAGTGTGGGTAAACTTGCAGGTGTAGCTGGTAGAAGTTACAAATCTATCTCTTCCATCAAAAGGGCATGACCACTTTTAGTGACTTATTTTCTTTAGACTATACACATTTGTAAAATAATTACGCCCCATGTGAGAATGATTAATGGACTCCAATAAGTAATAATGTTACACTCCACATTGCTTTCTTATTAAACTCAATGGATAAGCTTACATTACATTCTTTAAGGTCAAATTTTTGCCTTAGCTCTGCCTCCAAACTTGCATTTTTTTCTTGTAAATTCTTGTTCTCCAATATCTACAAACAAAAATATTATTACGAACATCATGGTTTGGAATAAAGCAATCAATGGAGGGTCGCATCTAATTGGCCCGGTAGATCTGTGTATGCTAGTACACATTTCTCGTCAAGTACATATTTCAATTGTATGTCCTCCTTTATTTGATCAATGCTTTCTCTTAGAAAATTACAATTACTTGTCTGAGGTTAAGGGGTGATGAATCAATTATTCTATAACCCAATTAAAATTGCACATGTGAATTTCAAAATTATCGACCCACTGGGGATTCAACAATTTTCTAATGTATCTCACTATATTATTGTCGATCTTAACAATATTACATATAGATAAATTCACAAACAACTACATAATTTTCGAGCTCGACAATATGATATATTTTTAACTTCACATATATCAAGTTAATTGTCGAACTCGATAATTAGATATAAGGATAACTGTGGATAAACACAAACATTAACTGTGGATAAATACTGACCTTCTCATTCAGGGCCTCTGCTAGCTTTATGTTGACTTAAGACTCTTGATTTTTATCTTCCTTAAGCTTCTAAAGTTCATCATTTAATGCCTTGATTTGCCGATCTAACCCGCAAGATTCAGCCCGTGTTAGCATGGTATTATGGGCATTTGAAGACAGAGTGGCATGCTTAGGGTTCCAAACATCCCAACATCATCATCTACAGCCAAGTCAATCGTAATGGGACAGATCATCGTCCACGAGACAGTGGTAAACCGCTTCAAGTATCCCTTCGTACATACTGGAGGCCCCTCTTGTACCCTCCGCTCCCTGTCAGGCTTCTTCAGTATCCAATCCTTCCACTTCTTTTTGGTGAAGCAATCAACCCACTCATACTTAGGGTTATATTTCCTCGGCTCTTCTGAGATCCAAAGCTTGGACACATCTAGACACAAAGGCTTTGTGAGGATGCCTTGTTCCCGTGAGAACTGCCGTACAACCCAATTTGGGTAGTAGGGCCGAATATGGTCTGGACTTGCTTGTGTACCATAAAAATAGGCGATCTCCTTGAACCCATGTGCAAAATCCCTTTTATCTCTATATGGGTCCCATACAACCTACATGAAAAATGAGCCAAATATATTATGTTAATAACAGGAAAATATAATGGAAAGACATCTAAAAAAAAAACTTTACAAAGACAAAAAAAATTGAGACTTGATAATATAATATATGCATAACTCCAATTGGACTTTATAATTGTCGATCTCGATAATATTATATAGGCATAACTAGAACTACATTACAATAATTATCGAGGTCGACAATATTATATATGCAAAACTAGATCTACATTGCCATAATTTTCGAACTCGACAATATTATACATTGCCTGATTCCATATACACTTCCTATATTGTCGACTTCGACTTCGATAATATGCACTTACATATTGGTTGTTTATCCAAGTATATAATAGTGACCAATAGACCTGTGTATACTACCAAAAAATTATGGGATAGTTCATATAAAAAACTTGTATCATCGACTTTGTATTTGTCAAATGCTTCCCTAAACTTTAGTAAAGCCGGACCACTGTATCTATCTATATCAGATCCGCCCTATTTCCAACAAGTACAGTGCTCGTATTGGTTGAAATTCATCTCCGTTGGTATCCCAGCAAGCTTTGAGAAATGTGCAAAAATCCATGACTACATGTATATAGATAAACAAAATCAAATTAGTAAAGGGATAGGTGGATGAATATATATAAAAATTAGTAGTAAATGAGTAGGGGAATCACCTCGAGTAGCGTGGTACAACATGCAAATTGCCTCCAATCATCTCGAGATGCTGTACCGAGATTGTGATATATGTGCGCTAGAACTGCTGACCCCCATGACCACTTCTTTGCTGCTTTGTCCTTGGCAAGCCCGTCCATATATCGTGCGATGACATCAATACCCTTTTTTGTGGGGAATAAGAATGATCCAAGTACGTATAGCATGTACGCACGAGCAACAAACCTGCCTATTAACCCCTTCTTCTTGGCCCTCGTAGCAGTACCGTCACTGAGAACCTTATCTAATTTATAGGTATAATGTTCTCTTAGTTTCTTCAGCGACAAAGAATTACTGGCACCACCATCTTTCATAGCCTTGAATCCTTTTAAATATAGTAAAAGATTCTTCTCGAATACCTTGTGAAGTGTGGGAAATCACCAAGTCTTGCCAATTACAATGGCATCACCTTCTGTAGAAAAGCCAATCAGTTGCTCCATATAATCCAAAGTTGGAGTCATCTCCTCCTATTTGAAGTGGAAACTGTTAGTTTCTAGCTGCCAATGTTTAGCAAAAGCAGAAATAAGGCCAGAGTTATAAGAATCATAGGATATGGCCTCAATTCTATGTAAACCCTTCAACTTAACCAAATCATGGACCATTTGTGGTTCCTTTGTAAGATCCCATGTTGACAGGTGATGGTGAACACGAAGGCATGCCTTCGCCTAAATAATAACATCGATTATGTCAAAAAAAATTATGATTGCCAAATAAAATTTAATAAATAATGGGAATAGAAAATAATAATTAAGTACTATACCTGCCCTAGCGCGATCGACCTCGCTCTATGGAACTTGAAGCTCCTGAGCAAACTAGTATCAATAAGGCCAACCTCTTCGTTGTTTGCAGCCGCCTTGCCCTCACAATTGCGCCCAGAACTACATTCATAATTCTCCCCAACACTATCTATATTAAAATCACAATCTGTTAGGAGTGTTGGTTGAGCTCCTAAAGTAGTTTGAGCTGACTCACTCTAAATTTGAGAAACCCCAGTCACCCAAACCTCATCACCATTTTCAACTCGAGCTCCACTGTGTTAAGAAACACCCTCATTTGTAGTTTTAACAGTGTTTGGAGGGGATTGTTTAACAGTGTTTGGGGGGCATTGTTCAACAGTGTTTGGAGGGACCATTGTTGTCGTTTCAACATTCTTTCTCTTTCTCTTATATATATGTAACTAAATCTCCAAAGTCCGAGTGTTCTGGGTCTGCTATGTGCAACTCTTTTTTTCTTCTATTGGAAGCTGTAGGAGGCACTTTCTCTTTTATGGTGTACCTGTACACAATTTGATGGGAATTAGTCTAAGTGTAAGGGAAATATTATCAAAATTGACAATATACTCCTATATATAACTCCAATTGTACTTAGAAATTGTCGAAATCGATAACGTTATATATACAATGATTCATGTACATTATCATAATTGTCGATCTCGACAATATTTTGTTTTATAATTCCAATTAAATTTGGTAAATTTCAATTTTTCTTAGTCTAATTTTATAATTAAATTATCAATTTTGACAAATTTTTTTTTAATTAAGTCCAATTTCATAGTTAATTTATCGAATTCCACAATACCAAGTTTCCATAACTCTAATCCCATTGCCATAATGTTGAATTCGACAATTTTGTATATCCAATGCATAAAGGGGACGTAAACTAGGGGTACAATGTATAGATGCAAAAGAAATTTCCAATTTTGATTGTAAATGAACTATAATTATTAGGGATAAATGAACTACTATCATTATTGGGGGATTATTGTCAAGGTATAACAGGGAGTTCCAATACCTTCAAATAGACGCTAATTTCCACTTTCTCTATGTTTTCTAATATTTGGGACCCTAATATTCAACGCAACAACAAATTATTCTTCTTTTATCCCCTTTCCTGAAAAGATGGGGAAAAGATGAAGGGAAATCCCAACGAAAAGAAACTTGTCTCCCCTGTCTCTAACGATGAGTACAGCAGAGATAAATTGTCCAAGAGAGAAAAATTATTTGAGAGAGATAAATAGATTTAATGGAGGAAATTTAGGGAAGTTTTAGGGATTTCAATTTATACTTTAATGGTGGTGAGTATAACAGAGTTTGGTTTGTAAGAGAGAGAGATAGAAGGTGGTTTGTAAGAGAGAGAGAAGGAAGGTGGCTTGTAAGAGAGAGAGAGAGAGAGAGGGTAAGACAATAATGTAATGTTTAAAATCTTTATAAGAAAGTGGGAAAAGGAGACATCAATGCGACGTAACTGCCAGGTAGAGAGAGTGGGGCAGGATACACTATTTGATTTTTCACCTCATTTCCTATATAGCAAATTGGCTGCTATTGAGTGAGACTTGAGTGTCTCAAAATCCTCTCCGAATATATATATATATATATATATATATATTCCTTTGCTTTTACACGTGCAAATGTCTTCCTCCCAGTCCTAGGGTGATAAGTGAGGTTTGCCTGATTATTACTTTTTTTCTGCGTCATTGCCGGTAAAATGGTTGTCAAATTATATAAAATATAAAATATAATAGTAATATCTTTCTAAAGTTGGGCACTGGTTTGGCTCTACACGGGGGGGTATGCTTGCTTGCTAGATGCTCCTCATCAGTAAATTCAAAACAAAATTTATGTCAAATTAAAATTTTGAATAATCAAGTTATACATTTTAAAAATGCTTAACTATGTATATTAACTACTACCTTTACTGATTTTCAAACCCCATCAAGAGACGTATTACTTGCCACCTTCCAAGATAGCATTGTCAATGGGAACATCGCTCCATTTCGTACAAGGTTTCCTTAAGTGAAATATTCAGGTGCGTGAAAAAATATTAAGGTGCTAGTTGCCCAAAAAAGAAATCTATCTCGTATAGAAAATTTGGATATGCGTAAGGCAACAAATATATATTCAAGACAATAAAAGCTGACCTAGATGAGATATCACTTGGGTTCATTAGGTCCAAGTGGTTGGAAATCTTCATTCCACTCCAAGATCTTGATTTTTCCATTATCCCACTCGCTCCATGGTTTTGCATATCCTCTTCCATTCTTATTAGCCTTATTGCAAGACGAGGAACCCTCAATAATACCTATTAATTGTCAGAGATAAACAAAGAATAACATAGTTAAGGATTAAACATAAATTTAAGGGACAAGATTCTCATGCTTACTAAATCATTTTCTATATAAGTTGAAATTTTTTTTTGCAATAATATTTGTAGGTGGTAATCCTAACTAGCACATACTAGAATTTAACTTCTACTCTTCTTCACTAGCAGATCAGTCTTGTTAAGCTAAGCTTTAAGCTATAATATTAATGGAAACAATGCAATTCCTCTGTATTATTTTTTCTGCTTTGCTCTGATAGCAAATGTCATTGCTTATATGTTTAAGTTGGTTTACAAGGTTTCAGGAAAACCACAACATGCACAAAATACGCAATCCATTATCAAAAGAAGGGATGGAAACCAACTCTAGTCTGCGTAGATACATTCAGAGCTGGTGCTTTTGACCGATTGAAGCATAATGCCACTAAAGCTAAGATCCCATTTTATGGAAGCTACATGGAGTCCAATCCTGCAAAAATTGCAGTGGAAGGTATGGACAGGTTTAAGCAGGAAAACTGTGATCTTATTATTGTAGATACAAGCAGGTGTCACAAACATGAAGCTTCTCTCTTTGAAGAAATGTGCCAAGTTTCTAAAGCAATATTGGTCAAGCTGCATTTGACCAAACTCAAGCATTCAAGCAAAGTGTTTCAGTAGGTGCTGTGATTATTACCAAAATGGACGGTCATGCAAAAGGAGGTGGTGCACTTAGTGCAGTTGCAGCCACAAAGAGCCCTGTTATATTCATTGGGACTGGAGAACATATGGACGAGTTTGAAATCTTCGACATTAAACCATTTGTTAGCTAACTTCTAGGCATGGGTGACTGGTCTGGATTAATGGATAAAATTCATGAAGTTGTGCATATGGATCAGCAACCTGAGCTTCTGCAGAAACTTTCTGAGGGTCACTTTATTTTAAGGATTATGTATGAGCAATTCCAGAACATACTAAAAATGGGTCCTATTAGTCAGGTTTTCTCCATGCTTCTGGGATTTAGTCAGAGTTGATTCCTAAAGGTCGTGAAAAGGAAGGTCAAGTAAAGATCAAGCTGTACACGACTATGATGGATTCGATGAAAAATGAAGAATTGGATAGTTCCAGCCCAAAGATTATGAACGACTCTCGAATAATGCGGATTGCATGAGGTGTAGGGCACCCCCTTAGAGATGTAATGGAAATGTTGGAAGAGTACAAGTGTCTTGCCAAGATCTGGGAAAAAATGAAGGGACTCAAGATGCCAAAGAAGGGTTAAATGAGCGCATTGTCACAAAATATGAATGCAAAACACATAAGCAAAGTTCTTCCTCCACAGATGCTCACAAATAGGTGGCATGGGAGGCCTACAAAACTTGATGAAGCAAATGGGATCTTCAAAAGACATGATGAGAATGCTTGAAGGGGACAAATTGTTCCAAGCAAAAGCATTTCTGCTGGTTCACTAGTTTAATTAAATCATTGACAAACGTGGAGGATATTTAGTGTATCAGATAGCAGTTATAGTAAAAATCTAACCACGTGATTACGTGATGTCTCTTCATCCCCTGTACTCTACTCTTAAACAAACAGTTGACTATTTTGTTCATTAAATACTCATTTGATACATATTTGTTTGCAAAAAAAATAAAAAAAAGCAAGAAGACAAACTCCACTGAACATGTCTGCTCTACTTGGTGGTAAGTATCTTAGGATGGACCAACCAACCAGATATATCACTAGACCTAGTGTTGCTAGGCTGTGTATAAAGATTGACCTTACAAAATAATACCCTGATAAATTTTGGGTAGGAGGAATCAAGGATAGGTGGCTGCAAATAATTGTTTATGAAAAGATGCCTAAATTTTGCAAGTCCTGTTATTTGCAGGGTCACTCTGTTAAGTCTTGCACCAAGGTGTAGGCCAAGTTGTACACCACTTTCTTATTGCCATTCTTTCTCCCATTTGGTTTGCTTTTCTTTTGATGAGATAAACTCATTCCAGTAGCAATCCTACGCAGCCCCAAAGCATCCATATTAGCATTGTTTTCTTCGATCCTTTTTAGCCGAACCATATCGTATGCTATGACATCTTCCATATACTTATGACTACGTTTATTTGTCTTGATAGACCTGCAAAATAGAATACAAGCACATGAACACCATTAGTTTCATAAATATCATACAATAAACAATATAATATCATGTACATTGAATGGAAAGGGAGAGAGAGAGAAAGCTTAAATAAGGCTTGAATTAATCAACAAAAAACAAAAATAAAAGTTATAAAGTATTAAGCTTGAATTGATAATTGATAATTGATTGTGTCACGCCTCAAAATCCAATAATCAGTAGCTAGACCAATTACTATCATTCGGGATGTGCAGGTCGGGGAATCCAACCGAGCCATAGACCAGTTCAGGCTCAGTCATTGACTATAGAAATATCAACAGAGTAAAAGGAATAAAATGGAAGCAAAAGATATAAATATATACAACTGAAAATGTAAATACAATATCCAAAACATACAACGTCAAAAGCTGAGAACGTACAAAAAAATACTAAAACCAAAGTAGGAGCAACAATTACAACACCGGAACCAACAGCTGAAACTTTCAGCTAAACCCTGCAACTACTCTGCCTCTAAAAGGGGGGAACAAAGTGAGAGTGAGAAAAACCGTGGCAATCTAATGCCCATCAAGGCTAAACCACCTACTAATATAATAGGTGCAGAGAAAAAGTAGAGGTGAATGAGATAAGGAGTGTTATAAAGTGTAGTGATACATATGAGTGCAGAAAGGAGTAAAGAGTGGGTGAGTAAAAAAGAACAAAGATACATGTACGTATGAAGTAATGCGATGAAGTGATGATGTGCTGATATGATATGACGTGAGATGATTCTAAAATTATCCTGATCATGAATGTTTATGATATTGTAAAATCAAGAGCTAGACCCTATAAATCAATGTATTGGGTTGATCAACCGTTAATGCATAATAACCTTAACGAGACCTCAATTGGATACAATGGTACGATTTCTTGTCCAAGCTCGACCAGTTTAAAAGATATTATCACTTGATCAAAGTGTTATGGGCTTTGCAACCCACTGAGCCAACGTCTGAACTTTATTTCACTTATTCCTAGGAATTTCAGCCTCACGGAGGATGAAGTCCAGTTCCTGAGGACTGTGTCATACCATCCCACACTTCCGGATGGGTAATAGATATGATAGTACCTGTCGCCAAAGAATCACCCTACTATTTTAACCCGATGTAGGAATCCTGGTAACCTATCGAGGGTCAGCCGACGTAGAGTTAGTTTATGTATCCGATCCCGTTAAGCTAAAAGAATAAAAGAAACCCACACTGAAACAAGATCCCAAGGATCTGAACACCACAGCCGCCCCCACGACCCACACACAGGATAACCCTTGCCTAAGAGAAGTTTAGCAATTCTAACCCAACAACCATAATCTGGCCAACACACACAGGATAACCACTTGCCTTAGAGGATGGTAAACACATCTAAAATACATATGCAAACAGTGACTAATTGACCGGTCATAACATCCAACAGCATCAGTCTCTCCAAGACTGGAACACAACCGCCAAGGGCAACCCACGAAACTACCATACAATGCAGAACTTCCTAAAGGACAAGGGGAAACACGTCCTACATGCCTAACAATAGGAAACAATAATGCTGAAACCATAATTACAATTGAAGGAACAATATAGTTTAAAAGATAATCACAAACACCTCAATGCCAATGCATAACTCTAACTAACACAGGTTAAACTAGTAAAGGAATTTAGCAATGAAGGGACACTCGCCTGATACAAAGTTAGAATCCCGGCAAAACTATAATCAGTACTCTAAACTCTAATATCGCCCCCCGGCAACTGGAACGCAGAAACTACAGAAATCAAACAATCATAACAACCACCAATCAATCAAACAATCAAATATTAGATCCAAACAATAAACCCAACCCGACAATCAAAACTAAGCCACCAATTAGGGTTCATCAAAACTGAAATCAAGAAATCTAGGGTGAAAGGAAATTGGGGAAAACTTACTGAAAAGTGGCATTGAGGATCGGGAAGGTGAAGCCAGCAATCCTCTATCTAGAATCTCTCTCTAACTCTCTCTCTCCCCAAAGGATTAACCTAAAAAGAAAAGAGGGAAAGACTAAATCAAAACAGGAATACGATGGTCGTTCGAACGAATGCTAAAGTCGTTCTAACGACTAAAGTCAAAAAGGAAAGAAACCTTAGAAACAAACAACTGTTCGAAAGGTCGTTCGAACAAAAATATTTCCTTGGGCCAACACACCAGGGGTTATGTTACTTCGTTCGATAGCTCGTTCGAACGAGAACATGGGTCGTGCGAATGGACCATAAAGTCGTTCGAACGACTAAGAAGTCTTGGGCCAAATTCCAGGAGACAAGTCAACTCGTTCGAACGAATATAAATCTCGTTCGAACAAATACTGGAAAATTCCCAAATCTTCTCATATCCACAAGATCACCCTTAAGCCAAAGCAATACAACAGACACAAGCCAAAATCATCAACAACAACAACAACAACACCAGCCCCAACGCTGGCACCCAACACAACTCACCCACTCCGCCAACAACCACCAAAACCACCGAAACCCAGAAAAGAAGAACTCAAGACCCTGATAAGGGAAAAGAGATGCAGAGGCATGATGAATGGTGATGTATGAGGATGCATGAGGTATGATGCATGAATGATAATAATAATAAATAGCCAAATAAAATAAAATAAAAATCTGGGACACTACAGATTGAATAAGATTTTTCTCTTAGCTATTACGGTATCTCTATTTAAAAAAACTAATTCTAGAACAATAAGGAAAGTCCTAGAGTTTTCTTCGAGAAATGTACAACATAAGTTCCTGTATCAAAAACCACCTAAATTATCATCCTCCCCATCCTTCTCTATATGATCATCATCAGGAAGAGTTGTATCGATTGTTGTGCCATCTACCCCTTGTCTCACCCACGACATGTTTAAAGTATCGTCCAGTTGTTGCATGTTAAATGGCTTGGCTCGAGTGACTTCTAATTCTTTGTCTTGAACAGTTGAGTACCTATCGAACCTGTCTCTTGGTGACATTCCAACTACAACATGCCAATCGGATTCTAAAGGATCTTGTACATGCTAAACTTGTTCTATTTGGGAAGCTAGGATAAAAGGCTCATCGAGAGTGTTATTATCTTTGTATAATGAATTATTGAAGTTCACAAGCGTAAAGCTAAAATCATCTACTTTCTTTCCCCTTTGATTTTTAATCCAATTTCATTTGAATAACACAAACTTCATGCCATTGAGATATTGAATTTCAATGATGTCTATTAACTCTCCATGGAAAGTAATTTCTCCTAAAAGGTTACTCCGACAAGCGTAACTCATTTGCTTGCTTTTAGAACAACTCCACTATTTTGTGTCTTTCTATGCATGTCAACTTTCTTTATTCAAAATCTAAATCCACGAAGATTATAGGACTTGAATCTCAATGCATCTGGTAGAGGACCCAAGGCTAAACTCATGATTTTATCTCGTACTTGTGTTTCTTTTGCCAATTCCTTTACCTATTTTTTTAACAACATTTAATTAATAACTTAACAAGGTGAAATATAACTATAAGAAAATAGTCATTTTTGTTGACAAGTATATTACTTGCGTGATCTTTGAACCAAGTATGAAACTATTCATTTTTGAAGACGACTAACTTCATGTTGTGAAGTACGAGGATATCTTCTTAAAAGTTCATCTTGATGTTTTCTGTTAGAATATATATAAGCGTATAAATTTCATATTGATATGGAAAGGGATTATATAAAACATTATGATTATTTTGTTTCAAAACTTACTCAATGAATGGGGCAACTGTGTCATTGTTGAAAAGAACGTATCGATGAGCTTGAGTCATCGTTATATGTTCTAGTCGAAAATGTAATTTTTTACCCACAACACGACCAGAGCCATCCCTTCCATCATCATTTCTACTCGGTCGACTTGACTTGGTTTCTACATTCTCTTCCAAATACCTTGAACACAAATTTATGCATTCTTCTAAAATCATAGATCTTGCAATTGATGCCTCTGGATGGGCACGAATATGCACAAATAACTTCAGTGTATGGTGATACCTTTTAATTGGATACATCCAACGATAAAATACTGGTCTACCAATCTTTAGTTCATCAACCCAATGTATAGGCAAATGCTCCATTACATAAAAAAAACCACGCGAGAAAATCTTTTCAAGACTATAAAGCATAAGAGCCACACGATATTCAAAATTTTCCAAGTCGTCTGTAATATTTACACTTCAGCATAACACCAATAATTGCTTAATTCAATTAAGGCTTTTACAATATGCTCTGGCAATACCCTTCGTATAGCAATAGGAAGTAACTGTTACATTAGAATGTGATTCTCATGACTCTTGAGTCCCCATATACTCCGCTCTTTTGTGTGCACGGATTTTAAAATATTTGATGAATAACCATCCGAGACTTTGACATCTTTAAGAACTTTGAAGAAAATATCTTTCACACTAGTGTTCATTGTAAACTTTGCAGGAGGCATGTACTCCATATTTGCCCCTCGTAGTTGAGGATGTAAAGTTGACCTAATATTTAAATCTTTAAGGTCTTTTCGAGCCTTTAAATTGTCCTTTGTTTTACCTTTGGTGTTTAGGAAAGTAAACTGAACATTATCACACACATTCTTTTTAATATGCATGATATCAAGATTGTGGCGGATCAAATTATGTTCACAATATAGCAGCTCAAAAATGATACTTTTTTTCTTCCAATTTAGTCGGGTTGCATCTTCTTTCTGTAGTTCTTCTTTTTTCCTCTGCCTAAGAACATCCTGCTTCTTATAAACAGTTTCAATGTCTATATCATTTAACTGTTGCAGCACTTGAGATTCTGATAACTTTAATGGTGCATGTCTCATGTCAAACTTTCCATTAAAATTTAATTTTTCCTTTCTAAACCTGTGACGCGGTAGTAAGAATCGACGATGACCCCAATAACAGAACTTGCCATAAAACTTCAATCGTTTTGCTTGATGATCTTTATTACAATAAGGACAAGCAAATTCACCTTTAGTGCTCCATCCCGATAATATGGCATACGCAGGATAATCATTTATCATCCATAGTAGCTTTATATGCAACTGAAACAATTGCTTGCTTGATGCATCGTAAGTGGATGCGCCATCAGTCCATAACTCCTTCAATTTGTCAATCATGGGCTGTAGATTCGGTCCATTAATAAGAATAGACAATATTAAATTTGGTTATTTCATACACAACCATGGAGGCAAGTTGTATGAAATGACCACAACAGGCTAAGTACTATGAGCTATGTTCATATTACCAAATGGATGAAATCCATCGGTTGCTAACATAATTTAATTGCAACTATCACTCGCAAAGGAGGGATTTCGCTCATTAAATGTTTTCCATGCGCGAGAATCGGCCGAATGCTTCAGCACACCATCATCAATTCTTTCCTATGCATGCCATTTCATGAGAGAAGTTGTGTAGAATGACAAAAATAATCTTTGTAATCTTGGATTTAGAGGGAAATATCTTACCTTTTTCACAGCCACTTTTGGCAGATTGTCACCTTCAGCGCTATCGATAGAAACATCACTTTTATATCTTGATGTCCCACAAATGTCACACTTCTCAAGATTCCCAACTTCATTACAAAATAACATACAATTATTAGGGCAAGCATCCCATGTTTGATAATTGAATCCTAAATTCTTAGTTATTTTGCTAGCTTAATAGTATGATTTTGGAATCTTTGCATTAGGAAACACCTCCTTCAAGAATTCTAGCGACATTGTGAAAGAACGATTAGTCCAGCCATTAAGCTGCTTTAAGTGTAAGAGTTTGATGAAGAATGACAATTGTGTAATGCTCGTTGGACAATTCTCGTACAAATTACTTTCTGCCTCTTGAAGAAGTTCAAAATATTTGGGAACATTTTCACCGAACTCCATGGCATCTTCTTCTCTAGGTTCTTCATCATTGCTCGCATTCCCAGCACCCTCCATCCCCATTCCCTCTTGAAGCGTTGCAGTCATATTAGCATGTACGTTCGACTCATGATGCATATCATGATCGGGCATGCCATCCCTCATAATGCTGTTACACACACCACCAAAATGCCCCCCCTGATAAATTAAATCCTTGCAGCTCTTTTCAAAACTATACATCTCTATGTGAGTTAGAACTATTTGTTGATTATGGTATACTCGATTTACATATTTATTGCACGGGCAATAGATATGTGACGTTTTGATATTCTTGTTTTAAAAAGCAAAGGTAAGAAATATTTTGACTCCATCAATGTATGCCCTTGAATTCCTATCAAGTGAGATCCAACTCTTGTCAATATTAAAATTTTCTAGAATGTTTTGCCAATCACCTAAAATTAAACACAAATATATTTAATTTTAACAAATGAAAAAATAAATAAATTATATATATATATATTTAAATCCTAATGGTAAACATAAATATAGTTTATTGAGGAGAGAGGGAGGGGTGGTTTTCATTAGTCACCTATTATATTAATGTACAAGAAAAGAATCCAAAAGTATAATCTACAAATGTAAAACTGAGAGGTTTTTGGTTATGACAAGAACGTGTCCTCGCCGCTTGATAAAAATTCAGACAACTAGTTAAGCGAACGGCATGGCTAATGTTTAATAACAGTTCATATCGATTTTGGTTTGAATTGTTAACATACAATTATGATACTAATACTATATATACATGTACTAAATTTTTACTGAAATTGGATCATGGATATTCAAAGTTACTTTGACCATTACAGAAGGTGAAGAATGAAGATATGGAAGATATTCAAATGCTTGGCTTTTATTATAGAAAGGATAAAGGGTTGCATAACACTTTGCTTTTCTTTGATATAGGCTATTACGGATGCACTGGGTTTCAAACTTTCTGTTAACCTCGACACTGTAAGTACTAAAATCATGATAAATTGGGTAATGAAAGAACGACATAGTAGTTGAGTGTAACCAAATTATTGAGAAAGAGATAAAATTTCACTTACAAACAGTAAGATAGAGAGAGAAAGACAAATTGGGATTTTCCAACTACAGCCATGGAGATTACCCAATTATTAATAAACTGGGATTTTCCAACTACAACCAAGTTATTGAATGCTATTCTATATACTAACACATTTTTTACTTTGATGTTTCCAAGGAGATTCAAATTGGGATTGAAGTTCTACAAACTCAGAAACCTCAAACTCAACACTCCAAAATAGTAAGATAGAGAGAGGGTCGGTGCAACCAAATTATTGAACTAATTAACAACCAAAAGAAATTGTAAAAATTCTGCGAACATATGTAACCGATTATAGGAATAACTATCATGAGAAAGGAATTGTTCAATCACAACAGAAAAATTAAATACTACATATTAAACCTAGCAATTCTAGAAGGTAAAATATTAGAGTTTGAAATCGAAAAACTTATAGGAGCAATCAGCAATCGAGATTAATAAATCAGCAAACCCCGAGAGAAGTAAAAGAGATTAGCAATAGAGTGTAACAATCAGCAAACCTGAGTGCAGCAATCAGCAAATTAGATTGTGTA
This sequence comes from Kingdonia uniflora, assembly GCA_014058105.1. Taxonomy (NCBI): domain Eukaryota; kingdom Viridiplantae; phylum Streptophyta; class Magnoliopsida; order Ranunculales; family Circaeasteraceae; genus Kingdonia; species Kingdonia uniflora. The sequence goes on along the minus strand of JACGCM010001844.1, from coordinate 2,538,835 downwards.
TTGGGGTTTTGAGAAGTTTGAGCATTGCGGTGAAGAGTTTAGGTAGAAGGATTGCGGTGAAGAGTTGAGTTGAGTTGTAGAAGGACTGCATGAGGAGAGAGAGAGAGAGAGTAAACTTTTAATTGAGTTAAACTTTTCATATTCTATCTTTGCGGTGTTTTTTCCTGCAATCTCTAAACATAACCTATTATGGACAGTGGTTCAATCCCTAAATATAACCTATTAGGGACGACCATGTCCCACCATCCCTGAACTTATGCAATTAGGGACGGGTATGTCCAACTGTTCCTAAGCTTATACTATTAAGGACAGGGTGATTTTTTTCGTCCGATAAACAAAAATAATAAGAGACAAAATCAAAATTATCCCAAATGTGATATTATTATAGAAATTTTTACTCAGTATTTAATATCTGGTCCCTAATAATAATTTTTTGTTATTGTATAAGGCCATATTAACAGAAATAGGATTAGCTCAAATTGAGCATTATTATGTCAAACCGAAGGACATGAAAAACCCTATAACACATTCTAAGTGTTATATTACAAAGGTTATGCACATATCCGAATGGGGATTAGATCTTAGTAAATCTGGATCTCTCAAATTGAATAGCCAACAATATAATTATTAAGATTATATCCAAGTTTGGCATTATACTTTTTATTATCAGAATCTAATTAGAAAGTATACTTGGCTTTTCTGTATTAATCTAGAGATTATCAAAAGAACATGTTTCCCCACCTGGTTTCTTAATTGGTGGGAATAGATGAGACCTAATTTTGATGCTTTACCGAAAATCCTTTAGGAACCATTCGTCATATGGTACGAATTTCATCCAAAACTGAAGGGAAAAATTGTACAAAATTCACCTATTGGAAGAAATACTTTATGGTATTTCACAGAGTTCAAGATCACATAGATTTGGAAATAGGATCTTGAACTTTGTTTCGATGATCTAAAACTACCCATTCTGCAAAGAACCTTCTTTTATAAATGGTAGGATGGGTTTGAAACTGAAAGAGTCATTGAATTAATCAATCAAGTAACCGAAGAATATGTTTCATCTTCCAATGAAGAAACACATAAAGCAACAGGAACATTAGTTTCCTCAACAAATATTTTCTAATTATTATTAGATTATATTAAAGACCGTTACCCGAACTTATCATCAGACGAACACCAAGTCAAGGTCATGCAGACTTTTGAAGAATAATTTTTGGAGGAGACTTCACAGGCCTCACCACAAATAACTCCCACAACCACTCAAAGAAGTAGTGGAAGCCAAAAATTATACTTTTGCTTAGCAGGCGAGGGACAAGACCCTTATGATGATGAAGACATGACATTATTAAAATCTTCAGATCCAACTATGGAAGATTATTGGGATGCCATCATTGAGGTCCAGGAATATAAGCTAAAGGCAAAAGCAAAAGAGAAAGCTAAGGAAACTTAGCTCTTAGTGTGTCAGCACCGACACATAGAAATAGAAGAATCTACTTTATCTAAAGTAAGAGTTAATGATTATTCTTTAATAAAGTAAATGCAACTTTATCTTTACTTTATTAAAAGATAATGATTCTACTTTAATAAAGTAAAAACAACTTTATCAAAAGAGAAATAATTGTGTCTTCTACCAAACTACTCAAACCATATTAGGTACTACATGTGGATAATACTTACAGTCACTCCGTAGGACTGGCTATTTAAAGGGACTGATGGCAATTTTGTTTAACAGGTTATGTTTTGAATGTTTTATTTTCTCCTAAGCTTATTATATCTTCTCCCAGGTGTTCTTCACCAGTTCTGTATGTTTTTATAAACTATATAAATTATAGTTCTTATTCTTGTTGTATTCACTCTTCTGTACACATACCCATGAGGGTGTATAATTATTATTCTTGTCTTGTTTATATATATTAGTCCTTTTTAAACTGGTATCAGATCCATTTGGGGCTAAAATCAAAGGTTGCATATATATATATATTAGGTAAGATCTAAGTATGAATACTATTCATCTTTTTCATCGGTAGAGATATTTCCTAGTATATCTTGATTTGAAGGGGAAGGTATGAACCGTCACCCAAGTAACGTTTGGCGTGGTAGTCCTTAGTGGACATTATTTTTCTGGTAAATCGTTGATATACGTGTACCTAAACCTCCAGATAAGATTATACTGCTTAACATCTTTCTCAAAGAAAAAGATGAACAGTACCTATACCTACTTTCTTATATAATATTTACATATATATTAACCATCTTTCACATATGGATAAAATAGATAGGTCTTATGAAGACCAATCATCTAGATCTGTAAAAAAAACTTAGAATTAGCTGGGTTTGAATAAACTCAACAACTAAATCAATGAACTATACCATCTATCAAGTCCAAATTAATTTATAAAAAAAGTATATTTGACTTTATAAGTCAAGACAATATCAAAATCATGGAGTAATCGATAGCTCTTGATAGTGAATGTCACACTTTGAAGTTGCTTAACCTCAATGATGTAGAAAAATACTTCAAGAAATATAATTATCTGTATATTAGATGCATTCAAGTTGCATACCCTTAACTCTCCTAAGATTCAATTCTAGTATTCTTGCTTACTTAAGGGATGAAAGAAGCTGAGAGTTTAAATCATCGTTAATGGGAATAATTCAAACTAGTCTATGTCATGTATTTAGTGTCCTGGATTATTATTATTATTATTGTTATTATTTATCTATTATCATTTTATTTTATTCAATATGCATCATGCATCCACATACATCACCATTCATCATGCATCAATATCTTATTGCATTATCAGGGTTTTGAGTTCTTCTTTCTTCATTTTTTATTTCAGTGGTTTCGATGGTTGTTGGGCGGAGGAGGTTGTGTTGAGGTTTTGGGTGCCTGTGGTTGGCTTGGGGGAGGTATGTTGTTGTTGTTTTAGATGGTTGTGTGGTGTGGTGTGGTGTGTGATCCGGGAGGGGTCTATGAATTTCCTAAGTTTTTGTCAGTTTTTACTCGAGGGAATCTTTTTTGTTTTCTAAGTTTTTTACCAGTTTTTGCCTGTTGTATTCGAATAGACTTGTTTCTGTTCGAATAAGTTTCTATCTGCTTTGTTTTATTCAAACAGACTTGTTCCTGTTCGAATAGACTTCTATCTGTTTCATTTTATTCGAACAACACCTTTCCTGTTCGAATATATTTCTTTATGTTTGGTTCTGTTCGAACAAGCCTTTCCTGTTCGAGTAGACTTCTACCTGCTTTGTTTTGTTCAAATAGAACTATCTTCTGTTTGAACAGAGGCATGTTTTAACAACCAGGTTGAGTCTTTTCACGCGATTCTTGGCCGTTAATCCCTTCCTCGAGATAAGTATTAGATTTAGGGTTTTATTACCCATTTCATTTCTCTCTCTCTCATTCATCACTCTCACTCACTCACTCTCTCCCCCTCTCTCTCTCTATCTTACTCTCCAAATTGGAATCCTCTCCTCCCTTGCTCGTCCTTTATGAGTTGTGATTCGATTGCTGGGATTGATCTTTGCCACTCCTTCGGTGAGTAATTCCCCTATTCCTCTTCCTTGTTGATTTGATTTTGGTTTCGGTTGGAATCCTTTGAATTTTAGGGTTTGTGATTGTTGGGTTGATTTTAGGGCTTTGTGCTAGTGGAGTTGTGTTTGTTGCAGGTGTTGGGTTGGTTGTGTTGGTCTGTGGTGTTGAGGTTGGGTTGTTGTGTTGATTTTGGATTGGCGGGTTCGTCTTTATCCTTTATCAGGCGAATGTCCCTTCCATGCTAATTTCCTATGCTATTTTAATCAGTGTTAGTTAGAGTGATCATGCATTTGGCAGTGATACGTTATGTGATTTAGTTATAGTCTAGCTTCATTTTCCTTTTGTGTAGTTGTTAAGTTCTTTTTAGCTATTCTGTAACTTATGTCCTTTGGTCGTCTTGGATTCGAGGATTTGTTAGAAGCTGTTACGCTAGTTCTCACAGCTTCATCCTTGAACATTACAACATAATTACCTCTAACTTATTCTAGTGGTTGTTTATACTCAGTTTATCCTCAGTAGATGATTATGGGCGTTGAGCATCTGATGGTCTGTTTTAGGGCTATGTTCCCTTCCGTCATCTAGGAAGTGGTGCATTAGTGTGGCGTTCTCGTGGCTTTGTCCTTGAGCGCCAGGGGGTTTTGCGGCGTTTGTACTATCACCAGTGATGTTGAGACCTAGTAAGTTTCCTGTCCATCTGCTGTAGAGACTTAAGTACATAGTAGTTAGAGTGTTGGGTTGTAGCTTTGTTCTTGGGGTTTGTCGATTACTTGTTGGTTACTATTTTGCTTGTTGAGTTGTGTTTCCCCATGTCTTTTAGGAGTTGTGCTTTCATGTGGTATTCTCATGGCTTTGTCCTTAAATGATGTGTCTCAGTCTTTTTGAGACTGATGTTGTTTGGATGTTGTGACTGGTGAGTCACTGTTTGCATCTGTGTTAGGATTGTTTACCATCCTCTTTGGCTGGTAGGTAGCCTATGTGTGCGGTGTTTGGATTGTTTACCATTATCTGGGGCAGGTGGTTATCCTATGTGTGTGCGGGCCGTATTAACGGTCGTTGTGTTTTGATCCTTGGGATCTATCTGATGTGTGGGTTTTATATTCTTTTAACTTAACGGGGCCGGATACATAACAAAGCTCTACATCGGCTAACCCTAGATAGGTTTTAGGATTCCTACATTGGGTTTAAATAGAAGGTGAAGTTCGGGCAGGTACTATCATGGCTATTACCCATTCGGGAGCGTGGGATGGTATGAAACAGTTTCCTTTGGTACCCGTCTTATCCTCCGTGAGGTTGAAATCCCATGAAATAAGTGATATAAAGTTCTGACGTTGGCTCCGTGGGTCGAAAAGCCCGGATCACTCTGATCAAGTGATAAATCCTTTAGCGTGGTCGAGCTTGACAAAAATCGTACCCATTGTATCTAATTGTGATCTCTTTAAGGTTATTATGCATTAGCGGCCGATTAGCCTAATACATTGGGTTATAGGGTCTAGTTCATTAACATCATAACATCATAAACATCCATATTAGGACAATTCTAGAATCATATCATATCATATCTCATCACACCGCATCACATCATATCATCATATCATATCATATCATCATTATATCTCTATTCATATTCCTCTTCCCTCTATTCCTTCTCTTATATATTATTGTACCTTTAAAATTTCCCTATCTCATTCACCTCTTCCTCTTTCTCTGCACCATTTTATTAGTAAGCTATTTAACTTTGTTGGGCATTAGTGAGCCATGGTTTTGCTCACTCTCATATTTTCCCCCTTTCAGAGGCAGAGTAGTTACTGGCTTTGCTGAGGGCTTTAGCTGTGTTGGAGCAGTTTTTGCCACTGCAGATCTGTTTCGGTTATAGTATTTTTTGTATGGTATCTTAGCTTTTGACGTTGTATATTATTCGAGATATTGTACTTATATCTTCAGTTCAATATATATATCTTTGCTTTCGCTTTATTCTTTTACTCTGATGATATTGCTATAGTGAATGACTGAGCTATTTCCTATTAGTAAGGTTATTTGTGGGGGCGAATCCTTGGATTCCCCGACCTGCACTCCCTGGATGACAATGTGTTAGGTATTCTTTAATATTTGGATTTTGAGGCGCGATAATGAACTAGTTTATTTTGATGTTTATCCCAATCTAACCCTATCCCTTATGGATAGATATATGTTTGATGTTATAAGTCTTACAATTCAAATTCAGGAATATGATTTTGTTCCTGGAGCAGAAGTCATAGCAGTCATTTACCAGATTCATTATAAGGTTATGAATACCTTATGCCCTAGAGCTATCCTGAAAAGTGAACCAGATAAAACTGTAGCTATGTATAGTAACTATTTGACAACTAATATTGCTGTCAACAGACTTATTAATTGGGATAAGCTCAGTATCCTAACAAAATGGACACTTCCTAAGGCTATAGTTTCATGGCCAAGATTCAATAACCAGGTCAGTCAAATCACCCAAACCCCTGGTAGAAATGTTAAAGTAATATTTGCTTCTAATCCTATCAAACTCTCCCTTAATCGGAGTACGTCTAGTACTAAAATGGCAAGTAAAGAAGATATTACTTACCATATTTCTTGCTCTTCTTCTAGGCTATCTATGTCTAGTAAAAGAAACTCTACATCTGAATAAATTTTTAAAGAAATTAGTATTTCTGATTAATAGATTCCACATGGAGTTTATACTAATCCCTTTGCCAGTACCAGGACAAAAGTAGAAAGACCTACTTTTCCTGTATTAGAGGCAAGTTTTTATGTTTTGTTATTTATAGATTTTAGCCCCAATTCTTTTATTTGCCAACTAATGAGCAAAAAATTCATGTCTCCTGGCCATGAAGAGTTTAGAACATAGTATTTCTAAAATTTTAATAAAGAAGAATTGACTTTAATCAAAGAGTTATACTACCATGAGATTGAGCAAAGTAAGGAGGTAACATTATTTTGTGATTGGTTCATAGAATGGTACCCCCATCAACCATATCTCATCAATAACATAAAGGATTTCACCAAGAAATTGGTAAAATTGGATGGTACAGAAGTCTAATTTGTGTACCTACCCTCCCCCTGAATATCTCTAATTAAGTAAAGTAAGTAATGACAAAAAGGCTTTGGAAGCTAACGCCTTTACTCACCCCAATAACCAGACAACTGATGTTAATCACGTTATCAAACAGAATAATTGGATAAATTTGACTCTTCAAATGATTGGTAATCAACTAAATCGAATAAAAGATCAAGTCTAAAGAAAAAGTAGTTAAAGTTCTTATGATATTATAACAAGTATAACCTCTAGCCTGCATAAAGATGATATTAAGCCTACCCTTCTTGTACATGACTTTAAGCTTTCAGATTCTCAGGATTCTGAATTGGTCGACCTGCTTGTTGACAGATTAAAGATGTTTTGTGACAACACTTTGGGTAGGGGCACCACATCAAAACCTCCTTCAAGATCCTCAGATTCCTCTGATAGTGAACCAAAAAAATCAAATTCAGGCCATTGAAGCAAGGCATTATAAGATTGAATATGATCTGTCAGGCTTAAAAACTTATTATAAAAGACCTATACCTCAAGATCTTTTATTTGAAAAAGATTTTTTCTATAATCAAAATTCATTTAATGGAGGAACCATTTATGAATAGAATGTAGATGGGTTATCTGTATTAAATTTATAAAATTATTCATAAAATGTTGATGTATGCTATTATCTATAAGGCTGCTGGGAATGATGATGATAATGTAGCAAAATTTATTGCTAATGGTTTCATAGGAAGTCTTAAAAGCTGGTAGGATAATGTTATCACTTCTTCTCAAAAGCATGGGATCCTTATGGCAGCTAAAATTGAAGGAAATAATATTTCAGTTAAGGATACAGTCTATTCCCTTGTTCAAACCATAATCATACACTTTATGGGACTTTCTCCGCAGAGACATGAGAGGAATATAAAACTTTTACAAAGCCTTAGATGTCATTCTCTAACCTATTTTAGATGGTATAAGGATATTTATATCTGTAAGGTAATGCAAAGAAGTGATGTAAATGCTAAGCATTGGAAAACCAAATTAATTGATGGTTATCCACCCTTGTTCGTAGAGAAGGTTCGCCAAAAACTAAAAGACCAGCATGATGGTAATTCTATATCTTACCATAGTCATACTTATGGTCATCTCATCAATACTTGTACTTAAGTTGGTATCAGTATCTGTAATGATATGAAACTTCAGTACTAACTTAGGAAACAAAATTTAATAGGAAAAAAGGAAATTGGTGAGTTTTGTCCCCAGCTTGCTTATGACCTTCCTGTAGATTGTCCTAAGAAGCACATGAAAGTGAAAAATATTCTTCTCAATCTAGAAAAAAAAAATAGAATAAGAAGTATAAGGATCATGATGATTCTTATTGCAAAAAACCTAGAAAAATAAAAAGACGAGAGATAAATCTTATACTAGCTCGTCTAGGAAATCTGAAACCCGTACTTGTTACAAGTGTGGTAAAAAGGAACACTTGGCAAACAAATGTACCATTAAATGAAAGTTGCAAGAACTCCAACTAGATGAAGGATTGAAACTTCAGTTTAATAAACTATTGATTAACACCAGTTCTGAAGAAAGTTCTTATGATAAGGAAAAGGTTAATGAAATTGACCACAATAATTCCTCATCTTCTAAAGAAGGAACTCCTTGCAATAAATGCTCAAAATTCAATCCACAAAATTACTAGAAAGCTATGATTGAAATGAATGGCTTAAACATTAATACTCTGACAAATACCCAAAGTAAGATTTTATCTTTTGTAGATAAGATTTATGACCTAGAAGTATGAGCTAAATTTGTAAGTATTTGTCTCCAACAAATGTTTCAAGATAGCTCAAAAAGTAAAATAGAACTAGAACTACTGTAAGTGACAAATATGTATTATAATTTCTAGGATGTCTTAAAATGCATGGAAAGTAGTAAACCTATCACTATCCAAGACCTGCGTAAGGAAATTAATACCTTGTAATATGAAGTCAAGCAACTAAAGATTTCTGTCCAAGCACAAGATGATAAAAATAATCATCTCTTGATTTGTCAAAAAGATAAACAAAAGGTTCAAAATTGTGAATCAAATAATGAAAGCTCTGAGAAGAAAGATAGCCCCTACCTTAATCTTCTCCAAATAGTTGCTTATCAGAAATGGTAAATCAAAGTTACCCTTGTAATAAAAATTGAATACACCATTAAGAATGTCATAGCTCTAATGGATAGTGGAGCTGACTTAAACTGTATTCAAGAAGGCTTGGTTCCCACCAAGTATTTTGAAAAAAATAGTTTAATCTCTTACTTCTGCAAGTAGAAGCAGGATGAATATCCAGTATAAACTTTCAGAAGTTTTATCTACAATAAAGGTATATGCATCCCATCTACCTTTCTTCTTGTCAGAAACTTACAACAACAAGTAATTCTTGGTACCCCATTCCTAAGCCTTCTTATGCCTTTACATAAGATTGATCAAATAGGGATATTTTGTAAATTTCAGGATCAAGAAACTATTTTTGAATTCATTAGGGATCCCAAAGCTAGGATCATTAATGAACTAAAAATAATGCTTGATTTTAAAGAAAATAATTTGAATTTCCTCGAAGAAGAGTTCCAAGTCATGGATATTTCTCATAAACTTTAAACCCCTGAGCTTAAGACTAGGATTAAGGAAGATAAAAAACAATTTATTACTAAAGTTTGTAGCGACATCCCTAACACTTTTAGGGAAAGAAAACGACATGTTTCCTTACCATACAAACATGATTTTGATGAAAGAACTCAGATTCCAATTAAGGCTAGACCAAGTCAAATGAATTATGAATATCTTTAACTTTGTAAAAATGACATTCAAAATTTACTTGATAATAACCTTATTAGGATGAGTTACTCTCCTTGGAGCTGTACAACCCTATATGTTAATAAGAACGCCGATAAAGAGAGAGGTGTTCCTCAACTTGTTGTTAATTATAAACCTCTTAACGACTCCCTTAAATGGATTCGCTACCCAATTCCGAATAAAAAAAATCTTTTAGATCGACTTTATAATGAGATCATATACTCTAAATTTGATTTAAAGATATATAGGGTAAAGGATCTATTCCCCACCCCCCTCTCTTATGATACCCTTTACACCACCCTACTAGAGCCACTTATCTATTGAGACGAGTGATTGCGAATGGTGACGAGGTGCAAATTTTGAAAAATTGGTTTTGCACTCTCTCATCAACATGATGAGGTGTCGGTTTTGCTTTTTACCCACCCCCCTCTCTCTCTCTCTCTTACTCTCTTGCATTATTACTTTTACCCTTTTTATCTCTCTCTCTTTTCTCTCTCCCATTTTCTCAAAATGAGCTTAAAAACTGAGTTCCCACTACATCAATCCGTGGTCACCTCTCAAAATGGTGAGGTAATAGAGTAGCTTGGTGATAGGATCGAAACTGTTGGGATGGCACTTTTTAGACATACTCCACTACATCAATCCGTGGTCATCTCTCGGCATTATTTCGTTCTAGTAACCATTTCTATTGTTGAAGTTCTGACAGAGGGTAGCTTGAGAGGAATTTTAAAAGGTTTGTCCCACACCTTAGCCCCATTTTGTTCTCTCATTTGAATCTACAAGTTTTTATTTTTATTTTTAAACTTTCTGTGAAAACTAAATGTTGACAGGGACGGTTGTTACAGAAAATGTTCATTTCGTTACCAAAATAAATTTTGATAGGGACGGTAACAAAAAACTTAATTTTCGGTAGAGTACCGAAAATTGTTAACGAAAAATTTGTAGTCCGAAAGGGGAACCTACATTTATAACTTAAAATCATATTTTTGAAAGGAATACCACAACGAGTACCGAAAAATTTAAGTTCCGTAAGTATAACCACAAAATGTAATGAAAAATTAAATTTTGTCTGGAGAAGTTCTATTGTATGGGGTTTTTTTCTTCATTTTTTCTGGTCGTAATATAACCATTTCTAAAGTTGTATGTGTTCGGTATGTCGAAGATTGGTTGGGAGCGCATTATCATTGATGGGTGCTATTTTGATCTGGCGTTTCTTCTGTGGTTATCTGGGAAGAGAGAATCATCCATCTGATTTTAGTGAGGAAGAAAAGGTAGAGGGTAGTACAATTTTGAGGCCTTCCCCAATGGCTGAGGGGCAAGAAGCTTGGCCGACATTGCATGAGGGATGCGATTTATTTTATGAATCTTCAGAAGACGACTTGAAAACATCAATGAGTTATTGGACTCCGTAGTAGTAATTGTGAATGAATGTAATTTTCTTTGGTGTTTCAGAAAAATCAGTTATCTGAAACTAGAGTGACGAAACTCACCCTTCCGTAGTTGATGTTACGGAATCTTATCATTTTGTTTCTTTGTTTCGAAAAAATATTATCACTATGTGAAAATTAGATATTAGCGACATTTGTGCACAACAATTAACAACTGTTATATATGTTGCAAAACTGACCAAATTTGCGACATATATATCTTAAGTAAAATAAATAAAATGTGGTATTATGTCGAAACTATCTCTTGAATTGCCGACTATTTTATATGTCGTGTTCTTGATGTCTTAAGGACATATAATAATGTGGCTTTATTTTTAAGAACATCTCCTACAGAGAAGGCATGCTATTCCAATTTTGAATACTAGTATCTAGAATAGCATACTACTTTGGTCTAATAGATTTCTCTCCAAATTCAGCTTTTTATTAAAATTGGGACCCACAATATTTCTTTATTAGAGAGAGAAAAGAAAGGAAGATAAGAAATATTTGTAGGGGACTCACAAAAGTAGTATGCCCAAGTTTCGAATTTACATACTTTGGAAGGGTATGGGGGTGAGTGTGCTGAGCACCATACCCCTGTTGAAATAGGTTTTTGCAAAAGTATTTGAAAAGTGTAATAGCATACCATACTGTTGGAGATGCTCTAACGATGATTAAACCCCTAAACTGCTTTGATTAAGTTTCTTATGTATCCCGCACCCCTCCACTTCTCTATTCTCTTATCCCAAAACTCTTAACAAAAATTAGTTTATCTAAGAGTAGTAGAACCATTGCACTGTGATCAGTAGAAACATTGCTTTGAATCATCACAGTGTTTCTAATTTTGTTGCTAGTGTTTCCGATTGATTGAGCAGGAATTATAGTGGCTCTTAAGAAAACTAGGTTTCTCTCACTCTCTACTATAATTCAATAGTACTTTTGGGGGCGATGGGTATCATCTAATCTCAATTTGGATGTTTACTAATGATTTTTTCTTATATGTGAAATTAGGTTTATCATTCGGTGTTTGTGATCTTGTAAAAAAATCCTCAATTCTGAATTAAAGTTAAAAGATGATGTTGTTAGTGAAAGCAAGTCCAAACAGAGAGGAAAGTCTTAAATTACTATTACCCATCAGCTTTTAATCATTCAAAACTACCTCAGAGAAGGGAACCAAGTTCTTTACGAAGATGTTGTCGTTAGTAAGGTGTATTGTTGTTAATTGACTCACATTGCTCAAGTAGCAACCCGGTTTAATTTTCATGCCAGTGGTAAATCAATTTGCTCCGTCTCATACAATCATTCTTTGCTATTTTTCACTTTTCAAGTTGCAAATAATTGGATTTTAGACCACTTTCCTAATCAGTTGGATGTACAATATGTGTAAAGGTAGATTATTTTTTTTTGTTTATTGAAGTCTACTCTGTCGCTAATCTTGAAGTTCACACTATCTTTCTCATGCCTTTATCTAGCACACAACTTAAGGAGGCCCTGGCAGTTTATCTAATGGCCTTAAACATGAGGGAGTAATCCACAATACGATGAAAACGCTCTAGTTAGCTAAAAAGTCTGAAGAACACAAATTCGATGGGAAAAATAAGCTTCAATTGCTTAAAAAAATGAGCTTAACCTAGATCTAACATTTCCTAGTCTTGCCCTTCATAAAAGGTTACAAACCCTAGTTATAAATCTCTCAGATCTAAAAGAAACTCTAAAACAATGATCTACGTCTAGATAATTAACTCTAGCCTAGGCTTTCCCTTTTATAGAGGTTACAAGTCCTAGCTACAATCCAACTCGAAATCCAACTCTAATCCAACTCTAAAAGGTATTTAAAACTCTTAAAGTAGAACTAGAATTACGATTGTCGTTCGAACGAAGGAATACCTCCCCTAGAACTTTGGCTCATGGGTTTAAGTCGTTCGAACGACTCAACCTCATTCGAATAACTTTGGCAAAAACTCCAGTTTTTCCTAGATCCTCTTGGATCATGGCTCCCCCATTTAGGAGGCTTGAGCTCCCACTCAAGCCTGAACTGGAGATGCGGGAATTCTCTAGATCCTCCTAGATCAGGGAGAAAGAAACATATTTGTCAACTTTAAGATGTTACTGGACATCAACGTTACACACATTGTCGGTCTCAATGGTATGAAATGACTTAGACCCTTCTTCTCAATGACTTTATATTTTATTCAATTTTAACTTGAATTTGAAATTTTTCAATAAACTAGCGATTTGTGTAGTTCATATTCTTGTGAAGAACTCCCATTGACAGAGAGTTTTTCTGGCAGTGTGGCCTTAGTATGGCTTCCTTGAACCTATAAGTACACCGTTAAAGCTCAATTCCAGTCTCATGAAGCCTTTAATGTAAAGTTACATTTAAGTGCTGAATTATAACTAATGCCACCATTACCCGCTTTAAGTAGTATTGTTTTTGTTTTGATTTTTATTCATCGTAATGCACCTTTTCAGAGTTTTCCCAAAATCTTTCATAACAATTTTGACAATGATGCTAAGTAAGTTTCATTTCTATTTTTCTCTAATAGTTTAGATGTTTTAGATTGGTGGCACTTTTTAATTATAATACGTACCTTATTTTGGTCCATCCATTGCAGCAAAGTAACAAAGTGAGAAAGATGAAGCAACCATTTCCTCTAAGATATAGGAATTGTAGGGACCTATCCCTGAATCTAACCTCAAATTGAGCTATTCCAGTTCAAATTACCTCCATGTCGGACTCATGCATTCTACATGTGACATAAATAGTCGGCATTGACACCTATCCCACGAAGTGATGAAAAACGTGGGTCGAGCATAGCAAAAAAGCATGAACAAGTCAAATACATTTGTCTCTCATGATCTCAATAGTTACTCAGTCAAATACCACTTACCACATTGTTCGGAGAACGTGCTTCAGCACGATGAAGAATTGCGGACAAGGCCTATATAAAGATTTTTTTTTCAGAAGAGACAAGACCTAAAAAATATATGAGAAATCACCAAGAAAACTATATTTTTTTTATTCTCAAAAATACTAAACTTCTTATTTACAAGATCAAGTATTTATAGTTCGAGAGATCACTTGTAATAAGATATCAGTCTCAAGTAATAAAAGTCACTGTTACAAAAGCCCTCAATTCGAGGTCATAGTTTTTTACCTATTCAGAGGTTTTCTACGCTAAAATACTCGTGTCATTTCTTATTTCACATTAGTTTTTGTCATAGGAATATTGGTGTAAGAGCTAATTTTGAGCCATCTCGAGGTTATAGAATTAGGCCATTACATTTGGCGCTGTCTAAAGAAAATAAGATATTTCCACGATATCCAAAGGCATACATACACTCTATTACCAATTTCAATCATGCTCACTTTCAGACGACCAACAACTGGAATCCAACTCGATCTTTTAGTTGAGCCAGAACAACTTACAGAGCTACGGGCGACTCTCAACGCCAAAACAGAGAAGCGCAATTAACTCGAATGTCAATTAGCTCTTGACCGAGAGCTTCATGTGAAAGAGCACGAAGCTGAGCGACATGCTCGTTTCACAGTGTTCAAATGACATAAATACAAGATGACAACCATGCAGACTGCCTTACAAGCTCTACAAAATACTCAGGCTCCTCCAAAAAGAGATCGCGATCAATTGCTAGAAACCTCCCAAGTTTTTGCGTAGGAAAGGTTGGGACCTCGAGGAGCCACCAGTAAAGCTATTTCTAGAAATATGCAGTACGAACCTCAGACTTCCATTCATTTGGGTGGTAAAGTTCAATCTGAGATCTGTCGAGGTCACCAATTTTCCATACGTCAGGAGGAAGAACTTCGACCTCAACCTCGAGTTCCAACGCGTAATCGTTTGAGTGAAGGTACCAGTACTCACTATCTTTAACCTCCTCGTCAAGCCACTCAACCGACACGTCAATATGTTACACAAGAGCATATGGATCAGCGTATTAAGGAGTTGATCGAAGCACAAGTTCTGGGCACTATAAACTACCTTACCAATTTACAAGGAAGTCCAATTGCCAAAGAACTATTTGATATGGAAATACCGAAAGGTTTTCATACTCAAAAAATTCATAAATACAAGGGCACCAATCCAAAGGAGCACTTTCAACAGTACCGTGATTCATTAGGGTTGTATTTCCACCTCAACCACATCCTCTGCCATTTGTTCATAACAAGTCTATAGGAAGAACCGCTCTGGTGGTTCCACTCTTTACCTGAAGGCTCCATATATGCATTCGACCAGCTGTAAAAACAATTCATCAAGATGTATGCTCATAAAAGAGACAAAGAGGAGAATTTATATTCTCTTATCAGTCTTAAGCAGTCACGCGGAGAGAAGCTCGAGGCTTTTGCGAAGATGTTTTTAGAACTCGCGTGTAAAGTAGACAATCTCGATCAGAAAACAATTACTATTACTTTCACCAATGCACTCTAACTTGACTATAAAGCCAAAAAACACCTCTTCTTAAACAAACCTACGACCTTGGAAGATATGATAACCGAGGTCAATAGTTATGTCGACCTGGAAAGGATGATGTCCAAAAGACATAAATCTACTAAATCCATCCTAACCACGAAAGGTCCATCTACAGATCGAATCACTGAATAAAAGGAGGATCAGGGTGATCAAAAGCGCTTCAAGAGGAGCATTGGCAACCCTCTGAAAAGCAATTTACTACCCAAACTGATCCACCTAAGGATAAATGCTCGAATCTTTACAATTTTACTAATCCTCTCCAAGAATAAACTCTACCGTCTCTCTCAACCATTGAAACCAATTGAGAACCACCCGTACTGCATGCATCATAAGGTAAACCATCATTGTACTGACAATTGCTATACTTTACAGAGGTTGAAGGAATATATTTTCAAAGAGGGATGGATGTTCGAATACATTATCGACCTGGATTCATATAAGAATAGTAGCTATAAAAAGCAGCTTGAAGTCGTCCAGGTCAAAGATCAAACTAAGGAGAAATATCTCTACCACATGCACCATAACAACATGATCGAAATCTATCAAATCACCAACTCTTACCTATTAAAGCGCAGGAGACTGTCAGAATGTTGTGATCTCACACCTCAAGACAAAGAAGCTAAGCTTCTGCCTGAGTCAAGCAATCGCCGGCTTGAGATCTCATTTGAAGATTACGATATTAGTCATGTAAAATTTATACATCATGATGCATTATTCATAATGCTCAAGATGAAGAAGTTTGTCATGCATACAATGATGATCGCTACTGGAAACGGTATTGAGATTCTCTTTCAAAGCACTATCGACAAAATGGGATTGGCTGATCAAGTTATTCCAAGTGATACCGATATCAGTGGATTTAATGGTTCTAAAGAAGAACGAGTAGGCAAGATCATCTTACCTATTACTGTAGGACCAGCCACCATCGACATCATCTTCTACATGATTAATGCTAAATCTCGTTATCTCGGGATTATGGGCCGCTGTTGGATTCACAATATGGAAGCAATTGCTTCCACCTATCATCAAGCACTTCACTTCAAGCATAATGATGGTATCTATGAAATCAAGGGTAGTCAAAAGCTTTCTCGAGCTTGCAAAAATACAGTCTCAACCTGCCTAGATACCACTGACAGATACGCTGTATAACAATTACCGAAAGCTGATCACCTTGATGATCAACCTTCAATAGAAAATCATACAAAATACGTCAACATTGATAGACCTAGCAGAGATATTTTTATCAGTACCAAGCAGGTACTGCATGATAAGGATGCTCTCATTCAGTTCTTGTGACTAAATCAAGATGTTTTTGTATGGACTTTTGAAGAGATGGCTGAGGTCGATCCGGCAAAGGCATGTCACAAATTGGCCATCAATATCAATGCTACAACGGTCAAACAGAAATAATAACGACTATCACCTTGCCTTCGGGTAAAGTTAACATGGAGATTGAGAAATTGATCAAAGTAGGATTCATTCGAGAAGCCAAGTATCCAGATTGGATATCCAACATCATCGTTGTCCCCAAGAAGAATGAAAAAGTTTGAGTTTGTGTAGATTTTACAGATATAAACAAACACACTCCAAGGATTGTTTCCCTCTTCCCAACATCCATTAAATTCTTGATTCCACAATAGGTTACAAACTCTTATATATGATGTACGGTGCTTCTGGATACAACCAGATTCTACTATTGGAAGAAGATAAAGAAAAGGCCACTTTTATTACTGAATGAAGACTTTACTGTTATAAAGTCATGCCCTTCACACTCAAAAATATAGGCACGACTTATCAATAGCTTATGACTACTATGTTCAAAGAACATTTTGGGAAAGTCGTGGAAGTCTACATTGACGATCTCTTATACAAGAGTATACAGTCGGCCAACCACATTATGGATCTCAGCATAATATTCAACATTCTTCGATTTTATAAGATGCGTCTCAATCATGATAAGTGACAATTTGGAGTACATTCAGGTTGATTTCTCGGCCAGCTCATCTGTAAGAATGGGATTGAGGCCGATCTAGATCAAGTTCGGGCTCTCCTCAACATGACATCTCAAAAGACGATGAAAGACGTACAAAACTTGCCGACAAGATTTCCGCTATCAACCAATTCGTTTCAAAATCTTTAGACCACTGTCGTTGGCTGCTCCTACTATTTTGCGGTTGTACCACGCGAGGAAAAGTTAAGCCAAATGTAGAGGTCCAACGGACATCAGAATGTAAAGTAGCTTTTCAGCATCTCAAAACCTATTTGGGGAGGTCTCCCATAATGAGCACCTCAATATATAATGAGGAGCTGATTATCTGCCTAGTAGTTACAGATACTTCAATCAACTCGGTTCTTATTTGACTTGAAGGAAAAATTAGAAAACCAGTCTACTTCATCAGTAAAACCTTCACTCCAAGAGAAACGAGGTATTCTAAATTTGAGAGACTTTTTCTAACTCTTGTTTACACTTTATAGAAACTTAAGCACTACTTCTAAGCTTATTCAGACAAAGTCATGATGAACTACCCATTCCGTGAGGTTCTGTCCAAAAAAGGAAAATTAAGGAGAGTACAACAATAGTCAGTCAATTTGGGAGAACATGATATCAAGTTCAAGCAATGTCATTCCTGAAAGGGTCAGGCTGTTATTGATTTTCTTACAGATTTTTGTGTGGAAGATCCCGAGTGGGTGGAGCATGATCCTAACTTTGCAGATGACTTACAAAAGGTCCACCCCCAAAGAATTTGATGAGTGAGATGAATGGGTTACAAGGAAAGGGTGGAGACTTCTTACAGATGGATCAGTAGGACTCGCAGGGTTAGGAATTAAAATCGTATTGATTATCTCTTCCAACGGAAAAATTGAGAAATCAATCCGCTTGGATTTTAAAGCCTTCAGCAATGTCATCGAATACAAAGCTCTCAGTCATGGACTCGATCTCGCATTTGAGCTCGGTGTCACTGAAATCTCGGTTTACATAGATTTACTACTCATATTTAACCATTACTCTGACTAATACAAGAAGAATGGCAAGATCGTCATTGCAGAACATTGATCGCATTTCTATATGCACAATCCACACTGGGGGCGATAAAGAGGAAGACGATGATTGGCAAAAGTCCTTCTTAGCCTACCTCGGTATCGACAACAAATGTAATGGACCATTTCTAGCAGATCCTAAGGAGTGTCGACAGCTGATCGACAACTCAAAGCGTTACACAAATAAAAATGATTCTTTATACCCTCATTCAGTCATGGGGCCTTACCTAAAGTACATCTCTAGAAAGAAAGTAGATGAGATGCTCTGTAATTTATATGAAGGGACTTATGGATCCCACGATGCAGGTCGATCATTCGCAAATAGAGCCATTACACAAGGAGTATTCTGGCTGGGAATGCAGAAATAAGCAGAAGAGTACTTATGCAAATGTGATACATGTCAATGGCATGGACAAATAATACGCGCCCCTGCGCTCAAACTACATGCAAGTAAGGTGTTTTGGCCATTCAAAAGATGGACATTCGACCTTGTCGGCGAATTTCCTAATTCCCCAGGTAATCGCCAATACCTACTAATAATTATAGATTATTTTATAAAATGGGTAGTGGCAGTTCCACTCTGTCAATCCAGAGAAGAAGAGGTCATTTATATTATCTTGGAACACATCATTACTCAGTTTGGATGCCCCTACCTAATTTGTATCGATAATGGGCTACAATTCGTTGGAGAAAAAGTTGTAGCTTTCCACAACAAACATAATATTATCCACTCACCATCCAACCCCTACTATCCTCAAGGCAATGGCTAAGTTAAAATTGTAATGGCCAAATTTCGTAGGCTTGAAATGATTAGGAATTAGCTATCACACCAATAATCCTGTAATAATACTCTAATGGAAAGTAAAAAATAGAAACATGTACTTTTAGCTTGGAAAACCTTTAAATAGGTAAAATACCACGACCTCGTATGGAAGATTTTTATGAAAGTAACTTTTTTGCTTGAGGTGGATATCTTTATTACAAGTAATCTCTAAATATAGAAATACTTTTAATCTCGTAAATAAGAAGTTTGTGTAATTTTTTTGGTCCCTGTCTATTATGAAACTTTTCCTTTATATAGGCTTTTTCCACTGCTCTTCGTTGTGCTGGAGCACGTTTTCTGAATAATATTGTTAGTGGCGGTTGACTGAATAGCTAATGAGTTCATGGGAGATAGGTGTCTTTGACTGGATAATATTTTTTAGGTTTAGCTCGATCCACGTTCTTGAGTAGTTCGTGGGGCTGGTTGAAATGTTGACTGGAGTGCTAAAAATGCGTGAGCCTGAGATGGAGGTAATTCGAGCTGGGTGAGCTCGACTTTGAACGGGATCGAGGGATAAGTCCCTACAATCGCCCACTCGTAACCAAAGTCATAAATGTCTTTGGTTGAAAAATAATGTGCTAAAAAGTTGAAATTCGAAATGAAGTAATGATGGCGTTTGACTGGGTAGAAGTTACGTGATATTTGGAACTGATGGGTATTAAATGATGATGCGGACATGGATGTATGTGACGGTTGCGTTTGAATAGTCACACCTGTAATAAATGATGACGCTTGAGAAAATGTACCTGCACAATAAATGCAGGATTATATAAAGGTTACCTGTAGAAAATCTTTAAAACAGTTCCTGGTTGTGTAACATTTTCTCAAACGTGGTCATTTCTTTTTTGAAATGGTGAAAACTCGGAGGATGGTTCTTGAAGAGAGGATTGCGTCTGAAATGCAGAGATTGAAGTTGAAATACTTTGGTGACCATTCCTTGGAAATGTCGATACCCGCTCCTATTCCTCCGACGTACCAAGGCTTATCGGAAGAGGAAGCAGTTGAAGCTGAGGAAAATTTTCGTTAGGCATGTAGAGTGTGTTCTCTTTTGTCTCCTAGGAAGTTGTGCATTCGTGTGGTTCTCGTGGCCTTGTCCTTGATTACTATTTCAGTCTTTTAAAGACTGATGTGCTTTGATGTGTGACTGGTTAATTAGTCACTATTCATCTATGGTTTGATATTGTGACAGTTAAGTTGTTGTTTCATCTATGTTTAGATGGTCTGATTGAGTCGCTGTTCATCTAGGTTAGGATTGTTTGCCACGTACTTATGCAGGTGGTTATCCTATGTGTGTTTGCTGTGCGAGCAACTATTATGTTTTGATATCTTGTGGATCTGTTGCATCTATAGGTCATATAAAAGTCTTTTAAAACTTATTGGGATCGGATACATAAACCAACTCTACATCAGCTGAACCTTGAGAGGTTACTAGGATTCCTATATCGGGATAAAATTGTAGGTGAGTCATTGACGACAGGTACTATCATACCTATTCATCCATTTGGGAGTGTGGGACGGTATGAGACAGTTCCTCAGGTACAGGTCTTATCCACCGTGAGACTAAAATTCCTTAGAATGTAAATAAAGGTCGAACGTTGGCTCTATGGGTTGAGAAGCCAGGAACACTCTGATGAAGTGGTAATATCCTTTAGAATTGTCGAGCTTGAACAGAAAATTGTACCCGTTGTATCCACTAAGATCTCTTTAAGGTAATCATGCTTAGCGATTGATCAACCAATTTATAATAGGATTGTGTACACGTTATAAAGCATTAAATCATACAACATTAGGACTATAGCAGATCATAGCATATTATCCAACATTTGGGATACTTATAAGATTATCCTAGTTCATCATATCACGTCATTCCATTAGCATATCATCATATCATTTTATCTACATCATTATCTACCTACTTCTCTTCTCTATCCTTCTCTTATATATATATATATATTACTATACCTCTAATATTCCTTATCTCATTCACCCCATCCTCTTATCTCTGCACTAGTTTTATTTGTAGGTTATTTTAGCTTGTTGAGTTATTAGTGAGCCATGGTTTTGCTCACTCTCTCTTTTCTCCTTTTAAGAGGCAGAGTAGTTACTTGTGTTGCCGAGGGCTTCAGCTGTTTGGTGCTAGTTTTGCCACTGCAGATCTTCACTGCATAGTTACTCTTGTATGAGATTTTAGTTTTTGCCACTGTATATTTTGAGATATTGTAATGATATTTTCAATTGATATATAAATCTTTGCTTCCGCTTTATTCATTTTTACTTTGATAATATTGCTATAGTGAATGACCGAGCTATTTCATATTAGCGAGGTTATTTGTGGGGGGAAAATCTGTGGATTCCCTGACCTGCACGCCTTCGAGTCTCAGCAATTGGTCTAGCTTACTGATTGTGGGATTTTGAGGCGTGATAGATAGAACGAGAAAAGTTGGTTGGTTTGATTGCTGAAGTTAAGATCGAATTCGAAGATCTGAGGACTGACAAGTAATATGACTGGATGACATCGTCCAATTTTACTAGGGCTGTGATAGATGTTGTATAAAACCTTGCTTATGAACAATATAATTATTTTGAATGTAACAAAAATAATATAGTTCAATCGGATCCTCTATAGGTGCGAATCTGTTTTGAGACTGTTTTAGCAATTAATTTAAATAATTTTGAAAATTTGTACAGTTTAGAAAATGGCGTCAATCACTATAAGTATGATAAGCATGGACAGTGAAACAAAAATATGCAAATAAAGAAGCTTCTAGTTTTGTTTTGTATGTATGGAAGCAAGAAACTGACATCATATAGAGTGAGTCATCATGAGTGTGGGAAGGTCAAGAAAAGATATAGAAATATGGGGGAAAATATGTTTAAAAAATTAAGGGAGTTGCAATGATATAAAGGTAGTTTTATTGAAAAGGTGTAAGGCATCTGACATAAAGAGTGACGCCTCAGTTTCGAAATCGGGGACTGTTTGCGTGAGGTGCAATAAATGCCAGCCGCTTGAGAAAGAAAAGATAAATAGTTGTTCTTCATCTCCAATCAAACGTTTTTCAAGTTCTAAAAATTTGGAGAGCACACAGAGAGAGAGATAAAAAATCAGGGGATTTGATAAGGAGTTATCTGAAGAGGATCAACGATTGAAGAGGGCAAAAGATACTGAGTCTCGTAGGTATCTATACAGCAGCGTCGTGAGGGAAAGGCTTGATGCAACTGCCGATTCTCATTCGGATACTGAAGGTTAGTAGAGATGTATGCAATATATGTTGATGTATATATGTTAAAGATATATGTTATATTTAAAGGATCTATATATATATATATTTATATAGATGAAAGAATGGTAGATACCTTAACCTGTATGTAGGTCGAGCGTGAGAGGCATTTGTGTAGAGTTAAAAACTTGCTTGTAGAAATTGTTTTTGTGATGAGTAGTTCGTCTGCTAATGAGGAATCGACCTCTGGTCGGACAAATGATTATGAGAGTGAGGTGGAAGTAGGATTGGAACAATTCCTAGGTTTTCCTGGCCAGTTGATATCATATCCTCCTAGTTCTGATGCCTTTAGAGAGTTTTGTAAAGCTAAGGCGGCTGTAGGAGGGAAGTGGGGCAATTGTGAAGAATATGCCGGTAGGCAGTTTAGGGGTTGTACAGTAGCGGAGGGGGAAGAGTATTTTTATCTGTTGGCATATTTGGAAGTGGATAAATGAGATAGGGGTACAGATGAATCGATCTCATTAGGATATTTTGATGGGGATGTTCGGAGTGACCTCTCAGAGGGTTTTTTGTGTTACCTATCTCAATTAGAGTATGGGTTGAGCCTTCCCCTCATCAATTTGGCGAAGGAGATTATGAATGCAATTGAGGCATGTCCTGTTCAATTGAATGAGAATATGTGGGAGATAATAACCACGTGTGACCATCTGAATGAAAAATGGGAAAAGGAGGGAAAAGTGTGGAGGATAACTCCTGAGGACACTTTACAGTTTTATGAGGTAAAGAATTATAAGGCCAGTGGGGGGTTATATTTCTGTGCGAGCGCAACTCGGCGTCGCTTCTTCGATCTGAATTCAGCAGGTCGAACTTGGAATGACAACGTCATATAGGTAAAGGGTAATTGTCTTCAAAGAGATGACAAAGAACCTTTGGACCTTCGATTTAGAAATGTAAAACAAAGTAAGTATAGACATGCATAAATAAAATTATTGTTATGTTACGCTGATAACTGCAGTTGATAATAAAAGATGTTGTTCATTGCAGGTATGAAGTCTAAAGTGGAGTGGAAGGAATCTCTGTTGGACAAAGTTGCGGAGGAGGAGACTGAGCTTGAATTTATGTTGGATGGACTCGGCCTGAGCAGAAAGAAGATGGTTGATAACAGGTCGAAAAAGGTTTGAAAAATTCAGCCGACTAGGTCGATGGCGGGTGTTGATGAAGGAAAAAAGCAAGTAAGTAGTGAGGAGGCTCGAACCAATTTGTCCAAGACTCCTAGAACAGGCAGTTCGGCTCAGCCGAATCCTATTGCGTCGAGCAAAATAGATCTAAAATATCCGAATAAATGGATGTTAAAGACTTTGCCGGCCTCTGGTACAACTGGAAGTGTTGAGGCCGCAAAAGAGAAAAAGAGGAGAATCGAAACCTCTGGGGAGTCAGGGGAGAAGGTCACTGAGGGGCGATCTTCTGCAGTAGATGACCTCAAAGAAGTCGTGGAAAGGGCCAGGTTGGCGGTTCTCCACGGAGAGGACGACATGAGCAGGATGGTAAGTTTATATTATCGAAAAGAACTGCTTAATACGTTTCGAGCTAATCGTTGAGATCGATTTAATTTTTGTAGGTTGCTCGTCTTATTAAGGGGATTTGGCATGGTATTGAGGTAGAAAAAACTGAGCCAAAGAAGGCAAATATCAAGCTGGAAAAGGAATTAGCTCGATCCAGGACTAATGCTCTGAAGGAAGTCAGGCAGCTGAAGACTTCTCATGCCGAGGCGATTGGTCAACTACGGGTGGAGACAAAGGCCAATCTTGATGAGATGGTTGAGGAGCATGAAAGACTGGGGCATCATTTGATGCTGAAGGGCTATTCTGAGGAGGAGGTGGATGCTATTAAGGCAGACACCTATGTTGAGGAAGAAGATGAGGAGGAAGCGGAAGCGGTGGGGATCGTAGACAGTCTGGATGGTGTCTCCTGTTAGATGGTGCCCGATAACCAAGGAGATGATGCCGAAATCCGAGAGGGTAATAGTGAGATGGTAGGGTAGAAGCGTGTGTTTGTATAAATATTTGTAAGTTGCTGAATTATGTGTGGGGAAGAAACTTCTTTAGATTGACTTTGTTTCATAAACCTCTTGTATGCACTTAGTGAAATGAGCCTCAGAATAAAAGATCTAAAATCTGGACTTGCCAGGGAAGGAGAGACCTCTAAAACCTTGCTGTTTGCACTAGCGGAGCTGCAGGTTTGATCAGAATAGGTCTTTCGACCTGTATGTTATACCAAAGTTAAGTTATCAAGTAAATAGGGTATGGATGCAGATAACACTAGTATGGTACATGGAATAAATCCACAGTTACTAATATAAAGTAGCATATCGAAAGTATTTACCATATACGCCGCAAGAAACCTCATAAAATGTTTATATGAGAATGTGCTATAAACTTTTAGTCTAAAAGTATTTGGACACCGCAAATGTTTAGAAATCATATAGACTCTTTAGAAATGTAGTATGTATATATTTAAAGATTTTCCTGAATCGAACTGTACTAAAAATTGTTATATTCCCGCAGGTCGAATTAGATTCATCTTGCTCACGTGAGGGCGACATACTCATGTGTAATCGGGAATTTTCAGAGCAGTTCGATAGGTTGAAGAGAATGATGCCGAAATAGGTAAGGGATTAAAATAGTTAGCGGAGATAACAGAGAGCGCAGAGAAGCTTCAAAGTCGGGTCGACGCGTTGGTTATGAAGGGTAAGTAGGCTAATACGGCTCAATACCGTATTCAGGCGTTGGATAGATCGGAGGAACGGTTTTGATCTGATCTTCAGAACTGTAAGAACGAGCCGGAGCAAATGAGACAAATATTGGTTAAAAAAGACAATGAGCTGAGAGTAGTTCAAGAAAATCTTTTGGCTTCGGAAGCCGCAGCTGAACATTTGCAAATAGCCCTACCCGCCAAGGATATGGAATTTCGGGAAATACAATGAAGGTGTAACGATTTAAATAAGAGGGTTGCACGACTTAAGACTGAACTGGCACTGGCCATTGCGCGTGCCAAGGAAGCCGAGGCTAGAGAACGTCAGGGGGAAGTAGAACTAAGGTTAAGGCTCCTCTACTTTGAGGGGATGTAGTTAGTCTTTCAGGTCGAATTAGAGAGCTAGAGAGTGATGTATCTCATATTCAGGGGCATGTTCAGAAGGTAAATGCAAACTTGAGGGAATGCCTGCAAAAGTTTGATGATGCTCTTATCAGGGAGAAAGTTCTAGAAGGGGAAATCAAAGCAAAGGAATCGCTGATGAAGAGGAAAGAAGAATTATTGAAAGATGTTTCGGCTAAGGAAGAGTTGAACGCAGAAATTCAGGGACTTCATGCCCAAGTAGTAGACTTAGAAGCTATGAACCTCGCCGAATCAGCTAAGTATATAAAAAGTTGGAAGAAAATGTAATCTATCATGCTAAGGTCGATGTGGAAATGACTGAACAGAAGAATGAGTATCCTAAGTTAGAGTCATGCCTCAAGAAGGTGAGAGCGAAATTTGTAATAATGGTCATACCTGATGCGTCACGTTTTGACCTGCTAAAGACGATTGTTAGATTTTTTATAGAGGAAGTAAAAAGACTTCGGTCAGAGTAAGATACCTTGGTCAAAACATTGTCGGATAAGGGATACATTTGTTGTGCTAAGATAGATCAAAGGAACTGTCTAGGCATTATAGAGACCCAACTGGGCCCTCGAACTGCTGAACTGATAGAATCGGGTAGAGCTGCTGTGATCCGTGAACTAAAAGTTCAACCTCTTGATGTAAGGGGAAGCACTGCTGACACTCCATCAATAGAAAAGAATTCCTTGTAATATGAATTTGACCTAAAAATAAATAGTATCTGTCGTAGACACATTGAAATAGATGAAAGCTAGTATGACCTTTGCCTTATATTATATCTGGTGAGGTCTTTGATATAAAACAAATTTTTACATTCGTTTCAATCGCAGAAGTGTGTTGAGTTAAACCAAGTTAAAACTTGATTTGAATTATAGAAATGTCGTAGACATATTGAAAGAGATGAAGGCTAGTATGACCTTTGCCTTTTCTTATGCCTGGTAAAGTCTTTGATGTGAAACAAGTTTCTATACTTACGACAATTGCAGAGATTTAGTTGAGTCAGCCAAACCAAATGATATCCTTGATCCAGCCGTTATAAATGACCTAAACAAGTTAAAAAAGATGAAGACTAGTATTACCTTTGCCTTATCTATTGCTTGGTAGGGTCTTTGATATGAAACAAGTTTCTACACTTGCTACAATCGCAGAGATTTAGTAAAGTTAGCCAAACCAAGTGATATCCTTGATCCAGTCGTTATAAATGACCCAAACAACTTGAAAAAGATAAAGACTAGTATTTCCTTTACCTTATCTCTTGTTTGGTAGAGTCCTTGATATGAAACAAGTTTCTACACTTGCTGTAATCGCAGAGATGTTGTAGAAGAAGCCAAATCAAGTGATATCCTTGATCTAACTTGGATAAGATCAATTGTAAACTAGTATTATCTATGCTTTAATCTATAGTATGCGGTCGAATATTCGTGAAGAGAATGATATTGTTCAAAAAAAACTTTTATTGATAATTTAAAATTTTACATTGGATGGAGATGAGAATTTCACTTTTGGAATTGAAAAACAAAAGGCGAACAATGGAAATGGAGTAGTAAGACGCTTAACGATAGTGCCGTTTCAGTCGCCTAGTATTCTAAGGATTTGAAATGGGGATTATCTCTTATGTCATGAGATAGTATGATCCTAGGCCTTAGAGACCTGTGATAATAAATGGACCCTCCCAATTGTCGGCTAATTTTCTAGCGTGAGGCTCTTTGTGATGTTGAGGATTTTTTTTAAGGACGAGATCCTTGATTTGGAAAGTATGGCTCCTGACTCAGTTATTATATGATTTGGCAAGCATATGATGATATCGACCTAGGTTTGTGATGGCACATTCCCTGGTCTTATCTATCATATTAAGGTTACAAGCCAATTCGAGCTCATTTTTCTCGTCAGTCAGTTCGTGATCCCGAACTGGATATTGATATTCAGATGGAATGATAGCCTCAGTGCCATAAACAAGGAGGAATGGGGTACACCAAGTGGATTGTCGGGGAGTGGTTCGATATGCCCACAGGACTTGAGGTAGTTCGCAAACTCAATTGCTTTTTTTCTGTAAGTAAAGCCGCATTTTGAGTCTATATACAGTGGTTTTGTTGGTAATTTTGGCTTGGCCATTGCCTTGATGATAGTATGGATTTGATGGTGAGTGGATGATCTTGTGGTGGTTTAGGAAGGTTACGACCTTATATCCCATAAATTGGGGCCCGTTATCGATACAAATTAGGTGGGAGCGCCCAAACGAGTGGTTATGTGGTTCCAAATATAAGAGATGACCTCTTCTTCTCTGGTTCGACATAGTAGAATTGTTTCTACCCATTTTGTTAAGTAATCGGTAGCTACGAGTAGGTGACGGCAATTACCTGGAGAGTTTGGGAATTCGCCGACGAGGTCTAGTACCCATCTTTTGAATGGCCAAAAAACCCTGCTTGCATGGAGTTCGAGCGTAGGGGCGGGTATCATATGTCCATATCTCTGGCAGGTGTCGCATCTACGGGAGTACTCTTCTGCTTTTTGGCGTATGCCAGGCCAGAATACTCCTTGAGTGATAGCTCTATTCGCTAATGATCTGCCTGCAGCGTAGGAGCCACAAGTTCCTTCGTGTAATTTGCAGAGCAGTTTGTTTTCTTTTGACTTGGAGATGTACTTGAGGTAAGGCCCTATGACAGAATGGTGCTAAAGCATACCATTTTGAGTAATGTAACGCTTCGAGTTGTTGATCAGCTGTCGGCGCTTCTTTGGATCTGCTGGGAGTGGTACGCTGCAATTGTTGTCGACACCGAGGTAGGCTAAGAAAGGCTTTCGCCAATTGTTGTCTCCCCCATTATCGCCCCCAGTGTTGATCGTGCATACAGATATGCGATCAATGCTGGGGGTTAGAATTATTTTGATCTGGAGATATCGAGCTTCTGTACCCAAGACCCCGGCTAGATATGCCAAGGAATTAGCGTATTAATTTTCATCTCGAGGAAGATAATCGAGAGTTGCTTTCGCGAACTTACTCATCTTATCTGCAACGGGGGCTGCGTATTCGATCATCTTCCCGTTCTTCTTGTATTGATCAGAATAGTGGTGAACGATGAGTACTTAATTTGTGTAAATTGAGAGTTCGGGGACATCGGGCTCAAGTGCGAGGTCGAGTCCGTGAATGAGAGCTTTATACTTAATAGCATTATTTGAGGCTTCAAAATCCAAGCAGATTAATTTCTCAATTCTGTCATTAGAAGGGGTAATCAAAACGATCCCGATTCCTGACCCTGCAGGTCCTGCTGATCCATCTGTGAGAAGCCTCCACCCTGACGTAGTGATCCAGTCAGCTTGTTCGTCAAATTGCTTAGGGGTGGATTCTCAGGTATGTCTTCGGTAAGGTCTGGGTCGTGCTCCTCCCACTCGGGATCCTCCACTGGAAAATTTGCGAAAAAATTGGCAACGGCCTGACCTTTTTCGGAATGACGTTGTTCGAACTTGATATCATGTTCTCCAAAACTGACTAACCACTGCTGTACTATCCTTAAGTTCTCTTTTTTGGATTGAACTTCCAGAAGTGGGTAGTTCGTCATAACTTTGACGGAATGTGCTTGGAAGTAGTGCTTGAGCTTTTGCGAAGTGTAAATAAGGGTGAGAAGAAGTTTCTCAATATTAGAGTATCTTATTTCCAATGGTGTAAGGATTTTGCTGATGAAGATGACTGGTTTCTCTATTTTCCCTTCCAGGTGAATGAGAACTGAGTTGAGAGAAGTATCTATGACTGCTAGGTAGATTATCAGTTCCTCATTACCTACTGGGGTGCTCATTATGGGAGACTTCCCCAAATAGATTTTGAGATCCTGAAAAGCTGCTTTGCATTCTGGTGTCCATGTGACTTTTGCGGTTGGCTGAACCTTTCCTTATTTGGTACATCCGCGGAGTAATAGGAAAAGCCAACGGTAGCGGTCTGAAGATTTAGAGACAAAATGGTTGATCACGGAGTAAGTTGATCCGGATAGGCCTCAATCCCTTTCTTGCTGATGAGGTGACCTAGAAAGTGGCCAGAATGTACCATGAATTGACATTTATCAGGGTTGAGATGCATTCTGTAAGATCGAAGGATGTTAAATATAGTATTGAGATCTGAGATGTGATCATTTGACTGTATGTTTTTGCTCAAGAGATCATCGATGCTGACTTCAACGATTTTCCCTGGGTGGTAGACACGTAATATTTACGTGTACAACTCCTAAATTTATATCTACCTAGTCATTTATTAAATAAATGTGACACTAATTGTGCTTTTGCTTGTATTTACAGAAATCGGTCATATGATAAGCATGTCGTACATTTTTCTAGTTTTTAACGAAGAACAATGGTGATGCACTCCAACAATAATTCTTATTTGAAGTTATCAACCAAAGGCCCATGCATGGAAGCCCATTGAATAAAATTAGATATAGATATTATTCTCATGAGTTGTAATATATATGCATGATTTTAGGCATTTTTTAGGGGATTTTATATTAATGGTAATATTTTGTAAACCCTTCCTATACTCTATAAATAAGAGCGGGATCCCACCCATGAGAGAGCATCTTGGAGAGTGTCAATCAAAGTTCAATAAGTAATAAAGTTCTTGTTCTTGTTTTTAATTTTATCGTAGTAATAGTAGTATTGCAATAATCAAAGGGATGAGTAGCTAATCTTCTTAGCCAAGGTTAGAGGAAGCTCCACCCAATGTAGCCTTAGTGTAAATTGTGTAGCTTAGTTAGAGTAATTATTTTCTTTTTATCCCAGAATATTGCATATTCGTATTTCTTCATCCTATGCTTGACCATAGTTAGGATTAAGAGGTATAATGAATCTATGTAACTATCTTGTTGGACCATAACAAGATAGGTTTGGAACATGGAAAAGATGACATAATCCATACTTTTCAACCAGACTATGGTTGAGTAAGTAGGTTTATGGGTAGTTCCGAATTACTAAATCTTTTGTATCTTTTGATGTATTGCATATGCCCGACCAAGGATATGCGATACCGGAACTCGTAATTTAATTTAATTATTTATGCTATCTAACGGTTAAAAAGGGTTGAGTGGAATCGATGTCTTGGTTTCCACTCTAATTTATCTTGTAATTTGTTTTGTTCTTCTTTTTATTTAAAAACCTATGCAAACTCGTTGTTATTGAATAAAACTAGTAGCTCGAAGTATAATTCGCACCACAAGTCTCTAGGAATACGACCCCGCTTACCCTTGTACTTAACGGTACACCGTGCACTTGCGGGTCTTTTAAGACGTCAATTTATAATCGATTAAGCTTTAAGACGTCAGTTTATAATCTTTTAAGACATCAGTTCTATAACCGTGCACTTGGGCTTTGTATCCGCTACGCCCCGACACTAGGACATATAAAGTTGTGGTGACTGTGCAAATACACGTTGCTCTAATAAAAAATTTGCTGTGGTTGGATTGACCTATTGTTGTGTTTAATATTCTTTTTCATTCCAACATTAGTAAAGGTAAAAACTGTTAGAGACTTGCGGGATTTCATCACCAAAAAAGCTCTCCAATAAGTGGGACTACCCATTAGGGATACGAAGAAATTCATATCACACGAAAATTGAACGTCCCAGACCTCAAAATAACTGCTAATAAAAAAGAGTAGCAAGATTCCCGCGGGATTTCATCACCCAACGGATAGGTGTATCAGACTGGGGTACAAACACGGGTTCATAGGATACGGCTCTAGCCTAGCGCCGCGAAATACTGGTTGTAGGTTTGCAACGTCACCATTCCGAGTGCTGACGTACGATAAGGCGACTCGCTCGAGCGTGAGGACTGAACATCTACTTTAAGCTGGTACTAGCATAGTGACGCAGGGGAGTATAGGAACCAAAGACTTTTGCCATCATACCTATTTTGAGCATAGAAAAATATAGGGGAGACCTAATTATTACTTCTAAAAAATGTTGAAGTGCTAGAATTTAGGTTTGAATGATTGTTTACTGCACCGGGTGCCAAATTTTATTGATTATTAGTTGTGCATGATCAATTGAACACGTGGAGGAAAATGTTTAAGAAGCTTACAGGAACCTTTGCCCATTTATGGGCCACCACCTCAGCCCAAGCGGAGGGGGTGACCACCTCGCTCTGTTAATACAATTGAGGACTTATGAGCCTCAGTGTGGGAGGAAAGTGATCCATCTCGAGTTTTTCCAATTTCAGAAGAGGGTAATTCATCTAGAGTTGCTTTTATTTCAAAATGTCATACATGCAAGAACATTGGAATCCATACAGCTCACAATTCGACATCCCGCAACAACCTCAAAATCATTTTCAATCATGGGATCACCAAAATTTTTAATGCGTGAAACCTTTCCCATCTTATTCATATATGCAGGCCCATCAGTCCGTCTAATCATCCAATCAGTTCCTACCTGCTCCACCCAAACCATCTTTGGAAGATACCCTTGCTATCTTTATGCAACGATCAGTGGAAAGAAATTTTTTTTAATGAAAAGCCAAAAACAAGCGTTGCAATTTCAACAACAGACTTTTGTGAATCAAAATTCTCCGACCCAATCAATCACTAGATTAGAGGCCCAGATAACTCAGTTGTCAACTACATAGAGTAAAATAGAGCATGAAAAACTTCTAAACAATGAAGAAGAACAATCCGAAGTTAAATCCCCTTGTGATTTAGAAAGGGATGAATTCAAGCGTATTCAAGGAATGTTTTCTCCATGGGGTGAATGGATTCCATATTGCGAGACAGATTTAGAAGATGAACATTTTAAGGTCGACGATCCTATGTCACAAGATGATCTTGAAGATGCAGCTATCATGTCTAATACAATTCATTCTCAATCACCTCTAAATTCAGCCCTTAGTATCCAACCACCGATGTCACCATCCATCATTTCATTTGTTAACCCAATAAATTATTTCGAGGAAGCTATGACCGAGACTGAATATTTTTCCCTCTCCTCTAATGATTTTTTTGACGATGATGATGACAAGATAAAATATGAATATATGGAATCACCTTCTCATTATACGATAATATGCGAGGAATTTGTAGATGATGATATTTCTACCAAAGTCAAGAAATTAGAAATTGCCGAACCTGTTGCAGATGTTATCAACTTGTTATTTCCTTTTCCGTCTCCTTATGAGTCACCTCAGCCTTGCTTTGAGTCGCGTCTACCTGACACAAATTGCAATGCTGAAAACCAGTGGGTGGACGACCCTTCTTTACAGGATATACCACTATTATTGGGGGTTGATTATGTTTTGGTTGGTCCTTCACCAACCACACCTATACCTATGGCTACATTTCCATTTCATGAGCCTAATGGGGGTAACATGACCATAACCGATTTTGAGGATTTGTACAGAGATAATTCTTGTTGTATTTCTGCTAATGAATGTTTAAATTATTTTGAGGACTCAAATGATCCTGAGATTTGTGAAATGGTACAATCATTAGCATCTGAAAATATGTTTCAACTTGGCCATATCCCTAAGCCAATGAATATTCACGTCAATGGTCAGGATGCGTCCCTTGAGATAAGTTGTGATTTTAGGCACATAAATTTTAAATGTTTGTTAGAGTCAATTATTCATCGATCCCCACATCCACAAATATGTTATATAGTTTTCCTTCTACTAAAAGAAAACATCGTTTTGAAAAATTATAATTTTGGGGAAGCTTCACGGACTTGCTTTGTCAGAACCACCTATCACATTTTTTGGATTATCAGCGATAACATGGGGGTTTTGAAAATTTTCAAATAAAATATCTTTTCAGGAAAATTAAGTTTTGAATCTAGTACATTTTCGGGGATGAATACTTGTATACCAATCTTATTATTTACTGTAACATCTAGTAATCATATGATTGTATTGAAAATTCTAAAGAAAAATATATTCTCTGGGTATGTATTTGCTTTATCTTAGAGAAAATGGTTTTTCTTGATTTGTCTAAGATTTTCAACTTGGAATCATCAAATGATAGGCAAAGTTTTTAGAAAAAATCTTTTCCATAGAGAATTAGTTTTAAACTCTCTCTGGTTTTTACAGAATATATCTACTTAATTAAGGGCTAATATTAAGGATCACCATTCATGTGTTATCTGGTTTTTGAAAGAGAATTTGCAACCAGGATAGTACATCACCTTTTCAACTTCGTACCCTTCTAGTCATATTAAAAATTTTAAGTTTGAGGGTACATTCGTCTAGCTGAAGACAGTAAACTTAGCGCTTCTTGGGAGGCAACACATGACACATTCAGGTGAGAAATTTTAGTTTTTATTCCTCCATTTGTTAATATGCTCTCAAACATTGAGGGAAATGTTTCATTTAAGTTTGGGAGTAGGAAAACATTTCTTTAAATGTTTTTTTAAGAAAAGTGAAATAATGGCAGTTTGACAATTTATGATATATTTTTGATGAATTTCCAAACACTTAAACTGATTTTACATTGATATAAATATTATGGAAAAGCCTAAATTTTAAAATTGTTCCAAGTATACACTAAAATATTTTGAAATATCTTAACATAGATTTACTATCTTTTTATTAGCGACTAATTCAAGTTAACTTGACATATTTTGGAAACGTGCACTTCACTGTAGTTTTGCAATTAATACCTTCAATAGATTTTTGCTAAGTATAAGAGAAATTTAGTATTTATGTTAGGAATATAGTTTTCTACTAGGGAGACAACTGCCTAAGAATAAGTTCATTCCTAAGAAAATAAAAAATAAATAAAAAAAACCAAATGTGCTCTAAAAACTTTCACGCTGCAAGGCTACTCGCATGATTAAGAACTAAAAGAGGAAAAATTATTATCAATCTCGAGTTTGACCATGAACTATGTAAAAGGAGCATAAGAAAATATTACTTATGAGAATCCTGAGTCTAGGTCATGATGGGGCACCACACCCTGGCAACCTTCGCCAACTTGCAGGGATTGTCGACCAAAAACTCCTTGTTACGGAGGTTTCGCTAGGAAACAAAGTACTCAAAAGAAAAGGCTTGCAAAAGAAAAGAAAGAAAAAGAGTAAAATTCTAGGCAGACAAATTGACTAAGGTATTTGTCGAACTGACCGTTGAACTTATTCCAGTAAGAACTAGACTACCAAAAACTGATTAAATTATTCTAGACAACGTATTAGGCGATAAAACAATTTTCATTGTATACTCAAATATAGCTAAAGCAAAATACTTGAATCTCTTTCTAATCTTGAGGTAGTACCTCTAGTTTCAGATAAGCTTAAAATATTCTTTGATATACTTAGGAGAATAGCAAGTTTAAGGATTTTTTCATTAGTATATTTTTGTCACAACTAAGTAAGGTTAAGTTCACAGGAAATGAGTCATGTGTAATCTAGAATTATTTAAAATGTCATTATTGACTTTTGTGGGTATAGTCACTGCAATCCCTCAAGAGACAATATTTGTCCACCAGGCTAAACCTGGGGGTTTAATGGCTTGTTGCATACCCTAAATGCAACCGGATGACATGCGAAAATGATTTTTGTTTACTTTTTCTTGAAGACTAGCGAAATATAAGTTCGGGGGTATTTGATAGACACGTAATATTTACGTGTACAACTCCTAAATTTATATCTACCTAGTCATTTATTTAATAAATGTGACACTAATAGTGTTTTTGTTTGTATTTATAGAAATCGGTCACATGATAAATAAGTCGTACATTTTTCTAGTTTTTAACGAAGAACAATGGTGATGCTCTCCAACAATGATTCTTATTTGAAGTTGTCAACCAAAGACCCATGCATGGAAGCCCATTGAATAGAATTGGATATAGATATTATTCTCATGAGTTGTAATATATATGCATAATTTTTGGCATTGTTTAGGGATTTTATATTATTGGTAATATTTTGTAAACCCCTCTTATACTCTATAAATAGGAGGGGAATCCCACCCATGAGAGAGCATCTTAGAGAGTGTAAATCAAAGTTCAATAAGCAATAAAGTTCTTGTTCTTCTCTTGTTCTTGTCTTTTAATTTTATTATAGTAATAGTAGTATGGCAATGATCAAAGGGATGAGTAGCTAATCTTCTTAGCCTAGGCTAGAGAAAGCTCCACCCAATGTAGCCTTAGTGTAGATTGTATAGCTTAGTTAGAGTAATTACTTTCTCTTTATCCCGAAATATTGTATATTCAGATTCCTTCATCCTATGCTTGACCATAACTAGGATTAGGAGGAATAATGAATCTATGTAACCATCTTGTTGGACCATAACAAGATAGGTTAGGAACATGGAGATGAGAACATAATCCATACTTATCAACTGGACCATGGTTGAGTAAGTTGGTTTATGGGTAGTTCCGAATTACTAAATCTTGTGTATCTTTTGATGTATTGCATATGCCCGACCAAGGATATGCGATACCGGAACTCGTAATTTAATTTAATTATTTATGCTATCTAACGGTTAAAAAGGGTTGAGTGGAATCGATGTCTTGGTTTCCACTCTAATTTATCTTGTAATTTGTTTTGTCCTTCTTTTTATTTAAAAACCTATACAAACTCGCTGTTATTGAATAAAACTAGTAGCTCGAAGTATAATTCGCACCACAAGTCTCTAGGGATACGACCCCGCTTGCCCTTATACTTAACGGCACACTGTACACTTACGGGTCTTTTAAGGCGTCAGTTTATAATCGATCAAGTTGCTAAAAACTGTAGGAGGTAGATGGGGCAACTGTAAAGAACACGCCGGTATGCAATTTAGGGGTTGCACTATTACAATGGGAGAGAAATATTTTTATATGGTAGCTGATTTGGAGTAGGATGAAAGGGATTGGGGTATAGAAAAATCGGTCTCTCTAGATTATTTTGATGGGAATGTTTAGAGTAAACTTTCAGCGGGTTTCTTATGTTACCTGTCTCAGTTGCAGTATGGGTTGAATCTTCCCTATAATAATCTGGCAAAAGGGATTATAAACCTCATCGAGGCATGTCCTATTCAGATGAACGGGAACATGTGGGAGGTGATAAGTATTTGTGAATCTCTGAATACACGGTGAGAAGGAGATGGGAGAAGGAGTAGGATATCCTCTGAAGATGTTTTGCGGTTTTATGGGGTAAAAACTATACTGCAAGTGAAGGGGCATATTTCTTTACGAACTCGACTCGGCCTCGCTTCTTCGATCTGAATTCACCAGGTCGAACATAAAATTATAATGTGATATGGGTGAGGGGTGATTGCCTTCAGAGAGATGATGAAGAACCCATGGAACTTCTGTTTAGGATCGAAAAAAAAATTAAGTATTGTAGGGGCCTACCCCTTGATCTTACATAAATCAAGATGCCTCCAGTTTAAACTATCTCCATGTCAGATCCACGCATTCTCCACATGACTTCTCCAGTCAACATTGCCACCTACTCCACAAACTGATGAAAAATATGGGTCGAGCTCAAACAGAAAAGCCTGAACAAGTCAAAGCCACCTGTCTCTCACGACCTCAGCAGTTACTCAGTCAACCGCCACTAATCACATTATTCAGAAAACACGCTTCAACATGATGTAAAACTACAGAGAAGGCCTATATAAAGAAGAAGTTCCTGAGGAGACGAGGACCAAAAAATTACATTATAATTACCAAGAAAACTATATTTTATAGATTCCCAAAACCTCAAACTTCTTATTCACAAGATCAAGCATTTCTTAGTTGAGAGATCACTTGTAATAAGATATCAGTCTTAAGCACTAAAAGTCACTATTACAAAATCATCAACCCGAGGTCATGGTTTTTTTACCTATTCAGAGCTTTTCTACGTTAAATTACCTATGTTATTTCTTGCTTTCTATTTGGTTGTCATATATACATTGGTGTAAGAGCTAATTCCAAGCTACTTCGAGCTTTTAGAATTATGCTATTACATTTGGTGCCATCTGTGGGAAAGAATCACTTTTACAACATCCTAAGGTATTCATTTACTCTACTGCACATTCTAATCATGGTTATATCCAGGCGACCAACAACCGGAATCCAGCTCAACCTTTCAGTTGAGCCGGAGCAACTTACAGAGCTACGGGCAAATCTTAACACTGAGACAGAGAAACGTAATGAGCTCAAACGTCATTTAACTATCGATCATGAGCTTTGTGAAAAGGAGCTCGATGTCGAACGACAAGCTCGTTTGACAGCGCTTAAATGACATGAAGATCAAATAATAATAATGCAGACTGCCTTACAAGTTATGCATAATACTTAGCATGCTCTTACAACAGGAGATCGCGATCAGGTGCTGGAAGCCTCTCAGGTTTCTGCGCAAGAAATATTGGGACCTCAAGGAGCCACCAACAAAGCTATTTCCAAAAATATTTGGAAGGAACCTCAACCTTCTATTCATTTGGGTGGCAAAGTTCTGTCTGAGATCAGCCGAGGTCACCGATGTTCCATACGTCAAGTAGAAGAACAACAACCTCCACCTCGAATTCTAGCACAAGATCGTTTGTGTGAAGATACCGATACTCATAATCTGCAACCTCCTCGTCAGGTCACTCAACCGACGCATCACTATGGCACACAAGAGCATATTGATCAGTGTATTAAGGAGTTGATCAAAGCACAAGTTCTGGGAACTATCGACGACCTTACCAAGTTATAAAGAAGTCCAATATCCAAAGAACTATTTGATATGGAAATATCGAAAGGTTTCCATAAACTCCAAAAATTTGCAAATACATGGGCACCGATCTAAAGGAGCACATTTAAAAATACCATGATTCATTAGGATCGTACTCCAATCTCAACTACATTCTCTACCGTCTGTTTGCCAAAAGTCTGCAGGAGGAACCGCTCCGATGGTTCTACTTTCTATCTGAAGACTTCATATACATATTCGACCAGCTACAAAAATAATTTATCAAGACATATGCTCACAACAAAGATAAATAAGAAAGTTTATATTTACTTATCAGTCTCAAACAGTTACACGGAGAGAAGTTCGAGGCTTTTGTGAAGAAGTTTTTGGAACTCGCGCATAAAGTAGACAATCTCATTCAGATAACAGCTGTTACTGCTTTTACCAATGCGTTCTAGCTCGACTGGAAAACCAAAGGGCACCTCATCCTCAGCAAACTTGCGACCTCGGAAGATATGATCACCAATGTTAGTAGTTATGTCGACATGAAAGGATGATGTCCGAATGACATAAATCCACTAAATCCATCCTGAGTTAAGCAATCACCGTCTCGGGATCTCATTCGAAGATTACCATACTAGCCATGTCAAGTTTCCACATCATGATGCATTAGTCATAATGCTCAAGATGAAAAAGTTTGTCATACACACAATAATGATCGATACTGGTAGCGGTATTGAGATTTTCTTTCAGAGTACTATCAAGAAAATGGGATTGGACGATCAAGTTATTCAAAGCGACACTGATATTAGTGGATTCAATGGTTTTTAAAAAGAACGACTAGGGAAGATAATCTTACCTATTACCGTAGGACCAGTTATAATCGACATCATCCTCTATGTGATCAGTGCCAAATCTCATTATCTCAATATTATGGGTCGTTGTTGGATTCAAAACATAGAAGCAATCGCTTCCACCTATCATCAACACTTCAACCACAACGATGGTATCAATAAGATAAGGGGTAGTCAAAAGCTTTCTCGAACTTGTAAAAATACCATCTCTACTATTCTAGATACCTCTGACCGGTATGCTGCATAGAAATTACAGAAAGTTGATCACCTCGGTGATCAGCCCTCGACGGAGGAGCCCACCGAATACATCAGCCTTGGTGGACCTAGCAGAGGTACTTTTATCGGTGCTAAGATGGTTCAACATGAAAAAGTTGATCTCATTAGGTTCTTGCGACTAAATCGAGATATTTTTGCGTGGCCCTTCGAAGAGATGCCTGGGGTCGATTTGGTCAAGGCATGTCATAAATTGGCCATCAACATCAACGCTACGACGGTCAAATAGAAATAGTGACGCCTATCACCGCGACTTCAAGATGAAGTTAACATGGAGATCGAGAAATTGATCAAAGTGGGATTCATTCGAGAAGCCAAATATCCAAATTTGATATCCAACATCGTCGTTGGCCCAAAGAAGAATGGAAAAGTCTGAGTTTGTATAGATTTTACCGATCTAAACAAACATACTCTAAAGGACAATTTTCATCTTCCCAGCATTCCTCAGATCCTTGATTTCACAGTAGGTCACGAACTCCTATCTATAATAGATACTGCTTCTAGATACAATTAGATTCTACTCTTGGATAGAGATCAAGAAAAGACCACTTTCATCACTGAAAGGGAACTTTACTATTATAAAGTTATTCCCTTCAGACTCAAGAACACAGGTGCAACTTATCAATGGTTGAATACTACTATGTTTAAAGCATATCTTGGGATAGTTGTGGAAGTCTACATTGATGATCTCTTGTGCAAGAGCATACAGTCCATCAACCACATCTTAGATTTCAACATAATATTTAATATTCTTAGATCTTACAGGATGCGTCTCCATCCTGATAAGTATCAATTCAGAGTACATTCAGATCAATTTCTAGGCCACCTCATCAACAAGAAGGGGATTGAGGCCGATCCAGATCAAATACGGGTTCTCCTCAGTATACCATCATCCAGTCAAAGATCACGAGCTAACTGACGTAGAAAATGAGTTTGAATTAGCTAATAAACTCAATTGGATCGATAAAACCAGCAAACGCGCCATCGCTAACCTAGGTCGATATCACCATATGTTGGCCAATTCGTACAATAAACGAGTCAGATGCCGCACCGTCTAAATCGATGATCTTTTCCTCAGAGAAATACCTTAATACTGCAAAGAGCCTCATGCTGGGAAACTAGCAGACAATTGGGAAGGTCCATTTCTTATCACAGGTCCCTCAGGCCTGGGATCTTATTATCTCATGACCAAAAATGGAGTTTACATTTTAAATCCTTAGAATACTAGGTGACTGAAATGGTACTATCGTTAAGTTCCTCACTACTAAATTTCAAATTCTCGCTTTTCCCATTTCAAAAGTGAGATTTTCATGTCCATCCAATGTACATCCTTTTCTATTCAATAAAACTTACAAGTTTTTCTCCCATACATCTCTCTACTTCATAAACAATACATAGATTAAAGCATAGATAATACCAGCTTTTAAACGACCTCTATACCAGTTAAATCAAGGAAAATACTTGGTTTGGCTGAGTCTACTAAATCTCTGCGATTAAAACTAAGGTAATACATATTTTACATCAAAGACTCTACTAGACATAAGATAAAGCAAAGGTAAAACTAGTTTTCATCTACCTCAATTTGGCTGCGACTTCATACCAGTTAAATCAAGAATAACACTTGGTTTAGCTAACTCTACTAGATCTCTGCGATTAAAACTAAGGTAACACTTATTTTACATCAAAGACTCTAACATACATAAGATAAAACAAAGGTAATGCTATCTTTCATCTCTCAACTTGTCTGCAATAATTACTTTTAATTTTACGTTACATATACAACCTCTACAATAGATTCTTTTTTGCTGTTGGGATGTCAGTTACGCTTTCCCCTGCAATAGGAGGTCAATCAGCCATAAATTCTTGAGCTTCCCTATAACAAAAGGTCGATCATCCATAAATTCACAAGCTCGAGCAGTCACAACAATCCTACCATGCTCTATCAATTCAGCAGGTCGAAGGCCTAAATTCGTTTCTATAGACTACATACAATTTTCACGATCTATATCAGCCCTACAAATACATCCCCTATCTGACAAACTGCTGAACAAGGTATCTCTTTCTAACTCAAGCCTTTTTACCTCCTCTACAAAATAGATAATGATCACCCTCAACAATTCTGAGTGTGATGCCTCAGTTACAACCAACCTAGAGAAATTTGATCTAGCCTTCGAAAGGCGTTCTTCCGATCTCGCATACCATTCCTTTAGCCATGTTATTTCTCTATCTACTCGATCTGTGAAAGCAATGTTTTCTTTTGATTGTTTGTCCGCTTTCGCTGATTTAGCTCGATTAATCACCTCCAAATCAGCCACCTGAGCACGGAGTACCTCAATCTCATTGTTCAGTTCTACCATATCAAGAATCTTCTATAACATTTTTTCTTTCTGCTATATCAAAATATCCTCTCCTCGGATAGTCTGCTCTAGCCCTTAATCCATGGAAAGAGTAGCATCCAGCTTCCTTTCACTCTCCCTCAACCGCCCAACTCCTTTTTGTACGTGACCTTGAATTCAAGCGACATCCCCCTCCAACTCTCTTATTCGAGCTTACAGGTTGACTACATCCCCATGAATAAGAAAAACCTTTGTATTATTTTTATTCTTCCTCGAACGCCCTCCAGCCTTGGTGTTTCTGGCACACAAATTGGCCTGCACCAGTTCGGTCTTCAGTTGCACAACTCTTTCATTCAACTCATCATACTTACGTTGCACCATTCGAAATTCAAAATATTTGGCAGGTAAAGTTGTATACAATTGTTCAACTACAACTTCAGACGCAGATAGATCGCATCGAGCTCACTTCAGCTTATTATCTTTGTCAACCAATATTTTCTTCAATTACTTCAGCTCGCTCGTGCTTTTTGCTAGATTAGTTCGAGTTTGCTCCTGATTGTTCATTTTCTTGATCAAATCATTCTTCAAACCAGCCACCGACCAATTTTAGTGCATCATTCTGGCTTTTGAGTTTCGTTGTATGTTCTTTTAACTCTGCGATCTCTTTTCGCCCTTTCTCAATTTTAGCGTTCTTCTCCTCGATTTGCCGAGCTAGGTTGACAGCAGTCTGTGTTGCCTCAACAAACTTGAAGTACGCATTTACATGTTGATCTTCTCTATCTTTATTCCCCTATCTCATCCTATCAAACTCCTCTACAAATTCTTCATTATATTGGCGCGCATCACCTTTACGCGCGCAAGTGAGCTGGCTCCAATTTGACCTGCACATTACAAATACATTATATCAAGTTCGATTCAGAATACTCAGTCACCACATATGACTCATATCTAACAAGATATCTATTTTTTGACATCTGCCGTATAAGATTACTTTTAAACTTAAGGTCAAAGTACAATCTTAGATGGATGCTCCATAACATATACTTCCAAGTCTAAGGTACACATTTTCTATATTATAAATTTGTCAATATTTTAATATTTCCTGTGCGATATTTCAGTATCATTACCCCTAAGCCGATAACAGGTTTTTTGTCAATCTCTACACTTTATTTATTACTTTGTAGCTCTATACTAATAAAACATATTCCCTTCAGCTATATACTTTGTAACTCTATTTATTACTTTGTAGCTCAGCTCTCTCCTCCTCGACCCGGAGGAATATTCCCTTCATCAGACGAGCAGCTTGCAAAAATAAATAAATTAGCCTTATTGATTTGCTCGAATCACAATGCAAAATTCATCACAATATATATTCGAATATATGAACCTACCATTTTGCTCATCTTCTCCCCCCCCTCGTGGAGAATTCCCAACCTGGCTTTTTCTTCCACTTTTTTCAAATTGTCCTCCACAATAGATCAGTCTTCTACGACCTTCACCCCTGACATTTCAAAAGGTTCAACTCTTCTCTTTTTCGCCTTTTTTAGGGCCTCACCACTTCTTGTGGTTCCAGAGGTTGAAGGATACTTCAACATTTTCTTCATGGGAAACGTCCGAGCTAAGCTAATTTGTTCGACATAGTAAACTCAAGTAACCCTGTACAGTCCACTCCAGAGGCCCTGGGAAAGTTCACTCCATTTTCCTCATCAGTTTCCTTCTTACTACCGTCAGCACTCGTCATTAGCCACGTCGATTGTGATTTTCTAACTCTTTTGGCTCTCGCTTCTTCATGCTAATGCCAAGTTCATCCAACACAGCCTTGAGCTCTGTCTCTTCCTGAGCAACTGTATCTAACAATAACTATTTCCTTGTTACCTGAGATTTAGGAGTTGTCATGCGCAAAACATTATCATCAGCAGAGCATCATACAATTTTAACAATCAATCTCATACATTATGCATCGTTATACTTGTAATGGCCTAATTCTGGAAGCTCGAAATTACTGGGAATTAGCTCTTACACCAATGTACCTGTGACAAAGCCTAACAAAAAGCAAGAAATGATACAGGTGATTTAACGTGGAAAACCTATGAATAGGTAAAAAACCACAACCTCGGATTGAGAATTTTTGTGATAGTGACTTTTATTGCTCGAGG
This sequence comes from Kingdonia uniflora, assembly GCA_014058105.1. Lineage (NCBI taxonomy): Eukaryota > Viridiplantae > Streptophyta > Magnoliopsida > Ranunculales > Circaeasteraceae > Kingdonia > Kingdonia uniflora. Next base: position 2,495,048 of record JACGCM010001844.1, on the reverse strand, counting down.
CTGATATTTTATTATAAGTGATCTCTCGACTTAGAAATGCTTGATCTTGTGAATAAGAAGTTTAAGGTTTTGAGAATCTAGAAAATATAGTTTACTTGGTGATTTATCGTATAATTTTCTGATCCTCGTCTTTTCTAGAACTTCTTATTTATATAGGCCTTCTCTGCAGTTCTTCATAGTGCTAAAGCACGTTCTCCGAACAATATAGTTAGTGGCGGTTGACAGAGTAACTGTTGAGATCGTGAGAGACATGTGGTTTTGATTTATTCAGGCTTTTATGCTGGAGCTCGACCCATATTTTTCATCAGTTTGTGGAGTAGGTGGTAATGTTGACTGGATAAGTCATGTTGAGAATGCGTGGATATGACATAGAGGTAGTTCGAATTGGAGACAACACGATTTAGGTAAGATCGAGGGGTAGTCCTTAAAATTTCCCCTTTACAACCGAAGTCACGAGTGGCTTTGGATCAGAAAGAATTTTTGGGTATATGGGTATTTGGGTTAGAAATTTGAATAATAAAAGAAGTAATGATGGTGCTTGACTACATGAAAATTGGGCGTATTATGGGTGGATGTACATGAATTGATTGTTTTATGGGACTATTAATGCACGTGACGGTTAGGGTTTAAAGAGTTTCGTTTGTATTGAATGATGATGCTTCAGAAAACATTCTTGCATAATAAATGTAGGGTTATATAAATAATACCTATACCGAGGTTTGTGGCAAATTATGTTTGTTCTGCTGTAATATTCTCTGAAATTGTTGAAGATGGTGAAGACCTGTAGAATGGTCCTTGAAGAGAGAATTGCTTCTAAAATGTAAAGGTTGAAGTTAAAGTATTTTGGGGATCAGTCCTTGGAGAATCCTACTCCTGTTCCTGTTCCTCCTAAGTATTAAGGAATGTCAGAAAATAAAGCGGCTGAAGCTAAGGAGGAATTTTATTGCAGATAAAGGTTTCACCACATGGTCTTAACAGGGGAGCAACATTGGGTTTATCTCTGCATTCTTATAAAAGACAAAGATTGGGAAACAGATGCAAGGTTAGGCGTGACTACGTGGCAGTTGTATTGATGTCTTGCACTTGAATGGATTCTACCAACTCTGCGAGGGTGGTGGTTATAGAAGAGGCGGCGATGGTAGTGGAGGAGGAAGACAGAGAAGGGAAGTCTGCTTCTGTACTTCCATCGTTACTTTATACTGAGAAGACCTTCAGTTTGAAGAGTTGGTTCAAGCACTAAGTTTGATACTCATTGTTTCCAATATCTACTTTGTATCAGGGTAAAAGATTACTAAAGTAGAACGAAATGAAGTATTTAACGTTTTAAAGTGCCTGAAAGACTTGTTAGCTATAAAAGTACTTAAAAACTTATTATCTGTAAAGTACTTAACGTTGAGTACTTAAAAGACTTGTTATCTGCAAAGTACCTGATGCAGAGTACTTGAAAGACTTGCTATCTATAAAAGTACTTGTAATTTGTTTCAAGATGAATTAAATTTGTTAACCAAATTCTGTGCTGATATAGAATATAATAACTCTAGAAATCGAGCTGTATGATCCGAAGAATTTTGAATATTGTATGAAATAAAATGTATGAGATCCAGAAGTATATTTTTTTGATAATCAAACTGTAGAAATTTGCTTGAAAAGTAAAAATATGTGTGCAACTATCAAATATGATTCGACTTGTGTACTAAAAATTTGGGGGAGAGAGAATTGTTAGAGTTTCAGAATGAAGAATTAATCTCGGAGAGGTCGTTCTAGAATATTTAAACTTGAAAAGAATAGCTCGATTTGGAATAGGAGGAAATGACTGAGGTCGATAGGGAAAGATATGTTCAAACAACTTTTTTCAAGATATTACGGTTTCTGTTACGAGATAATAGAATAATATCATGACTTGTGGGGGATTGGTAGTAAAAATTTATAAGTAAGGGTAGAATAAATTATAAGTAGAGGGAAGGAAATAAAAATGGTGTGGACTCGACCTGAGAGAATTTTTTATACCGCTGAGGGGTGGTTGGCGATAAAGATAGCAGAAGTACGGTAGCAAATTTTTAGATTATTAGATTATGACGCTGAGCTGCCAGTGAGGGAGGTTTAACTTAAAGGTTTAGATTGGATTGGGACGGAACACGTGTATGAACGTCATTTCTATGAAGAGATATTCTAAGAAATTGTGTTGGATCCTGTAGCTCAAAAAGTTTATGTAAGAGAGCTTGCTGCGGAGGAGATCAAATTGGAAGATATAAGGATTGCTGGTGGATATCTGATTGGATTTGGCTGCCCGGGACATCAAGGCTATTTTAGATGTAATTATATGTGAGTTGAATGAAGTTTGAATAATTTGAAAGAAAGTGGAATAAGAATAAAAGTTGAATCGATCCTCTATTTTTGTGAATGTTGTTTGTGACTGTTGTAAAAAAAAATTGAAAATATTTGAAAATTTGTTATGAGAGCTTTGAAAATGACGTCATTGCTGCTATAAATAGATGAAGTAAGCATAACAAAAGTAGGATGCTTCTGATTTTATCCATTGTGTAAAAGCTTTGAAAACCTGATTACAAGTAAGCGTGAGTCATCATGAGTGTGGTGAGGTTAGTGAGATATTTGGAAAAAAGAGATAAAATAGATTAAAATATAAGGCAAAGGGTAATGATGGGAAAACATTTTCACCGAAAAGGTACAGACGTCTAATATGGATAGTGGAAGGGATGTCTCAGTTCCAAAACCATGGATGGCTCGTTAGAGGATCAATAACTGCCATCAGTTAGAGAGTGAAAATGTAAATAATGTTTCATCTTCATCAATCAAACGTTTCTCAACTGCTAAAAACTTGAATTACAGTGAGAGGGGAAGGAAGAAGAATATAAAAAATAGTAGAGAAACTTGCAGAGATTTAATCAAAAGTGATCAACAGTCAAAGCATATGAGAGTTGCTGAGACTGAGTCACGAAGGTGGTTATACAACAACGTTGTGAAGGAAAGATTTGGTACTACCTCGGATTCACATTCTGGCATAGAAGGTTAGTAAAGGATTTGTGGTGTGTGTATGTGTTTTTGATGATCATATTTTGTTACTAGGTAAAGCTACAAATTACTATTTAAAGTAATATATGAAAACCTACTTGATATATGATATATGAAAGATATTTGTATGTGGTTGATGTATATGTACAAGATAATGATAGATACCTGGACCTGTGTGTAGGTTTACTGTGAGGAGTGTTTGTGTAGGATAAAAATCCTTCTCAATAGTTGATATGGTAAGTTCCCCAGTAAATGAGGCATCGACCTCTGGGCGGTCGGCGGAGTCTAAGATTTAAATGTCTGAAAGTATAGAAGAAGTAGGTGTTGATCAATTTCTAGATTTCCCTAGAAGATTGTTATCCTATCTTCGCTCGCTCTGATGTATTCAAAAAGTTTTGTAAACCTAAGGCTTCTGTAGGAGGTAGATGGGGTAACTGTATAGAACACGCCAGTATGCAATTTAAGGGTTCCATTGTAGCAACGGGAGAGGAATATTTTTATTCGTTGGCTGATTTGGAGAAGGTGAAAAGGGTTAGGGGTATAGACGAATCGATCTCTCCAGAATATTTTGGTGGGAATGCTTAGAATAAACTTTCAGAGGGTTTCTTACGTTACCTCTATCAATTGGAGTATTGGTTGAATCTTCCCCTTAGTAATCAAACGAAAGGGATTATGAACCTCATTGGGGTATATCTTGTTCAGATGAATAGGAACATGTAGGAGGTGATTAGTATTTGTGAATCTCTGAATACACGGTGGGAAGGAGATGGGAGAAGGAGGAGGTTATCCTCTGAGGATGTTTTACAGTTTTATGGGGTAAAAAACTATTTTCCAACTGGAGGGGCATATTTTTTTGTAAGCTCTACTAGACCTCGCTTCTACGATCAGAACTCAGCAGGTTGACCATGGAATGATATTGTGATATCGGTGAAGGGTAATTGCCTTCAGAGAGGTGATGAAGAACCCATGGAACTTTTGTTTAGAACTGTAAAACAAAGTAAGTATAACGATGTATAATGTATGAGATTGATAGTTGAAATTGTATGATTCTCTGTTGATGATAATGTTTTGTGCATGACACCTCCTAAATCTTTCGTAACAAGGAAAAAGTAGTTGTTCGATACAGTTTCTCTGGAAGAGATAGAGTTCGAGTCTGTGTTGGATGAACTCAGCATTAGCAGGAAGAAGTGTGTTAACAGCCGAGCCAAAAAAGTTCAAAAATCTCAGTCGACGAGGCTAATGACGAGCGTTGACGGTAGTAAGAAGAAGAAAACTGATGGGGAAAAGCGAGTGAACTTGCCCAGGTCCCCTGGAGTGGACTGTACAGGGTTAACTAAGTCCACTATGTCAAGAAAATTAGCTCAAACATTTCCCAAGAAGCAAATGCTAAAGCGTCCCTCGATCTCTGGAACCACAGGAAGTGGTGAGGCCATAGAAAAGGTGAAAAATAGAAGGGTTGAACCTTTTAAAATGTCGAGGGTGAAGGTCGAAGAAGATTGACCTGTTATGGAGGACGATTTGAAAGGGGAGGAAGAAAAAGCCAGGTTGGCAGTTCTCCGCGGGGATGAGGAGATGAGAAAAATGGTAGGTTCATATGTTCGAATATGTATTGTGATAAATTTTTTATTGTGATTCGAGCTAATCAATATGGCCGATTTTTTTGCTTTTGCAAGTTGCTCACTTGATGATGAGAATATGCCTTGGGGTCGAGGAGGAGAAAGTTGAGCTGAAGAGGAAGAAGGTCGAGCTTGAAAGGAATGTAGCTCGATTGAAAATTGATTTGCTCAAGGAAGGAAAATAGATGGAGGCTCTGAAGGCTTCGCAAATGGCAGATATCAACAATCTACATATGAAATGAAAGCAAGAGCGAAGTAGGAGAAGGTTGTAGCTGAGCATGACAGACTTGGGTACCGCCTTATGTCAAAAATATATTTTGAAGATGAGGTGGATGCCATTAGGGCTGACACCTATGTGGAGGAAGAGGAAGGTGGAGAGATTTAATATGTTGCTATTAACGCTATGGATGGGCTGGATGGCGTGCTTTTTTAGACGGTGAGAGACAACCAAAGGGATGACAGCGAGTGCCCAGAAGAGGAAAATGAGAAGATAGAGTAGTGTGATGATTTTATGATTGCATGAATATTTGGGAATGTTTGTAAACTGATTTGATATTTTTTTTCTCGGATAGATTTCTGTTGGCTAAGTTGCTTTTGTAAACCTTACTGTAGGAACTAAAGGACATATGCCTCAGAATAAAAGATTTAGATGCTGAACTTGCTAAGGAGAGAGACACCTCAGCATCCTTGTTGTCTTCGCAAGCAAAGCTGCAGGCTAGAATAGAGCAAAAAATATTTAATTTGTATGCTTCATTAGTATAGAGCTATAAAGTAATAAATATAGTGTAGAGATGGGCCAAAAACCTATTATCGGCTTAGGGGCAATGATACTAAAATGTCGTACAGGAAATATCAAAGTATTGACATATTTAAAATATAGAGAATCTGTACCTTAGACTTAGAAGTATATGCTATGGAACATCCATCTAAGATTGTACTTCGACCTTAAGTTTAGAAGTAGTATTACACGGTAGATATCAAAAATTAGATATCCTGTTAGAAATAAGTCATATGTGGTGACTGAGTGACCTGAATCGAACTTGCTATAATTTATCTATAATGTACAGGTTAAATTAGAGTCAGCTCGCTTGTGCGAAGGTGATGCACGCTAATGTAACCAAGAATTTGCAGAGGAGTTTGATAGGATGAGAGAGGCGAATGAAGACAGAGAAGATCAACATGTAAAGGGGCACTTCAAGTTTGTTGAGGCAATGCAGACTGCTGTCGACCTGGCTTAGCAAATCAAGGAGATGGATGCCAAAATTGGCAAAAAGAACTCACAGAGCTAAAAAAACATGCAGCAAAACTCAAAAGCCAGAATGATGTATTGATGGTAAAGAGTATGGAGGCTGACATGGCTCGTTACCATATATAGGTGCTTGAAAAATTATAGGAAGGTTTAAATCGGTCGGTGGCCGGTTTAAAAAATGTTTTAATCAAGAAAATGAACAATCAGAAGTAAACTTAAACTAAACTAGCAAATAGATGGAGCGAGCTGGAGCGATTAAAGAAGAAGTTAGTTGATAAAGATAATGAGCTGAAGAGAGGTCGAGACAATCTATCTGTGTCTAAAATTGCAGTTGAACAATTGTATACAGCTTTACTTGCCAAAGATTTTGAATTTTTAACTATGCAATGTAAGTGTGATGAGTTGAACAAATGAGTGGCACAATTGAAGACCGAACAGGTGCATGGCAATTCGTATGCCAAAAACGCAGAGGCTAGAAAGCGTTTGAGGATGAATAAAAATTATGCTAAGGTTTCTCTTATTCAAGGGGATGTAGTCAGCCTATCAGCTCGAATAAAAGAGTTGGAGTGGGATGTCGCTCAAATTCAAGGTCACGTGCGAAAAGGAGTTGAGCAGTTGAAGGAGAGCAAAAGGAAGCTGGATGCAGCTCTTTCCAGGGAACAAGGGCTAGAGTAGATTATTAGAGGGAAGGATAATTTAATACATCAGAAAGACAAAATGTTACAGAAGATTCTGGATATGGAAGAACTAAACAGGGAGATTGAGGTACTCCGTGCTCAGGTGGCCGATTTAGAGGCGATTAATCGATCTGAATTAGTTAAAACTGACAAAAATCAAAATAGAACATTGATTTCACAGATCGAGTGGATAGAGAAATAACATGGCTAAAAGAATAGTATGCGAGGTCAGAAGAACGCCTTCAGAAGGCTAGAGTAAATTTCTCTAGGTCGGTTGTAACCGAGGCATCGCACTTTGAATTGTTGAGGGTGGTCATTGTCTATTTTGTAGAGGGGCTAAAATTGCATAAGTCAGAATGAGATGCCTTGTTTAATAGTTTGTCAGACAGGGGATGTATTTGCAGAGCTGATATAGATCGAGGAAATATTATGCAGTCCATGGAAACGGATTTAGGCCCTCGACCTGCAAAATTTATAGGGCATGGCAAAATTGTCGTGACTTCTCGAGCTCGAGAATTTATGGCTGATCGACCTCCTATTGCTGGGGGAGGTCGAGAATTTATGGCTGATTGACCTCTTGTTGCAGGGGAAAGCGTAGCTGATAACCCAACAACAAAAAATAATCTATTGTAAAAGTTGTATCAGTCACCTGAAATAAAAGGTAGTTGTTATAGACAAGTTAAAAGATGGAAGCTAGTATTACCTTTGCTTTATCTTATGCCTGTTTGGGTCTTTGATGGAAAACAAGTGTTACCTAAGTTTTAATCGCAGAGATTTAGTAGATTCAGCCAAACAAAGTGTTATCCTAGATTTAACTGGTATGATGTTGCAGCCATATTGACGTAGGTGAAAGCTAGTTTTACCTTTGCTTTATTTTAAGTTTGGTAGAGTCTTTGATTTAAAACAAGAGTTATCTTAGTTTTAATCGCAGAGATTTAGGAGAGTTGGCCAAACCAAGTGTTATCCTTGATTTAACCGATATAGAGGTCGATTGAAAGCTTGTATTATTTATGCTTTAATTTATGTGTTGTTTACGAAGTAGAGAGATGTACGGGAGAAAAACTTGTAATTTTTATTGAATAGAAAAGGATACACATTGGATGGAGATGAAAATCACACTTTTAGAATGGGAAAAGCGAGAATTTGAAATGGAGTAGTGAGGGACATAACGATAGTACTATTTTAGTTGCCTAGTGTTCTAAGGATGTGAAATGTGAACTCCCTCTCCGGTCATGAGGTAATATGATCCTAGGCCTGAAGGACCTGTGATAAAAAATGGACCCTCCCAATTGTCTGCTTATTTCCCAGTATGAGGCTCTTTGCGGTGTTTAGATATTTCTTTGAGGATGAGATCATCAATTTGGAAGGTACGGCTTCTGACTCGTTTGTTGAACGAACTGGCCAGCATATGGTAATATCGACTGAGGTTAACGATGGCGCGTTCCCTGGTTTCATCGATCCAATTGAAGTTGCAAGCCAATTCAAACTCATTTTCCTCGTTAGTTAGCTCGTAATCTTTGACTATATGATAGTATTCAGAGGGAATAACGGCCTCCGTGACATAGGAAAGGAGAAATAAAGTGAAGCCTATCGACTAGCAAGGAGTGGCACGATATGCCCATAGGACATGTGGAAGTTCGCGAACCCAATTCCATTTTTTCCGTGTGCGTTGCCTTTTATTAAGTCCATCCATAATGGTTTTGTTGGTGATTTTGTCTTGGCCATTACCCTGAGGGTAGTAGGGATTGGATGGTGAGTGGATGATGTTGTGTTGATTGAGAAAAGCTATAACTTTTTCTCCAACAAATTGGGGCCCATTATCGATATGAATTAGGCGGGGGCACCCAAACCGAGTGATAATGTGTTCTAAGAGAAAAGAGATGACCTCTTCTTCTCTGGTTCGATAGAGTGATACTGCTTCTACCTATTTTATAAAATAATTGGTAGTTACGAGTAGGTGGCGGCAATTACCTAGTGAATTAGAGAATTTTCCAACAAAAATGAGTGCTCATCTTTTAAATGGCCAAAATACCTTGCTTGCATGGAGTTCAAACGCAGGGGCGTGGATCATCCGCCCATGTCGTTGACATGTATTACATTTGCGTGAGTACTCTTCTACTTGCTTGTGCATGCCAGACCAGAATACTCCTTGTGTAATGGCTCTGTTTACCAATGATTGACCTGCGGCATGGGAGCCACAAGTCTCTTCATATAGATCGCAGACCATCTCGTCTGTTTTCAATTTGGAGAGGCACTTAAGGTAAGGCCCCATGACTGAATGGCAGTATAAGGTACCGTTTTGATTAGTATAGTACTTTGAGCTGTCTATCAACTATCGCGCTCTTTCGAATCTGCTAGAAGTTGAGCTTCGTATTTGTTGTCGATACCAAGATAAACTAAGAAAAGCTTTTGCCAATCGTCGTCTCCCCCTTTATCGCCCCTAATGTTTATCGTGCATACAAAAATTCGATCAATGTTAGGGGTCAAAATTACTTCAATCTGGAGATATCGAACTTCTGTGACTAAAACCCCCGTAAGATATGCCAAGGAATCGGTGTATCATTTTTCTCCTCGAGTAAGATAATTTAGAGTTATTTACGCGAACTTGCTCATCCTATCTATTATAAGGGCTACTTATTTGATCATCTTTCCATTCTTCTTATATTGCTCAGTATAATGGTGGACGATGAGTAGTGAATCTGTGAAAACTGAGAGTTCAAAGACGCTGAGCTCAAGAGCGAGGTCGAGTCCGTGAATAAGAGATTTGTACTCGGTGGCATTGTTTGAGGTCTCAAAATCCAAGCGGATTAATTTCACAATTCTGTCATTCGAAGGGGGAATCGATACAATTCTAATTCCTGACTTAGCGTGTCCTGCTGATCCATCTGTAAGAAGTCTCTACCCTTTCCTTGTAATCCATTCAGCTTGCTCGTCAAATACTTTGGGGGGTGGATCTTCTGTAACTTCTTTTACAAGGTCAGGATCGTGCCCCTCCCACTCGGTATCTTCCACTAGAAAATCTATGAAAAAAATCTGTAACGGCCGGACCATTTTTGGAATGACGTTGTTCGAACTTGATATCATGTTCTCCCAAATAGACTTACCACTGTTGCACTGTCCATGATTTATCTTTCTTGGACAGAACCTCCCGAAGTGGGTAGTTCATCATGATTATGACTAAATGATCTTGGAAGTAGTACTCTAGTTTCTGTGAAGTGTAAACAAGAGTGAGAAGAAGTTTTTTGATTTTAGAGTACCTCGTTTCCGCTTGAGTGAGGGTTTTGCTGATAAAGTAGACTGGTTTTTCGAATTTCCTTTTTAAGTCAAATGAGAACCGAGCTGAGTGAAGTATCTGTAACTTCTAGGTAGATAATTAGTTCTTCATTATCTATTGGAGTGCTCATGACGGGAGACTTCCCCAAATAGTTTTTGAGATCCTGAAAAGCTGTTTCGCATTCTGATGTCCATTGAACAACTGCATTTGGCTAAACTTTTCCTCATTTGGTACAACTGCAGAGTAATTGGAACAACCAACAACAGCGGTCTGAAGCTATTGAAATGAAATGGTTGATATCGGCAATCTTGCCGACTAGTTTCTGAACATTTTTTCTCATTTTTGGAGATGGCATGCTAAGGATAGCCCGAATCTGATCTGGATCGACCTTAATCCTCTCTTTACTAATGAGGTAGCCTAGAAATTGACCTGAATGTACTCTGAATTGATACTTATCAAAATTGAGACGCATTCAGCAGGATCGAAGAATGTTGAATATTGTGCTGAGATCAGAGATGTGGTTGATGGACTGTATACTCTTACACAAAAGATTACCAATGTAGACTTCCACAACTTTCCCATGATGTACTTTAAACATAGTAGTCATCAGCCGTTGATAAGTTATACCTGCGTTCTTGAGTCCAAAGTGTATGACTTTATAGCAGCAAAGTACTCTTTCAGTGATGAAAGTGATATTTTCTTGATCTTCATCCAAGAGTAGAAATTTGATTGTATCCAGAAGCAGCATCCTCCATATATAGGAGTTCGTGACCTGCTGTGGAATTAAGGGTCTGATGAATGTTGGGATGAGGAAAACTATCCTTTGGAGTATGTTTGTTTAGATCGGTGAAATCTACACAAACTCGGACTTTTCTATTCTTCTTTGGGATAGTGACGATGTTGGATATCCAATCTGGATATTTTGCCTCTCGAATAAATCTCACTTTGATCAATTTCTTAATCTCCATGTTAAATTCATCTCGAAGTCGTGGTGATAGGCATCGCTATTTCTGTTTGACAGCCATGGTATTGATGTTGATGGCCAATTTGTGGCATGCCTTGGCTGGATCAGCCCCAGGCATCTCTTTGAAAGACCATGCAAAAACATCTCAATTTAGTCATAAGAACTGAATGAGATCATCTTTTTCCTGTTGAACCAGCTTAGTACCGATGAAAGTACTCTGATAGGTCCATCAAGGTTGATGTATTCGGTGGGCTCCTCCGTAGAAGGCTGATCATCGGGGTGATCAACTTTCTATAATTGCTATGTAGTATACCTGTCAGAGGTATCTAGAAGTAAAGACAGTATTTTTACAAGCTTGAGAAAGCTTTTGACTACCCCTAATCTCATAGATACCATCATTATGTTTGAAACAATGTGCTTGATGATAGGTGGAAGCGATTGCTTCCATGTTATGAATCCAACAATGACCCATAATCCTGAGATAACGAGATTTAGCGTTGATCACATAGAAAATTACGTCGATTGTGGCTGGTCCGGTGGTAATAAGAAAGATGATCTTCCCTACTTATTCTTCTTTAGAACCATTAAATCCACTGATATCAGTGTCGCTTTGAATAACTTGATCGTCCAATCTCATTTATTCGATAGTGCTCTGAAAGAAAATTTTAATACCGCTGCCAGTATCGATCATCATTGTGTGCATGACAAACTTCCTCATCTTGAGCATTATGACTAATACATAATGATGTGGAAACTTGACATGGCCAGTATCACAATCTTCGAATGAGATCCCGAGACGGCGATTGCTCGACTCAGGCAAAAGTTTTGCTTCTTTGCCGTGAGGTATAAGATCACAGTACTCTGACTGTTTCCTGCGCTTTAATCTGTTAGAGTTGGTAATCTGATTGATCTCGATCATGATGCTATGGCGCACATGGTAGAAATGCATCTCCTCAGTTTGATCTTTGACCTGGACAACTTAAAGCAGCTTCTTATAGCTGCCATCCTTGTATGATTCTAGGTCGACAATATATTCAAACATCCATCCCTCCTTGAAAATGTATTCGAGCGACCTCTATAAAGCATACAAATTATCTGTAGAATAATGGGTTACCTTATTATGCATGTAGTACGGTCGGCTCTCGATTGGTTCCAATGGTTAGGAGAGACGGTAGAGTTTATCTTGGAGAGGATTGGAAAAATTGTAGAGATCCATACATTCATCATTGGGAGGACCAGTTTGACTTGTGAACTGCCTTTTCCAGGGTTGCCAGTATTTCCTCTGGTGCGCTTTAGGTCACCTTGATCCTCCTTTGGTTCAGTGTTTCGATCGGTAGATAGACCTTTTATAGAAAGGACGGATTTAGTAGATTTATACCTTTTAGACATCATCCATTCCAGGTCGACGTAACTATTAACCTTGGTGATTATATCCTCCAAGGTCGCAGGTTTGTTGAGGAAGAGGTGCTCATTGGCTATGCAGTCGAGCTGGAGCGCGTTGGTGAAAACAGTAATAGCTATTTTCTGATCGAGATTGTCTACTTTACGCGCGAGCTCTAAAAACTTATTCACAAAATCCTCGAGCTTCTCTCTGTGTGACTGTTTGAGACTGATAAGGAAATATAAATTTTCTTCTTTATCTCTTTTGTGAGCATATGTCTTGATGAATTATTTTTACAGCTGGTCGAATGTATATATGGAGTCTTCAGGTAAAGAGTGGAACCATCGAAGTGGTTCATCATTCAAACTTATGGCAAACAGACGACAGAGAGTGTGGTTGAGATTGGAGTTCAATTCCAATGAATCATGGTATTGTTGAATGTGCTCCTTTGGATCGGTACCCTTGTATTTGCAAATTTTCAGAGTATGGAAACCATTCGGTATTTTTGTATTGAATAGTTCTTTGGCAATTAGACTTCCTTGAAACTTGGTAAGGTCGTCGGTAGTGCCCAAAACTTGTGCTTCAATCAACTCCTTAATATGCTGATCCATATCCTCTTGAGTGACATATTGACGCGTCGGTTGACTAACCAGATGAGGAGACTCGGATTGTGAGTACCGGTACCTTTTCACAAATGATCTCGTGCTGGAATTTGAGGTGGAGGTTGTTGTTCTTCTTCTTGACGTATGGAATATCGGTAACCTCGGCTAATCTCAAACAAAACTTTACCACCCAAATGAATGGAAGGTTTAGGTTCATTCCAAATATTTTAGGAAATAGCTTTGTTGGTGGCTCTTTGAGGTCCCAATCTTTCCCTTGCAGAAACTTGGGAGGCTTCTGGCACATGATCGTGATCTCGAATTGGAGGAGTCTGCTGAGTATTCTACAGAGCTTATAAGGCAGCCTGCATTGTTGCCATTTGATCTTCATGTCATTTGAGCGTTGTCAAACGAGTTTGTCGTTCAGCGTTGAGCTCCATTTCACGAAGCTCTCGATCAAGAGTTAATTGACGTTCGAGCTCGTTGCATTTCTCTGTCTCAGTGTTGAGATTCGCCCATAGCTCTATAAGTTTTTCCCGCTAAACTGAAAGATTGAGTTGGATACCGGTTGGTGGTCACCTGGAATTTACCATGATTGGAATTGTAGTAGAGTGAATGAATGCCTTTGGATATCGAGGAAATGATTTCTTTCCCACAAACGGTGCCAAATGTAATGACCTATTTCCGAAATCTCGAAGTGGCTTGGAATTAGTTCTTACACCAATGTACCTGTGACAAAACCTAATAGAAAGTAAGAAATGACTCAGGTGATTTATCATGGAAAACCTCTGAATAGGTAAAAAACCTCGACCTCGTGTTGAGGATTTTAAAATAGTAACTTTTATTGCTTAAGGCTGATATCTTATTACAACTGATCTCTCGACTTAGAAATGCTTGGTCTTGTGAATAAGAAGTTTGAGGTTTTGAGAATCTTGAAAATATAGTTTTCTTAGTGATTTCTTATGCAATTTTCTGGTCCTCGTTTCTTCTAGATTTTCTTCTTTATATATGCCTTCTCCGCAGTTCTTCATCGTGCTGAAGTACGTTCTCCGAACAATGTGGTTAGTGGCAGTTGACTGAGTAATTGTTGAGTTCATGAGAGACAGGTAGCTTTAACTTGTTCATGCTTTTCTATTTCAGTTCGACCCACATTTTTTATCAATTCATGGAGTAGGTGACAATGTTGATTGAAGAAGTCATGTGGAGAATGCGTGGATCTGATATGGAGGTAGTTCGAACTGGAGATATCTCGATTTAGAAAAGATCGAGGGGTAGGCCCCTACAGTACCTATTATTATCTTTTACATATACATCTCCTACACACACACACACATATATATATATATATATATATATATATATATATATCTTTCATATATCATACACAAGCTGATTTTATGGATTCCAGTAAATGGTAATTTTTAGATTTCCCTAACACAAAAAATGATTTTCAAAAACAACATATTCAAAAAATGATATTCAAAAACAACATATTCAAAAAATCACAAATACACTACTAACCTTTTATGTCAGAATGTGAATCTGACGCAGCGCCAAAACCTTCCCTCATAACGCTGTTGTATAACCACCTTCGTGACTCAGTCTCTGCAACTCTCTCTTGCTTTGACTGTTGATCACTCTCGATTAAACTCTCACGAGATTCTCTACTATTTTTTCTCTTTCCTCTCTCATTACTCTTCAAGTTTTTAGAAGTTGAGCAACCTTTGAATGACGAAGATGAAACATTCTTTATATTTTCTCTCTCTAACTGCTGGTAATTATTGGGCCTCGCACGAGCCATCTTCAGTTTTGGAACTGTGGCATCTTCTACACAATCAATGTCAGACATCTTGCACCTTTTTGGTGAAAATGCTTTCCCATAATTACCCTTTGCCCTATATTTTAATCAATTTGCATCTCTCTTTTCCAAATCTCCTCCTGACATCCCCACACTCATGGTGACTCATACTTATACGCAATCGGGCTTTCGCTACTTTTACACAAGAGATAAAATCAAAAGCTACATATTTTTCTTTCTTTCTATTTTTGCTTCTTCTACTTATAGAAGTGCTGACGTCATTTCCAAAGCTCTCAAAATTTCAGAAATATTCAAATTCATTTTTCACAACATAGAGGACATATTCATACTTTATTCTCATTTTATTTCTTTAGAAATTATTGTAACTCATATATTTACATACATATACCCTAATTTACATTCACTTCATTATCATCACACTCTCATCACAATTCACTCCCTCACATATAATTATACCTAAAACGTCCCTGATGTCCTGGTGAAACACATCCAATAATTTTGAATCCAACAATCCTCACATCTTCCAGTTCAATGTCATCTTTAACAATCAATCTCACAACATCTTTTCGGGCTACAGGTTCTACCATCACTTCCTGAAACAGGTGATCATAGAAATGACGTTCATACTCACGTTTCCTACCCATCCAATCTAAACCTTCAAATTGACACTCCATCACTGGCAGTTCAGCATCATAGTCCAACAAGCCAAAAACTGCCCCCGTACTTTAGCTGTCTTTATCACCAACCGGCCCTCAGCAGCATAACGAATTCTCTCAGATCTAGTCTATGTCATTTCTATTCTCTTCTACTGTTTCAATCTCCTTTCCACCAATTTATATATTTTTGCTGCGAATCTCCATAATTTGTGATATTATCCTATTCTTTCATAGCAGAAAACCCTAGTATCCTGAGAAAAGTTATTTGAATATATCATTCCCTATTAACCTCAGACAGTTCAACCTATTCCATATCAAGCTTATTCTTTCCAAATCTAATTGTCAGAACAACCTCACTGAGCTCGAATTTCCTATTCTAAATATTCTACTTTTTTTTCTCTCCCCCAATAAATCGCAGTCACCCAGTTCGATCATTCATTACACATTTCATGTTACAAACATATTTTTATAGATTGATTATTATAACTAGGTTGTAAGTTCTAATCTCATGCATAACATTACGTCCTATATTCGTAATCTTGTAATCATTCATAGCTCGATATCTAGAGTTATTCTATACATATATCAACACAGAGTTTTGATAACAAATTTCATTTAGCTTGAATATAAATTACAGGTACTTTAAAGTTAACAATCTTTCAAGTACTTAATAGATAACAAGTCTTTCAAGTACTCTAAAATTAGGTACTTTACAGATAACAAGTTTATCAAGTGCTTTATAGATTATATGTATTTCAAGCACTTCGATAAATCAAATCCTTTAGTTATTCCATCTTCAGTGATGTTTCACACCAAGAATCCTCTAATGTAAAGTAGGTATTGGAAGTCATCATAGGTCCTTCTTCCTTCACACCATCCTACTCTGACTAGAAACTGGGTTTGGAGGAAGTTTGGGCATGAAAGCAGATGACTCAATGCTTGAACTAACTCTTCAAACAGAAGGCCTTCTTAGCACCAAGTAACGATGGAGGTACAGAAGCAGACTTCCATTATCCGTCTCCCTACTCTACTACCACCGTTGCCACCTCTGGAACCACTACCTCTACAGAGTTGGTAGAGATGAAGAGGGCCCAACCTTATAATCCAGTTCTACGCGAGACATTGGCGCAACTGCCCCGCAGTTTTGCCAAACCCCGCATCTGTCACCCTAACCTTGCCTTCCGCAGGGATACAGAGAAAATTCCAATGTTGCTCTCCTGTTAAGGCAACGAGATGAAATCTCTTCATACAGTAAAATTTTTCCTCAGCTTCTGCCGTTTCTTCTTCCGACATACCTTGATACGTCGGTGGAACAGGAACAGGAATAGGCATCTCCAAAGACTAATCTCTAAAGTATCTCAACTTCAACTTTTGTATTTCAACAGAAATCCTCTCTTCGTAAACTATTCTCTGGGTCTTCACCATCATAATTTTTTTTTGAGAATTTAGCAACAAACAAGCGTACTTTGCCGCAATCCTTAGTACATGTACTATTTATATAACCCCAATATTTAATGTGTAAGTATATTTTCCTAAGCGTCATCATTAAATATAGACGAATCTCTTAAACCCTAACCGACGCGTTCATTAATATTCACATCAACATTCAATACACACACGTCCCCCCATAACGTGCACATTTTCCATGCAGTTAAATCCACATCATTACTTCCTACATTTTCAAACTTTTAACCCATTTACCCATATACCCAAAATATCCTTTCTTAACCAAAGCCACTCGTGATTTCTGTTGTAAAAGGGCGATTGTAGGGGCCTATCCCTCGATCTAACCCCAAATTAAGCTATTCCAGTTTAAATTACCTCAATGTTAGACTCACACATTCTATACTTGACATCAATAGTCAACATCGACACCTACTCAATGAACTGATGAAAAATGTGGGTCGAGCTTAAACAGAAAAATATGAACAAGTCAAAGACACCTGTCTCTCATGAGCTCAACAGTTATACAGTCAAACGCCACTAACCACATTGTTCGGAGAATGTGCTTTAGCATGATGAAGACTTGCGGTGAAGGCTTGTATAAAGAAAAAGTTCCAGAAGAGACAAGGACAAGAAATATACTCGAGAAATCACTAAGAAAAACTACATTTTCTAGATTCTCAAAACATCAAGGCTTTTTATTTATAAAATCAAGTATTTCTAAGTCGAGAGATCACTTGTAATAAGATATCGGCCTCAAGCAATAAAAGTCACTATTACAAAAACCCTCAACTCGTGGTCATGGTTTTTTACCTATTCAGAGGTTTTTCACGCTAAATCACCTGTATCATTTCTTATTTCATGATAGTTTTTTTCATAGGAACATTGGTGTAAGAGCTAATTCCAAGCCATCTTGAGCTTACAGAATTACGCCATTGCAATTTCAAATTATGGGGGATCTGGAGTAATTTAGAAAATTGCATAAATAGTGGGAAATTATTTTTTAAGCAGGTAAAAGAAAATAAAAATGGTGTGAACTCGATTTGAGGGACGGTTGGCGATAAAAATAATTGAAGTGCGGGAAAATATTTTTAGCTTGTTAAACTATGATGCTGACCTGCCAGTGACTGAGTATCAGTTTAAAGTTCTAGATTTGATGGGTAAGAATCTAGAGTACGGATGCTACTTCTATGAGCAGCTATTCCAGGAAGTGATTGTGGAGCCTTCAGCTTGAAAAGAGGCTGCAAGACTAATTGTTGAAGAAGAGATCGAGTTGGAAGATGTAAGGATTGCTGGAGGAGAACTGATCAAGTGTAGCTCCCCAGGACATCAGAGATATTTTAGGTGTAATTATATGAAAGGGAGTGACTTGTATGAGCTCGAATAACTGTCAAAGAAATATAATAAGAATGAAGTTTGAATCTGTCCTCTATTTATGTAATTGTTGTTTGTGACTGTTGTGAAAAATGAATTTGAATATATTTAAAATGTCGAGAACTTTGGAAATGATGTCAGCAATTTTATAAGTAGAGCAAAAGAATAAAATAAAAAAGCAGGCAACTTTTGATTTTGCCTCTAGTGTAAAAGCAGGGAAAGCTTGATTGCGTGTATGTGTTGAGTCATCATGACTGTGGGGAGGTCAATGGAAAATTTGGCAAATTGAGATGAAAATATATTAAAATATAGGGCATGAGGCAATGATGAGAATATGTTATCACTGAAAATGTGCAAGACGTATGACATTGATTGTGGAAGGGATCCCTCGGTAATGCTTTATCTTCGTCATTCAAACATTTATCAACTTTTGAAAACTTGAAAAATAGTAAGAGAGAAAAGAGAAAAAATAGCAGATAATTTAATGAGAAATTAATTGAGAGTGATCAACAATCAAAGAGAGAGGGAGAGTTACAGAGACTGAGTCACAAAGGTGGCTGTATAGCGACATTGTAAGGGAAGGATTTGGCACTAGGTTAGATTCATATTTTGACATAAAAGGTTAGTAGGTGATTTGTAATATTTTGAATGTATTTATCTTGAAAACCTTTTTCTGTGGTATGCAAATCTAAAAATTACTATTTATAGCAATCTATAAAAATTTGTTTAATATATTTGTAAACTGAGATATGAAAGATATATGTATGTGGGTGATGTATATGTAAAAGATAATGATGGAATACCTAGACCTGTATGTAGGTCGAGCATGAGGAGTTGTGTGTAGTATCAAACCTTATATGTAGTGTTACAGTTGATATAGAGACTTCACCTATTAATTAAGCATCGACCTCTGGTCGATCGGCTGAGTCCGAGAATGTAGTATCCTATAGGGAGGATGAAGTCAGAGTTGCTCAATTTTTAGATTTTTCGAGAAAATTGGTATCCTATCCTCTAAATTTTAATATGTTAAGAGAGTTTTGTAAAGCCAAAGCTTCTATAGGGGGAAGATGGGGTAATTTTGTAAAATATGCCGGTAGGCAGTTTAGAAGTTGTATTGTAAGATCTGGGGAGGAATATTTCTTTTTGTTGGCTGATTTGGAGAAGGAGAAGGTAGATAAAGGTTTATACGAATTGATCTCCTTGGAGTATTATGATGAAAATGTCTTGGGTAACTTGAAAGTGGGTTTTTTGTGTTACCTGTCTCAATTGGAGTATGGGTTGTGTCTGCCCCATAGTAATCTTGCGAAAGAGATTATGAATATCATTGGGGCATGTCCTTTTCAGTTGAACGGGAACATGTGGGAGGCAATAAATGTCTATAAATTTTTGAATAAGTTGTGGGAGGAGGATAAAGTTGAGAGGAGGATATCTCCAGAAGATGTCTTGCAGTTTTATGGGGTAAAAAACTATTATGGAAGTTGAGGGGCATATTTTTTATGAGTTTGACTCGACCTCTTTTCTTTGATCTAAATTCAGCAGGTCGAATGTGGAATGATAATGTGATATAGGTAAAGGGTGATTGCCTTCAGAGAGATGATGAAGAACCCATGGAACTTCTGTGTAGAACTATGAAACAAAGTAAGTATAACAATGTATAAAGTATAATATTGAAATGTTGAAATTGTATGTTACTCTATTGGTGATAATGTGTTGTTGATTGACAGGTTCTCAATCGAAGGTGATGAAAAATGAGTCTTTGTTAGATACTGTTGCTCAGGAAGGGAGCTCGAGGCTATTTTGAAAGAACTTGGCATCAGCAAAAAGAAATGTGCTAATAGCCAGTCCGAGAAAGTTTAAAAGTCACAAACAACGAGGCTAATGATGGGTGTTGGTGGTATCAAAAGGAGGGGAACTGATGAAGAGAGACGAGTGGTTTTTCCCAAGGCCTCTGGGGTAGACTTTAAAGATGTGTTGGAGTCTACTACATTGAGCAAGCTAGCTCGAGAATTTCCAAAGAAGAGGATGCTGAAGCGTAGCTCAACCTCTGGAACCACAGGAAGTGGTGAGGTCGAAGGAGGGGCAAAAAGAGAAGGGTTGACCCTCCTTCCCAACTGACTAGGGCGAAGGCCGCAGAGGGTCGACTTGGCGAAGCAGATGAGTTGAAGGTAGCATAGGATAGGGTGGAGCTTGCAACTCACAATGATGAGGATGAATTGAGTTAAATGGTAAGTTTGATGAATTGAGCATAGGCCGAATTTTGTAGGATGATTCAGGCTAACAATGTGGTCGATTTGTGTTTTTGTTGGCTGCTTGTTTAATGAAGGGGATCTGCCTAGAGATGGAGGAGGAGAAAGCCAAGTTTAAGAAGGAAAAGGCTAAGCTCGAGAAGAAGGTAGCTCGTTTGAAAGATGAATTGGCTAGGGAGAGGAAGTGAAGTGAGTAGACTCCTTGAAGGCTTCTCAAGAGGTGGTGATCAACGAGCTAACAGCGGAAGCGGGAAAGAATCAGGGGCAGGTTGTAATCCAACGTAATAGACTTGGGTGCCACCTCCTAAAAATGGGGTACTCCAAAACTGAGGTGAATGACATTATGGCAGATACCTATGTTGAGGAGGAGGAAGATGTTGAGGCAGAAGATGTGACTATTGGATTCGTGGACGGGTTAGATGATGTTTCTCCCCAAACAATGCGAGACAACCAAGAGGATGACAATGAGTGTCCAGAGGAAGGGAATAAAAAGGTAGAGTAGAATGTTGAATTTATGATTGTAAGATGAAGGGTTAGAAATGTTATAATCTAATGGAACATTGTTTATTGGATAGACTTCTGTAGGCTAAGATGTTCTTGTAAACCTTGTTGCAGGAACTTAAGGACATGCGCCTCAGAATAAAAGAATTAGAGAATGAGCCCAGTTAGGAGAAAAATGCCTCAGCGTCCCTATTGTCTTCGCAAACAGAGCTACAGGTTAGAAAAGAACAAAAAATATTTGACTTGTATGCTTTATTGATCTAGAACTACAAAGTAAAAAATTACTGTATAGTGGCAGACCAAAAACTTGTATACAGTTTAGGGGTAATGGTACTCAATTGTGTATGGACAATATCAAAGTATTAATAAAGTTAAAACATAGAGAATGCGTACCTTGGAATTAGAAGTATATGTTATTGTTCATCAAATTAGGATCATACTTCGACCTTAAGTTTAGAAGTTGTTTCACATAGTAGATGTCAAAAAATAGAAATTTTGTTAAAAATAAGATGTATGTATTGAGTGAGTATTCTGAATTGAACTTGATATATTGCATTTGTGATGTGTAGGTCGAATTGGAGTCAACTCATTTGAGTAAAGAAGAGACACGCTAATATAGCCAAGAATTTGCGGTAGAGTTTGATAGAATGAGAGAGGCAAATGAAGATAGGGAAGATCAACATATAAATGTACATTTCAAGTTCCTTGAGGCAACTCAAGACGCAGATGTCCTCACTCAGAAGATCGAGGAGAAGGATGCTAAAATAAGTAAGGGGCAAAAAGAGCTTGCGGAGGTGAAGGAATAGGCAGCGAAACTCAAAAGCCAGAATAAGGCGATGATGGTAAAGAGTGGGGAGGCTGACATGGCTCGATACCGTATATAAATATTAGAAATGTCAAAGAAAGAGTTATGTTGCTTTGTAGCTAGTTTGAAGGACCAAATGATCAACAAAATGAACGAACATGAGCAGACTTGAGCTGATTTTCAGAGTACTAGAGAGAACTAGAGCGGTTGAAGAATAAAATGGTTAAAAAAGATAACGAGCTGAAGAAAGCTCGAGATGACTTATCTAACTCCAAAATTGTGGCTGAGTAGTTGATTGCAGCTTTACCTGCTAAAGATTTAGAATTTCGGTTGGTGCAAAAGAAATGTGATGAGTGGAATGAGAGGGTGGCACAATTAATGACCAATTTGGCTCAGGCCAATTCTCGAGGAAAAAATGTCGAGGCTGGGGAACGCTTGAGGAAGAATAAAGGTGATGCCAGGATTTCCTTTGTTCAAGGGGATGTAGTTAGCCTATTAGCTCGAATCAGAGAGCTAGTGGGAAATGTAGCTCGAACTCAAGGTCACGTGTAAAAGGAAAATAAGCAGTTAAGGGAGTGCCGAAGTAAGTTGGACGCTGCTCTTGTCAAGGAATAAAAGTTAGAGTGGGTTATCAGAGGTAATGTAATTTTGTTAAAGAAAAAAGATGAATTGTTAAATAACTCTCTTGCTGGGGAAGATTTAGATAGCGAGGTTGAGGAACTTCATGTTCAGGTGGCAAAATTAAAGGCGATGAACCAGGTTGAATCAGCTAAAGTTGATACGAAAGCAAAGGAGAATATCAAATTTATGTCCCGCACAGACAGCCGCATGACATGGTAAGAAGTACGGTATAAGAGGTTGAAAGAGCACCTTCAAGCGACAAGAATTTCTTTTTCTAAGATGGTTGTGCCATAGGCATCGCACTCAGAGATGTTAATGGCAGTAATTACCTATTTTGTTAAAGAAATTAGAAGGCTCGAGTTAGAGAGGGATACCTTGCATGACTATTTGTCGGATAGAGGATGCATTTGAAGAGCTGATGTAGATTGAGAAAACTGTACGAACTCCATAGAAATGGAGTTAGGTTCTCGACCTACTAAATTGGTAGAACAAGGCAGGGCCACTGTTACTGCTCGAGCTAAAGAATTTATGGATGATCATCCTCTTGTTATAGGGGAAAGCGTGGCTGACCTCCCAACTGGAGAAAAGAATTTTTTGTAGTTGTTGTATATGTAACCTGAAAAAATATCTGTCGCAAACATATAGAGGGATGAAAGATAGTTTTACCTATGCTTTATCTTATGTCTGGTAGAGTTCTTTAATTGAAAACTAGTATTACCTTCGTTTTAATCACAGAGTATAATTTTCACAACCATATTGTGAGACAAAAACTAGTTTTACTTTTACATTATCTTATGTTTGGCAGGGCTCTTTGATTGAAAACTAGTATTACCTTCATTTAAATCACAGAGTATAATTGTCGCAACCATATTGAGAGATAAAAGCTAGTTTTACCTTTGCTTTATCTTATGTCTAGTAGAGTTCTTTAATTGAAAGTTATAATTATCTTCTTTTTAATCCCAGAGTATAATTGTCGTAGCCATATTAGGAAATGAAAACTAGTTTTACCTTTGCTTTTTCTTATGTCTAGTAGAGTTGTTTGATTAAAAACTAGTATTACATTTGTTTTAATCGCAGAGTATGTATAAAGTCGATCAAAGCTATTTTGACCTTTGCTTTAGCCGGAATAGAGGCTGATTGAAAGCAAGTATTACATTTGCTTTAATCTCTATATTGTTTACGTAAGCAGAGAGTCGAGTAGGACGATGAGTAATGAATCTATGTAGACTGAGAGTTCTGGGATGCCGTGCTCAAGTGCGAGGTTAATTCTATGAATGAGATCATCGTATTCGGTGACATTGTTAGAGGCTTCAAAATCCAAGCAGATTGATATCTCACTTCTGTCGTTGGAAGGGGTAATTAATACGATTCTAATTCCTGACCCTGCAGGTCCTGCTAAGCCATCTATAAGAAGTCTTCACCCTTTCCTTGTAGTCCATTCAGCTCGCTCGTCAAATGCTTTGGTGGGTAGATCATCTATAATTTATTCTACAAGGTCAGGATCATGCTCATCCCACTCGGGATCTTCCACTGGAAAATTCGCGATAAAATTGCCAACGGCTTAACCCTTTTTCGAATGGTATTGTTCGAACTTGATATCATATTCTCCCAAACTAATTGACCATTGTTTTACTCTCCTTGATTTTTCTTTCTTGGACAAAACTTCCTGAAGGGGGTAGTTCGTCATGAATTTGATTGAATGAGCTCGGAAGTAGTGCTTAAGTTTCTGCGAAGTGTAAACAAGAGTTAGAAGAAGTCTCTCGATTTTGGAATACCTGGTTTCTACTGGAGTGAGGGTTTTATTGATGAAGTAGACTGACTTCTCAATTTTTCCTTCATTTCGAATGAGAACTGAGCTGATAGAAGTATCTTTAACTGCTTGGTAGATGATAAGTTCCTCATTATCTACTGGGGTGCTCATTGTGGGAGACTTCCCCAAATAGGATTTGAGATCCTAAAAAGCAGCCTCAAATTCTGATATCCATTGGATTTCTGTATTTGGCTACACTTTTCCTTATTTGGTACAACCACAGAGTAGTAGGAACAGCCAACGACAACGATCTAAGGATTTTTAGACGAATCGGTTAATAGCAGCAATCTTGCCGGCAAGTTTTTGTATCTTTCATCATCTTTGGAGATGGCATATTAAGGAGAGCCTGAATTTGATCTAAATCGTCCTCAATCCCTTTCTTGCGGATGAGATGGCCGAGGAATTGGCCTGAATATACTATGAATTGATATTTATCAGGATTAAGTCGTATCCTGTTAGATCAAAGAATGTTGAATATTGCGATGAGATCTGTAATGTGGTTGACTAACTGTATGTTCTTGCACAAAAGATCATCAATGTAGACTTCCACAATTTTTCTAAGATGTACTTTGAACATAGTAGTCATCAACCGCTGATAAGTTGCGCCTGTAGTTTTAAGTTTGAAGGGCATAACTTTGTAGCATTAAAGTTCTCTTTTAGTGATAAAAGTGGTATTTACTTGATCTTCTTCCAAGAATGGAATGTAATTATATCTAGAAGCATCGTCTATCATAGATAGGAGTTCGTGACTTGCTGTGGAATCAAGAATTTGATGGATATTGGGAAGAGGGAAACTATCTTTTAGAGTATGTTTGTTTAGATCTATAAAATTTACACAAACTCGGACTTTTCCATTCTGCTTGGGGACAGGGACAATGTTGGATATTCAATCTGGATACTTGGCTTCTCGAATGAATCCCACTTTGATCAATTTCTTAATCTCCATGTTAACTTTATCTCGAAGGCAATGAGATAGTCGTCGTTGTTTCTGTTTGACCACCGTGGCATTAATGTTGATAGCCAATTTGTGACATGCCGTAGCTGGATCGAGCCTAGGCATCTCTTCGAAAGTCTATGAAAAAATTCTCAATTTACTCTTTAGAACAGAATGAAAGCATCCTTATCGTGTTGGACCAGCTTGGTACCGATAAAAGTACCTCTGCTAGATCCATCAATGTTAACGTATTCTGTAGGTTCTTCTGTTGAAGGCTGATCATCAAGGTGATCAACTTTTATTAATTATAATACAACATATCTGTCTGAGGTATCTAGAATTGCTGAGATTGTATTTTCGCAAGCTCGAAAAAGCTTTTGACTACCTTTGATTTCATAGATACCATCATTGTGCTTGAAGCATAGATCTTGATGATAGATAAAAGCGATTGCTTCCATGTAGTGATTCCAGCAGTGGCCCATAATCCAGAGATAACGAGATTTGTCATTGATGGCGTAGAGATGATGTCGATGGTAGCTAATCCTGCTATAATAGGTAAGGTGATCCTGCATATTCGTTCTTCATTAGAACCATTGAATCTTCTGATATCGGTCTGGCTTGGAATAACTTGATCGACCAATCCCATTTGGTCAATTATGCTCTGAAAAAAAATCTCAATACCGCTTCAAGTATCAATAATCATTGTGTGCATGAAAAACTTCTTCATCTTGAGCATTATGACTAATGTATCATGATGTGGAAATTTTACATGACTAATGTCGCAATCTTCAAAGAAGATCCCAACCGGTGATTGCTCGACTCAGATAGAAGCTTGACTTCTTTATCTTGAGGTGTGAGATCGTAGTATTCTGATAGTCTTCTATGCTTGAGTCGGCAAGAATTGGTGATCTGATGGATTTTGATCATATTGATGTGGTACATATGGTAGAGATATTTCTCCTAAGCTTGATCTTCGACCTGGACTACTTCGAACTGCTTCTTCTAGCTACCATCCTTGTATGATTCTAGGTCGATAATGTATTCAAACATCCATCCCTCCTTTAAAATGAATCCCAACAACCTCTATAAAGCATAGCAGTTGTCAGTAGAATGATGGTTTACCTTATGATGCATGCAGTACGAGCAATTCTCGATTGGTTCCAATAGTTGAGAGGGACGGTATAGCTTATCCTTGGAGAGGATCAGAATAATTATGGAGATTCGAACATTTATCCTTGGGAGAACCAGTTTGGGTAGTAAACCGCCTTTCCGAGGGTTGCCAGTATTTTCCTTGGAGCGCTTTTGATCACCCTGATCCTCCTTTATTTTAGTGTTTCAATATGTGGATGGACCATTCATGGTTAGGACGAATTTAATAGATTTATGCCTTTCGGACATCATCCTTTCTAGTTCGACATAATCTGTGACCATGGTGATCATATCCTCCAAGGTCGTGGGTTTACTGAGGAAGAGGTGTTTTTTGGCCTTGCAGTCGAGCTGGAGCGTGTTGGTGAAAGCAGTAACAGCTCTATTCTAATTTAGATTGTCTACTTTACCTGTGAGTTCCAAAAACTTCTTAGCTAAAGCCTCGAGCTTCTCTCCGTGTGACATTTTAAGACTAATAAGAGAATATTAACTTTCCTCTTTGTCTCTATTGTGAGCATACGTCTTGATAAATTATTTTTACAGCTGATCGAAAGTGAGTATAGAATCTTCAGGTAGAGAGTAGAACAACCAGAGCGGTTCTTCCTATAGACTTGTTACGAACAAACAACAGAAGATGTGGTTGAGATTGGAATACAACCCCAATGAATCACAGTAATGTTAAATATGCTCATTTAGATCGGTGTCCTTGTATTTACGAATTTTTGGAGTATGGAAACCTTTCAGTATTATTATATTGAATAGTTCTTTGGCAATTGGACTCTATTATAACATGGTTAGGTCATCTGTAGTGCCCAAAACTTGTGCCTAGATCAACTCTTTGATGCACTGATCCATATGCTCTTGTATGACATATTGACGTATCGGTTAAGTGGCTTGACGAGGAGGTTGATGATCGTGAGTACAGGTACCCTCACTTAAACGATAACGTGCTAGAATTTGTGGTTGAGGTCGCTGTTCATCGTCCTAGCATTTGGAAAATCGATGACCACTGCTGATTTGGGACTGAAGTTCACCACCCAAATGAATAGAAGGCTGATGTTCGTACTGAATATTTATGGAAATAGCTTTGCTGGTGGCTCCTCGAGGTCTCAATCTATCCCGCGTAGAAACCCGGGAGGTTTCTGGCACTTGATCGCGATCCCCTATTGGAGGAGCCTGTTGAGTGTCTCACAGAGCTTGTAATGAAGTCTGCATGGTTATCATTTGGTCTTTAAATTGTTTGAACTCTGTCAAACGAGCTTGTTGCTCGGCTTCGAGCTTCTTCTCATAGAGCTCTCGATAAAGAGTTAACTGACGTTTGAGCTCATTGCGCTTCTCTATTTCGAAGTAGAGATTCGCTCGTAATTCTATAAGTTATTCTAGCTCAACTCAAAGATCGAGCTGGATCCCAGTTATTGGTCGTTTGGAAGTGACCATGATTGAAATTTGCAGTAGAGAATGTATGCCTTAGGATATCGTGGAAATGCCTTCTTTCCTACAGACGGTGCCAAATGTAATGGCCTAATTTTGTAGGCTTAAAATTGCTCAGAATTAGCTCTTACACCAATGCTCCTGTGACAAAAAATAATGTGAAATAAGAAATAACACAGGTGATTTAGCATGGAAAGCCTCTAAATAGGTAAAAAAACCACAACCTCGAGTTGAGGGTTTTTGTAATAATGATTTTTATTGCTTGAGGCTGATATCTTATTACAAGTGATCTCTCGAACTATAAATACTTGATCTTGTAAATAAGAAGTTTGGTATTTTTGAGAATCTAGAAAATATAATTTTCTTGGTGATTTCTCGTATATTTTTCTGGTCTTTGTCTCTTCTGGAACTTTTTCTTTATATAGGCCTTGTCTGCATTTCTCTATCGTGTTGAAGCACGTTCTTCGAACAACGTGATAAGTTGTGCTTGACTGAGTTATTATTAAGTTCCTGAGAGACAGGTATTTTTGATTTGTTCATGCTTTTCTGTTGTGCTCGACCCACGTTCTTCATCAGTTCATGGCGTAGGTGTCAATGTTGACTGTTTATGTCACATGTAGAATACGCGAGTCTGATATGGAGGTAGTTCAAACTGGAAATAGCTTGAATTGGGTTATATCAAAGGATAGGTACTTACAGTTATCTTAGTGTTAAAGGAAGGTTTAAAGCTATCCTTAAAGATTATACTGGTAAGGTTATTGTAGCTTATACAAGAGCTCAATTACAATCCATGAGCTGCAGGGTATTGATAACACAAGAAGGTTATACTTGGTAGTAACTCTCGAACTGTTACGGGTCGCTAGTGTAAAGGCCTATTTTCATAGCTCGAATGGCTCTTACACCAAATGTACCTATGATAGAAATATAATAATAAAGAATATGAATTGGCACAAGTGTTTAGCGTACAAACCTCTGAATAGGTAAAAGCCACGACCTCAGCTCAAGGATTTAGTGAGAATAACTTAAAATCTTAAGTCTGATAATTTGATTACAATTTATGATCTCTTGAGCTAGAAAAACTTGGTTCCTTTCACCTATGTATCTTATTCTTTTTATAGACCTCATCCTCAGTTTGTTTTTGTGTGTTAGTATGTTCTTCTGGAATGGAGGGAAAGTAGAAGTTACTCTTGTAACTGCCAGTTTGTGGGAAACAGGTATCCTTTACTTATTTTGTTTAGCTTGGAGTGCTCGAGTCACATTCTTCTTCAGTTTGTGGTTCAGGTGTCACTGTTGACAGAGTGTATGCCATGTGTATATTACGTAAGTCTGGCATGGTACTAGTTTGATGCTACCAAAGTTCGAAGGACAAGTCCCTATAATTGCCCCCTCTCAACTAAAGGCACGGGTGTCTTGGGTTGAGAAGTTTCAATCGAGCATGTTATAGGAATGAGAAAGGTTTTGGCTGACCAAGATGAGGTTGGACTTTGCTGAGGTGGATATCTTCTTCTTGGAATTTGTAAAGCACTGTTAGAAACAAAATTACTGTAATAATATGACTATTGTAATTGGTTGTTGGGTTTCCCAGAAAATATTTCTTTAATGATGACTGCATTGGAAATCCTTATTTGCATTAATTTTGATCTCTTTATAAGTACTGTTGTTATTGTACTGACAGTTATTATCCTGCAAGTACTTCTGTATTTTTAAATCTTTTACAAGTTCTTTCCTTTTCAGTTCTCCGTAAGTTAAAAAATGGTAACCACCAGAAGACAAGCAAAGGAGGCAAAAGTTATTGCCAAAGTGTAAGAGCTCCAATTGCGCTACTTTGGGACCTAGTCTCTTGACCTTCCCACTCGTATTCCTTTCCATCCTACCTATCAAGGTATGACGGATTATGAGGCAGTGGAGTTTGACGATGACTATCACCATATGTACTGCTTCCATTGTATGTTTATATCGGGGCAGCGGCACAGGGTGTACCTTCGTCATCTTGCGGAAGAGGCTATAAGGGAGGAGGATGAAGAGGCTGGTATCTGTGCCATGAAGTCGTGCCGTTGTTATGCTTGTGATTGGTCTTCTTATAAACCATTATCTATTTGATGTCTCTATCTTTTTTGTTGTAGTACTCCGTTCCTTCTTTTTTTAAGTATTGTACCTATTTTGTGTTATTGGGAGGAAATTAAAAGAATTTTCTCTAATTTGATATGTGAAAACTCAGTGATCTGTGTCATATGCTATTATATATTATTAAAAACTGTGTGCTGAACTATTAAAAATGAGCAACTCATATGAAAAAAATAATATTGTATGACTCGAGCTAAAGGTTGATAGTTGATAAATGTCTATTTGTTAAGGTAGATAACTATAACATTTGCGAAGATTATCTTTTAAATATCTATGGGGTTTAAAAAATGGGATTGCATTTTGTTGTACTTTGTGATTAAAAATAGAGGGAGCAGAATAAAATGTTTAGGGAGTAGAATAAAATGTTTAAACCAGTAAACATGGTGAGGACTCATTCTCAAAGGGCTCGTCATGCAAGTGAAGGGAGTTTGGCGATAAAAGTAGCTAAAGTTCATGAACGGTTGTTTGACCATCTCAAGTTTGACACTGAAATGCCTATATCTGTATTAGAGCTTGAAGGTTTGACTACAAGGGAGAGAGATATCGAGTTGGATCAACATTTTTGGTGTAACATTTTTTGTGACATGATCATCGACCCTGAAGCTTGAAAGATTACTGTAAGAGAGATTGTGCTTGATGAGATAGCAGATAAAGATGAGATGATTGCAAGTGGAGAGGTGATTAGATGTGGAGTTGTAGGTTATTTGGGATATTTTAGATATAACTACTTTTGAGAGTTCGTTTGATGTTAGGTTGAATGAATGTAAATTCATTTATAAAGAGAGAAATATTATGTTTGATTTTGCATATTTGTCTCCTGTTTAATATGGAATTTGTAGGAACATTTAAAATTTGAATATTGTGAGCCTTGGTAATGCCGTCGAAGTAAGTATAAATAAGTGGGATTGTAATTGATAGTTCTGATAGCAGTAGTGCGATAAAAAAGGATTGATAGTAATAGTTTTGTAATCTGTGTTATGAGGGATATAGAGAGCTCTTAGAGGAGGGGGAGTAGAAGAGATAGACACAGTTAATAATAGGCGTGGTTGTAATGATGATAGAGTATCATTTCCCAAAAGGCATGAGTGAACTGACAGAGGCAGTAAAAAAGATGCCTCAGTTTTAAGACTGAGGGAAACTTACATGAGTTCTAATAACTTCTAGTGGTTAGATAAAAGATATGAATAGCCCTTCCCTTTCTCCTTTTAAACCTTTACAGAAGAAAAAAAGACAAATATCCAGTGTGTGTGTGTGTGTGTGTGTGTGTGTGTGTGAGAGAGAGAGAGAGAGAGAGAGAAAAAAAAAAAACTCATGATTATAGATTTGTGAGTGAGGAAAATCAAAAGATTTGTCATCGTTTGCCGAAGGAAGACGTAGTTTTTGTTGGTAAATATTTAGATTCTGTGCTACCAAAGAACATTATGAAGGAGGGGGCGTTTGTTGTACCGGATTCATCCTCTGCCGTTGAGGGTTAGTAGTATTTGTGTGGATTTGATTTTTGATGATTTCGTATATTTCTTTGTGGTTTTTAAATTTTGAATTTCTAAAACTGTATATATATGGAAAGTCTTATCACTTAATGTAGGGTGAAAAAATAAATTTTGAAAATGTGTTGTTCTACTTGTTACACGGGGAAGGGTGATAGCTCTTACTTCATGTTGCCTGATTTAGAGTGGGAACGAGCTCGCAGGGGCATTCATGACTCCGTTTTCCTTAAGTATTTCAATGGGGATGGGCCATAAGACCTCGAGGATGGTTTTCTCTGTTATCTTGCCAAGTTCGAATATGAGTTAACTGTTCTTTTGAGCAATGTGGCGAAAGGTATTATAAATGAGGTTAATGGTTGTCCTTATCAATTGAATGGTAATATATTTGAGGTGATAGCTGTATGTAAATCGTTGAATGAGAAGTGGGCTAGAGAGGGGAAAGAAAGAAGGTTAACTACGTTAGATGTTTTGAAATTCTATAATATGAAGTTTTTTGACGCCACAGGGAGTACTTATTTATCTTTCTTCTCGACCTCATTTCCTCGACCTAAATTTGGTGGGGGGGGGGGGATGGTTTAGAATGATAATTTTTTGTGGGTGAGAAAGGAGTGGTTACATCGAGCTGCTAAGGTCACTTTGCTTCTCTCATATAACTCGTAGTATAAGAAATGTAAGTAGATCCACTAACTTTGACATTTATGTGTGTATGGTACTCTGTCTGATAATATATTGTTTTGTACGTATATCCTCATTCCAATGTTAAAAAAGAAAAATTGTTGATTGACAAAATAGCCCGAGAGGGGTCTGAGCTTGAGATAAGCAAAACTAAGAATGTCAATAGTAAATCTCTTAAGGTTCAAAAGGCTCAAGCCAAGAGGAAAATGGTAGGCACAAGCTCGACTGCAGGGACCTTTCCCATTGTTGTGCCTAAACTCCCAAAAGTTGAACTAATGACATTTAGGCCACGGCCAGTTGTGAGTGGTTCGGTTGAAACCAACCGAAGGTTGTCCAAGAGGAGGAGCGGTAGAGCCACCGTTTTATCTGTTGAAGTTGTTGCAGATTCAGAGTTGGTAACTGGGTCAAATAGGAGGAAATTAACGGACAATTCTCCTCATGTTGGGAATCAACCAAAAAAGACCGTTGAGGAAATAAGCAAGGGTGATGAGATGCTCACCTTGGAAGGGAGGTTCAGGGCTGTTGCACTATCTGGTCCAGATGAAGGGCAAGCTGCGATGGAGCTCAAGATTGCGGGGGTAAGTTGGTCATCATTAGAGTTTGCGCTTAGTTTTGTTTTTATTTTGACCTTATATGTGATTTGCAAAGGTTTCCCATGCTTTGAAAGGTCTCTGCTTGGGTTGGGGGGAAGGAACTGCGAAGTAGGAGAAGGACATGGCTAGGGAGAGAGCCAAGTTGGATGAGGAGAAGACCCATTCAATTACAGAGGTTTAAGGTTTAAGGCTCTCATACCAGGAGATAGTGGACAAGCTCAGGAGAGAGTCTGCGCAAAAGATTAAACAAGTAACTTCTGCATGGGATAACTTTGCCCATCGATAATAAGATGATGGCTACACTGAGGCCGAAGTGATAATTTTCATGGAAGGAAGATCTGCGGATGTACTGAGGCCATATGAAGAGGAGGAGACTAAAGCAGGAAGGACTCCCCCTCAAGATGTTGTTTCATGGATGGATAATGTCACCACAATGACGCATGCCAACAATAAGGAAGTGGGTGACCGCGAGCATGTAGCTTAAGATATTGTTGTTAAGTCGGTAGATCCTGACTTTTATCATTGTGGGGGCAAACATTTGTAGTGTTACTACTTTTTAGTAATGTATGTGGAATTTATGAATGTTGTTTTTGATATGAAAATTGTTGTGTAAGAGTTTAGCAAACTTTGCCTCAAAATTAAGGATTTAAAGAAAGAGCTCGCTAAGGAGAAAAATGCTTCATATGATGCAGTTCTCACGACTGGATGTGCTGAAGCTCAGGTTAGAAAATATAAAGAACTTAGTAAAAATCGTTGGAGAGATTTATGTACAGCTCATTTAGGATGGGCCAAAGATAAAATCGAGAAAGATGAGGTAGTTAAGAAAGATATGAATAGGTATTTGAAAATTCAACCTTTCCTTACTGGCGGTATTAGAGAAGATACCCCAGAAGTTACAAAAGACCTCATGATGCTAACTATCCACTTAAAAGCAGAAATAGACAATAAAAGAAGGCTAAAGGAAGCATGACTTACAGTTTTAGAAGATCGAGGTATTCGTCCAGAACTTGAGTACATAGAGCGCCTGGCCACCAAAATGAGAAACCTACATAGCTTAAAAGTTAAAGAAGTATCAGTTCATGCTGGTGTGTCAATGATATATTTGTAATATAAAATTGTTGAACATTTGTGAGTGAGAAGGTGTATGATTGTTTAAATGAGAAATATATGTATTGTTTATCTGTGGAAAGAATATTTAGAGATGGTAATTTTTGTGCAGGTTGAGCTGGAAAAAGTGTGTCGTCATCAAAAGACCCTTATCGAATTAAATGAAAAAATAAATGTTGAGCTAAACCAGATACGTGAGGCATTGAAAAATACCGCCGAACTTAACATGAAATGGAAAGTGAAAATGTTGGAGTTACAAGAACTTGTGGAGAAAAGGGGGAACGAGGTGGTGAGGGTTCAAGATAATTTAGAGAAATTAAATGGGCTTCTACAGAAGGAGGAGGGTATAACGACTGCTCAGACTCATTAATTGTGCATGAGGTAGAAGTATGTGATGTAAAAGGGAATTGTAATGGCGTGAGGGAGCAATTGAGGAAGAAAGAGGCCGAAGTGAAATCGTTTATGAAGCAGAGAACAAAATTGGAGGCTGATTTGGCATATATTCGAGCGGTAGGAAGGAATTTGAATGAGCGAATAAAAAACATGGAGGCCGAGCTGACGGAGTCCCGGACTAGGGAAGTGGGTTTGCACAAAGCGATTCAAAAATTGGAGGCAGACGTTTTAATATCCCAACGGGAGCTTAAGGAAGAGGTCAATCAGAGAGTATACAATCAGATTAGAATGAATAAATTAATGGACATGTTAAGACAGATGAACGAGTTTATAATGGTGATGGAGGCGCGTCATGCTCAGGCTATTTTTGAAACTTCCGAAGAAAGAGATCGTTGTAGTAATCTAGAAAGATTACTAAAGGATACCAAGACAAGGATTTATGAGCTTACGATACCAAACAGAGATAAGCTCATGTCCAGTGTAGTGTATGAGAAAGAGATGGCAGCAGTTCTCGCATTTTTTGTGTATGAGATTAAGAGAATTGAAAAATAAAGAGACATTATACATGATAAGATGAATGCCCAGAGCATGAAGTGTGAGATGAATCTAATACGGTCTGAATATTTGGAATGTTTTGTGTCTGACATTGGTTCCCTCACTCAAGAAATGGTTGATCATGGTAGAGAGATTGTCGCTGCTAGAACACCAGAATTTTGAGCTTCTGAAGTCGGTGGAAGTTCGTCTGCTTCCCAAAAAGAACCTGTGTAAGAGTACTCGTAAACTTATTTTGTTTATGTATTGTTGATGTTGGATAGATTAAAGCGAGTTTTACCTTTGCTTTATCATTTTGAGATTTAGTAGATAAAGATATATAAGTATGATAATAAACAGTAATGTGGGAAAAAACTTAAAAGTTTTCATTGATTAGAAAAGAATGTACAAACTGTTTGAAGATTATATCTCACTTTTGGAATGTTAAGAATAATAGTAAATGTATCATATGCCTGAAAAAGTAGGGATTAACGATAATATTTCTTCAATTTCCTAGTGTTCTAAGGGATTGGTATCCTTATGCCATCCTTTGTTATAAGGTAATAGGAGCCAATACATGTTCGTCCCACTACTTGAAATGGACCTTCCCAGTTCTTTGCGAGCTTCCCAACATGTAAATCTTCTCTATTTTTGGGGATTTCCCAGAGTACCCAGTCGTTAATTTCAAACCTGTGACTTTGAACCCTTCTATTATAAGAATTAGCTAGCATATGATGATATTAACCCAAATTGGCAACAGCTCGAGCTCGTGTTTCATCAATCCATCTCATATTACATGCTAATTCGAACTCATTTTCTATATTAGTAAGTTCATGATCTTTGACGGGATGGTGATATTATGTCGGGATGATGGCCTCGGTTCCATAAGCAAGTAGGAATGGATAACACTCTGTTGACTGTATTAGTGTTGTGCGGTAAGCCTATAAGATATGTGGTAGTTCCCTTATCAAATTACCCTTCTTTTTTGATTGGAGTCTCTTTTTGAGTCTATCTACTATAGTTTTGTTTGTAATTTTGGCCTGACCAATACCTTGGGGATAGTATGGATTTGAGGGTGAATGAATGATGTTATATTTGTTGAGGAATGCTACCATTTTCTCTCCAACGAATTGTGGCCTGTTATCGATCCGAATTAGGTGGGGGTAGCCAAATCTTGTGATGATTTATTCCCAGATAAGATGACTTCTACTTCTCAAGTTTGGCAAAGAGGAACTGTTTCCACCCATTTTGTAAAATAATTTGTTGTTACGAGTAGAAATTTGCGGTTACCCAGTGTATTTGGGAATCACTACTAGAAAAACCATCTACAATAGCAGTAGTTTTATAGCATTTATATAAAATGCTATTAAAAGTTACCATTTTACAGTATTTTGCTAAAAATTACCATCATATCATTCTTTTCATCGGAAAACAACACTAAACGTGCATGAGTTCTTAGTGTGTACTCTTCATAGCGCTTATACTCACTATCATAATCCCTTACAAATAACAGCGCCAAATGCCCCTATTCAAATTTAGACTTAAACATTGTTCCTTGAGTCTAATTTCATTTTCTCAACTCCTCCAATGTCTTCTCCACCATTAGGCGATTGTGAATTCAATGAAGCCTCTCTCTCTCTCTCTCTCTCTCTCTCTCTCAACCACGAAGAAACATAAATCACGATTCACACTAAATTCGATTCGAATAATGATGTCCGCTCACAAGTTCCAGATCTTTGATTTTCTTCCATCATAGTTTTAGCAGTTGATTATTAGGGCAAACCGCGTATACAAAGTCGGGAAAGGAGGCAATGCAAACTTTGGTAAATTTCACTTTCTCTTAACCATCAATTTGCAAATTCAAAGCATGAATTCGCCCATGTTCAATTTTCCTTGTGTGGGTGATTTTGTTAGGACTTGTTGAATCTTACTCTAACATTTAATTTACTTGTTTTGAAATACAAATGGTGGGGTTTCTATGGGTATTTATTGGGTTTTAAGTCATATCAAATTAGGTTTATCTTGATGTTGTTAGAGAGGATTGGGGCTTATTCTTATGGTGTTTGATGAAATGCCTGAGAGAGATGGTTTTGTGTGGAGTGCAATGATTTTGCGATTAATTAGAGTTGGGGAAATTTGAGTTCAGCGAGGGTACTGTTTGAAGAGATGTTGGGAAGGAATATTGCGTCTTAGAATACTATGATATATGGGTATGGAAAATCAGGTGATGTTGAGTCTGCTACGATATTGTTTAGTCAAATGCCTTCCAGGGATTTCATTATGTGGACAAGGATGATAGCTTATTATTCATAGAATAAGTGGTTTAAGGAAGCGATAGACGTTTTCAAAGAGATGATTGAAACACCAGGAGTTAGTCCCGATGAGGTTGCAGTGTCCTCAGTTCTTTCAGCTTGTGCACATCTGGGTTCTCTTGAAATGGGAAGAAAAATACAAAATTATTTAATGCAAAATAGATTTTATATTAATGTGTATATTGGGTCAGCGTTAGCTGATATGTATGCAAAGTGTGGGAGTATGACGAGATCTCTCGTGGTCTTTTTCAAACTTCGAGAAAAGAATTTGTTTTTTGGAATTCTATTATTGAAGGACTAGCAGTTCACGGATATGGAGAATAAGCGTTGGATATGTTTAAGAAAATGGAAAAGGAGAAGATCAAACCAAATGGGGTCACTTTTATTAGTATCCTTGGTGCTTGTACTTACACGGGGTTTGTCGAAGTGGCTTGTAAGTGTGCAGAATGCTCTAGATTTGCTCATCGAGATGAAATTGCAAGTTCTGATGCCAAATGCAGTAACTATACTTAGTGTTATCCAGATGTAGTTAGGGAGGGCTAGTAGAAGAAGTGTGCTCATATTTTGAAATAATGTTTCCACAGAGTGTGTTTGAACCTTGGAAGGAACATTAATCATGTTTGGTTGACATGTTGGGCCATGCAGGAGATCTCAAATTAAAGTGCAATTGACGTGATCCCAGGCGCTAGTGTTTGGGGTGCTCTATTGAGCGCGTGTAGTAACTATGGAGATAGGGAACTCGGTGGAGTAGCAGCATCTTAGGTTGTTTTGAGTCGTAGGAAAATGTTTGGGATTACAATTTTTAGATCAAACTATTTGTCTACGACTTTACGGACCTTACCCTCCTGTCCGATCCAATTCACCATCAATGACTGCGTGGCTGTCCATTGTGCTGTGCTTTTGGACGAAGTTAGCCTTCTTTGCGCCAAGCACTGCTGTGTTAAAACATTATACACATTAATGAGCAAAATAATTTCAAAAAAAAAATCGAGATGGCTCGCTTGTTCTCAGACTTTGTTGATGGTTGTCTTTTTATACCAATCAATGTGCCAGGGTTCACATACCATACCGTAATAAAGGTACACAAATCTTCATATATGGGCAACATATTTTCTTAGCTAATAGTTGTTGTGCACCTATATATGTACTAATTGTTGCCGTGCACCTATATATGTACTCATATCATAAATGTTTTAAGGAAGTTGTTTAATACATAGTAGGCAAGGGAAACTGTCATTAGCAGGATCAAGAGGATCATATAAATAAGGAGACAACAAAAGCCTGCATCACAAGTTAATTAGTAATGGTGTTCTTGGTAGATTGGTAAAGGAAGGGACTGTTGTCCCGTGGTATTCAAGTATATATACATATATATTTATATACTCGAATAACACTATATACCTCGAGAACTTCCCTATGTTGTTTATAATTGTTCATTGATTCTTTCCTATAATTCATTATCAATATGACCTTGTCACTACTTTTACAGCCTCAGTTGCTACAAGGTTTAAGATTAGTGTTGGCATTATATCCCCGTATAAAGCTCAAGTTTCTGCACTTATAACCAAATTTTGATCTATATACGAGAACTGCAGTGATTTCTCATTAAGAATTCGATCTGTTGACGGGTTTCAAGGTAGTGAGGAAGATGTCATTATTATTTCTACTGTAAGATATAGCTGCAATGGATCCGCGGGGTTCCTTTCAAATAGCCAACAAACAAATGTAGCTCTCACAAGCGCAAGATATATATAATGCCTTAGCATATTAGTAGGCACTTTATTCTCAATAAATTTTGTTTGTAATTTTATGTAGTCTTTAACTCTCTAACTGCAAATATTGCCTTTGGATATTGGGGAATGAACAGACATTAATCAACAGTGGTTCAGTTTGGAAGAAGTTAGTAATTGACACAAAGGATCGGGGGTGCTTTTTTGATGCCAATGATGACGAAGGGTTGTCTAAAGCAATAATAAATAGCCTGATCGAGCTTGATCAACTTGATGATTTGCTTAATGGGGATTTACTTTTCAAAGGTACAAGGTGGAAGGTTTGTCACCTCTATCCTCAAGTAAATGTAGCTTTCGAATGTCGGCTGCCTGTCATTCCTATTTTTTCTCTTTTATAAAGATTATATTTTAGGATTTTATGACTTTGCATTGTATCATACAATTAAAGCTAATCTTCTTTCAAAGACTGTGACTTATAGTGTATGAAAGTAAAAAGTAGATCATATATTCAAGGTCATAACAGAAGTTACGGCCTAAAATTTTTATCTAATTAATGCATTGTAATAATATGCTTGTTTCAACTGGTCACTGTAATAATGTTCTATTTCTATTTTTGATAGGCTACGTTTGGAGACGGTTTTAAGAAGTCTTTGGAAAGAATAAAAGTACATATTCGGAGAAAAGTGGTTGATCTAATGAAGAAGCTCTCAAATGGCTGACGCTATCCTCAAAAGCGTAGAAACCTCTACACCGGGGATGGGGTATTGAAACAATACAAGATCCATGGGGTTCTCATGCTTTTATGGACTGTAGACATTCTCAAGGAAGGCTATGTTGGTATGCTTTGCAAAAATTTGGTCGAAGTGAGTCGGTTAAACTTAATGTACTAGGTATTCTTTAAACACTTGTAATGTAAGCTGTGTAGGTATTGGCAGGTGCTTGCTGAGATTAATCTTAATTAGAAATTATTACATAGGCGAGTATTGGACTCTTTTTTCTCTTTAGATCTGTAATGAGAGAAAATTGGAGGGGAAGGTTGGTTAAATTGACATGCCATTGTGGATTATGTTAATGGAAATGTTTCTTTTTGTGAGAATTAACTTTATTAAGGCCTGAGTTGCCTGGGCACCACCCATATTAACTTCTTTTTTTGAAACAAAGGAAGTTGGGGCTGGGCAGACCCCCATCATATTAACTTGATTCTTCTTTCAAACTAGATGTACAAATCTTCAGAGCATCACAAACATGTGTGGAAAGAGATTGTAAGACAGGTATTCTTCTGGTTCTAGTATCTCTATGTTAGTATTTTCATTTAAAAATGTTTGTACATTCTTCGTGTATCCAAATGTGTATATGTGCCTTCCCTTGCTTTTTGGAAAAGATTATTAAGGACCGAGGAGGGTTGTGGTCCGATGGAGTTTCACAATATCTTTTATATAAATTTACTTATATTTCTTATATTTTTGTATCTTGTTCTTCCTGCTTAAAGACTACCGATCTCAATACGAAGGCTATATACCCATGAAGTACAAACATTATTACAAGAAAATGGCGAAGTAAGTGTTTCTAAAGGGTCATTAATTTTTAATAGTATTAGTAAGCTTTCACATCTTTGGTTAAGCTGGTAATGATTGAAAACCCTAACTTTAATATTAGGAGAGAGAACTTCTACTCAGAGGACTAATTTACTACATCACACAAATCTGGTGAATGGGGTGATCATGTTACGTTACAAGCAGTAGCTGATAAGGTTTACTATTTATGTTTTTGCAACTTTAACTATTGTTCTTATGCTCAGGATTTCCTTAATTTTTCTCAGGGACCGTTTAGATCATATAAGTACTATTGACTACTTTAGTGTCCTCGAAAGCAATAATGCTAGTGTTGCCTTTGTAAGAAACTAAATATTTGAAGGATCTTAGTTCCACAGAGAATTTTGAAGCTTTTTGAATCATAATTTAATGTTTTTCGTTGAATCATGATTGCTTGACATTATTTTGCTCACTCGGCTTCTCGTGCTATCTCACTTTGTAAAATGCCTCGATCCTGTTTGTTCTCATTCGTAATTGTTATGTTTTATAAACATTGTATAAGGGAAGTTAAACATTTATGGTAGAGATGATGAAGGGTTTCTCTGGAGACATCAAAGGTGTTGTTTCTATGGTGGTGGTTAAGGTTATGTGTTGCCTCTTCTGTTAGCAAACCTGATATAAAATTTTCAAATCGTATAAAAGTCTTGATTTCCTAACATTTACCACCATGTGCAGCGTACATTTCCCATCTTTGATCGTCGTGGGATTTTCTTTGGCGCAAGTTGAATTGGGATGAAGATCAAGAACCTCATAATTATGTTGAGTTTCATCTATGAGGTGAGTTTCCTAAACTTTTGTACATCTTTGGATGCTTTCCTCGCAAGTTTTTTTTTTGATTTGCTATGTTACTTTCTTCTTGCAGGCCTTGCTATCCTTGAGCCCCCAACTTCTTTTCAACTTAGTATGACTTCGACTCCGTCCTTCCTTATGAACTCTTCGCTTTTGAAGCCACCATTCTTTCCTTTTTTGTTTTTTATATCTATGCTTTTAATTTTTATTCTTTTTGAATTGTTATGGATCAATTGTACTTGAATCTTTCTTTGTTTAATCATGAATAAAATGAGCTATTATTATATATGAATGACATTTTTCTTATTTATTTAATATCAGTATATATATGTTGTAAGACTCTGGGAGTGTTAATAAAAGCGTTTATTGAACATTGTAACTTATTTGTACTACTAATTTGTTGAGCAAATATAGCATTTGAAGATGTTATGTTATACAAAGGCTATATTACAGATAATAGATAGCATTATACAAATGTTATCGTACAGATAATAAATAACATTAGACAAATGCTATGTTACAGATAATAGATAACATTAGACAAATGCTATAGAAAAGATAATAAATAGCGTTAGAAAAATGCTATGAAAAAGATAATAGATAGTGTTAGACAAATGCTATGGAAAAGACAATAGATAGCATTAGACAAATGCTATGGAAAATATAATATATAACATTAGAAAAATGTTATGGAAAGTCAACTATAGCGTTCTCTAAACGCTATTTAAAATAAATTGATAGCGTTTCTCAAATGCTATTATTTAATGGCGTTCAAAAAAATGCTATTGTAAAAAGGATAGCATGGGAGAATATAGCGGACGAAAAATGCTATCGTAGCTTTTCATAGTAGTTTTTTAGCGCTATTATATGTATTTTTTCTTACAGTGAATTCTCCCACGAGATCGAGTGCCCATTGCTTGAAATGCTAGAATACTTTACTAGCATGAAGCTCGAGTACATGAGCTCGTATTTTGTTTCTATGTCGCTGACATGCATCACATTTTCATGAGTATTATTCTGCATACTTTATTATTTCTGGCCATAACACTCTTTGTGTAATTACTCTATTTGCAAGAGCTCGTTCTATAACATAGGAGCCACAAGTCCATTCATGTGAATTCTTTAGCATTCCGCCTTTTTCACATTTCGAGAGACAATTGAGATAGGGCCTGGTCACCGATCTTCTATACAGATCGCCTTTCTGTACTGTGTAATGCTTAGAGTTTTCAATCAGCTGTCTGCGCTCCTTCAAATCTTCTTGAAGTGGCCCATCACATATATTACTCGAGCCAATATATGTGAGGAAAGGTTTCCTTCAATCGTCGTCCTCCTCTTTATCACCCCCAATGTTGATCGCGCACATCATAGTGTGATCGATGCTGGGAGTTGATATCATTTTGATTTGGAGGTATCTTGCTTCTATACCCAACACCCCAGCTAAATAAACGAAGGAATCGACGTGTCAATTCTCCCCGCGAGGTAAATAATCGAGCGTAGCTTTGTCAAATATGCTCATTTTATCAACAACGAGTGCTGCATAGGCAACCATCTTGTCGTTCTTCTTGTATCATTTAAAGCAGTGATGTACTATCTGTAACGAGTCTGTATATACTGATAATTCAGGAACGCCAATTTCTAATGCCATAACCAGGCCATGAATCAATGCTTCGTACTCCATTACGTTGCTCGATGTTTCAAAATTTAATAGTATGGACTTCTCGATTATGTCATTGGAAGGTGCTATTAGCATGATTCCTACCCCTCACTCAACGGGTCCTGCGGATCCACTTGTAATAAGTCTCCACCTTTTTATGTGATCCATTCAGCTTGTTCTTCGAAGGGTTTTGAATGTTTATCGATATCGTCTTCTTCTGTTAGATCAGGATCTTATTTTTCCCAATCTGGATCTTCGACTGGGAAGTTAACTAAAAAGTCAACTACTACTTGTTCTCTTTCTGAGGTTCTCTATTCAAATTTGATGTTATGCTCTTCCAAGCTGACAGACCATTATTGCACTCTACGTGATTTCTCCATCTTAGATAGCACTTCTTGAAGGGATTGTTTGTCATGACTTTGACTAAATGAGCTTAAAAATAGTATTTGAGCTTATGTCAAGTTAGGAAGAGCCGCTCTATTTTAAAATATCCTATTTCTGCTGGAGTAAGGGTTTGCTGATGAAGTACATTGGCTACTCAATTTTACTTTTGAGCCGTATGAGGACAAAACTCGGAGAGTTTTCTGTAACTACGAGATTTATTAACAATTCTTCGTTTTCGATCAGAGTGCTCATCACTGATGATTTCCAAAGATACCATTTAAGTTCATGGAAATTTGTTTTACATTCTTCTATCAAATCAATATCTTCATTCTACTGTCCCTTGCTTCTTCTGATAGGCCCACGAAGTAGTATGAACGACCATCTACATCGATCTGATAACTTTGAGACAAATCTATTGATAGCTACAATCTTCCCAACGAGTTTCTGTATGTCTTTCTTTGTTTTTGGAGATGGTATGGAGATTAGAGCTCGAATCTGTTCGGGATCAACCTCGATTCCCTTTTAGCTTATGAGGCTTCCCAGAAATCGACCAGAGTTACACCGAATTGACATTTATATAGATTGAGTTTTATTCTGTACAACCATAATATGTTGGAAACTGTATCAAGATATGCAATATGATCTTCCTTCTTTAGGCCTTTCCAGAGCATATCATTAATGCATACTTTGACGATTTTACCCAAGTGTTCCTTGAACATGCTTGTTACTAGCCCTTGATAGGTCATTTTAGCATTTTTGAGTCCGAAGGGCATTACTTTGTAACAATAGAGGCCTCTATCGGTGATGAAAGTGGTTATCTCCTGGTCTTTATCAAGAAGAGGTATCTTGTTGTATCCTGAGGCCACGTCCATCATAGACAGAAGTTTGTGTCCTGCTATTGAATCAAGAATTTGGTTGATTATGGGAAAATGAAAACTGTCCTTCAGCGTGTGTTTGTTTAGATTTATGAAATCTACACAAACTTTGACCATTTTATTTTTCTTTAGAACTACTACTATGTTCAAAATCTAGTCTGGGTAGTTAACTTTTTGAATAAAACCGACATTGATTAACTTATCAATTTCCTTATTGACCTCATCTCAGAGACGAAAGAAGAGCCTCTCCTACTTCTTCTTGACCGCTGTAGCTTTATCTCTGATACTTAATTTGTGACAAGCCTTTACTGGGTTGACTCTTGGCATTTCTTGGAAAATCTATGCGAACACGTCTTAATACGATTGGAGGAATTGTATTAGGGCTTCTTTCTCCTATTGGACAAGTGTGGTACCAATGTATGTACCCCTTCTATGTCCATCGATATCAATGTACTATGCAGGCTCGACTGTTAAAGGATGATTTTCGGCGTGATCAACATTATGTAATTTTTATTAATCAAACTTCTCAGAGGTGTCAAGAATAGTAGACACTGTATTTTTGCATGTGCGAGCGAGTTTTTAACTTCTTTTGATTTCATAGATAACCTCGTTATATTGGTATTGAAGTATTTGGTGGTATGTGGAAGGAATGGCTTGCATGTTATGTAACCAGCAATGACCCATTATCCTCAAGAATCGGAATTTTGCATTGAAAATATAGAAAGTGACGTTGAGTGTGGCGGGTCCAGTGGTAATTGGAATGAT
Organism: Kingdonia uniflora; assembly: GCA_014058105.1. Classification (NCBI taxonomy): domain Eukaryota; kingdom Viridiplantae; phylum Streptophyta; class Magnoliopsida; order Ranunculales; family Circaeasteraceae; genus Kingdonia; species Kingdonia uniflora. Next base: position 2,450,461 of record JACGCM010001844.1, on the reverse strand, counting down.
GATTTTACCTATTAGTTATTCTTTAGACCCATTGAAGCCACTAATATCGATATCGTTTCGCATGATTTTGTCTGTTTGCCCCATTTGGTCAATGGTGCTTTGAAAAAAGATTTTGATTTCGCTACATGTATCTATCATCATGGTATGCATGACGATAGATACAGGTAGAGACATGATGAATTTCTTCATTTTAAGCATAATGACTAGTCGGAACTTGACATGACGGATCTCGCAATCTTCGAATGAAATTCTAGTTCGCCAAAGGCTTGATTCGGGCAAGAGTTTAGCTTATTTATCCTGAACCGTAAGATCACAACACTATGTTAACCTCTATCTCTTAAATCTAGTTGAATTACTGATCTGGTGAATCTAGATCATGTGGCTGAGGTAGAGGTGGTACAAGTATTTTTCCTCTGGTTGCTTATCGACTTAAATCACTTTGACGTATGTCTTATAGTTCCCATTCTTATATACTTCAAGATTGATAATGTATTCATGCATTCTTCCATCCTTGAAAATATACTCTAACAATCTCTGTACAGCGTAGCAGTGGTCGGTTTCATGATGTGTTACCTTGTGGTGCATACAACATGGTTTGCCTTCAATTGGTTCTAGAGGTTAAGCCACATGGAGGAATCTATCATTTTCTAGTATAGGATAGAACGTTGAAATCTTGACATTCATCTTTAGAAGGACATACCTTGGTAGCAAGTTTCTATTTTACGATTTGTCTGTATCTGCCTTAGCTCATTTCTTATCACTCTGGACATCATTGTTGTGTTTACTCTTTCTATCTGTAGGTGGACCCTTTGTGGCTAGGACGCTCTTACTAGATCAATACCTTTCGGACATCACCCTCTCTAGGTCGATGTATCCACTGACCTTTTCAATCTTGTCTTCCAAAGTTGTTGTTTTGTTCAAGAAAAGGTACTATTTTGATTTGCAATCGAGCTGTAGTGCATTGGTAAATGCCGATATAACTATTTTTTGATCAAAATTGTAAACTTTCCTTGCCAGTTCGAGAAACTTCTTGGAAAATACTTTGAGCTTTTCTCCCTGAGCTTGTTTGAGACTGAAAAAAGTGTTCAAATTTTCTTCTTTATCTTTGTTATGGGCATAAGTCTTGACGAGGATCTTTTATAACTGGTCGAAAGTGAGGATAAAACTCTCAGGTAGAGAATTGAACTAGAAGAGTGGCTTGCCTTGGAGACTCGAAGTGAAAAGCCGACAAAGAAAGTGGTTTAAGTTCGAATATAACCCTAATGAATCTCAGAATTGTTGTACGTGTTCACTGGGATCTCTGCCTTTGTATTTGCAAATCTTTGGAGAGTGGAATCCTTTTGGTAATTCCATATCGAATAATTTTTTAGCAATCAAACTGACTTGTAATTTGCATGAATCATCTTTACTGCTAAGAGCTTGTGCTTCAATTAATTTTTTGATTATTTGATCCATATGCTCCTGTATGACGTATTGGCGAGGTGCTTGAACTATCTAATATCCAGGTCGTGGATTATGATTGCCGCTTCCATCACTCAAATGTTCACGAACTGGCACCGTGGATAGAGATCGAGGTTCTTCCTCCAGTCATTTTGAGTGTCAGCGTCCCCTGCTAATTTTGGATTGACCTTCTCATCCCAGATGAATTAAGGCTTCCGGTATCTAATGATCAATACAGTTGTTCCTGGAAGCTCCTTTGCTAATGTTGCCTCTAGGTTCCAACATGTTTCATGTTGAAATCCTAGAATTCACGGCTATGGCATCACGTTCCCTGGGAGCTTGATCCTGTTGATTTCCTTATAAAGCGTTTAAGGCAGTCTACAGTATTTTTATCTATTGTTCATGTCGTTTGAATTCTAGTTGTCGAGCTCTTCGTTTCTCTTTGAGTTGTTGTTCACTAAGCTCTCGGTCATAGATTAACTGATGCTCGAGTTTGTTTTACTCTTCTGCTTCGGTGTTGAGGTTCGCCCTAAGTTCTACTAGTGGATCGGGTTCTATGGATTGCTCTTGGGGAATTACCGAAGCTAGTCGTTTGGGATTCATCATGGTTGAATGCTGATTGTTGAATAACTATCTGTCTTAGAATTTCGTGGAAATGTCTTCTTTCCCACAGACGGTGCCAAATGTAAAGGCCTATTTTTTCAGCTCGAATGACTCTTACACCAAATGTACCTATGACACAAATATAACAATAGAGAATATGAATTGACACAGGTGTTGAGCATAGAAACCTCTGAATAGGTGAAAACCACAACTTCAACTTAAGGATTTAGTTAGAATAACTTTATTGCTTGAGTCTATGGATGGCAATGGGGTTCCCACTTCCCATCCCCACCCCGAAACCCATTTAAATTAAGAGGAGATCCCCAAATTCGCCCCACATTGATAAGCTGAATACCAGACCCGCTCCATCCCCGCCCCATTTAACTTATGAAAAAAAAGAAAGTATACATAACACCTGCAGAAATTACTAGATGCCAATATGGATTTGCTAGTAAAGACTATACCTGATCCTAGCCTCAACATTGGCTCTACAAAATAAACCTGCAAAAAGTAAGACATTGTATACATAACAGTATGCTTGGATATTTAACTAATGAAAAAAAAAACAAACTTTATATACATTCATACATATTCAAGCTACTAATATCCATACTAGGCCTAATCCATACATATTCAAACATTACTAACTTAACATCCATACATATATTCAATTATTACTAACTTGTAAAGAGAAAGTGAGATCAGAGATCCAACAGACCTGTAAAAATGAAGAACTAAAGAGAAAAGCAATAATATGTCAAGACCTTGTAAATAGATGCAACAGACCTGTAAAAATTATAACAAAATATATCCAAATATAAAATATTTTGTACAATGATAGAGATATGTGTAGAATATCAGACCAAAGCCAAACTATAATCCTAACTTAATAACACACAAATCATGAAAAAAGAAGAAAAAAGAAGAAGAAAAGAAAGAGATCGACCTAGACCTGATTCGATCAATTGAATCCCCAAATGAAAATTCCTCAATTAAAGCCCCTGTGAAAATTCCTCAATTGAAACCCCAAATGGAATCAAAGAGGATTGAGAATTGGTGAGAAGAATTTGAGATTTGATTTTCCTTTTTCTGAATTGAGAATTGGGATTTTCTAAATTGGTGTTGTCTGACAGTCTGGGATAGAGAAGAGCCTTGACTGCTTGAGATATAGAGAAAAGCCTTGATTATGATTTTCCTTTTTCGGATTTGATTTAATTTTTCCTCAATTAAAACCCCAAATAAAATCAAAGAGGATTTGAGAGGAGAGCTTCACTGTTTGAGATACAATTACACTACAAATAAGGTTTCTAACATAGTCATAAGGGGTATAATAGTAAAAACATTAGTTTATATTAAATGGGGCAGAGGCGGGGTGGATAACAAATTTTATGTGATCGAAACCAAATCTGCCCCGATCCCCGACGGATTTTGGGCAGCTTATACCATCCTCACCCCCATACCCGGTTAGCTCATACCAAATCTGCCCAGTTCGGGGCGGGGCGGAGAAAATTCTCATCCCTACTTGAGTCTGATAATTTGATTACAATTTATGATCTCTTGAGCTAGAAAAAATTGGTTCCTTTCACCTCTATGTCTTATTCTTTTTATAGACCTCATCCTCAGTTTGTTTACGTGTGTTAGTACCTTCTCCTGGAATGGGAGGAAAGTGGGAGTTACTCTTGTAATTGCCAGTTCGTGGGAGGCAGGTATCATTGACTAGTTATGTTTAGCTTGGAGTGCTTGAGCTACGTTCTTCTTCAGTTCGTGGTCTAGGTATCATTGTTGACAGAGTATGTATGTCATATGTATGCTGTGTAAGTCAGACATGGTACTAGTTCGATGTTACCCAAGCTCGAGGGATAGGTCCTACAGCTAGACTCATCCTAAAATTAATTTTGAACTCTATTAGCCTCCTAGAATCTTTTGTTATCTTCTACATTTTCAAGGAAACAAATAGGTTATCTAAGATGCTGATTTCCTTGGGTTTTTAAAACTCAATTATTCTGATTTATCTACAGAGCTTCAAATTATTGCTGATGAAGATACTGCTGGAAATATCTACTTGAAACACAAGGGTGCTCATAACTAAGGTGGATAAAGGAGAGTTTGTGCTACCTGTTTGGTGTAGTGAACATCTTCTTACAGCCCTGGTTTTTTCACCTACTCCCCACTTGTAATTAGTTTTCTTCATTTTTATTTTTTGTTTATGTTAAAGCTGACTTTCCAAACCAATAAAAGTAAAAGAAAAAGAAAAAAAATGGCGTGTAGAAGCATACAGACAGCTCGCTATAATGATTTTAGATTTGGAGGCTTTAATCAAGATTCTTTTCTAATTTTCCTTTTGAATGTTTTTAGCTTGGCAGGCTTTGTGTTTTCTTGATTAAACATTTTATGGCAGAATGTCATGTACTTTTTCTTGTTATTTTGATCAAAACATTTCCACAGCCACAAGACCTGCAAGTGTGTTCTCTTGTCCAATTGTTAATACTTTATAGTCATTGGCTCATTGCAACTGATCCCACAAAGTCACCACAGCTTGAAATCCATTTAAACATTGCATACTATTTCTCTAAACTTTGCATAGCACATCTATATATTATTAAACAACAATCTTTGTTGTTTATACTCGTCCTCTATACCCATATCCCCAGGGCCGGCCCTTGGGGTGTGCAAAGTGTGCGACGGCACAGGGTCCAAGCGCAAAAGGGCCCAAAAAAAATAAAATTTGCTTAAGCCCTTAAAAAAAATTTATACAAAGCCAACCCACCAGTTTCGATTTGGGCACTCTGGGACACCAATTGCCGAGGAGACTAATAGTGAGGATGTCTCTTCTGTTGATGAATCTGAATTTGCTGCTTAGGGGTAATCCTTTTTTTTGTTTTTTTTTTTAGGAATAATAATTGTTAATAGTAGTTATATGATGATAATATTAGGGTTTATGATGACATTGTTGTGAGAATGTGTTGAGACTTGTTTGTTTGTATTAGTTATGGAATCATCATGTTAGCTATTATATATATTAGTATTTAGTAGTAATGTCCTCTTGGGGTTGTTTAATTTGAAGTATTTGTAAATTCTTATTTGGTTCGCATTGCTTATGAAAAATGGGGGTTTTCATTACTCTTTGATTGATAAAATTCTTATGGTAATATCTTTGGGAGAATTGTGTTGTTTATTAAGCTTTTGGGTTTTGGAAAAATCAACATTTTATTTTGGCATTTTATTTATGTTCTCTTTTAAGGATATCCTTGAGCTAGTGGGTATAAAATCTTTCGGTTGTCTGTATTTTCTTTAATTTTCTGCCTCAGTTGACTAATGCATCTTGATGTTCTTGTATGTTTATCGTTGTTTGTTAATAATGGGTATATTGATAATGGTACTATGATATCTAGATGTCAAACGTGTTAATAGTGACTGCATATGCTTTTGAAAATGTAGATAAATAAAGATCTTGAAAGGTTGGGACTAAAAGTGTGTCCATCGAGTTTGAGTTACTGAAACTGAAAACAATTTTATAGAAATATGAAGATAAAAAAATCAGTTGATACACTAAGATTACATGTTATGAAAGCTAAGAACTAACATGATATTTGCAAAGTACAGATATTCTTCCTAACAATGTCTAGAGTCTTAGGAACTTCGGGGTGTCAAAAACAAAAATGAGTACTGAAAAGACAATTTTATCTAATTCTTGGTAACATCAACCTAATCCTCCTATTTAGACAAGGTAGCACCTTTTTGGTAATTGTGTATTGATGGATCTTGATCGTTGCTCATAAACCTACCATTGTTATGCTGCAAGAGAAGAATCTTGTGATCTTTTATCATTCCACTTGTTTCAGATATCAAGAACCCTTTGTTTTTTTTATGGTAAAGGAATTTGACTGGATAATTGAAGATAGCATGTAATACTTTGCAAGTTTTGTGGGTTCAATTTTGTAATTCACATGACTTTGATTAGAATTTGATCCTTTCGGTCTAACCATTATGATAGTTTTGTAGTAGTAAAAGGGACAATTTTTATTAGTACATACGAGAGAGAAAGCTTTTTTTGAAACATCACGAAAGGGTCTACAAATACTCATTGCAGGCCATCTTCGTGCTGGTGTAGATGGGATTCAGAGGTCAGTTGGTCTTTTTTGTCTATATGATTGAAGTAACCAAGTTTTAAATAACTTGTAAAAGATGGTTGAGATAATTTTATAGGGAGTTTAATAGGAAGAATGTATTTGAAATCTATCGAGAATTGAATAAGATGGGTTAATGGAGTGAGACCAGCTTGAGTGTTTCAAATGTTTTAAGTATAGTGAGGTAGAGGAGGAAAAGAAAGTCATATCTTTCAAAGATACGAACAAAGGAGGAGCTAAAATGAGAGTACCATAGATGAGTTAATTTGAAGGATCAGCGGGTAGCAAAATTTCCAGTTGGTCATGGAGGTCAATGACAGTACGAGGTCTCATTGTGTTGCCAGTACTAAGGAATTTATTAGAAATATTGGGAGGAAAGAGGTGCTTTGCTAAATGTGATTTCGAAGATGCCAAAGGTGTTTTGCTCGAGTTTTGCAACATTGAAAAAGTATTTTCATAAATGTACTATGACAGCAATTATTAAATATACTCCAATTTGTGTTTACTTTAAGAGTCAATATTATACATTAAGATGCGTGTGTTATGTTTAATACTACAAAAAAAATCTCTAAACAATTTTTTTTTATAGTAAAAAGTCTATTTTTTCCCCTTCACATAGGGCCCTTATAAAGGGTAGGGCCGGCCCTGCATATCCCTACCAAGTGAAAGGTCTGGTCTCGGTCTTCTGCACCCGCAAGTGCTGGTCTGGTAGGAAAGAGTAGCCAATACGGGCCCCCTGTGATGTCAGCAGTCTTGTGAAGCCATCTTCTTAATCAAAAGGCCCGCCCCTTAGCCTCGTCGCACCTAGGGCCTCTCACTCCTTGTGTAACAGACTCCTGTCGTGGAGGACTTAGCTAAGAACATCTCCAGTAGGGTAAAAGTTTGGTTTGGGTTTGCAAACCCAATCCCAAACTTAAACTATTTTCCTCCCAGTAGAAAATAAATGGGTGTGGGTTGGTTGAGCTGGACGTGTCAGAACCCAACCGAGTTTGAGGAGCTCAAACTAAAGAAAATGAGTTTGGCGGTGTTCCTTTTACATTCGGGCGGTAAAAGGAACACCGCAAGGTAAAAGGAACACCTCCACACTCAATTATTTTTCCTTGGCACCCCCTGGCTGCCTCTTCTCCCCCAAGACCAATTACAGAGCTTGGATGAGAACCTCTACACTCTCCCCAAATGGTGAACTCCGGCACCAGCAGTAATAACTCTACACCGTTAACACCATCCTCCCATAACCCACCTTCAACACCATTCTCTCAACACCCATCATCATAATTCAGTCCATATCTCAACTACAACCAATCTTAATTCTAACCTTAATTTCAATCACAGACCCACCTCTGTTTACTATATCACAAGAGGATTCCAGTTATGGACAATATCAAAATCCATTTACACTCTCTTAACCGTAACCTTAGGCGTTTAACCCGTACTATCAACCCTATCCGCTCACTCAACCTCAAGGTTTTTAACCTCCAAATTGCTTTCAGAACTTCCTATTCCATGGTGAATATACTCAACACAGTCAAAGTGACGTAAATGCGTCAATACATGCTGAAGCGTCGGCACCCCAGAAAGAAAAAGAAATAGGAATAATGAAAAGAGTACCTGCAAAACAAAGATAAAACGTGCAAGTGCAAGAAAATGTTGAGTTTTTGGACGAGGCGGATGATTATGGACTGTATTGGACAGAAACAGACTTTACGTGTCTCGCAAGGGCATGGGTAACAGCTTCTGTCCAGATAGTGGGCCGCACCAAGGGTTTTACTTTCTATCAAAAGGTCAACATTGCCTTTAACAGTGACCCCGAGCGCCCCACACGACGATCAAGTGGGTCGACCAAAGCTCAGTAGTATACCCTTAATGCACAATGCATGGCATACAAGGGGATAGTTGCTCAATAACGATTTAGGAATGACAGTGGGAAAACAGAAGAAGATCGGGTACATTCAAATTTCCTTTAGCTCAATTTTATTTATTTCTCGCAGATATACATGTTATTTATTTGTATTTGGTAATTTTGTGAATTATAGGAAAACGATGTACACAAGATCTATCAAGGCTTGAATGACGGCAATGACTTCAAACACCGTGAAGCATATAAGATTTTGGTACGAGAACCACGATGGGCCAACCTAAGGGATATTGGGTTGAACCATACGGGGAATGTACCAAAAAATGTAGCCAGGAGAACATTAAACAATTCTTCTTCAGGGAACTCGGTCGGATCAAACAATCTATTAGAGGACCCCGACGGCCCACCTACACCTCAATCCGCGGGTCAAAATTTTGAATTCGATAGTTCGTTGTATAAGGGGGGAAGAAAGACTATTGGCCAAAAACTCTTTAGAAAGAACCTTGCAACACAAAAGGCCCTGGATAATGTTATTGCATATGGTAGCGGTATCCCAACAATACTGGATGAACTACGTTTGGAGAAGAGACAAGCGAAAGAAGAAAAGGAAAGAAGAATAGCGGAAACAAACCAACAATGGCAAGCCAAAATGGATTTGGAACATGCAAGGGAATATTGTAAAATCATAGAGAAAGACTTGAGTAATCTTTCTGGATATCAATTGCAATACTATCAGCAAAGGCCGTGTTTGGCGCTCGAAGATATTCCTCACCAAAAATTTGTATAACCGCAATACAAAACCTTTCCATACATAACATGGTTATGCTTTCTTCTATTTGGATATACTCGTCAAAAAGATCTGTCGCAACATTGCAGCTTAGGAAACGTAGTGCTGCGACTACCTTTTGGTACAGTGATAACCCCATAGTACCAACGTTGTTGGGTTTTTGGACAGAGTAATGATCATGTGCAACGACTGCATTGAATATACGCATAAACATGTCTTTACTCATACGAAAACGTCGCCAAAATTCCCATGGCTCATATGTACAATTCGGCTTGAAGTAGTCTCGTATAATGCTGTAATGCCCCAATGGGTGATCTCGCTTCTTTTGCTTATCCTTACGGACCATGACACTCTTACCGTGACTCGAAGCTGCATCATGTACTACTAGGTTTGTTACAGTTTAGTGCATAATGTAAATTGTCGCCGTACAATCAAAGATAAGATTATCAGAAGAGGAGGACGTTACAAGTGGAGGATCTTCAATGGATGAATAGGATGATGATGAAGACATTTGAGGCTGTGGAGTTGAGAGAAGGGTGCTGATGGTAAAGGGGAACAAGTTTCCAATCAAAGAGAAAAGTGTAAAAGGGGGAAAAAGAAGAAGTGGGTCTGTAATTGGGGGTAAAAAGAGCACCGCGTGGTATTCCTTTTACTGCACGGTAAAAGAAATACCGCACGGTGTTCTTTTAACACGGAATTACCTGTTTCTATTCGAATAGACTCAGGGTCTGTTCAAATAAAATAGCTCAAAACAAAGTTTGTTCGAACAAACTTTGGGTCTATTCAAATAAAACTGCTCTTGTGGAAAATTGTTCGAATAAGACATTATTTTGTTCAAATAAAAATAGGTCTGTTCGAATAGAGAAATAGTCTATTCGAATAGACATTGGGAAAACTTATTTTTGAATTCATGACTTAAACAACAACTGCTATTTCCTCTGGTTGGTCCTTCACAATGGCTAGATCATAACGACTACTTTTGGCTTTATATATATGTTGGCTGGAGATGCCCTAACAACACTCCCCTACTTGAACTCTACCATACCAAGTTTTTCTGCTCTAATACTTGATTCTTCGGTGGTATTTGGCTGGAATATAGACTGCGCCCTGGCCGCGTCCTGGCAATATTTTGTTAATAATCTACCTCTCCGACTACTCAACTTCAATCAGTTATGGAATAAAGTTCATGTCCAATTCAGGATGCACACATAACTTTAATACCCTCCTGGAGATTTATATAACAGGTGGAATATTATTAAGGCTAAGTGTGATAAGTTTTATGAGATACAGATGAGTATTGATAGACAAATCAGAGGTGTTCCACTAGCCTATATTCTCCGTGTTCTACTAGCCTATATTCTCCGCGAAGCCAGAGATGAATGGTATGACAAATACAACCAACCGTTCCCGTTCGAAACTCTATACGAAATTTTACTGGAACTATGTCCCGCTTACCCTTACTGAATGGACGGGATCCGCTTACCCTTACTGAATGGTCCGATTTTATTCCTTACATCAGACGTGAACGATGAATTAAATTTAATTATATCTGTTTTGAGTTATATTCCGTGCGTAGAACTACTATTTCAAGAATTGTAATTGTATTTCTATTTAAATTCAAGACTCAAAATAAATTAATTAATATTGATTTATATAAAGAAATGTGACATCAGGTCGTACAAGTACTTATATAGAGAAACAAACCCAAAATTAATAATAGAATTTGTTTAACACGGATGTTTACAATAAAAGATTACGTTTACAAAAACATCAAAAACACATATATCTACTGAAACGGGCAACTATGGCTACTACCGGCTCTCCTGGTTTGTGGACCAGATCCACACTACCTCGTTCTCTTGCCACTTCCAGGTGGTAGTGACTCCACCTGTATGTCACACCCCTTCCTCAGATGTAGGTTTTGAACAAGACAAAGAAAATTTATAAATATTTTGACAAAATAAATATAACATTAAGAAAAAATAAATAAATAATACATACATATATAAATAAATTACTTACATGGGCATATAACTGGTCGTCTACACTATCCAAGTGGCTCCCTAGAGTAGCGTTTTCATCAGTCAACTCTTGGAACCTCTGGGTATCCCGTACAGACTCTGCAAGGCAAAGTTGACGCATGCCATGAGTCAGGTGCCACATCTCCTCTAGGTCGTAGGAGGCAGACATGGGTGGCAGGTCCCTCAAACGGTGGATGGGGAGCAGCTCACGCCAGCCTATCCACTCCATAAACCACCCCGGGTCTGGCCCCTTGGGCTCGCCAGGCAAACTGAAGTCCTGGGATAAGCTATGAACTGAAGCTTACGTAACCACCACGGGTGTAATACTAGTTCTAAGTACAGAGGGTCCGAACAGATCTATATTCCCCATCCTCTAGGAATCTGTCAACAGGTGGCCTACCGCCCCAGTTTGGTCAGCCCAGTATGAGGCGTAAGTCTCTCGCTCCTCCCCTATCACAAACGGCTCACAGTCAATGAAGTTGGTATGTCTCATCGCCTGTAAATCCACTGGACTAATATGTGGCGACATGCTAAACAGAGGATCCAAAGAAATACTCGTAGTACCAGTCAACTGCCTCCAACATCTATCCCCCAAGTAATATTCATTGTTTTCATTTGGGACTTGAAGTGGCATCCTCTTACAGGACAGGAACGACGCAGTTCGTACGTCATCTAACTCAGACACAGTAGAATCCAACCAAGGTCGCCAGGTGATCATCTTAATAGTTCGGTGGTCAATGTGGTATCTGCCTAGAATAAACAAATTGGTTGCCTAGTCATTTGATTTCCTCATGCTCCCCCTCTCTCATGCTCTGAGGCACGGATAGGCCGAGAACTTAACCTCTTTATTGACTATAGGGTGACCAACCCCGCAATACTCGTAAAACCAATACTGCATTTCGGAACAACATAAAAAACAATTATAAATTATATTTAAGACGTTTATTGGAATATATTTGATTTCTAGCTTGTAAGGAAAAAGTGTTTCTGTACATCAAGAAGTTGGGAAAATCCAGTGATTGTACCCCCGGTCGTGACTGCGATATCCAAACCATGGTACAGGGAAGCAAGAATAGCAGAACCCCAATCATATTCGGCAATCTCGTCCAAATTATCCACGGCAGTGAGATATTCAAGCGGGACGGTGCCGTTGGCCGTTTGGAACCACAAATATCCCATCATGAAGAGGATAAAAGCACAAACAATAGTAATATCATCATTCCGATCAGCTGCGATGGTCAAGTACGTCCTCAAATATGAAATGCTGACGTTCCCGCTCTTTATATTGTTGGATTTAATGTTGGGGAGAAATTGTCTCGCATTGGATAAAATACTCCATGTATCGTTATACGGGCACCTGTATCGAATATCGGTCGATTGACAATGATGTCAGCATCTAGAAGCCCAATGGAGTGACCTCTATCTATGCACACGGGAATAGAAAAGTGTGTGCTATCGGCCACCAACGCTCTGTAAGCGCCTAAATTAGCCGATTATCAAAATTGCCCAAACGTATATCCATAAACTGCCCAAATATCTTCATCACGGCATCCCTTACTGGTGGAATTGCAGAAATATCTTTCCAAACTTTGATTACCATAATGAATGTGCTTTGCGGACGCATCGAATCTCGATTCTGTTCATTGGAGCATTTTGTCAAACACTTGATTTACGAAAATAACAAATTCACAATTACACTAAAACTTACCGTGAGTTCCTTGCCAGTGTAATAGATATGATTGACGCTGTCTGGGAGTTTGGTAATAAACCTATGAGGGTAGTTTTCTTGGGGTAGGTTTGGTATAGGTTGGGTTTGTTGGACATCTTCAAATTCTACTCGCTTTTTCTTTCTTCCGGACCTCGACCGAGTTACGGCCCGCTCTGGATCTCTTGTCACTCTAAACACAAGTAATGTACTGTCGTGCGGGTTTCCCTGTGGCTTCTCCATTTTAAATTTGTTGGGGAATAATTTTTTTTACCTTCGAATTGTGAAAGAGGAAGAAGTAAAATGTGAAAATGAGTCGAGTTGGGAAGCAAAAATGATAACAGTTGAAGCGGCGGTAAAAGGAACACTAGGCGGTAATCAAAACTATTTCAAGTTAAATTAAAAAAAAAATGTCACGTCCCAAACCCAAACTTGCTGCTGGGAGAGGCTGGGTTTGGGTTGGGTTTTTTGTGGGTCCCCTGTCATAGCCCACACCCAAAACCCAACTGGCTGCTGGATTTTCTCTAACCAGTTGAAGGACTATGAAAAGGACGCAGAACTAGCAGGCACCTAGTATAGTAGAGTCGGGCTAGGCTACTCACTATGGCGGGTAAAGAACATTGGTCCATTACCTACAGACATGACTTTGACGGATGAACGCACAACATTTTGACCGCCAGCATGCCTTTCTTTCTTACAAAAACAGAGGTATAGTATTGGGTTGATTTGGTTAAGTTTGAAGATATTATACACAACTCTGATCTGTAGTTTGTTTATTGTCTTGATAACGGTCCACGAGCGGTTTGGCTTTCTCTGGTGCAAAGAATCGCGCCTGTAAACGTGTGATAAAAGTAAGATTGACATCCTCATATAACTAGTTTGGAGTTCAGACATACTTATTTCTTGAAATTGAAGGACATAAGTCACACAAGGCAAGTTATTTTCAATAGAAGCAACACAGCATGCAATAGAGAGAAATTAAGAAATACTGACCGTCAAGTCCATTCTCTATCTTCTAGCAGTGTTTCTACTTTCTAGTACTGGAAATATCCTTTCCATCAGAAAAAGATAAATCTGCTAAATTCAGCTATTGGAGGCGTACTTGAAAATAAGATTGCACTGATTTAGTTGTTTAAAGCAAAATGCATTAAGTTAATCAGATGATTTTTTTCATCTTCCTACGGAGAGAGTTTCCTGACAGCTATTTGTCATACTTACTTGAATAAACATCCTCTCAACCTCCCCAGCTTTACCGTTTTCTTTTAAAATAATTTCCTGAACAAGCATCATAGAAACATTTCAATGCAATCTCAATATGCTTTTGGGAATATACTAGCATTATTTAGTTGGCAGTATTATGATAAAGGCAATCAGAGATGAAAACCTGGTTACAAGAAGAAGGAAGCACCATATTGGATACAGATAATGTTTCATTAGTTCTTTTATGTGAATCCAAGTAGGGTTTCAAAAAATCATAACTTCTGCTCTAGACCACTACTCTATAGGTCCAGCATACCAAGATACGGAAACCGCAGTATGTGACCATGTTCCATTGTATGTCCACTATTTAAAGAGAACAAATAAGAGATACATTACCCACTTTGGAGAAAGTTAAAATTACAAACCTTTGTCAAGTATCCCCTGAAGTCATTAGGTTGTGTGGATATAAGTCAATAAACAGAAACAGCATCACTTTCATGGCCCCAGTAAGAACATGCTTTCCCGAGAAGTAAGTCAACCTGTAAATTACTTCCTATATCAAATATAGTAAAGAACAACGAACTAAATATCTCTTCCAAGTGATTATTGACAAATTTATTGGGTAAATATAACTCACTTGTGTAGGATCCACCTTCTACACTTCTTTTTCAGCATTGCCATTGCCCCAGCCTCACTGTCACGACTCTGATCTCATTATGTTTATGACTTTACGAGAATCTAGTGTTGAAAACAGAGTTTTAAACTCTAAAGAAGAAATGTTTATTGATCAAACTTGGAATGAGATGATTTGATTACAACATATAGCAAGCCTTTATATAGACATTAGAGCACAAATCCAACCTGGCTTTTAAAGTCGTAATACAAACATAATTTACCTCACTACGCTACCTACTAAGACTACTATTCCTATGGTAGACTATTGTTCCTATGGTAGACTACTATTCCTATGGTAGCTTGACTTTATTACCAATGTGTTTCACACCTTCTAACACCCTCCCTTAAACTAGATGTGCTAATACTAGTTTAGGAAGTAAACGCTATGCTGAGTTTTCCTTGCAGCCCCCTACCTTAAACGAACAAACTCCGAGTAGCTTCCGAAGTTTCTCAAACGCGTCTAACTTGAGGGCTTTGGTGAAAATGTCTGCAACTTGATCTTCGCTCCTGCAGTGGATAAGATCAATCGTCCCATCTTTCACTAGATTTCTTAAGAAATGGTAATGCACATCAATGTGCTTCGTTCTCCCGTGTGAACTGGATTCTTCGACAATTTGATTGTGAAACTATTGTCGCAATAAATAGGAGTTTTCCTATTTTGATGAAGCCCTACTTCACCCAGCATTCTTCTTAACCATATTGCTTGACATGCACAAGACGCAGCAGCGATATACTCTGCTTCCGTGGTAGATAAAAAAATAATCGGTTGTTTCTTTGACGACCATGAAATCACTCCTGATCCAAACATAAAAACATACCCAGAGGTGTTATTCCTGTCATCGAGATCTCCACCATAATCGCAATCAGTATAGCCGATTAAAGTAATAGCCTCTCCTTTCTTGTAAAATATTCTCAACCCAGTCGTACCTTTTAAGTATCACAGAATCCTCTTTGCAGCATTTAGATGCAACTCCGGTGGATTTTCCATGTATCGACTGATGAGGCTTATTGCGTGCTGAATATCTGGCTTGGTCGCGGTTAAGTACATGAGACTTCCCATGAGCTGCTTATACAATGTGTTGTTAACCTTCTATCATTTGGGATCCTTCATTAGCTTTAATCCAACTTTAACTGGGGTACGCACCAGATTGCAATCCTTCATTTGGAACCATTCCAAGATCTCCTGAGCATATTTTCTCTGTTATATGAAATACCCACATCAGACTGAACTACTTCTATGCCCAGAAAATAGTGCATCATTCTGAGATCTAATATCTCAAACTCTGCCATCATTGATCGTTTGAAGTCCTTGATTATCGTACAATCGTTGCCATTGTAAATCAAGTCGTCCACATATAAGCATACTACCATAAATTTTCCATCGGCTCCAACTTTCATGAAAAGTGTGTGCTCATATGAATACTTATAGAACCCCACTTTTACGATATATGCCTCTATACGACTATACCAAGCTCTTGGTTCTTGTTTTAGTCCATATAAGGTCTTCCTCAACTGGTGCACCTTCTTCTCTCCACCCTTCTGTACGTAACCAGGTGGTTGATCGGCGTACACAGTTTCTTGCAGATCTCCGTATAAAAATGCTAACTTTACGTCCAGTTAAAAAATAGGCCACGAGCTTTGTACTGTTATTGCAACTATCATCCTGATAGTATCGTGTCGTGCTACTGGAGCAAACACCTCTTCATAGTCAACGCCTTGCTGTTGCTTATAACCCTTAGCCACCAACCTTGCTTTGTATTTGTCAACTTTTCCTTCAACATTTAATTTCGTCTTGTATACCCACTTCACACCGATTGACTTGTATCCATATGGGAGATTAGTCAAATCCCATGTATTGTTCTTCTCGATTGCTTCGATCTCATCATCATGGCCTCTTGCCACTTTGGTTCTTTAACAACATCCTTGAAAGCAATTAGGTCACTTCCAGCAAATAAAGCGAAGTATATAGTTGGATCATCTGATTGATCCACCACTCTTAGATCATAATCTTCCAAGTACGTTGGTCTTCTCTGGGTTCTTTAAGGCCTTGAGAAGGATGGTACAGATTGTGATCGAACCATTGTTGAAGAAGGGTTGGCTGAGCTCTATGCAGGCGTGAGTGGTGATTGCGCTTCACCATCCGAAACTGGCGGATGACTCTCTTCATCATCAAAGACCACCAGTATTGGCTTTCCCGCATCTTTAATATTCCATTTCCATGTATTTTCTTCATCGAAAATTATATCTCGACTAATGATAATTTTCTTAGTTGTAGAATGATAGAGTTTATAAGCTTTTGAACTATCACTATAACCGAGAAAAATATATTTATGATCTTTATCATCGAGCTTTGTTCTCTGTTCTTTCGGAATATGGGCATATGTTATACACCCAAAGATTTGTAAGTGCTCAACATTTGGTTTTCTGCCGCTCTATGCCTCCTCTGGTGTCATGTTCCTCATAGCTATGGTAGGACTCCTTTTGAGGATGTAGATGCTCCACAAGACTGTTTTTGGCCAAAATCTCTTAGGAAGATTTGATGTTTGCAGCATACTTCGCACCATATTAATAATAGTACGGTTCTTCCTCTCAGTTACGTTGATTTACTGTGGCGTGTACGATGTCGTCAATTTTCTTTCGATTCCAAATTTCTCACAAAAATTAAGAATTCATTAGAATTGTATTCTCTACCACAATTCGAGCGAAGAATCTTGATAGATCTCTCTACTTCCTTCTCAATAAGGGCCTTGAATGACTTAAAAACTAACAAAACTTCAATTTTTTCTAGTAGAAAATAGGCCCATATTTTTTGGCTATAATCGTCAATAAAGGTAATAAAATACCTTTTATTCCCATTGGATCGTGGATCAATCGGCCCACATATATCGGTATGGACCAACTCTAGTGTCGATTTGGCTCTCTATGCTTTTCCCTTTGGAAATGAATCTCGGTGTTGTTTGCCAACAACCTTCACATACTTGCGGATGTCGATCAATCTGAGGAATTCTCGTCACCATATTCTTCTGATGAAGGAACTTTAGGTCGTTAAAGTTCAAGTGCCCATAGCGAAGATGCCATATCCAGCCTTGATCTTTCACCATACTTGAAAAATAAGGAAGAGCGGCATGCGTGACGCTTAGGGAAAACATTCGGTTTGGAGTCATACCTCTGCAATTAGCAAGCCCCTCTTTGGATCTTCAATCCGGCAGACTCTATTTTGATGATGATCACATATCCCTTCTCTTGAAGTTGCCCCACACTGAGCAAATTACTCTTCAAGTTTGGGACATAGAAAATACTAGAGATAGTCTGATGAGTGTTATCTTTGGCCCAAATTTTGATATCGCATTTCCCCATGATAATAATTGTAGAACTATCTTCAAACTTTATCAAGGTACGAAAAGAATAATTTATTTTGTGAAATATGGACTTTTCACCGCACATATGGTTACTTGCTCATGCGTCCAAGTACTATATGTTTTGACAAAAATCTTTTTCGGTTTGAGATTCTTCTTTGGTTTTGTAAACCAAAAGAAGAGAAATTTTATCTTATTTTTCTTAAAAATTGGAATTTTTGCCTCTTTTCTTATAAAAATGATAACGACATTTAAAACGAAAGAGACCATACCTATTACACTTGTAACATTTGATATTTGACTTATCAAACAACTTTGACTTTTGGCCTCCACTATGTTGATTGTTACTTCCTCTGTTTCTTTTATGATAATTTATGAATCGGTTATCGCGGTTACCTCTTTCTCGACTTGTAGCATTTCCTTTTGTCGCTTGATTGTTGATTGAGAGCTGAGATTGTAGCGTTTCCTCCACTGCTACATGTTTGCTGATTCGCTGCTCGTGAACCATCATTGAACTCATTAGTTCATCCATCGAGAGTTGATCAAGATCTTTCGACTTCTCGATCGAACATACCACGTAATCGAATTTTGATGTCATTGATCGAAGAATCTTTTCGATTATCGTAATGTCCTCCATCTTTTCTCCATTTGTTTTCATCTTGTTGGAAATTGCCATGGTTCTGGAGAAATACTCTAAAACAGACTCTGTTGGTTGCATACGAAGAGTCTCAAAATCTATACGAAGTACCTGCAGATGTGCCCGCTTCACTTTAGCGGTTCCATGATATTTCTTCTTCATTGCATCCCAAATATCTTTGGATGCCTCCTTGCATAGGATCGTCTCCAAGATGTTACGATCAATAGCTTGAAATAAATAATTTTTGACTTTCAAGTCTTTTAATCGTAATTCCTCGATCTTGGATATTTGAGCGGTTGTCATTTCATCTGAATGGTTATAAACACCAACTTCAACGAGGTGCCAATACTCCTTGGATCTCAAGTTTTCCATAATTAAACTCTAATGGTCGTAGTGACCACCGAATTTAGCAATTGCCGCTTGAACATAACTCTCCGTCATTTTTTTTTTTTTGCGAAAAATAGACGAAATCAATAACCTCGACTGAATGAACGTTATCTCGACAGAATACTAGAAAAAGTTTTGTTTGTCTTCGCGTCGTCGCCTTCGAGCTGTCGAGCCAGAGACCGTGCTCGCTCTAATACCAGATTTTGAAAACATGAGTTCTAAACTCTAAAGAAGAAATATTTATTGATTAAACTTGAGATGAGATGATTTGATTACAACATATAGCAAGCCTTTATATAGGCTTTATAGCACAACTCCAACCTGGCTTCAACAGCCGTAATACAAACATTAGCTCACTATGCTACCTACTAGGGCTACTATTCCTATGGTAGACTACTGTTCCTATGGTAGACTATTATTTCTATGGTAGCTTGACTTTATTACCAATGTGTTTCACACATTCTAACATCGAGAAGTACTTTAACAGCCTAGATGAAATTGAGTACAAATATTTAGTTATTTATAATGTTCCCAATTTTTTATTTTTTGGTTAGACAGAAATCGAAAAGAAAATATGGTTCACGCTCTTACGACTTAAGAGGCAGTATAATAACCGCACATGTCTTGTAACAAACCTCATGTGGTCTCTTAGCATCAAGCAATATTTGTAAGCCCACCCAAAGCTTCAAAACTAATAGTCTTGGAAACCTGTTAGGCATCCAAAGACAAGATTACTTGAAAAAATCCTGCCCAGTCATAAATATGGTCACTAATTTACTGGAAAGTAAATGATTAGACAGACAGAGAAAGAAATAAAATTTAATTTTTGTATTCTTTTTTCCCCTAAAATTTAATTTTTGTCTTCTTATAATATTTTAAAAGGAATTGTATCCATCTAACAACAAATTTACCTGAAGAGTTGATTTCTCTTCCGTAGTAAGTTTGTTTCCAACCATAGAAGTTTCATCAGTAGGACTAGCACTGGAAGAAAAAAGTGGAAATAAAATCACGTTTAACAGTGCAAACAATGAATATTCAAATACCTTAGAAAGCACCAAAAGAGAAATGGCAAATCACTCTATATAATATTAGTAAAGTGGTTAACAAGCATATTAATGGATGATTAAAAACTAACATTCTTATATCGTACTAATATTTGAACATATTGAAAATGACCAAAAACGAAGATAAAATAATGAAAAGGAAGTGTTGATAATGGTAAAGAGTTCCTGTGGGCAAAATTTCAAATGAAAACTATGCTTTCCTATGGCTAGAGGGGCTGAAGATCTCGATCCATATTTTCCATTTCTTTTCATTGTGGGTATGGTAAACAGTACATATATAACATGTTCTTCTTCTGAAAGTATTCTAGTTCGTTTCAAGATTGTGAAAAATCTATGAATCTATGATCTAGGTTGCCCAAACATGAATGCCTTAAGTTGGTGAGGTAGCAAAGTGGAGATAACAGGGAAGAAAATGGGAATTCGATTTGGGTTTGGAACTCCCAATAAAATATTTCCCTTCCACCTGGAGCTCCATATAGATCAAGACTGAACATGGTGACTCACTAGTTTAGCATTTTGATGAATAAGAACTTAAAAGACTATTAAATGCAAGTGGCAAGGCCCATCTAAAGGAGAGTTCATGCTGAACACAGATGGTTCCTTGGGCAGTTTGGGTGGTATTGAAGCTATTGTTAGGAGTCATGGAGGCACAGCCTTAGGAGCTATAGCAGGAAGAGTGAAACCTTACTCAGTCATAATGCATGAATTACACATCTATTGATAAAGAGCCGGATCTGGTAATTAATCTGGGTAATTAATCTATGCAGTATGAAAAAGAGCTTCATATCATATCAACACAAGCATTTCTACTGCATATTCACAGATACTCAACAGGATTGAGCAGAGAACTGAATTGATTAAAAACATAATCTCACAGGGAAAACTGAAAAACATAATCTCACAGGCTAAACTGCAAAACAATCTCACAGGCTAAACTGAAAAACATAATCTCATAGGCTCAAATAGAATAGTAAGGATAACCCGAAATTTAGAACTTTCATTTAGAATTAACAATTTTTAAAATATCAATCAGTTATCTTCGCATATTAACAACTGTAATAGCCTATTTTCTTATTGCACGAAGATAGCGCTTTACATCTTCGAAATCTAGTATGTTTAGTTATGAACAGGAAACAAACAACACTAGATTTAGCGTGGAAAACCCTTGAATGGGTTAAAAACTATGACCTCTCTTGAGGGTTTTAGAAAGAGAGAGAAGTATATTTAGACTGCTAGCTATTACAAAGAGAGAGAGAGAAAGATGTAGAAATAATCTCTTAGAGGTTCTCAGAGTAGCCTCTCTAATTCGTAGCTATCTAGTCTTATTTATAGGTCTTATAATATGACCGTTGGTTATATTGATGAGGAACGTTACAATATCGGGTTTTGATGAGTCTTCATGGTGGACTTTTGTAACGTCTTGATACTTGTTGATCTGTAACGGATCTATTAACATACTTTAGTTTTGGCTTCAGACCGTTGGGAAGATACGATCTCCTGTGATGCTCGCGTGCATACGACCTGTTGACAAGTTGAGGAGTATCTTCTGTAGCGCGAAGTCACATGATGCTTTGATATCTCCGAACTGTTAATGAAGATATGATCTCTAATAGTGTTCGCGTGTATTCCAACTGTTGATAGATATCTGAGTATTTTCTGCAGTGCGATGTTATTGGATGCTTTATCATCCCCGAGCTATAGATGAGGAAGTCTATATTACGATCTCCTTGCTTTTAGTCCTTGATTGCTTATCAGTATGTTTACTCAAGTTATGTGAGTTCGAATATCGGACTCAGTACGGGGATTAGAAATAAGCCCTCACAACTGCCCCCTCTCAGCCAATAGCAGAAGAAACATGTGTTGCGAGTGGTGTTGGTTGAGAAGTACAGTCGTCTAAATTGAATGCTGTATTGATGGCCTCTATTTTGTCTTGGAAATATAGTAGTTTCAACTTTTAGGTCTCCAAAAAATTCCTCTTGAGACCTGCACTTGTGAAGAATACCTTATTGGAAGTTGTGGAGTGCATTAAATGCTGCTAGTATAAAATATGGTAAATAGTTGTTATCACTGTTCACCATGGTTAATGTTGTCAGTCATTCAGGTTGAGTTGAGTAGTAGTAATGGTGACAACTCGACGACAAGCATATGAAGTTAGAGTTCAGATAAAAATGGCAACTCGACGCCAAAGCTTTTCTCTGCCGACTCCAATTCCTGTTCCTCCAACTTTCCATGGGATGTCATGGGAAGAAGTAGAGGAGGCAGAGGATGATTTTCATCAACTGTGGCGATTCCATTATGTAGTTTTGTTTACTACTCACCGTCGGTCCTGTCTGCGGATGCTTGCAGAAGATGCGGTGTTGGCGGAAGACGAGAAGGCGGGGAAGTCATCTGAGAAGTACTGTCGATACCCTGCGAAAGATTGGGTATTGTAATGGTGGAGGAGGTCTTTCGTTGGAAGCGGAGGTGGGGGTTATGGAGAAGTGGTGGGATTAATTTTGTCCTCTGCTTCATTCTAATTCCCATCCTTGGGCATTGAGTTTTTCTGCTGGGCCCGCCATTGTTTGTTTTCAAGTGTTGCACTGTCATCTGCAACGTAGGCTATTCTTTGTAAAAGATAAAATTGTTTGTAGAACTTGTAATCTTTATCTCCGAACTGGTTGAAGTGTTTGTTCTTGTAACTTGTATTCCTTGAATAATAAATTTAAACTTTATTATCTTGTCTTGTAAGTGCTTGAAGCTGCTTTTAGAACTGTTGTAAGACACCATTGAACAAATATCGAACTAGTCACCGATGACATAGGTTAAAAATATGTAAGTCGTAGTGTTGATATATCCGAACTGTGTATGTCGCTCTTATATATGTATGACCTTAATGAGATATAGTGTTGTTATGTCTGTGGAGATGACAAGGTCATGATTCTTTTCGTGCTATGAGTTCTTTAGAGCCATGCCGTTGTTAACTTGAATACTTGTTATCATCGGTGGAACTTGATCGGAGCCTTTGAAAATGCGCTGGATAAACTTTCTAAAGAGGATGTGAGAGCTGTTAATATTGAAACCATTCCGCGTGGTGAAGAGAGTTATCTGTTCTGTCATTGTATGTAATGTCAGATGATTGATCATAATAAATTGATTTGCTTGTCTTGAGGTCGGCTCATCATTGCTTTCTGTATCTATGATAATTCTTGACTGAAATGGAACTGAAGCAGGATTTGTTGCTGATTTTTTGCTTCTGTCAAGCCGATATTGTGGTAAGTGACAACTGTAATAGTTGTACTTAGGTTTTTGAGCTGGAACCATGCTATAAAAGAGCATAGCAGGATCGTACAGCCGTAGAAGGTTGTTGTTGTAAGTAATCGTGCTGTAAAATCTGTATAAATATTCTTGGGCAGTGAGTCCGTAATAATAGCAGAGGAGTGGGACAGATGTAATAACAGAACACGTTACACCAAAAACCATTATGAGGGCAAACGAAAAGACGCGCCTGTTAGGAGAGATGACGTGGACATGTTTCCCGAAGAGCCGTCGTTTCAGAAACCGAGGGGTAATATAAAAGCTTTTCTTCCCCCTTCTCTTAAACCACAATCAGTTGTAGACAGAGGAAGAAGCATTTCTAGAGAGAGAAAATCTTCGAATTTTGAATGCAGTTCTCCAGTGTTGTGTGATCTTACTAAGAAGAACAAGTTTTATCGTCTAAGGTACGAGCGGTGACCGGAGTCGGCGACTGTTGCTCTTCTAGTACAGGTTAGTGTCTCTGCTTCCATATTTTCTTCTGTTGTATTAGTTTCTTGGAAAACTGGTAGGTTGCGTTTGTGAACTTTTTGGGTAGATTAATAACGTGTTGGGTACGGCTGAGGGAGGAGGCCTGTTTTATTAATAAAATCTCTGAATTGATTTTCCCTTTATGTGTGGTAGATGCGCTCAAAAAACCTAAAACCCAGTAGTAAATTTGTTGTATCTGCCAGTAGTTAGGAATCATCATCGTCTGATAGGACTATGGATGATTCTGTGGTAATTGGTACTGTGACTGCTGACAATCCATCTGTATCTTCTGGGAAGGATGTGGGATTGCATGCGGGGGATGAAACTGGGCAATTTTGTAAGTATCCCGAGAATGTAAACATAGCGAAGAAATTTTTACAGTATAAAAAGAGTTTAGACGGAGAATGGGGGGATTATGTAATGAATGTAGGGTTGTGGTTAAGAATTCTGGTGAGACCGAGTGGTAATGTAGAGCATTATCAGGTGCCTTCTCTGGATCGTTGGAAGAAAAGTATGGATAAAGGAAACGATATAGATATTGTTTATTATAATAGAACTGGATCAGAGGTCGTAGAGGAAGGATTTCTCTGTTATTTAAACCAGGTTGCATATGGGTTGAGTATTCCCCTAACTTTTTTCCATAAAGGGGTAATGAATGTACTAAAGAGTTGCACTGGTCAATTAAATGGTAACATCTTTGAGATGATGAGAGTTTGTGAAGTCCTTAATCAGAAGTGGAGAGATGGTGATATTGTAAGATAATTCGTTGCGGACGATCTCTTGAAATACTATAAGTTTAAGTATGTGAAAGATCAATAAAGCGGATACTTGTTTAGTGATTCGGCAAGGCCGAAATTCTATGATTTTGAGTCTTCTGGGAGGCCCTGGTGCGACCCTCTTGTGATGGTGAGGGGTAATTGTATGCAAGTGCCTGGGGAACCCGCGCTCAAGCTGATATATAAGAATTTTAACGAGAGTATGTATCTTCATTCTGCCTGCAGTTTGTCTCTTAACTTATTGCGAGCTGCTAACATAGTTTGTTGCTGTTTTGGCTGAGCCTAATCCAAAAGCTGTTGCTGATACATCGAGTTTGTTCGACATCGTTAGTCGAGAAGGGAGCGAACTGAATAAAGTTCTTGGAGAACTATGAATTCACAGAGAGAAGAGGTTTAACTCTATAGTTGAAAAAGTGCAACGAGCTCATAAAAAATGAGCTATGGCTGCATTTGGCTCTGCTTATGCTGATGTTATGGAGATTTTTGCCTGCGCTGTGGGTACTTCAAGCTCCTTAGTTTAGCGACCAAGAATAAAAAAGACGGTGCCGCCTTCTGAACAAACAGCTCCAGTCCAGATACCGCCGGTGGGAACTGAGGGGGTGGTTGTTGATGTGAATATGGCTCCTCCTCTGAAAAAGTAGAAAAAAGAATCTGGTAAAGATATCCAAGCTTCTTCGAGGGGTGTCAACCTCAAAGCCGTGGAGTAGGAGGCATTGGACTTGGCTACGCGTGATCCCATCCGCTTAGATACTTAAATTCGGTCCAACATCTCATAGATATGCAATGTGTTATTTGATTAAATCTTTTTCAGTAATGATCATATCTGGTACTACTATTTTACTGTATTTGTGGTACAGCTTTTTGTTGCTTGGAAGTCGGCCGCGGAGGTGTTGAAGCTAGCTGCTGTGAATCGTGGCAAACTTGTTCGGCAACATGATGCAGAGAAAGCTGCTCTGCAAGAAAAGTTTGAGCAGGAGAAGGTCCTACAGAGGGAGCAGTTTGAGAAGGAGAAGGTGCTACAGAGGGAGCAGTTCGAGAAGGAAGCTGCCGCTACAAAGCAAGAGGTTGAAGATGAGGCAATGAAGGCTATTAATATTACAGTGGCTTCCCAAAATAAGCTGATTCCAGCCTTCTACTTCTGGGGTTTGAACAGAGAGGATGTCGACCTTGCTCTTGTAGGGAAGTATGGCGAGATCGTCTTCCCAGGGGATGATGCTTCTCTGGTGGCTGAGCAGACCCCGGCTCCTCCAGTGGATAATGATCCGACCAAGGAGGTAGCAAGATCTAAATCTTGATTATGTAGTTGTAGCATAGATCTTGAGACTTAGTCAAACTTTATCCTTTGTATTGGTGGTAGAACTGTTTTGGACAAGGTTTTGAAATTTATGTGATTGTTGTTCATATATGTCGTTTTGATGTGAATATATGATTTGTATGTAAGAGGTAGTTCATTTGAGGGGGAAAGTGATCGAGATGGAGAAGGCCTTGAGTGGAGCAAGGGATTCTATCAATCGTACTCAGCAGGTACACAATAAATTTGAATATGAGAGACGCCTTCATAAGTCAAATTTTGATAAAATCTTTAAGGAGTTATTCGAACTTCAATGTAGATATGGGAAGATGAAAATTGAGAGGGATGAGGTTTTGTGAAAAGAGACCGATAGGTTCATTTTACTCCAAAAAACCCATAAGGATAAGCAATTCGTAGATGAGAGCGATAAGTTAGAGTGTCAAAGGTCATTATTATCTTTGACGCTGTATTTTGAGGCTGAAGTTGATAGTGAGTGAGGTTTGGAGGAGGCCTATTTAGAACTGTTTACTGAGAGAGACATAGTGCCAGACCCAGCTCGGGTAAAATTTTTAGCGCAAGAAGCGCGTAACCGCCATAGTAGAGAGGCGCAAAGATGCTCAGCTCGGGCTGGAGTATCCATCATATGGGGTGGTGCAGGTTCATTGCCTGATGAGCTTGAATTTTGTAGGGGCAAAGGGAAATGAGGATTCTTTTCTTCAATATAAAAAAGAAGGATAGAAAGATCCACGCACAATTAGAAATTGATCTGAGGCATGCTTGTGATGAACTTGAGCGGTGCAAGGGTCATAATGCATGTCTGGAGACGGAAAAGGTGGAGTGTGCTAGGCTGTTGCAGAACTCCGAAAAGAGAGTGACTTTGTTAGAAGCGCATTTACTAGAAATGCAACAACGTCTGCATGTATCCCAATCATGCTTGAAGAAGAAAATTACTCCAAAGCAGGGGAACGTGCTGCCGATACGGACAACGAACGTCAGATGGCCGATGTGATCGCATTTTATGGGGGTGAGCTCGAGAGAGTAGAATATGAATTTAGACAATATAGCTCGAGCTGTGGTAAAGATGTGGAAGTAGAGAATGATAAGGTTAAAAATATGTGGTTTGCAAAAGGGGATGAGGGTGGGGGAGCTTCAACCTCAAAACCACGAGCTGAAGAGTCTGAGGAGGAGGAGGCCAAAGATCTGCTGCCTCACACACGACATAAGACCCGTCTGCAAGAGGTCATAATCTTTAATTAACCTTTGCAAGTAGATGCTAGAAGTAGTAGGGTGCGAACACAAGCCAACTAGATTGTGGCATTTGATTGTAAATGCAGTTGATTCGTGTATCATAGCTTGATATTGTAATAAACGTTGTAGAATGATATGCCTTGTAGGAATGAATATTTGTTGATAGATATATTGTCTCTTGTGATCTGCTCTTCTAGGTTGAAGATAAAGAAAATGACAATTCGGCTGCCTTATCCGCTTCAAATAAAAAATTGTCTGCCAAGATGCAGCAATGTTCTTTGGCAGTTGAAAGAAAGACTTTGTTGAATTCAAAGATGGAATTTTAGATGCTGGAGCTGCAGAGTCGGCTAAATACTATGACTGTAGAGTTATCATATAAGGATGCCGAGATATTAACTGCTAATAACGAATCCGAACAGTGGAAAGAATCTCTGAAGAAGAAAAAATCAGAGACCATAGTTGCGAATCAACAAGTACTAGATCTGTTAAGTACGATTGAAAAACTGAAGAATGATCTGTTGTATCATCTTTCGGTGATAGCAAATAATACTGATCTCTTAAAGAAGTAAGATTCTGAAATCCGCTATATGCGCGAGCGCCTGAAAAAGCTAAACTGGGATTTGCGTGAGGCTCGAGATTCATGTTAGAAAAAAAATGACCATGCCAAAACTCGCGAGGAGGCATGTTGCCAGAGAGATCGAGAGCTTAATGAGGCCATCAATAAGTGTAATTCGCGGATCGCTGATCTTGATCGGGACAAACATGCTTTGGTACAGGAGTGTATTCAAGGAAATAAAGTTTTCGAGGAACTCCATGCGAAGTATAAAGAGTCGCAGAGGATGATGGACGCAGCTGTAGCCGAGATCGATTATTCGAGGGAGGTAGATAGCAAGTTGCACCGTCTGAAGTAGGAGATGGAGCACAGTGTGCAGATAACATAGCAATATAGAGGCTCGTTGCTGCAGAAGAAAAATCTCTAGAAGCTCGATGTAAAGATCTTGACGATGAACTAAACAAGGTGAAAATCGAATTTTATGAAGCTACGTTGTTGACTGCGGAAAATGTTACGTTGCGTACTATGGCTATGTTGCATGCTGATGTAGAGAAATTTCGAACAGAGCATGAGTCGATCTTGGCTGCTACAACTGAATATGTTACGGAATATGACTTGTAGCTAGCACGGTTATCCTATATAGATAATTTGATGCCGAGAGTTATGGAATTGCTTAATGCACCTTCTACTGTAGTGGATGCGGCTATTCCTTCCCCTATCTTTCTTTCATTTGGGCTTGGGGAAAGTTTGAATGTTGTATGCCCAAAGCGTGAGCAGTATGTTCATTAGTAATGAGACAGAGTGTAAGTATGTCTTTGTTGTAGAAAAATGTCAAATGATGAGTAGATAAAAAAGTTTGTTGTTATCTCTATGTATAATCGAATTTGGTGATCCAACGAACTATCATATAGAGATTTAATGATATGGTATTGCAACTCAATTTGAACTGTATAACGTGTATAAGTCAATTTGAACAAATCAATAAAGACCGTAATGTGATATTTGAAGGTTGCGTTACTGTCAGGTCGAATTGACTGTCTCAATATGCGAGCCTCAGGGCAGTGCGTATGTAGATCCCAGTTATAGGTTGAGATGAGTGACCGTGAGGGGACATGTATTAAATATTGCATATCTGAATGATGTCTTTGCCAGATCGAATTGATTGACTCAATAAGAGATCCTTGGAGAGCGTGTATATATTTGAAGAGCTATGAAGTAGATCCCGATTATAGGTCGAGCTGAGCGACCGTGATAGGACATGTATTGGATATTGCATAGCTAAATGGCATCTCTGCCAGATTGAATTGATTGACTCAATAAACAATCCTCGGAGAGCATGTATATTTGAAGAGCTATGAAGCATATCCCAGTTATAGGTCGATCTGAACGACCGTGATGAGACATGTATTGAATATTGAATAACTGAATGGCGTCGCTGCCAGATCGAATTGATTGGCTCAATAAGCGATCCTCGGAGAGCGTGTATGTATTTGAAGAGCTATGAAGCAGATCCCGGTTATAGGTCGAGCTGAACGACCGTGATGGGACATGTATTAAATATTGTATAGCTGAATGGCGTCTTTGCCATATCGAATTGATTGACTCAATAAGCGATCCTCAGAGAGCGTGTATATATTTGAAGAGCTATGAAGCAGATCTCGGTTATAGGTCGAGCTGAGCGACCATGATGGGACATGTATTGAATATTGCATAGCTGAATGGTGTCTCTGCCAGATCGAATTGATTGACTCAATAAGCGATCCTCGGAGAGCGTGTATATTTGAAGAGCTATGAAGTAGATATTGTTGTAGTAATTCTTCATAGTAGATCGATTTGAGCGAACCATATGAAGATAAGTACAATGTTAAAATTGATTTGCAGCATGATGATGAAAATTTGCTTTATTGAGTGAAATCTGAAGTTACAGCATATTTAATTTTGATACAGCTTCAGTCGACAGGTATTCCATGGATTAGGTATAGGTGCTCCATTATATGTACTTAGATCGTAAGATCCTAAACCGCTCGCGCCAGTTATGATGAAGGGACCTTCCCAATTATCTGCTAACTTTCCCGCATTAGGTGATTTGCAATGTTGAAGGATTTCTCTGACAACGGGGTCCTTGATTTTGAATTCTTGATGTCGAACGCGCTTGTTATAAGACCGTGATAAAACAAGCTGATATCTTCCCAAATTGACAATGGCTCTTTCGCGTGTTTCTTCGATCATATTCAGGTTATATGCGATCTGAAATTCATTTTCTTCATTTGTCATCTCATGATCGTGTATTGGGTGATGATACTGAGTGGGTATTATGGCTTCCATCCCGTAAGCCAGTAAGAATGGAGTACAACCTGTTGCTGCTCTTGGAGGTGTTTGATATGCCCAAAGTACGTGTGGTAACTCGTTCACCCAAATCCCTTTTTTGCCATCTAAACGCTTTTTGAGTCTGTTCACAATTGTTCGATTAGTAATTTCAGCTTGTCCGTTTCCTTGAGGATAGTAAGGGTTTGATGGGGAGTGAATGATATTGTGCTTATTGAGGAACACGACAGCTTTGAAGCCAACGAACTGTGGTCCATTATCGATTCTGACAAGATACGGTCTGCCGAGCCTAATGATAATATGTTCCCAGATGAACCTGATGACTTCTTCTTCTCGTGTTCGACACAAAGGGACTGCCTCTACCAATTTAGTGAAGTAGTCCGTAGCGACCAACAAATGCTTTCGTTTTCTTGGTGCTGTAGGAAATTCTCCTACAAGATCGAGAACCCATCGTCTGAATGGCCGGGTAACTTGGCTTGAGTGTAATTCGAGCGCCAGGGCTTATATCTTCAGACCGTGACGTTGGCAAGTGTCACATTTGTGAGCGTACTTGATCGCTTGTACTTTTATCTTAGGCCAGAACATTCCTTACGCTAAAGCTCTGTTTGCAAGAGATCATCCTACGGCATGGGACCCGCATGTGCCTTTGTGTAGATCGTGCAAGAATTGATGTACTTCTTTTTTGGATAGGCAGAGGAGGTATGGACCAGTGACTGATATTTTGTAGAGGTGGTTATCCCGGATAATATATCTACGGGCATTGTCAATTAATCTCCGCCATTCTGTAGGATCCTCTGGAAGTGGGCCGTCAAATTTATTGTGAGGTCCAATGTATCTGATGAAAGGCTGTCTCCAATCACTTCCAATTTCCTCGTTGCCCCCAGTATTAATGGCGTTGGACACGGTGGCATTAATGTTGGGGTTAGAAATGACGTCCATTTTGAAATAGCAAGCTTTTGATCCAAGGACCCTAGCAAGGTAAGCGAGTGCATCTGAATGTCTATTTTCTCCCCTTGGCAAATGTTTCATAGAAATTGTCTGAAATTTGTTCATTCGTTCGACCACTGTAGCAGCATAGTAAATCATTTTCCCATTGGCTTGATAGATTCCCGCGTGATGATTGATGATCAGTAATGAATCGGTGTAGAAAGAGAGCTCTGCTACACCCAGTGTGAGTGCCATGTCCAAGCCATAAATTAGTGCCTCATATTCTGCTACATTGTTGGTTGCTTCAAAATTGAGGTGAATGGATTTTTCGAGCCGATCATTAGAAGGAGTAATAAGAACAATCCCCACTCCTGATCCGTCTGGTCCGACGGAGCCATCCGTTAAAAGTCGCCAACCTTTCTTTGTTACCCAATCAAACTTCTCTTTAGACTGTACTGTGAGTGGTTCATCTTTGTTATCATCAACATCTTCTTCCCAATCAGGATCAACTTCTAGAAAGTCAGCTAGAAAATATGCTATAGCCTGACCTTTCTTAGAGTGGCGTGGCCCAAAATGTATGTCGTGTTCTCCGAGTGTTACTGACCATTGCTGAATACGTTGAGATTTTTTGCGCTTAGATAAGATTTCACAGAGTGGATAGTTTGTTAAGACCCAAATAGCGTGGACTTGGAAATATTGTTTTAATTTCTATGACGTATAGATGAGAGCCAAAAGAAGCTTCTCGATCTTGGTGTATCTTGCTTTAGCGGGGGTCAGAGTCTTATTGATAAAATAGATTGGTTTCTCGGTCTTTTCATCGAGCCAGAGGAGGACGGAGCTGAGGGAAGTATCCGTGACAGTTAGGTATACTGTTAGTTCTTTTCCATCTGTTGGTGTGCTCATAACTGGTGGTTTACCCAAATGTTGTTTGAGTTCAGGGAAAGCGGCTTCGCATTTATCTGTCCACTCGATCTCGGGATCCTTCTTTGATTTTCTCCGTGATGTACCTTGTTTTAGCAGATTGAATAGAGGCCAGCATCTGTCTGATGATTTAGGCACAAATCTGTTAAGTGCTGTGATCTTCCCAACTTGTTTCTGAACATCCTTTTTTGTCTTTGGTGAAGGCATAGCCAAGTAAGCTCATATGTATGATGGATCAGCTTTAATTCCTCATTTGCTGATGAGGTGGCCCAAGAATTCCCGGGATTGTACTCCGAACTAGCATTTGTCAGGATTCAAACGCATTTTGTAAGCTCGCAAAATCTCAAAAGTAGTTCGTAAATCTTCCAGATGGTCTTCTTTTTTGAGACTCTTGCAAAGCATGTCGTCGATATAAACCTCCATTGTTTTACCGAGTTGATCTTTGAACATTTGCGCCATCAATCTTTGATAGGTAGCGCCGGCAATTTTTAGGCCGAGAGGCATGACCTTATAGCAATACAGGCCTTGTTCGGTGATGAATGCAGTCTTGTCTTGATCTTCTGGGAAAAGTGGTATCTGATTGTACCCTAATACAACATCTATCATAGAGAGGAGTTCGTGCCCTGCTGTTGAATCGAGCAGATGGTTGATGATTTGAAGTGGAAAGCTATCTTTTGGAGTGTATCAATTGAGATCCGTGAAATCGATGCAGATTCTGATCTTGCCATTTTTCTTTGGGACTGCGACAATGTTCGGGATCCAGTCCGGGTAAATAGCTTTACAGATAAAACTGACTTCAATCAATTTATCGATCTCTTTGTTTACTTCGTCTCGTATTTTTGGTGCTAGAGTTTGTTGCTTTTGTTTAACCGGTTCTGCCTTCTCTTTTAACTCTAGCTTGTGGCACGCCATGGCTGGATCTATCCCTGGCATTTTGTGGAACGTCCCCACAAATACATCGTGGTTATCCGAAAGGAATTGTATGAGACTTGAACGTTCCTCCGTGCTCAAGAGGGTCTCGATGTTAGTTCCTCTTTGTGTGTCGTTGATCTTGATATATTCTGTTGGTTCGGCGCTTGGCAGCTGATGTTCTGCTGGTCCTGAATGCTGTAATTGTTATGCTAGAGCTGCTGCAGTTGGCTCAGCTTTAATTGTATTATCGCAAGCTCGGGCTAATTTTTGGCTGCCTTTGATTTCGTAGATCCCTCCTTTCCACTCGAACCGTAGTGTTTGATGATATGTAGGGAATAGCTTTCATGTTATGCAACCATGGTCGTCTCAGGATGCCCAGATAACGGAGTTTTGTATTGATGGCATAAAAAACTACGTCAAGTGTGACTGGTCCGGCCGTGATGTGAAGTGTAATTTTTCCCACGCGTTCTTCCTTGGAATCGTTAAATCCAGAGACGTTGATGTCACTTGGATCAACTCTGTCCGCTAAACCCATTTGGTCGATCGTGCTCTGGAATAGTAGTTCAATGCTGCTACCGGTGTCTACCATCATTGTATGTAGAACTATGTTCTTCATTTTTAACATGATGACGATAGCATCGTGATGCGGGAAGTTGACGTGACGTACGTCACAGTCTTCGAAAGAAATCCCAGATCGTCGGTTGCTGGATTCTGGCAACAAACTAGCTTCTTTATCAACCATTGTCAGATCATGGCATTGTCTTACGGGCCTGCATTTAGATCTGTTGGAGTTGCTGACTGTCTGAGTCTCGATAAAGTGCAGATGTTTTTCCTCATTCGCTTCATCAGTCTGGACGACCGTGATTACAGTTTTATAGCTGCCATCTTTGTAACTTTTTACGTCCACAATATATTCGAGTATCCGACCATGCGAAAATATACTTAAGAGGAGAAATCTCAACACGAAACATTATTCCGTGTCATGATGGTGGATCTTGTGGTGAATGCAGTACGGTTTTTCTGGTATGGGTTGAAGAGTATTGGCATTTTTGAAAAGTTCATCCTTTTGCAGTAACGGATATATGTTTGTAATAGTAGTTGTCAACTGTGTTAAGCGAGGAACTGGTCTCTTTTGTCCTTGGCGTGCCTCTGTAGTCTTTACTGCTATTGCGAGTACGTTCTTCGATATGATCGTTGGTGGATAGAGCGATGCGCTGAGGTTTTTGTTTCTCAATCGTCAGTCTTTCGAGGTCAATGAAATTGTTAACCTTTTCTATCATATCCTCTAAGGTCAGCAGCTTGTTGAGGATCAGATGTTCCTTGACTCGTCCATGTCTGAGTAACGCATTGGTGAAAGTGAAGATCGTGATCTTTTTGTCGAGGTTATCGAGCTAGCCCGAAAATTTTTCTGGTAAATGTCTCTAATCTTTCCCCTAGCGCCTGATTGAGACTAAACAAAGAGTAAAGACTTTCCTCTTTATCTTTATTATGTGAATAGTTCTTGATGAACAGTTCGCGAAGTTGCTCAAAGGTGAGGATAGATCCTTCATCAAGTGTGTGAAACCATCGTAGAGGCTCGCCTTTTAAGCTGGTTGGGAATAGACGGCGGAGGATGTGGCTGGAGGAGGAATACAGTCCCAAAGAATCTTGAAATTCTTGGACGTGTTCTATAGGATCCCTCCCCCTTCGTATTTCTGAATCGTTGGTGTGCGAAAACTGGTTGGTACTTCTTCGTCTAGCAACTCCTGTGCGAACGGACTCTTCTGCAACCTTGCATAGTTGCTCCTCCCAGTGAGTATTTGAGCATCTCAGAGCTCTTTGATGCGTTTGTCCACCTATTCTGGAGTGAGGTGTTGTTGAGACGTGACAGCTCATCTTGTTGTTGGTCCTCTCATAAGATTGTGCTCTCCTATTACATCTCCCATGCGGTCATAGACTGAAACTCAAGGTTTTTCCCTATTTTGCTCCTCTTGTGGCTGTAGATCTATTACCGCTCCAATGGGTAATGGTGGATTGATGTGACTCCTATGTAGGATTGGTTCTTGCTGAATTTGAGGAAGCACGGTATTTCTGTCTCGATGTCCCAGGCGATCATGGACTGATATCCTCGAGGCGACGGGCAGAGCGTTCTGCTGTCTCAGATTTTCCATTATTTGAGCTTGTAGTACCCTAATAGTATCCTGCATGCTGGCGAGTTGTTTCTCCATCTCCATTCGTCCCTCGGTTTCTGCTTGCACAGTCGTTCGCAGATCCGTCACTCCTGCAGCAGCGTCTGGCATTCATGACTGATTCGTACGAGTATTAGAAATAAGCCCTCACAACAGCAATTTTGAACTTTAGGCATTCATGACTGATTCGTAAACCTTGTCAACTAGGTTTTAGTAATGCACTTATTGAGCTTTAGTAATGTACATTTGTAATCTCATTAGCTATTTTTAACTAATCTCTAAGCACTCCATGTTTCGATGCCTCCACGCTATCCGTAGAGTGAGGATGATGTATACGCTTTAATCAACATTTTTTACGTTGTGTAATAGGTCCCGGCCGGACTCACGACGTTTTACAAAACAATATTTCATAATTAACGAGAAAAATGATACTTTCTACTATTGTTGATAGGTCTGGGGCTGGTCCTGTGGCTAGGGTTGTTGTTGGACTGGAGCTGTGGTTGCCTAGGGATGGGGCGGTGGTTGGGGTTGGTGTAGGGCTGGGGGTTGTAGTTGTGGTTCTGGTTGAGGTGGTTACTGGGGATGGGGTTGGTGTGGGGGGTGGGCTTGGTGTTGTTGAGGTGGCTGTTAGGGATGAGGTTAGTGTAGGGGATGAGGTTGCCCATGCTGATAATGAAAAAATTCTTGCGATTAGAAAAATGATTTTTAATAGAAATTTTAGTGAGGCATTTAGTATAATTAATGAGGTTTACGAAGCTACTATGAATCCTGTAGTATAGTTGACGAGGTTTGCAAATCTGCCATAAATGCCTCAAACGTGAATACTTAATTAATGTATTACTGAAATTCATCAGTAAGGTATTCATGGAAGATTCCCAAACATCATCAACTATACTGCAGGATTAATAACTGCTTCGTAAACCACATTAATTATACTACATGTCTCAGTAATTTTTTTTTTATCAAAAATCGTATTCCTAATCGCAAGAACTTTTTCATTATTAGCTTGGGCAACCCCATCCCTCGTACCAACCCCATCCCTAACAGCTACCTCAAAAAGACCAAGCCCATCCCAAAAATCCACTTCAACCCCAGCGCCAGGACCAACCCCAACCCCAAGCACATAACCCAACCCCAACGCCATCCCCAGCAGCCACCTCAACAGCCCCATCCCCTACCCCAGGTCGAACCACAGCTCCAACCAGAGATCCAACCCCCAGCCCAGCCCTAGCCACAAACCCAACCATAACCCCAAACCCATCAACAATAGCAAGAAATGCCACTTTTCTTGTTAATTGTGAAATATTGCTTTTTAAAGCGTTGTTGGTGCGGTCCACAAGAGTAGTATATCTTATGTTGTGTTGATACATTGTCAGCCATAACCCATTGGACAACGTAAAAAGGTTGATCAAAGCGCATACCTCATCCTTACTCCACAGATGGCGTGGAGGCCTCGGAACATGGTATGCCTAGAGATTAGTAACAAATAACCAATATTGTAATTGCCTAATTCCGTAAGCTCGAAGTGGCCTAGAATTAGCTCTTACACCAATGTGCCTATGACAAAATCTAATGGAAAGCAAAAAATGCCATAGGTATTTAGCGTCGAAAACCTATGAATAGGTTAAAAACCACGACCTCGGGTTGAAGATTTTTGCAATAGTAACTTTTATTGCTTGAGGCTGATATCTTATTACAAGTGATCTCTAGATTTAGAAATGCTTAATCTTGTGAATAAGAAGTTTAAAGTTTTATAAATCTTAAAAATATAGTTTCCCTGGTGATTTCTCATGTGATTTTCTGGTCTTTGTCTCTTCTTGAAATTTTTCTTTATATAGGCCTCTTATGTAATTCTTCATCGTAGCTGAAGCACATTCTCTGAATAATATGGTTAGTGGTAGTTGACTGGGTAACTGCTTATTTTGTGAGAGACAGACATTTTGACTTGTTCAGGCTTTTCTGTTTGAGCTTGACCCATATTTTTTATCAGTTCGTGGAGTAGGTGGCAATGCCGACTGGAGAAGCCATGTAGAGGATCTGTGGGCCTGACATGGAGGTAGTTTGAACTTAAGACAACTCAATTTTGGTAAGATCGATGGGTAGGCCCCTACAATTTCCCCCTCGCAGCCGAAGTCACGAGTGGCTTGGGTTGAGAAAGAATTTTTAGGAGAAAGGAAGTAATGATGGTGTTTGACTGCATAAAAAATGCGTGTGTCAAGGGGAAAGTACGTGCATTGAATGTTGATGGGAATATTGATGTATGTGATGGATAGGGTTTGAAGAGTTTAATCTGCATTGAATAATGACGCTTGGGGAAATATACTTACACAATAAATGTAGGGTTATATAAATAGTACCTGTACCGAGGTTGGTGGCCAAGTAAGTTTGTTTTGCTGAATTGTTCTTTAAAATTGTTGAAGATGGTGAAGACCTGTAGGATGACTCTTGAAAAGAGAATTACTTCTGAAATGCAGAGGTTGAAGTTGAAGTATTTCAGAAATTAGTTCTTGGAGAATCCGACTCCTATTCCTGCTCTTTCGACATATCAAGGAATGCTGGAAAATGAAGCAGCTGAAGTTGAGGAGGAGTTTTACAGTAGACGGAGGTTTCACCATATTGTCTTGACAGGCGAGCAATGTTGGGCTTATCTCTGCATTCTTGCGGAAGAAAAAGTTGGGGAGGTAGATACAAGGATAGGCGTGACTGTGAGGCAGTTGTGCTGAAGTCTTATGCTCAAATGGATTCAAAGGTCGGGCTCTCTTCATCTCTACCAACTCCGAGGGGGTGGTGGTTATAGGAGAGGCGGTGGTGGCAGTGGAGGAGGAAGACGGGGAATGGAAGTTTGTTTCTGCACTTCCATCGCCACTCTGCGCTGAGAAGACTTTCAGTTTGAAGAATTAGTTCAAATATCGAGTCTCCTACTTTCATAGTTCTATTTGAAGTTCGTCTAGACTTTGACCAAACTCATGGGAAGGAGGATACTCATTGTTTCCAATGTCTACTTTGGATCAGGTTAAAAGATTACTGAAATAGAACGAACTGAAGGATTTAACGTTTCGGAGTGCCTGAAAGACTTGTTAGCTGTAAAAGTACTTAAAAAACATGTAACTATAAAGTACCTGATATTAATTTCTTGAAAGACTTGTTATCTAAAACACCTAATGTTGAGTACTTAAAAGACTTGTTATCTGTAAAAGTACATGTAATTTTTTTCGTGATGAATAAAATTTGTTATCCAAACTCTGTGTTGATATAGAATGGAATAACTCTAGAAATCGAGTTGCTAGAAATTTATCTGTTAAAATATGTGCTAAGTGAAAAATATTATTCGATCTGCATGCTGGAAATGTGGGGGTGAAAGAAATTATTAAAGGTTCAGAATTAAGAATCGATCTTACAGAGGTCGTTCTAGAATATTAGACTTGGAAAGAATAAGCTCGATCGGGAATAGTATTGAATGACAGAGTTTGATAGGCAGACATATGTTTAAATAATTTCTCTCAAGATATTGGGGCATCTGTTACGAGATAATAGAATAATATCACGATTTGTGGGTAATTGGTAGCAAAAATATATAAATAAGGAGGAAAGGAATTCGAAGTTCGGGGATGGAAATAAGAATGGTGCGGACTCGATCTGAGAGAATCCAGTATGCCGCTGAAGGGCGGTTGGTGATAAAGATCGATGAAGTGCGGGAAAGAATTTTCAGAGTGTTGGATTATGATGCTGATCTCCCAGTGAGGTAGGTTCAACTGAAAAGTTTAGGTGGGATTGGGAGGGAACGCGTGTATGAACGTCATTTTTATGAAGAGATGTTTCGAGAGATTGTTGTGGATCCTGCAGCTTGAAAATATTTTGTAAGATTGCTTGCTATATAGAAGATCGAATTAGAAGATGTAAGGATTATTGGAGGATATTTGATCAGATGTTGTTCCCCAGGACATCAAGGATGCTTTAGATGTAATTATATGTGAGGTGATGAAGCGAATGTAAATAGGGGTGACAGAATGTATATAACTACATGAGTTTGAATAATTTGAAAAAAATTGTTGTTGAATTGATCCTCTATTTTTGTGAATGTTGTTTGTGACTGTTGTGAAAAAAGAATTTAAAAATATTTAAAATTTTGTTATGAGAACTTCAGAAATGACGTTATTGTTGCTATAAGTAGAAAAAGCAAGTATAGAAAATACAGGGAGCTTCTGATTTTGTCCCTTGTGTTAAAGCTGTGAAAACCCGATTATGTGTAAGCGTGAGTCATCATGAGTGTGGTGAGGTCAGAGGGAGATTTGGAAAAGAGAGATAAAAATATATTAAAATATAAGGCAAAGGTCAATGATGGAAAAACATTTTTACCCAAAAGGTACAAGACATCTGACATGGATAGTAGAGGGGATACCTCAGTTCCAAAACTGAGGACAGCTCGTGCGAGGCTCATTAACTGCTAGCAGTTAGAGAGAAAAAATATAAATACTACTTCATCTTCGTCAATCAAACATTTCTCAACTTCTGAAAAATTGAAGAACAGTGATAGAGGAAGGAAGAAGAAAAACATAAATAGCACAGAAACTCATAGAAATTTAATTGACAAGGATCATCAGTTAAAAAGTGAAAGAGTCACTGAAAACGAGTCACGAAGGTGGTTATATAACAGCATGGTGAGGGAAGGATTTGGCACTGCTGCGGATTTGCATTCGGACATAGAAGGTTAGTAGAAGATTTGTGATCTGTGTATCTATTTTTTTGAAGATTGCATTTTTTGTTTCTAGGAAAATCAACAAATTACAATTTATAGTAATCTATGAAAACCTGCTTGATATATGATGTATGAAAGATTTTTGTATGTGTTGGGCATATATGTAAAAGATAATGATAGATACCTGGACCTGTCTGTAGGTCGACCGTGAGGAGTGTTTGTGTAGGAATAAATCATTTTTTGTAGTTGATATGGTGAGTTTCTCAATAAGTGAGGTATCGACCTCTGGCCAGTCAGCTGATTTAGAGATTGAAATGTCTAAAAGGGAGGAAGAAATAGGTGTTGATCAATTTCCAGAATTCTGTGGAAGATTGGTATCCTATCATCCTCGCTCTGATGTATTCAAAGAGTTCTGTAAAGCCAAAGCTTCGGTAGGAGGTAGATGGGGTAACTGTATAGAACACGCCGATAGGCAATTTAGGGGTTGCACTTTAGCGACAGGAGATGAACATTTTTATTTATTGGCCGATTTGGCAAAGGAGAAAAGGGATAGGGGTATAGACGAATTGATCTCTCTGAAATATTTTGATGGGAATGTTCAGAGTGAACTTTAAGAGGGCTTTTTATGTTACCTGCGTAGTGCCCCAAATTTTTATTTTATTTTATTTATAATTATTTATTGTTTATTACTCTATTTTATTATTATTATCATCATCATGCATATTACCATACATCATGCATCTGCATCTTATTGTATTTATCAGATTTTGAGTTCTTTTTTCTTCATTTTCTGTGTTTCGGTGGTTGTTGGCGGAGGAGGTTGTGTTGAGGTTTTGGGAGCCTGTGGTTGGCCTGGTGTTGATGTTGTTGTTGTTGTTTGTTGTTACTGTAGTGTGGTGTGTGATCCACCAGGGATCTGTGGATTTTCCTTTCGGTTTTTCCCAGTTTTTGGTCGAGGGAATCTTTTTGGTTTTCTGCATTTTGAGAGTTTTTACCTGTTGTATTCAAACAGACTTGTTTCTTCTCGAATAAGATTCTATTTTCTTTGTTTTATTCGAACAAACTTGTTCCTGTTCGAATAGATTTCTATCTGCTTCATTTTATTAGAACCACACCTTTCCTGTTCGAATATATTTCTTTATGTTTGGTTCTATTCGAATAAGCCCTTTTCTGTTCGAATAGACTTCTACCTACTTTGTTTTGTTCAAGCAAGAATATATCCTGTTCGAACAGAAGCATGTTTTAACGACCAGGTTGGGTCTTTTCACACGATTCTTGGCCGGTTGTCCCTTCCTCGAGATGAGAGTTAGTTTTTAGTGTTTTATCTACCCATTTTATTCTCTCTCTCACTTATACTCTCACTCTTACTTACTCTCTAAATTGGAATCCATTGCTCCTCTCTCGCTCCTTTGCGAGTTGTGATTCGATTGTTGGGATTGATCTTCGCCACTCCTTCTGTGAGTAATTCCCCTATTCCTCTTTCTTGTTGATTTGATTTTGGTTTTCGTGGAAATCCTTTCCGTTTTAGGGTTTGTGATTGTTGGGTTGATTTTAGGGGTTTGTGATTGTTGGGTTGATTTTAGGGCTTTGTGATTGGGGGTTTTTTTGAGATTGTGGTGTTGTGTTTATTGCAGGTGTTAGGTTGTGGTTGTTGCAGGTGTTGGGCTGGTTGTGTTGGTCTTTGGTGTTGAGGCTGGGTTGTTGTGTTGATTTTGGATTGGCGGGTTCGTCTTTATCCTTTATCAGGTGAGTGTCCCTTCCTTGATAAATTTTCTCTACTAGTTTAATCAGTGTTAGTTAGAGTGTTATGCATTGGCATTGAGGTGTTATGTGATTTAGATTCAGTCTAGCTTCGTTTTCCTTTTGTGTAGTTTGTTAAGTTCTTTTTAGCTATTCTGTAACTTATGTCCTGTGGTCGTCTTAGATTTTGAGGATTTGTTCGAAGCTGTTGCACAAGTTCTCGCGGCTTCGTCCTTGAACATTACAGCGTAATTACCTCTAACTTATTCTAATAGTTGTTTATACTCAGTTTATCCTTAGTGGATGATTGTGGGCATTGAGCATATGATGGTTTGTCTTAAGGGTGTGTTCCCTTCTATAATCTAGGAAGTGGTGCATCAGTGTGGTATTCTTGTGGCTTTGTCCTTGAGCGCCAGGGGGCTCTGTGACGTTTGTACTGTCACCAGTGATGTTGGGACCTAGTGGGTTTCCTGTCCATCTATTGTGGAGACTTAAGTACATAGTAGTTATAGAGTTAGGGTGCAACTCTGTTCTTGAGGTTTGTCGACTACTTGTTGGATACTGTTTCCCATGTTGAGTTATATTTCTCCTTGTCTTATAGGAGTTGTGCTTTCGTGTGGCGTTCTCGTGGCCTTTTCCTTGAATGCTGTGTTTCAGTCTTTTGGAGACTGATATGGCTTGGATGTTGTGACGGGTGGTCACTGTTCATCTGTGTTAGGATTGTTTAGCATTCTCTTTGGGAGGTGGCTACCCTAGGTGTGCTGTGTTAGGATTGTTTACTATTATCTTTGGCAGGTGGTTATCTTATGTGCGCTGTGTTAGGATTGTTTACCATTCTCTTTGGCAGGTGGTTATCCTATGCGTGTGTTGGCCGTGTGGCGGCTGTTCTGTTTTAATCCTAGGGATCTATTTGCAGTGTGGGTTTTTATATTCTTTTAACTTAACGGGGTCGGATACCTAACAAAGCTCTACATTGGCTGACCCTCGATAGGACCTAGGATTCCTACATCGGGTTAAAATAGTAGGTGAAGTTCGGGCTTGACACTATCATATCTATTACCCTTCGGGAGTGTGGGATGGTATGAGACAGTTTCCTCAGGTCCCTGTCTTATCCTCTGTGAGGTTCAAATCCCTTGGAATAAGTAAAATAAAGTTTGTACGTTGGCTCCGTGGGTTGAAAAGCCTGAAACACTTTGATCA
This sequence comes from Kingdonia uniflora, assembly GCA_014058105.1. NCBI lineage: Eukaryota > Viridiplantae > Streptophyta > Magnoliopsida > Ranunculales > Circaeasteraceae > Kingdonia > Kingdonia uniflora. The sequence continues at coordinate 2,408,085 of JACGCM010001844.1, read as the reverse complement.
AGTGATAAATCCTTTAGCTTGGTCGAGCTTAACAAAAATCATACCCATTGTATCCAATTGAGATCTCTTCAAGGTTATTATGCATTAGCGGCTGATCAGCCCAATACATTATAGGGTCTAGTTCTTTGACATTATAACATCATCAGCATCCAGATTAGGACAATTCTAGAATGATATCATATCATATCATAGCATGCCATATCATATCATCACATCATCGCATCACTTCATATATCTCTATTCCACTTCTCTTAGATATTCTTCTTACTCTATTCTTCACTTATATATTACCGTACCTTTTAACATCTTATATCTCATTCACCTCTCTTCTTTCTCTGCACCATTTTATTAGTAGGTTATTTTAGCTTTGTTGAGCATTAGTGAGCCGTGGTTTTGCTCACTCTTACTTTTTTTTCCCTTTTCAGAGGCAGAGTAGTTGCTGATTTTATTGAGAGTTTCAGCTGTGTTGGATCCAGTTTTGGCTACTGCAGATCTGCTCTTACATTAGTTCTTCTTATACAATCTTAGCCTTTGATGCTGTATATTATTTGAGATATTGTATCTTTGGATTCCCCGACCTGCACGTCCTGGATGACATTGTTTTAGATATGCTCTAATGTTTAGATTTTGGGGCGTAACAACCTATCTCAATTGGAGTACGGGTTCAGTCTTCCCCTTAGCAATCTGGCGAACTGGATTATGAACCTTATCTGGGCATGTCTTGTTCAGATGAATGGGAACATGTGGGAGGTGATAAGTATTTGTGAATCTCTGAATTCATGGTGGGAAGGAGATGGGAAAAATAGGAGGATATCCTCTGAGGACGTTTTACAGTTTTATGGGGTAAAAAACTATTCTGCAAGTGGAGGGGCGCATTTCGGTGTGAGCTCAATTTGGCATCGCTTCTTCGATCTGAACTCAGCAGGTCGACCATGGAATGAAAATGTGATATGGGTGGAGGGTGATTGCCTTCAGAAAGATGATGAAGAACCCTAGGACCTTCTGTTTAGATCTGTAAAACAAAGTAAGTATACCAATATATAATGTATGAAATTGATAGTTAAAATTGTATGATGTTCTGCTGATCATATTATTTTGAGAATGACAGCTCCCACATTTCAGGTGGCTAGGAAAGAGTCGTTGTTGGATATAGTTGCTCAGGAAGAGACAGACCTCGAGACTGTATTAGAGAATCTTGGCATTAGCAGGAAGAAGTGTGTTAACAGCCGAGTTTAAAAAGTTCAAAAATCTTAGTTGACGAGACTAATAATGAACATTGACGGTAGTAAGAAGAAGGGAACTGATGGGGAAAGGCGAGTCAACTCGTCCATGCCCCCTGGAGTGGACTACACAGGGTTGCCTGAGTCTACTACGTCGAGCAAATTAGCTCAAACATTTCCTAAGAAGCAGATGTTGAAGTGCCTTTCGACCTCTGGAACTGTAAGAAGTGGTGAGGCCATAAAAAAGAGAAGGGTTGAACCTTCAAAGAGGTTGGGGGTGAAGGTCGTAGAGGATCGACCTGTTATAGAGGACGATTTGGAAGAGGTGGAAGAAAAAGCTAGGTTGGCAGCTCTTCATGAGGAGGAGGAGATGAGCAAAATGGTTGGTTCATATGCTCGGGCGCCACCTTGTGTCAAAAGGATATTCCGAGGATGAGGTGGATGCCATTATGGTAAGCACCTATGTGGAAGAGAAGGAAGATGAAGAGATTGAAGATGTTACTGTCGGCATTGTTGATGGGTTGGATGGTGTGTCTCCTCAGATGGTGAGCAACAACCAAGGGGATGACAACGAGCGTCCAAAAGGGGAAAATGAGAAGGTAGAGTAGTATGATGGCTTTGTGATTATATGAATATTTGGGAATGCTTGTAAACTGATTGGATATTTTTTATGTTGGATAGAATTTTATAGGCTAAGTCATTTTTGTAACCCTTGCTGTAGGAGCCTCGGCAGGTGTCAAAGTTTTGTTGATAAAGTACACGGGTTTTTCGATGTTGGATTTGAGTCTGAGGATCGAGCTAATAGAAGTGTTGGTAACAACAAGGTATAAAGAAAGTATTTCACATTCGATAGGGGTGCAGATGATAGGTAGTTGACCAAGAAATGTTTTGAGTTTGAAAAAGGACTGTTCATAATTGGGTGTCCAATTGATTTCAAGGTTGTTTTTCTTTTTGGCCTTATGGACATCTTGGTCGCGTAAGAGGGAGAAAAGCCAAGCACATCGGTCAGAGGATTTAGTGATAAAATGGTTGAGGGCAGCTATCTTGCCAGTAACCTTTTGGACATCTTTCTTGGCTTGAGGGGAAGGCATATCAATGAGGGCGCGGATATAAGGGGGTTCGATCTCGATACCTCATTTGCTGATGAGGTGACCTAAGAATTTTCTAGATGAAACACCAAACTGACACTTTTTTGGGTTAAGTTTCATGTTATAAAAGAAAAGTATGGAAAATACCTCTGTGAGGTCCTGGATATGGGTCAATTTTTGGAGGCTTTTGCATAACATATCGTCGATATATACTTCGACCGGCTTGCCAAACAACGGTTTGAACATGGTGGTACCAAGACGTTGATAAGTGGCACCCGCATTTTTAAGGCCAAAGGGCATGACGTTAAAGCAGTAAAGACCTTGTTCAATAATAAACGAAGTTTTAAGTTGGTCTTCAGGAAGGAGGGGTACCTGATTGTAACCCGAAACCACGTTCATCATCGATAGTCGTTCATGACCAGATGTGGCATTCAGGAGTACTAAAATGATCAGGAGAGGAAAAGTCTCCTTTGGTGTGTATTTGTTGAGATCTGTAAAGTTGACGCAGATTCTGATCTTACTATTCTTCTTGGGGACAACAATAATTTTTGAGATCCAGTCGGCGTACTTAACTTCTCTAATGAAACCAGTGGTAAGAAGCTTATCGACTTCGAGGTTTACAACTTCTCAAAGCCGTGGGGCCAAAGTACGCTTCTTCTGCTTGACGGCGGTAGAGTGATGGACGAGGTCAAGTCGATGGCAGGCTAGGGTGGAGTCGACGTCAGGCATCTCCTAAAAAGTCCAGGAGAAGATATCTTTATTTGATCAAAGAAAGGTGTTGAGCTCAAGGCGTTTGACCTCATCCAAGAAACTGCCAATGAATGTACCTTGACAAGGACCATCGAGTTTGATATATACAGTAGATGGGTTTGAAGGTATGGGAAGTGTAAGAGGCATTGATTGCTATGGTTTCATAAGTTTTCTTGTAAGATCGATCTCTGAGTGCTCGCATAAGCGAGCGAAGCGTTGAGAGCCTTTCATGTTCCACGTGCCACAAAGGGTAGAGAAACGAAGTGTTTGGTGGTAGGTAGAAGGTATGGCTTTTATTTCATGGAGCCAGTCGCGACCTAGGATGCCCAGGTATTCAGATTTCTTGTTGGTGACAAAAAAACTAGTTTGGAGGGTGACTGAACCGGTGGTGATAGGGAGGCTAATGCGACCAACGACAACTTCAGCGGCCCCATTAAATCCCTTAAGCTTGGCATTGGCTGGTGTGATGATGTTTATTTTTTGCATGGCTCGAACGGTCTAGAGGAATAGTACATTTGTTGTACTTCCCGTATCAATGAACATGGTATGGTGGACGAGGTGTTCGACCTTAATCATAATGACCAAGGGGTCAGAGTTAGGGAAGTGGACATGAGAAGTATCGTAATCGATGAAGAATATACATTTAGGTCGAGGACATTGGCTAGATTCTTATAAAAAATGATGGAAAGCTTCTCTTGATAGGTAAGCTTACAACACTTTTTGACTCGTTTGCGTTTGCTTCGAGTATGATCACTATCAATGTTGTTTACTTCGATAAGGTGGAGATGGAAAATATGTATCTCGGCTGGGTCAGTAGTTGGGGTGGGTTGAGGCTTAAGATACAACCTGTTGAGATAGCTAGGAAGATTGACGATGTATCGATGTAGACGACCTACTTTAAAGATCATCTCTAGCGAACGTTGAAGAGCATAACATTTATTGGTAGGGTGGCAGCTGCACTTGTGATTTTAGCAGTAAGGCTCATTTTTCCTGACCTCGATAGGGTAGGGGGTATACTAGATAGGGTCAGCTTATATTTGTGGGAGAAAGGTGCTGATGGGAATAGTGAGCTTGGGAAGGACCGGCTTGGGTAACTTTTTTAGGATCTCAACAGGGGTATCATCGGAGTGAGGGAATTTGCGGCTCTCGGTCTCCTGTGAGACGGGATGACCATGGGCATTGACGGTTGTCGAGGTTTGTTATAGTTGGTGGTCGAGGCGTACCCCTGGCGATTATATTCGCGAAGGCGTTTAAGGTCGATGTATCCGCTAATCTTAGATAGCATCTCCTCAAGGGTTCGTGGTTTATGAAGCACGATGTACTCCTTGGAACGACTGTGATCTAGTAGAGCATTAGAATACGCAAGGACAACATTCGCCCAATCGAGATTTTTGACTTTCTGTGAATCACCGAGAAACCGCTTGGTGAAATCTTTAAGCGTTTTGTTGCGGGACATGCAGAAGTTGAAGAGAACATCGACTCGGACCTCACAGTCTTTATTAAAGGAAAACCGCGTAATAAAAAGGCTCGACATTTGTTCGAAGCTTCGGATCGAATCATTAGGAAGGCTGTGGTACCATTTGAGAGATTATCAGTTAGAATTGTGGGAAACATTCGACATAAGATATGGTCAACTGTAGAATACAGACTTAAAGCATTTTGGAATTTGAGGACATGGGACTGAGGGTCGGTATTGCGGTATTTAATGATTTTAGGGGTATGGAAATTTTGAGATACTTCGACCGTGAGAAGTTTGGGGAAGATAGGGTTGTTTAACCGACTCCAAGAGTTCGGTGTGGGGCTCGCACTGACGCAAATAACGGCCTGGATTTTTTGATCTAGTTCCTGGTGAGTGTGGTAAGCAGGGTGAGGGGGAGAGCACTGGGGTCAAGGGGGAAGAGTTCGATGGGTCAGAGTGTACTCAACGCTGCGCTCCCCAAGACATTCTCAGGCAGGGCGGCGTTTAGGGTATCGGGTAGTTTGAAGAATGGAGTCGAAAGAATCCTCCGTGGGGTGTACACCAAGGTGGATAGAATTGGTAGGTAAAATAGTGGGAGCACCCTTGGTACCAAGGTGGACTGGGGGACATCAACTTGGGGGTGACGCCCTAGGCGAGCGCGGGCTAAAATGCGAGAAGGGGCAGGTGCTCGAGATTGTAATGGAGCGTCATGGGTTTTGACCTGCTGAATCACTCAAACTGTGTAATGCAGTTCGTCGAGGTCGCGATGTTGGCGCTTGTTATCATCCAAACGGTGCTGCCGTTCAGCCTCGAGCTTGTTGCGTCTGTCTTCACGTTCTAGACGTAGCTTATTAGAATGGCGCTCTTCGGTTTGTGTAAACTGTTGACTGATGAGGGTGAGTTGGGCGGCTATGCCGTCGGTGGAGTTTTCGACGATAGCTGAGGTAGAGCAAAGGGTGGGGGCCTTTGAGGATGGTGGTGATGCAAAGACGGTACCAAATGTAGGGGCCTAGTTTCGTATGAGGAGAAACCGGCTCTTGCGCCAAGGGGTTAATCTTTGACTAGGGGTTTGCAAGCATATAAATAATATCAATAAGAGATACTACTGAGATAATAGACTTGCATAGAGGCCTAGAATGGGTTACTCCATGACCTCTAGTGAGGATTTTAAGGAGAACTGATATATCGAGTTAGTCGAGGGATCGAGGAGTAGATTGTTATAGGGTATTCGAAGGGAATCTTCTAAGGCTTTGCGGGAGAGATTTTCTAACCCCCTCATAGTGCCTCCTCCCTCCTATTTATAGGATATAGAAAGGGCTGAGTCACCATGGGAGGTCAAGTTACATGTATATCCTTTGGGGATAACTAACTTGTACCCAGAGTCGGTTCTGACACTGTAGCTGTTAGTTTTGACACTGTAGTTGTTGGTTCTGATACTGTAGTTGTTTGTTCTGGCACTGCAGCTGTCGAGCGGCTTGTTTAACTATTCTGTCTGGTGAGCTGGCTGTCAAATGTTTCTGCCTTTGACCATGTACGTCCATGGTTGAAATATTTTTGTACTGATGCAGAGTTCTGGCATTGCTCATCTATCTTCGTCTAAGGCAGTTAGCTTCGATGATTCATTCGAGTGTTCGATTAGTCATGAAAGGCTTCGTGGACTTAGTTATTGTCTTGTTGGGCTTCAAGGCTCTAGGTAGGCTTTGATGTAGCTTTCGAGTATTCGAAAAGTGTTGGAAGGCTACGAGTAGGCTAATAAACTCAGCCCAACCAAGTGTTATCCTTGATCAAACTGGTATAGAGGTTGATTAAAAGCTAGTATTATCTATACTTTAATCTATGTGATGTCTATGAAGTAGAGAGACGTATGGGGGAAAAACTTGGAAGTTTTATTGAATAGAAAAGGATGTACATTGGATGGAAATGAAAATCTCACGTTTGGAATGGAGAAATTAAGAAAGTGAAATAGAGTAGTGAGGGACTCAACGATAGTACCATCTCAGTCGCTTAGTGTTCTAAGGACTTAAAATGTGGATTCTCTCTTCTGTCATGAGGTAATCTGATCCCAGGCCTGAGAGACCTGTGATAAGGAATGAACCTTCCCAATTGTCTGCAAGTTTCCTAGCATGAGGGTCTTTGCGGTGTTGAGGTATTTCTCTGAGGATGAGATCATCGATTTGGAAGGTACGGCATTTGACTCGTTTGTTGTACGAACTGGCCAGCATATGGTGATATCGACCTAGGTTAGCGATGGCGCGTTCCATGGTTTCATCGATGAAATTGAGGTTGCAAGCCAATTTGAACTCATTTTTCTTATCAGTTAGCTCGTGATCTTTAACTGGATGATGGTATTTAAAGGGAATGACAACCTCAGTGTCGTAGGCAAGGGGGAATGGAGTATAGCCTGTCAACTATCGTAGAGTAGTACGATATGCCCATAATACACGAGGAAGTTCCCAAACCCAATTCCCTTTTTTTCTGAGAGTGTAGCCTTTTCTTGAGTAGATCAACGATGGTTTTGTTGGTGATTTTGGAGTGGCCATTGCCTTGAGGATAGTAGGGATTGGATGGTGAGTGGATGATATTGTGTTGATTGAGGAAAGCTGCAACTTTTTCTATAACAAATTGGGGCCCATTATCGATACAAATTAGGTGGGGGCACCCAAACCGAGTGATGATATGTTCCCAGATAAAAGAGATGGCCTCCTCTTCTTTGGTTTGACAAAGTGGAATTGCTTCTACCCATTTTATAAAATAATCGGTAGCTACGAGTAGGCGGCGGCGATTACCTAGAGAATTAGGAAATTCGCCGACAAGATCGAGTGCCCATCGTTTGAATGGAAAAACACCTTGCTTGCATGGAGCTCAAGCGCAGGGGCACGAATCATTTGTCCTCATCGCTGACATGCGTCATATTTGTGTGAGTACTCTTCTGCTTCCTTGCGCATGATGGGCCAGAATACTCCTCGTGAAATGGCTCTGTTTGCCAGTGATCGACCTGTGGTATGGGAGCCACAGTCCCCTCATGTATATCGCAGAGCATCTCGTCCACTTTATATTTGGAGAGGCATTTGAGGTGAGGCCCCGTAACTTAATAGCGGCATAAAATACCATTTTGATTAGTATAGTATTTTGAGCTGTCTATCAACTGTCGGCACTCTTTCAAATTTGTGAGAAGTTGACCTTTATATTTGTTGTCGATACCGAGATATACTAAGAAAGGCTTTCTCCAATCGTTGTCTTCCCCTTTATCACCCCCAGTGCTGATCGTGAATACAAAAGTATGATCAATACTGGGGGTTAAAATCACTTCGATCTGGAGATATCGAGCTTCTGTGCCTAAGACCCTGGCTAGATATGCCAAGGAATTGGCACGTCTATTTTTCACCTCGAGGAAGATAATCGAGAGTTGCTTGCGCAAACTTGCTCATCCTATTTGCAACGAGGTCTACGTATTCGATTTTCTTGTATTGCTTAGAGTAATGGTGGACGACGAGTAGCGAATTTGTGTAAACTGAAAGTTCTGGGACGTCGAGCTCAAGAAAAAAATTGAGTCCATGAATGAGAGCTT